>BSBN01000567.1:7200000-7800000 GCA_027924645.1 Cunninghamia lanceolata
TGCTTTGAACCTCTTTAATAGTACCAAAAATTCAAAATGATTCTCCTTTCCAACAAAGTAATGGAAACAACTATAGGAAAAGTCGAACTCACCTTCAATGGATCATAAATTACTATGAAACTGGGTAATAAAAATCTTATACCTTTAGCGCTACTCTCCTTTTGCATCACCTTGTGTATTTACTGTAAAAATGGCCTATCCTTTCTCGATAAAAGGCATGAAATTAGGTCGAATAATTACTAGATCAATTAACTTGTGCTAAACTTGCTTGATAGGACGCAAATTCTGACAGGTGCATTAATTGTAAGTAGTTCTCGCACATGACCTTAATGTGTAATGATTACTCATAACCTTTCAAAGTTAGAAATTTCCATTTTATAAAATTTTCTAGATATATTTCCCTCTAAATGATTTACTTCTTTTAAAATCTCCCACAAATTTTGACTTAAAAAAGACTTCGGGAAAAGTGGGACTAAAGTCACGGAACGTTAAACCTTTGAACCTTTGAACTTTTGAACTCTAAAAATGAGGTTCAACTCGAAGGTTCAAAGATACAAATTGAATTACACAAAGGGACCAATAGTCCATGACTTTTCAAGAAACATTGAACCTTGAACTCTTGAACCTTGAGAAGGGTTCAAGTTCAAAGGTTCAATTCTTCAGTAATTTCACACATAGGAAGACAAGTGGATAATTTTTTTTAAAACGAAGAGCCGACTTAAGAAGTAAACATATGACTAATAAGGTAAGATGGCGAGTCGACTTCTGCTTAGGGAAGGTTCACGAAAAAATGAATAAGGATGAATTAAAAGGTAACACTGTCTCTGACTGGGGATTGCATTTTAAGACAAAATGTAGAGAACTTAGAAACTCTGGTTACGCAAAAACTAAAACACAAGGACAGAAGAAAAAGAAATAAGGCAAACCAAAACTAGAAAAGGAAAATGACAGCACACAACAACAAAGGAAAGACTATGTACAAAATAGGGGACATCTATTTTACAGTTGATATAATTTAAGGTCCTGTCCATTATAGGACAGGAGCAAAACATATCCATCCAGATATTCCAATTTGAAAGAATTAGGGCCCAGTACCTGATGGATTTTGAAAGGTCCTTTCCAAAGTGAATCAAATTTGCCATGTGCTCCTTTAGGTTCTCTCCTCGTATCTGGTGCAGGAGCACCCTCGTAAATCTAAAAGTTCCTCACATTGCAAGAATGATCGGT
The DNA here is from genome assembly GCA_027924645.1 of Cunninghamia lanceolata. NCBI lineage: Eukaryota > Viridiplantae > Streptophyta > Pinopsida > Cupressales > Cupressaceae > Cunninghamia > Cunninghamia lanceolata. The sequence goes on from BSBN01000567.1 coordinate 7,201,228, forward strand.
TGTAAAGGCCTTCGAGCCTTATGAAACAAGTGTATGTGTCAAAAAGGGTCAAAAGCATGTAACTGAACTGTTTGTTTTGTAAATGGTGGTCGGTGGTTGATTCACATTCCACCACGTATTGTAACTGTCCTGTTAAGTGTCTTTAAATAGGCAGTTTGTGTTGGTTAGACAGCAGTGAGAGACAGAGTGAAAAGTAACTGTATGTACATTTTGAATTAGAAGGAATAGAAGGAATTGTGTGTTCTGGTGCAATCATAGTGAATCTCGTTTGGGGCCATTCCACTGGAGAATTTCTCCGAAATCAGTGGAATGACCCCCGGTTGTTAGTTATTTCCAATTCAGTGCTGGATTAGTAGTTTTTCTGTGTTGGTTGAATTGTTAGCTTTTCTGTGTTGTTCGATTACGAATTGTTGTAGAGGAGGATTTGTGTGTATACAGCAAGTGGATATGGCAAACAGTGTGTGTATATCGCAATTTCATGTGAGGTCATTTTGTGGATTTCCTACATTTAGATATCTGGTTGTGATAGAGGAGGGATCAAGCATTTTGTACTTATGGTGAATATGTTGTGTATGTCCTGCATTAGTGTGAGAGTCTGGTTGTAGAAGGTCAAAGAATAAATGTGCGAAGTCATTGGTATGAGTAATGCCATCGGCATAAGAAAGTTACTTTGGACCGACGGAAGGAACTCTCACCGATCAGGGTGAGAGGCGAGAAGTCTTGCCGATGGATGGCTCATCGGTGAAAGGTGTGTTGTTAGGGGATGCAGAAAATGTGCCGCCGATAGTTAGAGTCTTGTCGACAGTAAAGAGGGTGGTAAGTCTATCGGCGCAACCCGCGATGTCGGCCGGAGATTTAAGGGATTCGCTGACAAGCGATGTCATGCCGATAGGCAAATCTAACGAAGGCTTCATCGGTGTGACCTGGAAATCGGGGTGAGTTGCATTTTGATGTGCCGATAGTCGTTGTTAGCCCAATAAGTCTATATCGGGGAGAAAGTTAAAAGGTCTTGCCGATAGGCAAGAAAATGTCTATTTCGGTGTGACATTTAAATTGTCTTGCCGATATACACTGTAAAGGTTATTTTGTGGGCCTTCCAAGGATTCTTCAACTTGTTTTTATGCTGTAACTGGTTTCACTCTGCATCAGATTGGTATTAGAGCTCAGCGAAAGGACTGGGCTATTTGTGTATTGGTATTCTATCACTGAATAGGCAGAAGAAGAAAGAAGAGGAAGAGAGAAGCAAGAAGCTAAAAGAAAGAGTGCTAGAAAGGAATTTTGCTGACTTCCGGTTGTAGGTGCAGATTCACTTGCTACGATAGGTAGATGAGAGATCTGTCATGGGCCTGAGAAGGAGGTCCAGTTAGTGTCGCCAAAAGTCCTGGGGAGAGAGGCAAGAAAGGACTCCCAGGTGAGGGACAGAAGTGTTGGTGTAGCATGAAGGAGTGGATTTCAGCTGTTGCATTTCGGAGGCAGCCATTGATAGAAGGCATAGTTGAGGATGAAGAAGAAGCAGTAGAGGCATCCAGTTAGCATTGAAGACATCGAGAAAGCCAAAAGATATTGCAGGCTTTTCACTGAGCATTTCCATGGGACATGGAAATTTTTCAAGTTCGGGAGTATGGTGCAGGAGCACCCTCGTAAATCTAAAAGTTCCTCACATTGCAAGAATGATCGGTTGTAAAGGCCTTCGAGCCTTATGAAACAAGTGTACGTGTCAAAAAGGGTCAAAAGCATGTAACTGAACTATTTGTTTTGTAAACGGTGGTCGGTGGTTGATTCACATTCCACCACGTATTGTAACTGTCCTATTAAGTGTCTTTAAATAGGCAGTTTGTGTTGGTTAGACAGCAGTGAGAGACAGAGTGAAAAGTAACTGTATGTACATTCTGAATTAGAAGGAATAGAAGGAATTGTGTGTTCTGGTGCAATCATAGTGAATCTCGTTTGGGGCCATTCCACTGGAGAATTTCTCTGAAATCAGTGGAATGACCCCCGGTTGTTAGTTATTTCCAATTCAGTGCTGGATTAGTAGTTTTTCTGTGTTGGTTGAATTGTTAGCTTTTCTGTGTTGTTCGGTTACGAATTGTTGTAGAGGAGGATTTGTGTGTATATAGCAAGTGGATATGGCAAACAGTGTGTGTGTATATCGCAATTTCATGTGAGGTCATTTTGTGGATTTCCTACATTTAGATATCTGGTTGTGATAGAGGAGGGATCAAGCATTTTGTACTTATGGTGAATATGTTGTGTATGTCCTACATTAGTGTGAGAGTCTGGTTGTAGAAGGTCAAAGAATAAATGTGCGAAGTCATCGGTATGAGTAATGCCATCGGCATAAGAAAGTTACTTTGGACCGACGGAAGGAACTCTCACCAATCGGGGTGAGAGGCGAGAAGTCTTGCCGATGGATGGCTCATCGGTGAAAGGTGTGTTGTTGGGGGATGTAGAAAATGTGCCACCGATAGTTAGAGTCTTGCCGACAGTAAAGAGGGTGGTAAGTCTATCGGCACAACCTGCGATGTCGGCCAGAGATTTAAGGGATTCTCTGACAAGCGATGTCATGCCGATAGGCAAATCTAACGAAGGCTTCATCGGTGTGACCTGGAAATCGGGGTGAGTTGCATTTTGATGTGCCGATAGTCGTTGTTAGCCCGATAAGTCTATATCGGGGAGAAAGTTAAAAGGTCTTGCCGATAGGCAAGAAAATGTCTATTTCGGTGTGACATTTAAATTGTCTTGCCGATATACACTGTAAAGGTTATTTTGTGGGCCTTCCAAGGATTCTTCAACTTGTTTTTATGCTATAACTGGTTTCACTCTGCATCACTATCCCACAGTAGCACTTTGTCTCCTTCCATGAATTTTTTGAGCCTTGTTTTCGATCAAAAATCTTCTTAACCCTAGCTTGGTGAGCAGTAATCCGATCAACCAGTTCATTCCTTTCCTCTTCAATCCTGGTTAAGTACATAACTCTTTTCTCTAAGGAATCTTGAAAGTATTGATCTTCAATGACATTTTGTAATTTGGCTGCAGATAATTCCAGAGGTAATGATAACTGAGCTCCTATTCCATAAACTAGAACAAAAGGTGCCATTCCTATTGCCCTTTTTGGGGTTACCCTGTCAGCCCAGAGTGCTTCATACAATCTTTTATGCCAATCTTTGGGATTCTCACTCACCAATTTTCTCATGATGGTTATCAAATTTTTATTACTGGACTTAGCTTGTCAGTTCCCTTGAGGGTAGTAGTCTGATGAATGAGAGAGATATATACTATGCTCATAGAAAAAAGAAGTAAGTTCAATTGAGGAAAATCTGGTGGTGTTATCTGCTACAAGTTTCTGAGGGACACCAAAATGCACCAGTATATTCTCTCTGAGAAAATTACACACTACTTCTGAAGTGGTTCTCTTCATAGGGACTGCTTCAACCCATTTTGTAAAATAGTCTGTTGCTGTCAAAATGTGTGTATGTTTGGCACTTGAAGAAGGTGAGAGAGGCCCAATAAAGTCTAATCCCCATTGTTTGAAAGGTTCTTCAATAATGACAAGCCTCAGAGGTAATGCTGCGAGTTGTGGCCTACCTAAAAACATTTTGCATTTTTCATAGTTAGCTACCCATTTGTATGCATCTTTGAACATACTTGGCCAATAATAACAATTTCTACGGATTTTGAAGGCTGTGACCGAAGAAGAAAAGTGTCCACTACAGGCTTCATTATGAAAAACTTCCAAAAGCTTGTGCTATTGTTCCTTATCTACACATCTCAGAAAGGTTCCATCTAGTTCCTTTTTGTATAAGACATCACCCAAAATGATATATTTTACTGCTTTTAACCTCATATCCCTTTTCTCCTTCGGGGATAAGTGATTGGGATAGTCTCCATAAGTAAGATAGTGTGTCGCATTTAGGAACCATGGATCTTGTAAACTTACCAATAGGACAGTGGGAAGTTCTTCTTCTCCTTCTTCCTTACTTTCAGCAATCAATTTGCACAGACCTTGCCCTCTAACTAATTTGATTGGCCTAATCTCCAAATCATATTCTTGAATCTTAGCAACCCATGTTGCTCTATTGTTCATCCCAACATCCTGTTGAGTCAGAATGCTTTTTATAGCCGAACTAGGCACAAATACAATTGAATGAGAATGTAGTATGTAATATCTAAATTGTTTGATAGCCTTTACCACAGCGAAAGCTTGCTTCTCAGTTAAAGAATATTTAAGTTCATGCTTCTTGAGAGGAACACTCATAAAGGCAATTGGGGCTTCTACATTCAATTCATTCTTCTGTAGTAAGATACTAGACATGGTATGTTCTGAAGCATAACAATAAATAATAAAATCTTTTTGGAAATTAGGGTTTACCAAAGTAGGTGTTTGTGCAATTGCTTCTTTAATATCTTCAAATGCTTTCTTAGTAGTCTTGTTCCATTTGAATGCCTATTTTTCACTCATCATCCCTACAATATGTTTTGTAATCTCAGCAAAATCAAGAATAAACCATTTGAGGAAGTTAATCTGGCCAAAGAAAGACTTAACTCTAGTCCTATTAGAAGGAAGACTTAGTTGTTGTATTGCTCTAACCCTTTTTGGATCAATCTTGATTCCATCCTTTGAAACTAAGTGTCCCAACAACTTATCTTCTATTACACATAAAACTGACTTCTTAGGATTAAGAGATATCCCATGACTCCGACACCTTTGCAAAATGATCTCTAGATCTTTCAGATGATCCTTTCTTTTTCTAGAGAAAATAGTCAAATCATCAAGATAAATGACAATAATGCTATCTTTCAGATCTCTAAAGGATGAATCCATCGCCCGTTGAAAAGTTGCACCAGCATTAATCAAACCAAAGGGCATACAGTTATAAGAGAAAGTTCCCCGAGGTGTAGTGAAAGCAGTTTTATGTTGATCGGCTGCAGCCACACTTATTTGATTATAACTTGAGAACCCATCTAACATGGACATCATCTCCGATCTAGCAACTGTTTGTAAAATGTGATCCATCACAGGTAAGGGATAATTATCTTTCAAATTGGCTTGGTTCAGACTCCTAAAATCAACACAGATTCTTATTTCTCCATTCTTTTTGCGTACTGGGACAATGTTTGCCACCCAGGTGGAGTGATGAATTGGATAAATGATCCTAGCCTTCAACATTTTGTTGATCTCCTTAAAGATAGCTTTAGCAACCTTTGAGTTATAGTTTCTCAACTTTTGCCTAAATGGAGTTCCATTCATTTTTAAAGGAATATGATGCTGAAATTGCCCACTCCTAAAATCCTTCAGGTCATCATAGCACCAAGCAAAGACATCTTTATGTTGCAAGTATGGGTCTAACTGGTGTTGTCATTGATGTCAACATACTCATGTTGCATTAATGAGAAGGAGTGGATGAGCTATGTGCTGAGGATATTGAGAAAATTAGTCTCAATTAGGAACAGTGAAGAATAGCGATGACAATAAGGTAAAAGTCCAAGATAGGTTGAGGACCAGAGGATGCGGTTTAAAGGGTGTGTAAATATGAGTCTTGAGATGATCCAGTCAAGTTTTTAGAGGTCCCCATGAAGATCTGAAGAAGTTATTGCTGCTCAAGTAGAATTGGTTCCGGTAGGTGTTCAGAGGTGACAGAGTGTCACAGATAGGTCCGGTGAGATCTGGACGTGCATCATCCCATTCTGTGGATTGGAGGGAATGTTTAGGAAGTCCTTGAGAAGTGTCAAATAGATTTGTTCATGGTTTGGAGGTTTGAAAGTGCCTATTCCTTTGTGACAGTGATGACAGACTGTGTTCTTGAAGCTCTGAATGAAGGAGAGAAGAATTCCTGTAAGCTGATGAAGTGCGGATATTCTTAGTGACTCAGGAAAGGTTGTGGTGATCTTTGGATCATGTCTAGTTCATGTTGATGGTCCGCATCGAAGTTAGAGTTTGGATTTGATGAATAACCACCGAATGTTGGTGTTCTTCCTGAGATTGGCCAACCGGATGTATTACAAATCTTCCGGATGATCTATAAGTATTTGCTGACGTAGATGATTGTTCCTAAGTCAATGCCTTGTATAAATAAGGGATTATGAAGTCATTCCAAAGGGTGTCTTGTGGAGATGAGAGTGTGGTAGCGAAGAAGAGAGTGAAAGGTAGAGCAGAAGTATTGGCCTTTAATGGAACTAATTCAAGCATGGTGAAGATGCTATTCTCCAGTTCATGTATGTGATACTTATTTCTTTGTAGACAGTGTGTCTCTTGTAGGCAGTGAGCCTCTTGTGAGTAGTGTGCTCAGGTAGTGAGCCCTAATTGGCATGTGCCATTTTGTTCTTTCTATTCTTCTAACAGAGAATACATTCTTGGGTTAATCACCCCGTGGTTTTTTTCTTAACCGGGTTTTCCATGTCAAAATCTTGGTGTCTTATGTGTTGATGAGTTTCTACTTTTGATTTGAATGCATTATGTCTCATGTTTAATATACTGCTAATCACCAAGAAGTTTTAAGTGTGTAAATTGGAGAAAGTTTTACACAACTGATTCACCCCCCCTCTCAGTTGTGTGCACTAAGTCTAACAATTGGTATCAGAGCCAAGTTCCTCTAAAAGGAGCTTAACTGCTTGAGGAAGATCCAGGATGTCGTCTTACAAGAAGGATAGTCAGAAGTTTGATGGAACCAACTTTGCTCTTTGGAAAGGTCGCATGAAATGTCACTTGTAGTGTATGGGAATGGCATACTGGTCCATGGTTACAAAAGCGTATGTACCTCCACAGGGTGGTCCGACAACCCTAAATGAAATCACGAATGCTGAAAATAATTTGCGGACCAAAGAGGCTCTTCTAAGCACATTATCTGACTCAGAGCTCTCAAATGTTACTGACCTACCAACTGCTTATGAGATTTGGAATAAACTGGAACTTTTGCATGAAGGAGACTAGTATGTTAAATGTGCAAGGTTGCAGAGTCTAAAAGGGAAATTTGAAAAACTGAAGATGCGAGATGATGAAACTATTACCACTTTTATGCCAAGAGTGAATGAGCTGGTTTGTGGAATTAGAAATGTTGGTGGAGTCTTGGATGAAAATGAAATTGTTGTCAAAATTCTTAGATCCCTTCCTGCCTCTTACAAAATCAAGGTTGCTGCCATTGATGAATTTAGAGCCCATACAACTGTCACAAGAGACCAATTAGCTGGAAAATTGGCTGTGTGATAAGTGATACCAAAATGAAGATGAAAAATAATCAAATGCATAAACAAAATGATTATACCTCCATAATGACTCACGAATCCATGTGGGAAGGAGATGCACCCACGAGCTGCTCAGAGTGTTCCCTTGATTAGTGTGACTAAAATGTGGATTGCTCAAGGCTTTTCAACACAAAATGTAGATGAGAGATTATGGATTAGATGATAGGTTTGAGAGACTAGATGGAAATGAGATATGATTTAGACATTATGGTGGCATGATAAGGGGATTGTGGAGAGATTTTGGCAGAGGTTTGGTGCATGAAGGAGTCTCCCCAAAATGGCTTGGAGAGGGTTTCATTTATAGAGTTTTGGGAATGAGGATGGAGGGTCAGCATTAGAAGGTGAGATCAAGGGCTAAGAATCAATGAGAGTTAGGGTTAGGATTGGGTTCATAGCCTTGTGACAAGTGTCACAAGGAGAGTGGATGAGGGAGATCAATGGTTGAATCTTGGTCAATGGGATTGGAGGGCTCTCATTAAAAGTGAATTTTAAATTCACATGGGGAAAGGTGTGGAGGATTAAAATGAATAAAAGATTCATTTTCGGAAGATGGGACACGACAAGTGAATTTTTAATTCACTTTTATGTGGAGATGTGAAGATGGTACTCTTACATGTGTAAGAGAGTGATAAATGAGGGTTAAGGGGGATTTGACCCTTTGAATAAAAGATTGATTTTTATTTAAAAGGTGCATGGAAGAAGGGGATAAGCAAGGTTAATTGAGTGTTTAGCTTAATTAACCTAGGTCTAGGGGATAGGTAGGCTAAGGTAGGGTAGGGTAGGTCAATTTTAGGTGTCTACATTTGCCCCTCTTTGAGATGGTGTTGCGGCTAAGTAACATCATTTCAAAGAAGTTAAAACATAGAGTTGGATTGGATAGAAAAAAGATTTTGGCTTAGAAGAATAGGGTAAGGTTGGGGATAATTGGTAAGGATGATGCCCCCTCAAGAGGACAAGCGGGTTGAAAGAACACGATTGTGCTCTCGAAATGGATGGAAGAGATTGATTGGAGTGGTTGGAGAATAAGTGGTGAGATGAAAGGATGATGATGGTGGGAGATTGATTGGTGGATGATCATTGTGTTGAAAATTGATTTAGAGCAATCCTAGGTTTGATATAGTAAAGTGGATATTTTCACCAAGGTATAGAAGACTAGGGTGATGATGTGTATCCAACATTTGCATGGACTAGACACGCAAACAAAGGGATGATCCCATGCATGCCCAAGATAGTACAACCTTGTCCTGACGAGGGAAGGGGACTCATAGCATAAGTCCTTAGTACACAAAAGGTATGATGAACCTTAGATGCATAAGGAGATCAATATGCTAGAACCGGCCCTATGATCAACAAGATATGAATACTAGCTTGGATTAATGAAACCAACCCACAAGCACAGCATATGAAAGCAAGACTATGCCCCATTCTAGATGTTTTCGCCACATACCATGATATAGTGAGATCAAGGTAGCTTTGATGCGATCTTCGAATAGGACAAAAGATAAAAATCAAAAACAAAAAGACCAACAAACCAAACAAGTAACCATTGTATCTTTTGCCAAGATGGATGATGATTGGATAGATTCTGCCTATCAGAGGAAAGATATATCCTAAGGCAGGAATCAATTGATGATTGGATCATGATTAGTTGATGTAAGATTGGCTCAAGATATGATGGTGACAAGTTGTGGTTGATGCTAAATTGATAGTTGATGATTTTGATTAAGGGACGATGCTTCGATAAGTGATGCGATGTTTGGATCTAGTGTAAGCTCATTGAGGATAGATGGGTGCATCTTAGGTACCTGAGTATTGGAAACTTCCTTTGTATTCTAGACTGCCTACATACCCTGTATCCATGGGATCAAGGCACATTAAGATGCGGGTGATGATGATATGTAGTTCTAATTTGTGATGATGATGTGAGATGATGATAGATGTGTTGGATGATGAGATGTTGATGGAGCAATGTTGATTTCATGATGGATATTTTTGGGATTTTTTATGGATTTTTTTTATTTTTTTGGATTTTCTAATTTTTTGATGTTTTTTGGATTTTCTGATTTTGGAAAAGGAATGGTTTATTATGAGATGGTTGCATTGGCTTTCATGTGGATGACCTTTATGCTAGATAGCAATGACAAGGGAACACCAAATCTAGAGGTGAGGGTGATGGGGTTGGATAGGGGGGTTGGCGATGAAAGGATGACGGATAACTGATTTGTGGTAGATGAATGGACAAGCGATAGGGATGTATGTTAGATAGATGGAAGATAGGGATGAGGATTTTCTCCAAGGGCTAGGTTGCAAGGAATCATATGCCTCAATGCGTAAGATTTTGCATGATGGGTTCATGTTTGAATGGATGGACTTTGCAATAGATGGATGGAAGATATACTTACAAAGGGAGTATGCCAAGAGGTCTCCAAAGCATGTTGTTGATATTTTGCCCCTTGTATTCATCAAGATCTAAGGAGGAGGATATAGTGGATAGAATGGATGGGGAATGATAGGGTGAATAGGGGATGGTAGATAGGAATATGATAAGATAAATAGGGGATAGTGGATAGGATATGCAAAAGGATGTTATGGATTTGGATGATTAGATGGTTTTGCCCCCAAGTGTAGGGATACAAAATGGATGGAGAAGGGATTACGCATGACGCCCATAAGGGGTTTTCATCAAGGTACTTGCCCAAGGCACCACAAGGAGTGGTTTTCACCATTGGACGGATTTTTCTCTTTACTATTTTCTTGATTTTTTTGATTTTTTTGATTTTTTTACTTTTTCGATGGGATGGGGACTCTAGCGTCTGTTTCCATAGCAAGGAGAAGATGGTACCATGTGGGATAGCATTATGGATGATGATTGCATGGATTGTTGGTAGATAGGAGAAGATGGAATGGATGGTGGATAATGGATTATGATGTGAATTATGCAAAAGCATGGACCATAGGAATGTGATGGGGAAGATATGTAGGATAGTGAACGAAAGATGGAGATATGGGGGTATGTGGGAATGTTAAGTGGTGGAGAGGAACCAAGACCAATGGCTGCACACATCGTGATGTATTTGGAAGCTTGTATTTTGGATGTGGAGTTAGGAGTAATGGGGATCGGGATGGGGGATTTTTGGATGGTCGATTTGGGGTTTTAGGTACCCAAATGGACTTAGGAATTATGGGATTTTTAGATGGGGAGCGGGATGTTTGGGATTTTGTAGTAGATTGGGATGTAGATGCCTCATTAGAGTTTGGTGCTTTTTGTTTAGGGACCCACACCATTTTTGTTTTTTCTTTTTCTTGTGATGGTGTGGGCTTTGATAACCTTTGGGATTTTTGATTTTGCTTGGAAGGGATAACATCTCTAGGCTTTTGTGCTTTATGAGTTGAGGCATTCAAATTTTTGAATCCCATGGATTTGGGGGAAGCTTCAGGTTTGAAAGATGTGTGCTTTGGTTGGTCTTGATTGGGGATTTTAGGGGATTTATGGGTGGAGGAGTAAAAAGTAGATTTATGGATAAATGGATGAGGAGATTTGAGGATGGGGATATTAGGAGTTGGTAAGATAGGAGGTAAAGTGGATTTGATAGGAATATTTGGAGTTGGAAGAAGTGGAGGTAAATTTGATGGAGGGAGATGGATGGTCACATGCTTTTGCAAATGATAGGATGATGGAGGAGGGATGGCAACATATGTTTTGGGGGTGTGATGAGATGCACCATGTTTGGGATTGGATGAATGGATTTTGGAAGGTGGGTGGAGGGTATCAACATGTTTAGATTGTTTTCCTTTGGATGTATAGCCAAGGCCATGAGAGTATGGATGGAATGTACTGTGGATGGGCTCCAAGATGCCTTGTTCATGAAGGCCTAAGCCTTTGCCTTGATAGTTCATATGTTGGAGTATGTGACATACAATGGGATGTTTGTTGCTTTGGAAACAAGACACGAATCCATTATTTGTTGGAGATAGATAGGTGGTGGGAGGAAGTTGTTCGCCTCCTACAAGGAAGTCACCATAGATGAAAGTGCTTGTGCCAAGTGGATAAGGGGATGGATTTTGGATGGGATTGGTAGATGGATGTGAAGGATTCATGGGGGATGGTGAAGGGGTGGTAAAAGATGGTGTGAGATCAATAAGTTGATCAATGGATGGTAGGGGATTGGGGATCTTATTAGATGGGATGGTGAGATCTTGATCAAGAGAAGGGGTTGATGTTTCAACATGCTTTGGATTTGATTCTTGACATGGCTCATGTGTTTGGATAGAAGTGGGAGTGACTTGGATGTATGTGATAGGTGCTTGGATGGATGCAATAGGTGTTTGACTTATGTGTTATTGAACATGGCTGCATGATGGTTCTTGAGTTATGATAGGAGGTTGTTCAAGAGATTTGGTGGATGTTGGATTGCATGAGGGTGTTTGATTCCTTGCTAATAGCCAATGGATGACATCCTTCATGAGTGTATGGGTGGAAGAACAATATAATGGATGGATAATGATAGTGGATGGTGTAGAAATGGGATTGGGATTGGATAGGTGGGTGATAGGATTAGGTAGTGATGGTTCGTGGGTAGGTTCAAGGATAGGTGTTGGATTTGATGGTGGATTGGGAGATACATAAGGTGATGGATTAAGGTTGATAAGGTTGGAGGGATATTGTGATGGGAGGGTTGGAGGATGGGGATTAGGACATGGGGGATTTGGTTGTTGATATGAGGTTTGGATTTCAGATATAAGGTGTGCAAGATTGGTGTTCCCTTGATCAAAGTTAGCATGACAAAGGTTGGGGGATGGATAAGGTGGAGGTATTGATTGGTTGGATAAGTATGATGGCATGGATGGGTAAGGGGATGGTGAATGATATGAGGGTAAAGGTTGATATGATGGAAGTTGGTATGAGGTCGAAGGTTGATATGAGGTTGATGGTGTGGATATGTAGGATGTTGAAGGTTGATATGAGGATGATGGAGGTTGATATGATGGAAGTTGGTATGAGGTTGAAGGTTGATGGGAGGTTGATGGTGTGGATATGTAAGATGTAGGTTGGTATGAAGGTTGAAAGAATGACGATTGATATGATGTGGATGGGGATGATGTGTAAGATGTTTGTTGATATGATGAAGGTTGGATAAGGGATTGGGATTCTCCAATGATGAGGTGTGCTAAGGGCATATCTTTAATTGCATTTTTGAATTGTTCCTTAGCATTAGGATCCATGTTCTCATAGACTTTTCTATGTCTTTGTAATTGTTGTATTGTTTCATAAAGATCCATTTCGTTGGAGATGGTATGGGATGATGGGGGATAATGGATGATTGTGATGGTGAGATAAAAATTTCAAGACCTTAAGATGATTTGTTTTGATTTGATTTGATTTGATGAATGGTTCTCTATGCTTAAGATAGACTAATGATCTTAAGCAAGAGGGTTGATTGGGTTGGTTTGATTAGGTGATCGATTAAGGTCTTGATTTTTGATTGGGTTGATTTGGATTTGGAGTTTGATAATGATGTGAGGGATTTGGATAATGATTGGGATTGATGTTGATTTTGGATTGGATTTGATTTGGATGAGATGGGATTAGAATGATGTTGATGAATTGGATTAAGGGTGATGAGAGTGATTAGGATAAGATTGGATTGAATGATTTGGATGAGGATGTGGATAAGATAGGTGGTTAGGATGATTAGGATAGATGGGTGATTGGATTAAGATAAAGTGGATAAGAATGATTAGGATGATGAAGATAGATTATGACTAGAGAAGAAGTGGATTAGAATTTGATCAAGCTCAAATAAAGGGATTGGATAAGCTCAACTTGTGGGGTTTGATAAATGGGGGGATGGTTTAGCAGTGTTGGGATGAAAACTCAGCTCGACGTGAGGGGGGGTTTGAAAATGGGCTTATAAAATTGATGTTTTTGATGGGAAAATTTGATTTTTTGACATGGATGAAGAAGGCGCTAAAACAGGTAGAAAATGGCGTTGAAATAGAGAGGAAATGGCGCTAAAGGATGTGAATGGCTGGATTGATGGATGAATTTGATTTTTCTTGGCAAGTAGACAAATGATCAAGCACGAAGACACAATGGTTAAAGGTTTGATTTATGAAAAATGTGACAATCAAGCATGTACAACCTTAAGGATTGGGGCTACTAAAACAAAGGTTCATAGTGGGGGAACATCTGGGGGATCGACACCTTATGAGCATCCGATAAACCACTTAAGGTTTTGACTAGCTCTACTAAGAGTTTAATATACCTCGAGGGTACTACTTCCTTTCAAGCTAGCATCGAATGGTAAGCGCTCATACCGATTAGACTTGGCTTTCGCCTTATCCTCAATTTACATATAGCGGACCAGATGAAAGTACCACTTAGGGTCGCCAATGAGTTCTCCGAATGGATGTGTCTCAAGGGCAGGCCTATGTCCTAAAAAAGATAGAATATAACCATTTCTCTTCACCCAAGATCCTTGTGAAGGCAAGGGGAGAGGATACTTTGATTCTACCCTATGGAATAACACAAACGTGCAAGCGCACAAGACACGACAGAGAAGAGCTAATGTTCATTTTAAGCCCAAATTGAAACTGTGCCTAAAGTTGTTTGTTGCAAGCAATGATTAATTTTAGTTGCACCAAAATCAAATGTTTTTTACACTAAGGCACTCAAAGATTCTTTTTAGGTGCACCAAAATGAAATGTTTGATTTGTAGATAACATGCAAGGGTTCATTTTAAGTTACAAATGAAATGTTTTAAACAAAGATGAAAGAGCCCTGCAAAAAGACTTGTTAGTATCCTCAAGATGATATTGGTGACCTACAAGCAAACTGTCAGTCCCTGCACAGAACCCAAAAAAGTAGTCTCAGAAAATAGTGCTAATACAGAGGTAAGATAGCACTAATACAGATGATAGCACTAATACAGAAAATAGCGCTAATAAAGAAGAAATATAGTGCTAATATAGAAGATAGCGCTAATGCATAAAATAGCACTAATACAGACAATAGCACTAATACAATAGAAAGAAAGCGCTGATATAGATAATAGTGCTAAAATAGGTCATGGAAGGCACCACTGCACGCTGTAAAGTGATCTGATCCCAGTTTGAAGATAGCATCGTTCTGGGCAGATAGCGTCGATACGGGGCTAAAATACGTCCGGCCTACAAAAAATGTTTTTTTTTCTTCTAGAGAAATTTTGGCATAACCTCCCCTTGTTTAATCAACATTCCTGCAAAAACTGAGAGCATTTTGACACAAAAATAGTAGAAAAATGCTTTAAAAGAGACATGTGAGTGGAAGTTAGGAAAAAAAAATTTCTGCAGAAATGGCGCTAAAATAGAGGATAGCGCTAATATGTGGTAGTGATAGCGCTATTGCGTAGGGTGGATAGCGCTAATCTATAAAAAAAATGTCTTTCACAAAAAAAACTCACGAGATAGTTAGATTGGGACCTTGTGGGTCCCACCGGGCATGCCAATGTGATAAGTGATATCAAAATGAAGATTGAAAACTAATCAAATGCATAAACAAAATGATTATACCTCCATAATGACTCACAAATCCATGCGGGAAGGAGATGCACCCACGAGCTCCTCAGATTGTTCCCTTGATTAGTGTGACTAAAATGTGGATTGCTCAAGGCTTTTCAACACAAAATGTAGATGAGAGATTATGGATTAGATGATAGGTTTGAGAGACTAGATGGAAATGAGATATGATTTAGACATTATGGTGGCATGATAAGGGGATTGTGGAGAGATTTTGGTAGAGGTTTGGTGCATGAAAGAGTCTCCCCAAAATGGCTTGGAGAGGGTTTCATTTATAGAGTTTTGGGAATGAGGATGGAGGGTCAGGATTAGAAGGTGAGATCAAGGGCTAAGAATCAATGAGAGTTAGGGTTAGGATTGGGTTCATAGCCTTGTGACAAGTGTCACAAGGAGAGTGGATGAGGGAGATCAATGGTTGAATCTTGGTCAATGGGATTGGAGGGCTCTCATTAAAAGTGAATTTTAAATTCACATGGGGAAAGGTGTGGAGGATTAAAATGAATAAAAGATTCATTTTGGGAAGAGGGGACAGGACAAGTGAATTTTTAATTCACTTTTATGTGGAGATGTGAAGATGGTACTCTTACATGTGTAAGAGAGTGATAAATGAGGGTTAAGGGGGATTTGACCCTTTGAATAAAAGATTGATTTTTATTCAAAAGGTGCATGGAAGAAGGGGATAAGCAAGGTTAATTGAGTGTTTAGCTTAATTAACCTAGGTCTAGGGGATAGGTAGGCTAAGGTAGGGTAGGGTAGGTCAATTTTAGGTGTCTACAGGCTGCATTTGAAATGACCGAGTTTGGAGATGATCCCCCCAAGACTAAATTTGCATTCAAAGCCAATGCCTCTGTGAAAAGTAAACAAAAATTTGATCCGGGAGAGAACTCATCAAGAAAACTGTCTTGATATGAAAAAACAAGAAAAGACCTAGAAGAAGAAGTAGAGACTGCTCAACTTGAAGCCCTCTTTGCAAAGAGACTGCCAAGAGGATCCAGTAAGTATGAAGGAAAATTACCTTTTAAGTGTTTTAACTGCAATAAGATTGGTCATTTTGCCTCAAGATGTCTGGAAAGATTTTCAAAGCCAAATCCTAACAGATCTAGATTCCAAAAGAATTGTTACTATGTTCATGAAGAAGATGATAATGAAGGAGTAACATGGTGCAGGAGCACCTACCTGACAGCTGGCCTCCATGAGGTAGTTAGTTTGTTATAGGTCTGGTTAATGTTTCCAAGAAGGTCTTATAAGACCAATGCATGTAATAAGGTCCAAGTTGACCGTGCTTTTCTATTTTTAGGTAGTTTGTTATGACAGCTGATGACAGCTGTATAGTTTGTTAGTTCAGTTGGATCCTCCCAGCCGCTTGGAAGCTCCCAGCCGCTGGGAATCGAGTGGTAGTACTCACAAGCAGTTCCTATTTATGCAGTAGGATCGGTTGGTCTTAGGACAGATTGAGATATAGATACAGATTGAGGAGTTAGATTGCAGAGTGAGACAGAGTACTGTATTTGCATCTTTGGAAATCAATAAAGAGATCTTGTTTGTGTCAATTTTCTGTTTGGATTCCATTGTGTGATCGATTTGCTGTTCTGGTGGTTGCATGGATTCACTGATCCATTCCACTGGTTGATTCATCAAATCGGTGGAATGGCTATGTATAATAGTTTAGGGTTTAGTTTGCATTTTCTGTTTGTTCGCATGTATGTTTGCAGGATCGTCGTCGAGATGTGTTGAGAACCCTAGCATGGGCATGTGCTAGGTCGTGCTAGTTGTTAGAGTCTGGAAGGTCGTCCAGGAGACGGATCGGGTTACCTCAGGAGGTTCGGCGGATCGGAACGGTGAAAATCCGCTAAGGTTGGGATATCCATCGCAAGTGCATCATCAGGATATTTCTGTGTATATCCTGCAGTTGCTTTAGGTGTCATCCGAGTAGATGGAGGTGAGCATGATACAGTTGTTTGCATAAGGTGAATGTGTTTCAGGGTGATCATCACAAGGTGTTGCCGAGGAAGAGCATATCGGCATAAGTTAGTAGATCGGGTTGACAATTCCTTCGCGGGCCGATGATGTTATGTTTGGCCGATAGCAGGATATTGGGGGAGCTGCATATGACGTCATCGTCATCAGGATAATCGTCATCAGGACATTCCGAAATAAGACCCGATAAGTCATATCCTGATGCTGCTTGTTTATGTAGGTCAGATATCGGGGTGACGTAAGCATCGAAGGAAAGGTGCTTGAAGTTGTCGTCATCAGGATATATGGAGGGAGCCAGATATTTTATATCCTGCTGATGAACATGATGTTGAACATCATGATGCTACAGAAAGCGTTTGGCAGTAAGATGAACAGTGAACATCAGGAGGATGATTGCGCTTGCCGAATATGATGATGCTAACAGTGTTAAGGGAAATATGATGATGATGATGAAGGGTTGCAGACATACATGTTGTATGTCAAGGTTTTAGTGTGGATGCCTCTGCATCATAGTGGTATCAGAGCTCAGCAAAAGGTCTGGGCTGTTGTGTGTTGATTCTGTCACGGAAAAGATAGAGGTAGAGAAGTGAGAGGTTGACAAAATGCCTCCGAAAGGTAATGGTACTGCAAGGGAATTGCAGGAGATGAAGGAAAAACATGCCAGAGAGATGAGGAAGATGAAGGAGCTTGCTGAAGCACTTCAAGCCAGGCTTGTAGCCTTGGAGAAGAACAAAAAGAGGGAAGTGGAAGATAGTGAATCAGAAGAAGATGAAGATGTTGTTGAAGAGTAGGAAGAGGTAGCTGAAGGTCTGGATGCTGAAGACCAGAGATTTGCAAAATTGTTAAAGGCAGTGCAGAGTGATAAACCTGAGGTAAAGGTTGATGTTTCCAAGTATAATGGAAGTTTGAATGAAGATGAGTTACTGGATTGGATTGCTGCACTTGATAATCACTTTGAATGTGAAGATGTTGCTGAGGATCAGAAGGTAAAGATTGCAAAGACCAAGTTAGGAGGTCATGCTTTGGTATGGTGGGATTATGTACAATCCGAGAGAAGGAAACAAGGGAAGTCAAAGATCACTTCATGGGATAAAATGGTAGCAAGGATCAAAGGTAAATTCTTGCCCAAGGATTATGAAATTCAAATGTTTAAGAAGCTGTAATTTTTAAGGCAGAAGGAAATGGATGTGAAGGCATATACTAAGGAGTTTTATAAGTTGAGTATGAGATCTGGTCATCATGAGAATGAGGTAGAAAAGGTGGCTAGGTACTTGGCTGGTTTGAGATTGAACATACAGGATGAGTTAGTTTTAGCTAACCCTAAGAGTGTGGAGGATTGTTACCAAATGGCAATCAGGATTGAAGAAAAGATGAATAGGAGACAAGATAAGTCCATGAGAGGAAGAGGAAACAATATGAGGGGAAGAGGAGCAGCCCCTACAACAAGGCAAACCAATGAGGGTCAAGAAGACACTGGTAAAGGACAGGGACAGTCTGATTTCAGAGGTGGATGGAAAGGTAATAGAGGCAGATTTGGAGGTGGTAGAGGTTCTACTACATTTTCAGGAAAGTGTTACACCTGTGGTGAGTTTGGTCATCCATTTTTCAAATGTCCAGAAAACAAGGGTTTATCATCTAGAAATGACAGAACGAATGACAAGAGAGTACAACTTGTGCAAGAAGAGAAAGTAGAGCAAAGTGTGCAAAGTTTAAACACTTATCAAGATAGAGTTCCTGATGATTATGGGTATCCTGAGGAGGGAGAAGCATTGATGCTTAGGAGAATTAGTTTGCAGGCATCAAAGGATATGATGCAAAGAAGAGCTCTTTTCAAGACCACATGCAAGAGCAAAGGTAAGGTATGTAAGGTTGTCATTGATACTAGTTCAACAGATAACATGGTATGTCAAGAAATGGTGGATAAACTGAATTTGGAAAGGATTCCACATCAACACCCTTACAAGGCATCTTGGGTGAGTGATAGTCAATCACTTTTTGTCTATGAACAGGCATATGTGGATTTTCAGATTGGAGCATATCAGGATAGAGTTTTGTGTGACATTTTGCCCATGGAATGTTGTCACCTACTGTTGGGTAGACCATGGCAATTTGACAGGGGGGTACTGTATGATGGGTATGCTAATACCTACACCATCAAGAAAGATGGGAAAACTATTATGTTGATGCCATTACAGGAAGCAGCTGTAGTACAGAAGGTAGCAAAAATCATTTTAGTGGGAAAGAAGGAGTTTGTGCATATGCCTATAGCAGCAGGCATAAAGGCAGTTGAGGACATTGCAGGGAAAGGAGTTGTTAAGGACAACAGTTTGAAGACAGTTTCAGTTTTGACTGACAGAGGTCAGCAACAGGTTCAGAAACAGGTTTGCAAACAGTAACCAGTTGAGAGGAATGACAAGGATGTTGTCATAGTTGGGACTATTATTTGTCCTATAAAGGTTGAAAGAAAGACAGAGTTGAACATTACGGAAGTTCAAGAGGCAGTTCAGACAGAGGTTCTGGTCAGACAACCTGACAAACACAAGGTATGTGAGAGAAGGGCCTACATTGACAGGCATGAGGGTTTACTTACAAGACAGCAAGTTACAGTTCAGAAGTCTTGGAGCAGCCAAGAGCCAGCAGAGGACAAAGCTGGAACAGGTCAAGACACTACAAAGGCAAAGTGTAAAGGTGGAGGACTTCCACAACCTAACTCATGGGACATGAGTTCTTTTTCTGTTGGGGAGTATGGTGCAGGAGCACCTACCTGACAGCTGGCCTCCATGAGGCAGTTAGTTTGTTATAGGTCTGGTTAATGTTTCCAAGGTCTTATAAGACTAATGCATGTAATAAGGTCCAAGTTGACCGTGCTTTTCTATTTTTAGGTAGTTTGTTATGACAGCTGATGACAGCTGTATAGTTTGTTAGTTCAATTGGATCCTCCCAGCTGCTTGGAAGCTCCCAGCTGCTGGGAATCGAGTGGTAGTACTCGCAAGCAGTTCCTATTTATGCAGTATAATTGGTTGGTCTTAGGACAGATTGAGATATAGATACAGATTGAGGAGTTAGATTGCAGAGTGAGACAGAGTACTGTATTTGCATCTTTGGAAATCAATAAAGAGATCCTGTTTGTGTCAATTTTCTATTTGGATTCCATTGTGTGATCGATTTGCTATTCTGGTGGTTGCATGGATTCACTGATCCATTCCACCGGTTGATTCATCAAATCGGTGGAATGGCTATGTACAATAGTTTAGGGTTTAGTTTGCATTTTCTGTTTGTTCGCATGTATGTTTGCAGGATCGTCGTCGAGATGTGTTGAGAACCCTAGCATGGGCATGTGCTAGGTCGTGCTGGTTGTTAGAGTCTGGAAGGTCGTCCAGGAGACGGATCGGGTCACCTCAGGAGGTTCGGTAGATCAGAACGGTGAAAATCTGCTAAGGTTGGGATATCCATCGCAAGTGCATCATCACGATATTTCTGTGTATATCCTACAGTTGCTTCAGGTGTCATCCGAGTAGATGGAGGTGAGCATGATACAGTTGTTTGCATAAGGTGAATGTGTTTCAGGGTGATCATCACAAGGTGTTTCCGAGGAAGAGCATATCGACATAAGTTAGTAGATCGGGTTGACAATTCCTTCGCGGGCCGATGATGTTATGTTTGGCCGACAGCAGGATATTGGGGGAGCTGCATATGACATCATCGTCATCAGGATAATCGTCATCAGGACATTCCGAAATAAGACCCGATAAGTCATATCCTGATGCTGCTTGTTTAAGTAGGTCAGATATCAGGGTGACGTAAGCATCGAAGGAAAGGTGCTTGAAGTTGTCGTCATCAGGATATATGGAGGGAGCCGGATATTTTATATCCTGCTGATGAACATGATGTTGAACATCATGATGCTGCAGAAAGCATTTGGCGGTAAGATGAACAGTGAACATCAGGAGGATGATTGCGCTTGCCGAATATGATGATGCTAACAGTGTTAAGGGAAATATGATGATGATGATGAAGGGTTGCAGACATACATGCTATATGTCAAGGTTTTAGTGTGGATGCCTCTGCATCATAACAGATGATGAATCAGAGACTGGAAACAAATTAGGAAATGAATGGATGTTTATAGCCATCAAGAAAGAAGAACCAATATCCTCTGTATCTGTCAATCATAAAGTTGTAGAATGAGCTCTGGCTACCCAAGTTGAAGAAAAGGATGATTGGGTCATTGATAGTGGTTGCTATCACCATATGACAAGAGACAAAAATAAGTTCATAGATTTGGAAAGGTATGAAGGAGGAGTGGTGAAGTTTGGTGATAATTCTGTTGGTAGAATTAGAGGAAGAGGAACTGTTTCTTTTGATGGAAGAAACAAAACTGGTAATGTACTATATGTTGAAGGCTTGAAGCACAATCTTCTCAGTGTTGGACAGTTGGTGGACAAAGGCTATGATCTCCGGTTCAAGGATGGAAAATGCAAAATCTTTGAAAGTTCCAGAACAGAGATTGCATCCGGTGCTCAAACTAAAGGTAATATCTTCCACTTGATTGATACTGGTAAAATATGCTTATTTGTTCAAGTTGATCAGAGTTGGTTATGGCATAGAAAGATGTGTCATGTGAATTTTGATAATATCATCAAGATCAGAAATACTCAGGCTATAAGAGATCTTCCAAAATTGGTGAAACCTACTAACAGCTTATGTAAGGAATGTCAATTGGGTAAGCTGAGCAGAGTCACATTCAAAAGAAAGGAACTATCCTTTAACAGAATATTGGACCTAGTTCACACTGATCTTTGTGGTCTGACAAGAACTAGGAGTATTCAAGGTGATAGCTACTTCATGCTGCTAATTGATGACTATTCTTGGATTATGTGGGTAACTTTTCTGAAAGAGAAATCAAAAGCTTTTGAGAAATTCAAAATATTCAAGGCTATGGTAGAGAATGAAACCAGATTGAAGTTGAAATGTCTGAGGTCTGATAGAGGTGGAGAATTCACATCCGGTGAGTTCATAGAGTTCTGTGAGAAACATGGAATAAAGAGACAGTTATCTGGTCCTAGGACTCCACAGCAGAATGGAGTAGTGGAAAGAAAGAACCGAACCATATAGGAAGCTTCTAGGACCATGATGATGGAAGCTAATGTTCCTCATATCTATTAGAGAGAAGCTATCAGTACTGCAGTCTATACTCTCAATCGAGTTCAAATTAGAAGCAATACCGATAAGACTCCTAATGAACTTTGGTTTGGCATCACTCCTACTGTGAGGTATTTCAGAGTGTTTGGTAGCAAATGTTACATTAAAAGAGATGAAGATCTAGGCAATTTTGATGCTAGAAGTGATGAAGGAATTTTCTTGGGTTACTCCACTCAAAGCAAAGCATACCGGTGTTACAATAAGAGACTGAGAAAGATGATAGAAAATACAAATGTGAAGGTTGATGAAAGAATTGAGAAACCTTCAAGGTTTTATGAATATGATGAAGATGATCAGAATGCTGTTCTAACTCAAGGAGCCCAAACTCCTTCCAGTACTCAGAATCAAACAGATTTGGTAATTCAGGGAGAAGAGATGAATCATAATGAGTCTGATCAAGAATTAGAAGTGCAGGAAACTCCCAAAGTTCCCAGGTATGTAAGACTGAACCACTCTGAAGATCAGATCATAGGTGATAAAAGAAAAGGAGTTATAACAAGAAGGAGAATTGCTCAAGATTCAGAAGAGTATTATTTGATCTCTAAGATTAAACCTAAGACAGTGAATGAAGCTTGCAATGATGAGAATTGGACTAAAGCAATGAAGGAAGAGCTAGTGCAAATAGAGAAAAATCACACTTGGGATCTTGTTCCTAGACCTAGAAACAAGAATGTGATTAGAACCAAATGGGTATTCTGAAACAAACTAAATGAAGTTGGTGAAGTAATCAGAAATAAAGCTAGATTGGTCTGCAAGGGCTACTCTCAAATAGAAGGAATTGATTTTGAAGAAACTTTTTCTCTGGTGGCAAGAATTGAAGCAGTCAGAGTATTTCTTGCATTTGCTACCTTCAAGGATTTCAAGGTGTATCAGATGGATGTCAAGTCTACTTTCCTAAATGGTGACTTAGAAGAAGAAGTGTACATTGAACAACCAGATGGATTTCAATTATCTGAGCATGATGATATGGTCTGTAAGTTGAAGAAGGCACTATATGGACTAAAGCAAGCCCCAAGAGCCTAGTATGAAAGATTGGCCAAACATCTTTTGAAGATTGGTTTCAACAAAGGTACTGCTGACAGTAACTTATATTTTAAAATTGATCATGAAAACATCTTGATTGTTGAAGTATTTGTTGATGATATCATCTTTGGAGGAAGAGACAGTATGTGTAAAACTTTTGCAAATCAAATGAAAAGTGAGTTTGAGATGTCAATGCTTGGTGAAATGAATTTCTTCCTGGGTCTGCAAATTACTCAAACAAAGAAAGGAATCTTCATTTCTCAGACCAAATATGTGAAAGAATTGTTGAGGAAATTTGGGATGGAAGATTCAAAGCCAATGAATACTCCCATGGCAAACGGATGTAAGTTGAGCAAAGATGATGACTCTCCTAAGGTAGACCAGACAAAGTACAGATCAATGATTGGAGGATTGTTGTATCTCACCCAAACTAGACCAGATATAATGCAGGCTGTTGGTCTTGTTGCTAGATTCTAGGCTGATCCCAGAGAATCTCATGTCATGGAAATCAAAAGGATTTTTAGGTATCTAAAAGGAATAGTTGAGTATGGTTTGTGGTATCCTAGAGATCATGATTTCTCTCTTCATGCATATACAGATGTAGATTGGGCAGGAGATGTGGATGACCGGAAGAGTACCAGTGGTGGAGCATTCTTTTTGGGAAAGAGATTGGTTCCTTGGCTAAGCAAGAAACAAGAGGCAATATCTTTGTCTACAACTAAAGCAGAATATATTGCTGCAGTAGATAGTTGCAGTCAAGTTTGTGGATGAAGCAGATACTAAGAGACATCAATGTAGAGTATGAAGAGCCTATCACAATCTTCTGTGATAATTCAAGTGCAATAAATATTTCTAAGAATCCAGTGTTGCATTCTAAAACTAAGCATATATCTATCAAATTTCACTTTCTAAGAGAGCAAGTGAACAAGGATGAAGTTAGATTGGAGTTTGTGCCCTCAAAGGATTAGATTGCAAATATCTTTACTAAACCTCTTCCCAAGGACTCTTGAGTATCTCAGGGAGAAGTTAGGGGTTATTGCCCCTCCGGTGATGAACTAGGATGCACTGATGTGCATCAGTCCGATGGATATCACAGTCATATCTTGTGATCCGGATTGATGGGAACTGCTACTCAAGGGGAGCAACATGTATGATTCTGAAGTATTGAAGTTGCAAGTATGAGCCCTTTGCCATTGATGTCAAAGGGGGAGAAAATACATGTGAAAAATAAGTGGTTGCTGATCAAAGGGGGAGCAATAAAGGAAGAAAAGACATTTGAATGGTTGTTGCTAGGGGGAGCTATGATAGTAAGGAGAAGTTCTTGTCTTGATGGTTTTTCACATCATATGTTTCCATCAATGACAAAGGGGGAGATTGTTGCAAGTATGGGTCTAACTGGTGTTGTCATTGATGTCAACATACTCATGTTGCATTAATGAGAAGGAGTGGATGAGCTGTGTGCTGAGGATATTGAGAAAATTAGTCTCAACCAGGAAAAGTGAAGAATAGCGATGAAAATAAGGTAAAAGTCCAAGATAGGTTGAGGACCAGAGGATGCGGTTTAAAGGGTGTGTAGATATGAGTCTTGAGATGATCCAGTCAAGTTTTCAGAGGTCTGTATGAAGATCTGAAGAAGTTATGGCTGCTCAAGTAGAACTGGTTCTGGCAGGTGTTCAGAGGTGACAGAGTGTCACAGCTAGGTCCGGTGAGATCCAGACGTGCATCATCCCATTCTGCGGATTGGAGGGAATGTTTAGGAAGTCCTTGAGAAGTGTCAAATAGATTTGTTTGTGGTTTGGAGGTCTGGAAGTGCCTATTCCTTTGTGACAGTGATGACAGACTGTGTTCTTGAAGCTCTGGATGAAGGAGAGAAGAATTCATGTAAGCTGATGAAGTGCAGATATTCTTGGTGACTCAAGAAAGGTTGTGGTGATCTTTGGATCATGTCTAGTTCATGTTGACAGTCCACATCAAAGTTAGAGTTTGGATTTGATGAATAACCACTGGATGTTGGTGTTCTTCCTGAGACTGGCTGACCAGATGTATTACACGTCTTTCGAATGATCTATAAGTATTTACCGACTTAGATGATTGTTCCTAAGTTGATGCCTTGTATAAATAAGGGATTGTCAAGTCATTCCAAAGGGTGTCTTGTGGAGATGAGAGTGTGGTAGCGAAGAAGAGAGCGAAAGGCAAAGCAGAAGTATTGGGATTTAATGGAACTGATTCAAGCATGGTGAAGATGCTATTCTCCAGTTCATGTATGTGATACTTATTTCTTTGTAGATAGTGTGTCTCTTGTAGGCAGTGAGCCTCTTGTGAGTAGTGTGCTCGAGCAATGATCCCTAATTGGCATGTGCCATTTTGTTCTTTCTATTCTTCTAACAGAGAATACATTCTTGGGTTAATCACCCCATGGTTTTTCCCTTAACCGGGTTTTCCACGTCAAAATCTTGGTGTCTTATGTGTTGATGAGTTTCTACTTTTGATTTGAATGCATTATGTCTCATGTTTAATATACTGCTAATCACCAAGAAGTTTTAAGTGTGTAAATTGGAGAAAGTTTTGCACAACTGATTGACCCCCCCTCTCAGTTGTGTGCACTAAGTCTAACACTTTATACCTAATCAACAGATTAATCAATTTGTTTCTCTCTTTTGGTGAGCAACACCTACCAATAGAAATCCACTTAGGATCAGTTTTACTCCCAATGTTTATTTTTTCATAATCTCCCAATTTGTCAGGATTCTGAACAAATCTACCTTCGGTATATTCATCTTGTCGAGTGAACAAATGTTCTAGAGAGACCAATCCTTTGGGGATTTTGTTTCCCTTTAACTGAATTACATCATCCTTTGAATTGATCCCTAGATCAGGACTGAATTCTTTACATTCTATTTTAGAACCTTCAAAATAAGTCCCCAGGAACATCTCAGCATTCTCCAAGAACTTTCTGATCTGCCTATCATTCTCAAAAACTTGTCAATTTTTAGCATTATCTGGGACATTAGGACGGTAGACCAGTTCTATTCTATATGAATCCTTTTTAAAATTAGGGTGTGGGAGAAGAAGAGAAGCTGACACTGCTAGAGAATCTGCCCGTGTGTTTTGATCTCTGCGAATTGCCTCAATAGAAAAAGTGTCAAAATATTCTATCTCTTCCCAAACTTTGTTCCTGTAATGTCTCAATCTTTCATTTTTAACTGAAAAAATGCCTCTCACCTGTTTAACAATTAATTTAGCATCTCCTTTTGCTCTAAGTATCTTTATACCCTTTCCTTTGGCTTCATTTAACCCAAGCAATAGAGCCTCATACTCTGCAGTGTTATTAGTATTTTAAAATTCTAACTTGAAAGAGTAAGGAAAAAATTTACCCTCAGATGAGATCAAAACAACCCCTACTCCTGAACCAATGGTAGCACAACTATCATCAAATTCCATGGTCCATAGATCATCTGAATGAATAGACTTTGGGATGAATTCTTCCTTCATATCTTCATAAGAGAGAAAATAGTTACCAAATTCACATTCTTCAAATAGAATCTAGGACTTAGGATCATCAGAAGGGTATACAGTAAACTTGCATTTAGGTTCAAGTTCTAGCTTAACTTTTTGCTTTCCCACTAGAATTGTAGCTTCTAACCAATCCAATTTAATCTGCCCACCTAAATCTTTGCAAAAAGTCCTGCTCAACAACATCCCATAACTAGTAGGAATATCCACTACCAAGATAGTCAACTTCACTCTTTTATCAGGATAGGCTGCAAGAGCAACTCGTGCATCTTTAATTTGTCCGAGCAAAGAAATTTGTTTGCCATCCATGGAGTAACACCTACCAAATGTCTTTGTAAGGGATAGGCCTAGGGCTTTGGCTACAGAAGAAGGCATAATATTATCAGAAGCACCTGAGTCTATGATACAAATACTAAGTTTATGGCCGTTTATGAATAAAGAAACATAAAATGGGTTGGGCTTCATATCGGCCATATAAGAAGTATCATTAGATGAATTGAGGGCCATTTTAAGAGTGTACGTGGGTGATTCAGGTGGAGAAGCAAATAATTGGGCAATGGGAGACTCAGTATTAACATTTAGTTGACTTTCGGGTTTAATTTGTGTAGGACCACCTTTGACATATTTAACCAATTTATCAAGTTCCTTGGGTTTTAACTTGAGGTATTCAGCAGGGGATATTTGGATCTTTGTAGACTTACAAAAAATATCAAAAGAAGTTTCACGATCATTTCTATGTAACAGTTTAATTTCTTGGGTCTTCAGATTAGTATCAGAGGTTCTAATAAGAGGTTCCTTACCTTTAACAGGCACTTCTTGAATATTAGAAAATCTTAGATTCTTCTGATTTCTGGTGAGCATAGCACATGAAGGATCTTCAAGAGTAACCAATATTTCACCTCCTCTTTCTGAATCTATTTCATATTCTAGGAAGTGTATTTCAAAGTCGCCAGGTTCCTCAAAGTTCCTTTCTTCTTCGGTAATCTCTCCCAATACATCTTGAGTAGCGGCCATTTGAGCATATCTAAGCATCTTCAGACAAGAATTTCCATCATGATCAGTAGTCAAATGAAAGGCACACATATTCCCTCTTCCAGGAGGATCTTTAATAGTTAACCTTGGTTGTGCTGATGTAAGTGGCAATGTCCTACTAGTATTTGTCTGTTGATTAAAATTTCTCTTGTTGATATCTTGATATGGTTGTTGAAATGAAGTACCAACCTTAGGCATCTGTCTTTTCAAAGTGATCATATCATTAACTAGCCTTTCAACCATAGGATCTGTAGAGGATGAGGGATGATCATTAGGTACTTGGACTTCTCTCTTCAATTTTCCAGCCATAAGAAGATCATCTTCTAACCCAACTGCCAAGGTTTGTGCGATTGCTAAGTCGGCAACTGCACCTCTTCTAAGATGGAAACTAATATCAGGGGGCATAGAATTGATAAAGAAACATTTCTAATTCTCAGGAGTTGGCCTCTTAGTGTTTGGGATTTTGTGCACAATTCTATTGAATTTGGCTATAAATTCCCTCATAGGCTCGTGAATTTCTTTCTTAAGCTAAGTCAATTGAGCAAGAAGGGAATGTTCATCTTCTGCACTTTTGAATCTATTTTTGAATGTAGTTTTCATATCATTCCAGTTTGTAATTGAAGAGTCAGATAGATGATAGAACCATTGTACTGTAGTATCAGTTAGAGTTTGGACAAAGAGCCTTATGGCTACATCTTGATGTTGTACACCTAACACACCACATGCTGCGGCAAAGGCACTTAGATGCTCATCTGGTGATTGTCTTCCATCTCCATTAAATTTAGGTAAGTTTTCCCTTGCATTTTTA
This sequence comes from Cunninghamia lanceolata, assembly GCA_027924645.1. Taxonomy (NCBI): domain Eukaryota; kingdom Viridiplantae; phylum Streptophyta; class Pinopsida; order Cupressales; family Cupressaceae; genus Cunninghamia; species Cunninghamia lanceolata. Next base: position 7,229,579 of record BSBN01000567.1, read on the forward strand.
GGTAGAGGATTTAGGTTAGCTCCTAAATTTAGAGGTCCTATAGCTGCTCCCCAAGGTTGATCCATTGGTAGAAAGCTTATAGCAAAAGGAATGATAGTACTAGAAAGAGTTAAGGCTTGATAGACAGAGGATGTAGAGGTCTTAGGAGGACTGGGAGGTCTACTTCTAGCTCTTCTAATAGGAGTAGGAATATAAGGAAAATTTAGGCTTTGCAGCATTTGAAAAGTAGGATCTTCAACTCCCTCTCTCCTCAAAGACCTTGTGTATCTTCTAGAATCTAGTTTATGATATTGTAATTAGATAGGTAGTTATTGGTTTCTAGGCTATTCTTGACCTCTTCAGACTTTGGGAGCTTGATTTCTTACTGCATTTTCTGCTTGCCTCCTTCTTTGTCTGAGTAACAACAATCTCAAATTATCGGCCAATTCTTCTTCCTTTTCTAATACTCGGCTTGCCCTTCTATAATCATCAATATTTCAGTGAGTATGCCATGCAAGAGTATTTAACTGACCAATTATATCTTCCTGCTCATCTTGAAAACCAAGATTAGGTTGTAGAACAGGAATTATATTTTCATGAGGAAGCACCATCGTTGCTTCATAGTAAGGCAACTAATCTTTCAACAAATGACTTCAATTCCCCAGTAGAGTCACCAAAAACTGTTGGCTAACAGATTTGTCCTGGTCTTAAAATGTTTTTTTCTGACTCTATAACCCTTTCTTTCAAGAACAAATAAGTTAAACAACAAATGGGTGAACTATTAAGAATAATTCCCCTCTGAATTAAGGTACAACTCCCTTTTAAATCTTCAATGAATTGAAACTATTCTAACCATTTAGATACACTTTTAACCAAAAAGCATTAAAGAAAAAGTAACATCCATACATCATCATGCTATGGATGTGATATCTTTCTTCTTTACAACATCATTCGGTGATAGAATACATGGATTCCATCTTCAATAATAATCAGATATATAAATATGTATATTGCTGAACCAATAAATGATAAAACATATATGATGAGTTATCCAATGAAAGAACAATTACCACATGAAAGAAGAGTTCACATAGAAACCTGATTTCAAATAACTTAAACACACAGATTTAAGACCACACCAATCATTTCTCCTTGTCATTCACAGATGAAAAATGTTGCAGACAAACATCACATATATTGTAAAACCGAAAAAGTTTAGCTCCCTATTTCCTTGTATATTCTCCTTAACTTTTCCATATCTTAGTTTTAACAACTAAAAACATATATATAGTTACCCTATATAACCATTCTTTTAAACCTAGAGTTGAAACCAACTTTGATCCACATGAGATTTTAGTTCATAAAACCTCATTAAAAGACAAAGTTTTCAAACATAAATCCAACTGAATAACTGAATAAAGAGATTATGAAAGCATGATCATGGCTGGGGCATCAGATTTGAATCTCTAGATTTGCTTTGTTCAGCTAAGGAGACACGTTGAGCCTTCCACTCCTAAAATGCGGTAACAAATTCTTGGATTTTTGAGAAGTTAGGGATGCCAATGTGTTTAACCCTTGCTTTCCAAACATCTTTCTCTTTTCGAATTTTCACCACTTTCTCTACATGCTCTAGTAGTGTATCGACACAGAGGTGAAGTGATTCCACCTTTGATATCCAAGAGAAATCTGCAATTAATAGGTTATCATTTTCTTTAACAAAACTGATTTTCTCTCTGAATGATTGAACCACAGTATTGATATCCTTTTCTCGCTCCCCATCATCTTTAATATACTTCACATCAATACATTCCAGATCATGCTGTAAATACTGAGTAAACTTAGTTATCTCTTTAATCATTTTTGTAAATTCAATTCGCCCTTGCCTAGATACCAAGTTTCTCCATTCGATGTTTCTCTTGCTCACATATAGTATATTATCGTTCAGACTTATTATATTCTTTTCTGATAAAAACTTTGTTACCCCATACTTCTGAACTTCATCAATTTGATTTATCACATTCATCTATTTACCTTCATCTTTTACCCACGAAGCTTTTTGTGTTTTCAAATCTTCGATAATAGCCATGGTTTCATCATATATACTTTTTAATTCATTAATGTATTCTGTACCCTTCTGGATGATACCATCCAACCAATCATCAAACACTCTGGTCACCATTTTGTTTCTCTATATCTGATCTAGAATTTTTTGATTAACTAGAGATTTTGGGTCAAAAGACAGAGGTAGTTGAGAAACAGGTTGGGGTTTGGATTGTGAATGGCATCAATATACTCTTCCATTGATCATAAAGTTTGTTTTAACTCCCTCTTATCTTTTTGATCCTTCTAGGTATGACTGACTATCCTCTTGGTAGATGCTTCTAGATGGTGTACATCTATGGCACGTGATGCAGTCCCAAGATCTATTCTTTCTATTGTGAAATCCTGAATTGTGGGATCCTAAACTTCTTCATCAATTGTTGGCTGGGCTATTTCTACACTCCAATTCCCTGTATTATTGTCAATGTCCACCCTGGATGTGGTTTTCAGCTTCTTGGATTTAGGAGTCCCTCCTAGACACTTGCTAACCATGTCCTCCAATGGCAATGAAAACAGAACTATTTTTCTTTTATCACTAATTGAGCTTTCCAACCATTTTGGTGCAAGGGCCGAAACTTCTTTACCAGGATTCAGTTGCTTAGAAGGCACATTTGATATCATCATCAGGTTGGCAAAATCTAAAGCAACCTCTACATGTTGGTTTGTATTGATCTCTTCCGCCATTGGTAAATCAAACCCTTTATCGCCCGTTGCTTCCCCTGAATCTTCTTCAGAATTGAAATCCACAATTATTCTTTCTGAAATCTCCTTCTTCTTCCTTCTTTTAGTCCTTAATCTAGTGGTATGAGAAGGTAGAATAGTTGCAAGGGTTTTCTTGGACTTTTTTTATAATAGAACCCTTTCCAATTTTTGGCTTGGGAGCACCTACATCACAGATAGTAATAAGCCAATTATAAGAGCTTATTGGAGACGGTGATTCACCAATTGGTTAACATCACTAGGAATCTTCATTTTGAACCTCCTTTAGTCTACATTCCCTTAACCATTTCTCAGTTCACCTTATTACTGGGAGGGTTTTGACTTCAATCTGATCCTCTTCATCTCTATTCCAATCAACTTCTAGAATAGGTAGCTATTTTATCTTTTGAAAATGAGGATCAATCACCTGTTCTTCATCATCAATTATTCCAGAGATATTCATTTTGATATTGAGTGTGTTAGCACAGTAAAATTTTCAAAATTTTACTATTCCCTTACTCCATCATATTTGAATAAACCCTAAGGAATATCCCAAAAGGACCACAATATAAAATTTTTGTATCTCATAAAATGTCTAGGGATGAACAGTGTCGAATATCATCAAAATCAATCCATCGGCATGAGGTCATGTGGCTTACACCGATACACAAGGAATTGTTTGAAAACAACCATCGGCGTGAAAATAGAGATCGGAGCAAGAATTATGGAGCTCACCGATGGAGTAAGCAACACCGATGACTTTACATCGGCAAGAAAGGCAAGTGGTCATGCCGATCGGTATGACAAATATCTATCGGATGATCTTTTAGAAGTTGCCCCGACGGTATATATCATACCGATGAAGCACTTTCGGCAAGAGTTTTACCGAACAGCATGCGAGGGTAACAAAGCAATAGTCATCGGTGAGAAATGAACCATCGGAATAGAAAACAAGTAAGTCTCCGACGATCAAGAGTCCTGGCGATAAGAAAGTTATCGGCAAGACTCTCAGCGATGCATCTTCATCGGGATAGCTTGACATATCGGAACAAAAGAAGCAAGTCTCGCCGATTCATAAGTCACGGCGATCAAAAGATATCGGTGACACTTTACTAAACTTTGCCCGATGAAGGATGTGATAAAGGGCATCGGGGAGATGATTTCGATCGAGGTATCTTGAGAAAGCTATCCCGATAGAGAATGTCATTCCGATAAAGATAAAAGTTCATACATAAACAGACTATAGGTAAGACAATAAAGATCGGGGAGACATAATTTTAGTATCCCGATGGTCTCAGTCTTCCCGATAAGCAAAGTATATCGGTGGGACTTGCCATATCGCGGAGAGATCTAAAACCCTTGGCGATGAAGGAAATCATGCCGATGGTCACACCCACTTGAAATATGATACTACATGACATCGGGGATACTATTGAGGGATCACGCCGATTGACCGTCCGCGCCATAAAAAAGGGTTGAGGTCGTCCAGACATTTCAAAAAGCACGCCGATAGGAAGAGTTATGGCGATGTGACACTTCACAGCGATGAACATTGAATTGATCAGATAATTAATACAAAACGGCTACAAAGTTCATACGATCATTATAATTGCAAAAAACCGTCCGAGAGCAGAATACAGAAGAATTCTCAGGGCAAAAGCAAAGGCTTCCAATTCCAGCCATCGAGCGACAGGTACACATACACAAACCACTATATTACCTGTATTTGAATTTCCTGCCAAATTTTTCAAAAATGGAAACTTCGGGGAAAGGAAAAGGAAGAAAATCACAAGGGGAAACCAGTAAACCAAAGAAGCAAAAAACTGATCAAACCCCTGAAGAAAAAGTGAAAGACAGGAAACTAAATCAGGACTTGATTGATCAGTTGCCTGGGTCAGCTCCCAAGGCCAGGAGGTCTGCCCAACTCAGGGCAGAAGTAGAAAAATTAGAAGACAAACATAAGCGCCTGGGAGATATTTGGACCCCAATTAGGGGATATGAACTCTTCAGGTTTCATTACAACAGAAGATTTAGAAATGCCCCTGTGTCAAACCCATGGCACATGAATTTAGGCAAACTGGTTGTACCTAATGTATTCTTGAATGTAGAACTCCTGCAACTGTTAGCCAGGCATTACAATTCAGGCCTGAAAGCTATCTGCAACCCTCAGGGAGAACCAATTGTACACCTATCAAAAAATGCTATTTGTGAGGTGTATGATTTGGATGATTTGTGCACTGTCCCTGTTGTTTATGAAGATTTGGATAAAGAATACTGGAGAATGGATACAACCTACAATGGATGGAGGTTACCCATTCATAGACCCAGGATTGAAGGAGAAGTGATACCCTTGACTGAGAATGATGGCCCTCCCTTTCATGTATCCATTTTTGAACCATACATTCAATATACTTACTATTCTGTAGGCCAAGTCCTTGGCTCAGAGGTCCCTGAGTTCATGGCTATTCCTCTAATGGTCATAACCTCTGATATTCAATGTCACAATGCCAGACAGTTTGATTATGCCTCCTATGTTGCTACTAGAATAGACTCTGGTCTATCTGCAATGAAAAACAATGCTCCAGCATGCTCTTTTGAGCATTACTCGATGCTCATGCATATGGTCTTATACTACGGCCAGGAAGTAGGATTGTGGCCAAATGAGCTTCAAGTTGTTGCTGCAGGTAAGAAAGGGGAGAAGATACCTGTACAAATGTGGACCAGAATCTGGGATAGCAGGTATGCTAACTCCAGCTATGCTCAATTTGAGGAGCATTGTGTTAAAGTGCTGTATAGGTATTTCAACCACCCCTGTGAATATTCAATTTCAGATGAAATAAAAAGATTCCTCAGGCCAAAAGATTTTGGTGGCCCCCCTGCTGTCACTCATAATTGGGGAGACTGGTATTGTTTTGAGGACGCTACTATGATCAGAGTGTATGGTTTTGAGGATGCTCCCTTTATATTGCCTAAAACTGTCCCTGACAGGATTGCATATCTGGAAATAATTAGGCAAATGCATTGTTCCAATGTCATGCATCTAAGTTCGCATGATAAACAATCATTCATGCCTAGTACTTTGTGTTTTGGAGATTTTACTGTGGTTTCAAAAGAAGGGTACAATCTCATTTTGGATAAACTAATGCATTATAACATGGTGACTGCTGAGGTGAGGAAAGGGTTTGACCCTGAGGGTTTCATTGACTATGCAAGAAGAAAACAAAATCTCAGTGGATACATGCACATACATTATCCACATGATGATGTCATTAGAAATTTGGAAGAGGCTGAAGTCGATTTGGTGGTGGAGAAATATAACAGAGATTTGAATGAAAAGAAAAAGCAGTTGGCAGAAGTTGAAGTGGTATCCTCTGAAGAGGAAGAATTGACTGAACAGCCACAAGATAAGACAACAGAAATGTCTAAAAGAAAAATGCAACAATATCAGCCTCCAGTTGTGATACATGATGAGGAAGGATCTGCTGATGAAGATCCACGCCAAAAAGCTTATGATTCTTTTGTGTCAGATGATACATTCATTCATTCAAAGGAATTTAAATCATTCCTGTATAAATACAAGGGAAAGGAAATTAGAGAGTCAGTAGATAATGTTTCTGCTGACAATGAAAAATAGTTATTAGAGATGTTAAAGGAGACAGTGGACAAGGAAATGCAGGACATGACACCAAGCAGAGGCAGACAGTTGCTTAAAGATGCGGGGGTTATGATTTTTCCCGGCTTAGATTTAAATTCTGCTCTGGTTTTTGATAGTTTTTTGAATAATGCTGATGATAAGTATAAGCTTACTCCAGAAGGAGTTAATGAAGTCTATATGGGAACAAGATACAATAATGATGAAAATTCTTTAATGATATGGGCATTGTATCCTCCCCATAAGAAGACGGCCATCATAGACACTGAAAAAACTTTTGGCCATGTTATGACTTTTAGAGCAGGTGAGACTGACCCCATAATTACTGCAGACATTGGTATCAATGTTGCAAAATTGAATAAAGCACAAGCTCAGATGTTAATCAAGGAAAGGGATGCTTATAAGCTGAATTGTGAAAGATTAACAAAGGAGAATGACTACTTGAAGGACGCTGTTAAGAGCACCTTTGGGCAATCTACGAAGAGAATAACTCAAGGTGAGAGCTCACAAAGTAGTCAAGAGATATCCCATGATCAAGCCAAACAAATTCAAATAGATGCATTTGTTACAATACTGCAGAGCAGGTATGCAAACATGGTACGGTGGTTAAACCAGTTTTGGGATAACTACTCGGAAAATCATAAAGCAGTCAAAGAACATGAGAGGCTTGATCAGAGGATACAAGAAAAGGTGATCGAGTTGCAAAACAGAGGTACCACTGATAGCACAGATATCTCTGATGCAAGAGCATTGCTCAAAAGGCACCAGAATTATTATGATAAACTCAAAGCTGATGCTAAGGAAGGGACTGATGCATCAGACGCAGGGGTGCCCAGAATATTCAAAGATAATGGAGAGGTAAAGCCCAAAGAAGAGTGGACTATTGATTGTCAAGTTATATTACACAAAGCCACAGGAGCCCTAAAAGATAAAGCCTCTGTATCTACAGAAGTTTGCAAGCAACTGGAGGAAATGATCACCCTCGATATAATCACCAGGAGTGCAGTCGAGCTTACTGATTCTCACCGTGCGCAGGAGTACTTGGATCATATAACAAAAGTCTATTTATGGCTAAACAGAGCCTAACTAAGATTATGTAATTATTGTTTGTATTGGTTAAAATCCCAAGAGACTTATTGAAGAGTTGTATCTCTTCATGAAAATATCTATATAAGTTCAAACAATCTATGCTGAAAAATTCATCAGCAGTAGAAGATATTTAGATATACATATACATAATATTCCAGAATGATCATGTTGCATATTTTATTTTGAAGAAGAAATTTGAAGTTCTCTGATTCAGTATTTCCATTTGGGTATCAGTTATTTGTTGAAATTATTCAGTTGTGTGGCTGTCTCCATTTCTGCATTTCCCTGTTATTCAGATTAAACTATCAAGTATATATTTAATCTGTCAATACACATTCGCTGTATCTGTGTGATCAATTCGGTTGGTGTCCATCCTAAGGAATTAAACCCTTCTGATTTATTCACAGTAACCTGGAAGTAGTAAGTTGGGATTACTAAGTAGAGCCATATAATTAGGATTGACACACTGTCTCCAGTAAAATATTATCTGTAATCTTGTCTTTTCATTTCATTTGGTTCCTTCAAGTAAGGATTAAAGTACCTTCTGGTGAATTATAAAGATATCTGATTTTATTTGGTTGGATTATCAAGAAGAGTCTGTCAGTCATTTACTTGCACGTTTGTACAAGCTATAAACCAGAACTGTGCCAAATATCTAGAATTATTACCATTTAGAAACTACTGGTCTTAGTCCTTCAAATTGAATCTGTTACCCAACAAGGCACTGGTCTTATTCAACTCATTAATTAAAACCTTTTTTTGATATTGCTTATACAATTTCTGCCAATCACCTATTAAACATTACACATAGAATTAATTAGTCAGCTTTGTCATCTATCATACATCCTATGCCATTGTAGATAGACCTAGTTAGTCCATTCATCCACACTCAGACTGCTTTAATATTTTAAGGTTCACCCACCTAGGTGTAGCAGGACCTAAAGTGTAGGAAATCATCAAACCTTGAAGGTTGATTTCGTCAAGTTAGTTCAAAAACGTTGCAAATCCAAATATAGAGCCTGGCATCCTCGTAGGATTAGTAACTTGCATTTTTGAGACCTAACAAATTGGCGACTCTGCTGGGGAACTTAGTAAAAAGACCTTAGAATTTAGTCCTTTCTTTCATAGAGTCATTTAAAATTTCTTTTTGGTAACTCTGCTGGTGACAAAGAACCTTACAGATAAAAATACAAACTTTTCCTATTCAATAGGTGGCGACTCTAGTTACAATCATAACAAAAAATTTCAAATGGATGGTAGGAGATCCAAGATGGAAGGCAGAAACTTGCAGTCATCTCCACCACTTAGAAACATCTCCAAAAGAAATATGAATCCAAAATATTCCCACCAAGACAATAATCTAGATATCCAGGAGAATGATTCAGAACAAAATATTGCAATTCACAATAAATTCACACCTCTACATGATTCAAACGAGAACCTCAGTGGAGCAACTGATGATATTTTGGCAAGGTACAGACCCACTCCTCAAGAACAGCGGGATCATGATGCAAAGGTCATGAGGGATATTGATAGGAACCAGGCTGAACATGATTTCAAGGTCTCGTTTGACCAGGGAGAAGAGATAGGATATGAATTGTCAAATCAGGGAATAAATGACAATCCAGAATATCAGGAAATAAATAATCAAGACATGAGTGATGAGAAACAGGAAATACTCATGCTCAGGAAAGAACTCGAAAGGTACAAAATACAAGAGGAGAAGGAGTTATTGCAGCAAGAAATTCAACAGAGGAGAAATAAAGCCAAAATAGCTCCCCCCAAATATGTACCCCCGCATAGAGGGAATATTTCAAGGAATACACAACAAAATACAAATAGTGCTCAAAACTCACATGCTTCTGGAAGTCATCAGAACACTATTTCCCAAATCCCCAGACCACCTCCCATAAGTAATGCATCCCTACATGTGGCAAATAATTACCCACCCCCTGGTCAACAATATTATAGGCCACAAAATCAACACATAAATCCCCATATGAACCAACATCAACAATATGCATATCATCAGCCACCAGGTGGATATAATTACTATCCCAATCCACCACATCTCAATTTTCCTCCCCAAAACCTTGCTAATATATGCAGTCAATTTGATTTAACTGGATATCAGTTATATCCATATCCTATGGATAGTACTTGGAGAAACATGGTTCCCAAGTTTACTGGAAACAATGCAGTATCTGCAGAAGACCATATCAGAAGTTTTAATGCTTTTGTACAGGATATAGGTATGGACTGGGAAGACATTAGAATGAGGTTATTTATGATGTCCCTCACTGAAGATGCCAGAGATTGGTTTAATAGCTTGCCCGATGCATCAATCAATTCAATAACTGATTTCCATAACCAGTTTAAGGATCAGTATGGTAACCAATACGCTCCTGAGTTTGCACTACATGAACTAATAAGTATACAGAAGTATCAAAATGAATCAGTATTTGATTTCAACCTGAAGTTTTCCAAGTTACATAATAAGGTACCACATGGAGCCAAGTTATCTGACCAGGCAGCACTGAGTATCTATATGAAGGCATTTGACCCCAAAACAGGATATGAACTCAGAAACCGGTGTCCTGCAACGTTGGCTGAAGCACAGAAAATAGCCATAACTATTGAAAATAATAGAAAAGCTGCAGGAATGGTCAATAAAAGGGAAAATCATAGAAGTCTTCAGAATTCAAATGCTCAACAGATTAAACCAGAGGGTCAGCATAGGCAGGATAGACCTAGGTTACATGATATGCCTTACAATACAAATTGGAAGGATGGAAGACCTATTGACAACAACAGAAAGCAGCCATATGGAAAGGATACTCCTGATCCATTGAAGAGAAACATGGCACATATGGCAGAAAATAAACCTTGGTGTTCTGTATGTAACTTGCCACATTCACCTGAATACTGTGAGGTAGCTAAATCAATACAGCAAGAGGAAATGCTATATAACTATAATAGAGATAATCACACCATTAATATGATGCAGGATACACCATGTGTGGTAACAGAAGATTATTCTTCTTCAGAGGAAGAAGGGTATGAGTATGATGTAGGGAACCAAAAATATCATGTTAACATGGGAGAACAGCAAGTATTCTCAGACCAGGAAGATATTTATGACAATAAACCATATGGTCAATGGAGAAAACCTACTGAGGATGAAAAAGAAGCTCTCACAGTAGCTGCAGTGGCTCAAGCTCGAAACACTTATAACTTAAGGAATAGAACAATAAATGCTGGGCAGGGAACTCCTGGGAGTGTATTCATAAAAGACCAGAATAACAAGGGGAATAATACAAAATCATCACCTAAAGAACCAGAAAAGGGGGATAAAAATAAAATGAAAGAAAATATAGAAAAAGAGAATACAAAAACAGAAAAGAATGACCAAATCATAACCCCTTCTTTTGACATTGCACAGGCAGTGTCTCAGGTGAAGATATCAGTCCCACTCTTAGAGATGATGAAAATAGATAAATATAGGAGTACAGTCGTCAAGATGATTTCTGATACACCTAATCCAAAACATAAAGGGTTTGAAAAAACAACAAATAATGTGCATCAAGAAAATTTTAAGATGCCTGAGGTATACCTTGGTGACACACTTACAAAAAATCCCTCACAGGTAGATCCATTCTATACTACACTAGTAATCAAGAACAGAATAGTCAGGAATTGTATGATTGATTCAGGTGCTGCTATGAATATCATGCCTATAGCAGTGATGAAAGAATTAGGGATGTGGGTTGATACTACGTATGGCCAATGTTATGCAATGGATAACAGATCTATTCCAGTAGTTGGTATTATGAAAGATGTAGAAATAAAACTTGCTTCATATCCTGAGGCAACATATAACATTGACATCACTGTGGTTGATATCCCACCATATTATGGAATGCTATTATCAAGGCAGTGGGCTGCAATGGCAGGAGGCAATGTTCAATTAGATCTATCATATGCCACCATACCAGTAGGTGACAAAGAAATCAAGTTGTGCAGAGAACCAAGGTATGACAATATTATAGAAAGAATGGACCGGCATCAGGTGAATTTCTTTTGTGACACAGATTTAGGGGTTTTCAAAGTTGGAGAAACTACCCCAGAATTGCATAACACTGACCCAATACATACTGAATCTATGAAAAAGGAAAATGATTTGTGGAAAATGTATTTCGATGGTGCATGCAGCAAGATAGGAAATGGGGCCGGAGTAGTTTTTATCTCACCAGGAGGTAAAACATTCAAATACTCTTTCTTACTGACATTTGAATGCACCAATAACGTAGCTGAGTATGAAGCCCTACTCATTGGCTTAGACATAGCCACCAAATACAAAATAAAAAAGTTGGCTGTCTATGGTGATTCTGAATTGGTCATCTCCCAAGTAAGAGAAAAATATTTATCTAAGAATAAAAGATTAAGACAGTACAGAAATGCAGTTTGGGATAGTGTTGAATTATTTGATGCTTTTTCAATCAGCTGGGTTGATAGGTCTAAAAACATCATGGCAGACTTTTTAGCAAACATAGCATTAAAGAGAGATGATCTAACATTAGGAGGGATCACAGAAGTAGAATTTAAAACTAGACCTACCATCCCTGATAATATACAGAACTGGCAGGTGTTTGACAACGATGCTGATATAATCAATTTCTTACATTGTGCTGATTATTATGAAAATCAAGAAATTGATTTCAGTGCATTTGTGGAGGAACACGATGGGAAAGAAACCCTATTTGGCCAAGAAGTGGTTCAACTGAAGACGAATAAGATACCCAAAGGGCTTATTGCATTAGAAAAAGCATTTGATGGGCATGATAGATACAAGAAGAAAGAAACACCAGTGATACCTGAGAATCTTGAGGAAGTGAACTTGGGGACTCAGACAACCCCAAAAAATGTATATATTGGGAGGAATTTTGACCAGAAAATCAGAAGTAGAATTATCAATCTACTTAGGAAGTATAGGCATGTGTTTGCTTGGTCATATGATGACTTAAAGGCATATAGAGAGGATCTATTTCAACATGAGATACCACTCAAACCAGATGCAAAACCATTCAGACAGAAACAAAGGCCGATTAATCCTACATTGGCTCCGAAAATGCTGGAGGAACTTACAAAGTTAAGGGATGGAGCTATAATCAAGCCTATTAGACATTCTTCCTAGGTCTCAAACTTAGTACCTGTCAGGAAAAAGAATGGTGACATTAGACTGTGTGTGGATTTCAGAAACCTGAATAAATCTTCTCTCAAAGATAATTATCCTCTTCCCAATATGGAGGCGATATTACAGAAAGTTACTGGATGTGAATTACTATCCATGATGGATGGTTTCTCCGGCTACAATCAGGTAAAGGTTAAGGAGTCTGAACAATTCAAGACCGCATTCACCACTCCGTGGGGAACATATGTATATTTGAGAATGCCATTTGGATTAACTAATGCTGGGGCAACATTTCAAAGAGCGATGGATGTAGCTTTTGCTGAATTGATCAATAAGATTATGATAGTCTATCAAGACGATTTAACAGCATATTCAAAAAAGGCTGAAGATCATTGCACACATCTAGAACAGATATTTGTCAAAGCCCTAGAATATGGAATATCATTGAACCCTAAAAAATGCCAATTTGCAGTAACAGAAGGAAAATTGCTTGGCCATATAGTCTCGAAGGAAGGAGTTAAAATAGATCCTGAAAGGGTGGAGGCAATTGATCAGGTCCCTATTCCAAAAAATGTAAAAGCTATACAATCATTTTTTGGTCAGATAAATTTTGTCAGAAGATTTATACCAAATTTCGCAGAAATTGTTTGTCCTATATCAAGAATGCTGAAGAAGAACTCAGATATGAAATGGACAACAGAAGCAATGGAAGCATTTGGTAACATTAAGGAGGCCATCAAACAAGCTCCAGTCTTAATATCCCCTGACTTCGGCAAACCTTTCCAACTTTTTTCATTTGCTTCCTATCATACAGTGGCAGCAGTGTTGTTGCAGAAAAACAATGATGGATATGAACAGCCAATCTCTTTCTTTAGCAAGTCCCTTCAGAATGCAGAGTTGAAGTATGACATTATTGAAAAACAGGCATATGCATTGGTAAAAGCAGTAAAAAACTTTAGACCATATTTGGTAGGGGCTAAAATCATAGCATATGTTCCTAATGCTGCAGTCAAGGATGTACTGATTCAAACTGAGGTCACGGGTAGGAGATGTAGGTGGATCAATAGGATTCAGGAATTCAACATTGAAATCCAAATCACTAAATTAGTAAGAGGACAGGGTCTTGCCAAATTGATGACTGAAAATAATCTAGAAGCTTCCCATATATGTAATATTGATGCAAGTACCAGTATTGAACATACTCCATGGTATACTGATATAGTATATTATCTAACACATATGAAGAGTCCTGAAGGATATGATGATAACAAAAGAAGGACACTCAAACTACAAGCTTCAAAATATGTACTCATTGGTGGAGATCTCTATTGGAAAAATAGAGATGGGGTTCTACTATTATGTTTGGATGAATATCAATCAAAACATATTATGAAGGAATTGCATGAAGGCATGTGCGGAGGACATTTCTCAGCAAAAACTACAGCCCACAAAATTTTGAGGGCAGGGTACTATTGGCCTAAAGTCTTTAACGATTCATACCAGTACACTAGAAAATGTGAAGCATGCCAAAAGTTCTCAGGGAAGTTAAAGTATCATGGAGCACTACCTTTAAAACCTATGCAAGTTGAGGCTCCATTTTATCAGTGGGGTATTGATTTTATAGGTGAAATTTCAGAGAAATCAAGTGGGGGGCACCGATGGATTTTAGTAGCTACTGATTACTTTACAAAATGGGTGGAAGCAATCCCAACCAGACAGGCTACTAGTAAAGTTGTGATAAATTTTCTAATGGATAATATTATATGCAGATTTGGTACTCCTGTAAGACTGATTACTGATAATGGGATGTGCTTTAGATCTGATGAATTCAAAGGTTTTTGCAGCACATATGGTATCACTGTTTCTTATGCTGCTCCTTACCATCCACAGGCCAATGGACAAGCTGAATCAAGTAATAAGAGTCTGTTGAAAATCATAAAAAGAATGTTGGATAGAAATAAGAAGGCTTGGGATTCAAAATTAAGAATGGCAGTATGGGCTGACAGGATTACTATAAAAAGGGCAATTGGGAGATCCCCTTATGAATTGGTATACGGAACCCAAGCAAGATTACCATTAGAAAATCTTATACCAATATACAAATTCATTCTCCAGGAAGACTTGAATATCCCTGAACCAATGGAGGAAAGGTTGGAACAATTGGCAGAGCTTGATGAAACAAGAAGAATGGCTCAGAAACAGAATATTAAATTACAATCACAGGTAAAATATCTCTTTGACAAAAAGGCCAAAGAAAGAAAGTTTGAAATTAATGATCTGGTACTAATGTGGAATGCAAGATGTCAAGACAAAGGAAAACATGGAAAATTTGAAGCCCTGTGGTTGGGTCCTTTTGTTATCACTGGCAAGGGAGGTGATGATTCTTACTATGTACAGAATATGTCAGGAGAGGAGCAGGAATTGCCAGTACATGGGCAATACTTGAAGCAGTTCTTTTCATAAACACGTACAAAGAGAATTAAGTGTTGCCAGTGCATGGACAACATTCAAATAATTCTCAAAAATATTTTATTCCATGCACAGTAGTCTAGGAATCATTCCCGCTCCCCATCATTTGTTCCTTTCCTTTTTCCAGTTCCATAAAACCTCACCCCAAAATAATAAAAGATGTGGTCTACTTCCCCAGGAGATCTGGATCCTTGTATACTCACAGGGAGTATACATCCCAAACAGAGCCACTGTTAGCACAGTAAAATTTTCAAAATTTTACTATTCCCTTACTCCATCATATTTGAATAAACCCTAAGGAATATCCCAAAAGGACCACAATATAAAATTTTTGTATCTCATAAAATGTCTAGGGATGAACAGTGTCGAATATCATCAAAATCAATCCATCGGCATGAGGTCGTGTGGCTTACACCGATACACAAGGAATTGTTTGAAAACAACCATCGGCGTGAAAATAGAGATCGTTGCAAGAATTATGGAGCTCACCGATGGAGTAAGCAACACCGATGACTTTACATCGGCAAGAAAGGCAAGTGGTCATGCCGATCGGTATGACAAATATCTATCGGATGATCTTTTAGAAGTTGCCCCGACGGTATATATCATACCGATGAAGCACTTTCGGCAAGAGTTTTACCGAACAGCATGCGAGGGTAACAAAGCAATAGTCATCGGTGAGAAATGAACCATCGGAATAGAAAACAAGTAAGTCTCCGACGATCAAGAGTCCTGGCGATAAGAAAGTTATCGGCAAGACTCTCAGCGATGCATCTTCATCGGGATAGCTTGACATATCGGAACAAAAGAAGCAAGTCTCGCCGATTCATAAGTCACGGCGATCAAAAGATATCGGTGACACTTTACTAAACTTTGCCCGATGAAGGATGTGATAAAGGGCATCGGGGAGATGATTTCGATCGGGGTATCTTGAGAAAGCTATCCCGATAGAGAATGTCATTCCGATAAAGATAAAAGTTCATACATAAACAGACTATAGGTAAGACAATAAAGATCGGGGAGACATAATTTTAGTATCCCGATGGTCTCAGTCTTCCCGATAAGCAAAGTATATCGGTGGGACTTGCCATATCGCGGAGAGATCTAAAACCCTTGGTGATGAAGGAAATCATGCCGATGGTCACACCCACTTGAAATATGATACTACATGACATCGGGGATACTATTGAGGGATCACGCCGATTGACCGTCCGCGCCATAAAAAAGGGTTGAGGTCGTCCAGACATTTCAAAAAGCACGCCGATAGGAAGAGTTATGGCGATGTGACACTTCACAGCGATGAACATTGAATTGATCAGATAATTAATACAAAACGGCTACAAAGTTCATACGATCATTATAATTGCAAAAAACCGTCCGAGAGCAGAATACAGAAGAATTCTCAGGGCAAAAGCAAAGGCTTCCAATTCCAGCCATCGAGCGACAGGTACACATACACAAACCACTATATTACCTGTATTTGAATTTCCTGCCAAATTTTTCAAAAATGGAAACTTCGGGGAAAGGAAAAGGAAGAAAATCACAAGGGGAAACCAGTAAACCAAAGAAGCAAAAAACTGATCAAACCCCTGAAGAAAAAGTGAAAGACAGGAAACTAAATCAGGACTTGATTGATCAGTTGCCTGGGTCAGCTCCCAAGGCCAGGAGGTCTGCCCAACTCAGGGCAGAAGTAGAAAAATTAGAAGACAAACATAAGCGCCTGGGAGATATTTGGACCCCAATTAGGGGATATGAACTCTTCAGGTTTCATTACAACAGAAGATTTAGAAATGCCCCTGTGTCAAACCCATGGCACATGAATTTAGGCAAACTGGTTGTACCTAATGTATTCTTGAATGTAGAACTCCTGCAACTGTTAGCCAGGCATTACAATTCAGGCCTGAAAGCTATCTGCAACCCTCAGGGAGAACCAATTGTACACCTATCAAAAAATGCTATTTGTGAGGTGTATGATTTGGATGATTTGTGCACTGTCCCTGTTGTTTATGAAGATTTGGATAAAGAATACTGGAGAATGGATACAACCTACAATGGATGGAGGTTACCCATTCATAGACCCAGGATTGAAGGAGAAGTGATACCCTTGACTGAGAATGATGGCCCTCCCTTTCATGTATCCATTTTTGAACCATACATTCAATATACTTACTATTCTGTAGGCCAAGTCCTTGGCTCAGAGGTCCCTGAGTTCATGGCTATTCCTCTAATGGTCATAACCTCTGATATTCAATGTCACAATGCCAGACAGTTTGATTATGCCTCCTATGTTGCTACTAGAATAGACTCTGGTCTATCTGCAATGAAAAACAATGCTCCAGCATGCTCTTTTGAGCATTACTCGATGCTCATGCATATGGTCTTATACTACGGCCAGGAAGTAGGATTGTGGCCAAATGAGCTTCAAGTTGTTGCTGCAGGTAAGAAAGGGGAGAAGATACCTGTACAAATGTGGACCAGAATCTGGGATAGCAGGTATGCTAACTCCAGCTATGCTCAATTTGAGGAGCATTGTGTTAAAGTGCTGTATAGGTATTTCAACCACCCCTGTGAATATTCAATTTCAGATGAAATAAAAAGATTCCTCAGGCCAAAAGATTTTGGTGGCCCCCCTGCTGTCACTCATAATTGGGGAGACTGGTATTGTTTTGAGGACGCTACTATGATCAGAGTGTATGGTTTTGAGGATGCTCCCTTTATATTGCCTAAAACTGTCCCTGACAGGATTGCATATCTGGAAATAATTAGGCAAATGCATTGTTCCAATGTCATGCATCTAAGTTCGCATGATAAACAATCATTCATGCCTAGTACTTTGTGTTTTGGAGATTTTACTGTGGTTTCAAAAGAAGGGTACAATCTCATTTTGGATAAACTAATGCATTATAACATGGTGACTGCTGAGGTGAGGAAAGGGTTTGACCCTGAGGGTTTCATTGACTATGCAAGAAGAAAACAAAATCTCAGTGGATACATGCACATACATTATCCACATGATGATGTCATTAGAAATTTGGAAGAGGCTGAAGTCGATTTGGTGGTGGAGAAATATAACAGAGATTTGAATGAAAAGAAAAAGCAGTTGGCAGAAGTTGAAGTGGTATCCTCTGAAGAGGAAGAATTGACTAAACAGCCACAAGATAAGACAACAGAAATGTCTAAAAGAAAAATGCAACAATATCAGCCTCCAGTTGTGATACATGATGAGGAAGGATCTGCTGATGAAGATCCACGCCAAAAAGCTTATGATTCTTTTGTGTCAGATGATACATTCATTCATTCAAAGGAATTTAAATCATTCCTGTATAAATACAAGGGAAAGGAAATTAGAGAGTCAGTAGATAATGTTTCTGCTGACAATGAAAAACAGTTATTAGAGATGTTAAAGGAGACAGTGGACAAGGAAATGCAGGACATGACACCAAGCAGAGGCAGACAGCTGCTTAAAGATGCGGGGGTTATGATTTTTCCCGGCTTAGATTTAAATTCTGCTCTGGTTTTTGATAGTTTTTTGAATAATGCTGATGATAAGTATAAGCTTACTCCAGAAGGAGTTAATGAAGTCTATATGGGAACAAGATACAATAATGATGAAAATTCTTTAATGATATGGGCATTGTATCCTCCCCATAAGAAGACGGCCATCATAGACACTGAAAAAACTTTTGGCCATGTTATGACTTTTAGAGCAGGTGAGACTGACCCCATAATTACTGCAGACATTGGTATCAATGTTGCAAAATTGAATAAAGCACAAGCTCAGATGTTAATCAAGGAAAGGGATGCTTATAAGCTGAATTGTGAAAGATTAAAAAAGGAGAATGACTACTTGAAGGACGCTGTTAAGAGCACCTTTGGGCAATCTACGAAGAGAATAACTCAAGGTGAGAGCTCACAAAGTAGTCAAGAGATATCCCATGATCAAGCCAAACAAATTCAAATAGATGCATTTGTTACAATACTGCAGAGTAGGTATGCAAACATGGTACGGTGGTTAAACCAGTTTTGGGATAACTACTCGGAAAATCATAAAGCAGTCAAAGAACATGAGAGGCTTGATCAGAGGATACAAGAAAAGGTGATCGAGTTGCAAAACAGAGGTACCACTGATAGCACAGATATCTCTGATGCAAGAGCATTGCTCAAAAGGCACCAGAATTATTATGATAAACTCAAAGCTGATGCTAAGGAAGGGACTGATGCATCAGACGCAGGGGTGCCCAGAATATTCAAAGATAATGGAGAGGTAAAGAGCAAAGAAGAGTGGACTATTGATTGTCAAGTTATATTACACAAAGCCACAGGAGCCCTAAAAGATAAAGCCTCTGTATCTACAGAAGTTTGCAAGCAACTGGAGGAAATGATCACCCTCGATATAATCACCAGGAGTGCAGTCGAGCTTACTGATTCTCACCATGCGCAGGAGTACTTGGATCATATAACAAAAGTCTATTTATGGCTAAATAGAGCCTAACTAAGATTATGTAATTATTGTTTGTATTGGTTAAAATCCCAAGAGACTTATTGAAGAGTTGTATCTCTTCATGAAAATATCTATATAAGTTCAAACAATCTATGCTGAAAAATTCATCAGCAGTAGAAGATATTTAGATATACATATACATAATATTCCAGAATGATCATGTTGCATATTTTATTTTGAAGAAGAAATTTGAAGTTCTCTGATTCAGTATTTCCATTTGGGTATCAGTTATTTGTTGAAATTATTCAGTTGTGTGGCTGTCTCCATTTCTGCATTTCCCTGTTATTCAGATTAAACTATCAAGTATATATTTAATCTGTCAATACACATTCGCTGTATCTGTGTGATCAATTCGGTTGGTGTCCATCCTAAGGAATTAAACCCTTCTGATTTATTCACAGTAACCTGGAAGTAGTAAGTTGGGATTACTAAGTAGAGCCATATAATTAGGATTGACACACTGTCTCCAGTAAAATATTATCTGTAATCTTGTCTTTTCATTTCATTTGGTTCCTTCAAGTAAGGATTAAAGTACCTTCTGGTGAATTATAAAGATATCTGATTTTATTTGGTTGGATTATCAAGAAGAGTCTGTCAGTCATTTACTTGCACGTTTGTACAAGCTATAAACCAGAACTGTGCCAAATATCTAGAATTATTACCATTTAGAAACTACTGGTCTTAGTCCTTCAAATTGACTCTGTTACCCAACAAGGCACTGGTCTTATTCAACTCATTAATTAAAACCTTTTTTTGATATTGCTTATACAATTTCTGCCAATCACCTATTAAACATTACACATAGAATTAATTAGTCAGCTTTGTCATCTATCATACATCCTATGCCATTGTAGATAGACCTAGTTAGTCCATTCATCCACACTCAGACTGCTTTAATATTTTAAGGTTCACCCACCTAGGTGTAGCAGGACCTAAAGTGTAGGAAATCATCAAACCTTGAAGGTTGATTTTGTCAAGTTAGTTCAAAAACGTTGCAAATCCAAATATAGAGCTTGGCATCCTCGTAGGATTAGTAACTTGCATTTTTGAGACCTAACAGAGTGTAACTATTTTCCCTAAGCAGAACCTACACCAAAGCTTTCTTCTGACTTCAAATTCGTCTGGACAATCCTCCCAATAGTCTTCTATCTAGGGAATGTGTGAAAATCCCATTCCAAAATCCAGATTGTCCTTAGCAAAACCTTTGGTATCAAACAAGGGTCTGGCATTATAGTACTAAAAATTGAACTTTTTCAGGTCCACCTCTAAATTTAAAGCATCAGAAATTGACTGACATGAATAGTGTCCAAGTTCAATGGGAAAAGATATACCAGATTCTTTCTTCATTGGAAATTTCTTATCTACATGGGCTAACTTCCTGTAAACTTCTATCAATACAAAGCGGTCAAAAACATATCTGGGTAGCTTCACTGGTTCGCCATCAAAACCACCAACTCTGATATATAAGTAAATTTGGAAAAATGAATGAAGAAACTACCATAAATACTAATTAGTTGCATGGTTTCATCAGACATTCTCTTATTAACATTGCCTCTCAATTCATAAGTCATCCTACCAGTAAAAACATCATTAACCCTTCCATAGTTTTCATAACAATTTTGCATCTGCAAATGTGAATAATAATCATAAATTTTGCTATCTTCAACCAAAGATGCATGAGGAAACCCTCTCCATTCTCTTGTAGATGCTAGGCAGTAAAAGAGATATGAAAACATATAAAAATCCTTATTCCCCAAATAATTACTCAAACCCATATGCAAACATTCGGCTATGATTTCCGCCCAATCCAAATACTGTTCTCCTTGGAGGATCACTTGAATGAAGAAATACATCCAATCCTCCCAATAAAATGCTTGGGAGTTACCCTTTAGCCTGTGTAGCAATACCATGATATCCTTTACTTCCGGTATCATGTGTTTTCTTGTTAGTGGTCTGGGCAGTCTTGAACCCCCCTTTCAAAATTTCAATAGCCAATTTCTTGCAATTACACTCCTGTAGTTTGATTTCTTCAATGAAAAATAGCTATAAGAAGAAGTAATATTAAGATTAGAATATGGCTCTTTAGGCGGAATTTTCATCACAACTATTAGGGTTTGACTATTGACAGGTAGTAACACATTACCATCCGCAGCTCTGATACACCTATTTTGGGGGTCATAACTGCTCATACATTGTAGAACTAATTTAGGGCATTGTACCACCATGGGAAAGGCTGCAACTTCGACTAAACCACTTTCCACTATTTTATCCATCATAGGAGTTGACATAGGATTTTTAACCCTCTCCTTAAAATCCTCTAAATCATATTCAGCTAGAGAGGTATATCCGAATTCAGGAAGAGAACAAACAAGACTAGGACTTTGTTCGAAACCAAGACAAGCAAATTTCATGGCTACAGATTGGATAGATATAATGAAAAATGCTTTGAACCTCTTTAATAGTACTAGAAATTCAAAATGATTCTCCTTTCCAACAAAGTAATGGAAACAGCTATAGGAAAAGTCAAACTCACCTTCAATGGATCAGAAATTACTGTTAAACTGGGCTATAATAATCTTATACCTCCAGTGCTGCTCTCCTTTTGCATCACCCTGTGTATTTACTATAAAAATGGCATGTCCTTTCTTGATAAAAGGCATGAAATCAGGTCGAATAATTACTGGATCAATTAACTTGTGCTGAACCTACTTGATAGGATGCAAATTCTGACAGGTGCATTAATTGTAAGTAGTTCTCGCACACGACCTTAATGTGTAATGATTACTCATATCCTTTCAAAGTTAGAACTTTCCATTTCATAAAATGTTCTGAATATATTTCCCTCTAAATGATTTACTTCTTTTAAAATCTCTCACGAATTTTGACTTAAAGAAGACTTTAGGAAAAGTGGGACTAAAGTCACGGAACGTTGAACCTTTGAACCTTTGAACTCTAAAAATGAGGTTCAACTCAAAGGTTCAATGATACAAATTGAGTTACACAAAGGGACCAACAGTCCATGACTTTTCAAGAAACATTGAACCTTGAACTCTTGAACCTTGAAAAGGGTTCAAGTTCAAAGGTTCAATTCTTCAGTAATTTCACACATAGGAAGACAAGCGGATAATTTTTTTAAAAACAAAGAGCTGACTTAAGAAATAAACATATGACCAATAAGGTAAGATGGCGGGTCGACTTCTGATTAGGGAAGGTTCACGAAAAAAATGAATAAGGGTGAATTAAAAGGTAACACATAGATAATTTGGTTTCTTTAGAGATGGTTGAAAAGTTAAAACTAAAAAGAATCCTACATCCCACTCCCTACAAGGTTTCTTTGTTAAATAAGGGTTAGCAGGTCCTAGTTAATTAGCAAACATGGGTGGAATTCAACATAGGAGGTTATAGAGACAAAATATTGTGTGACATCATCCCACTGGATGTTTGTCATATACTTTTAGGGAGACCCTAGCAATACGATATAAAGGCTAATCATGATGGGCAAAAGAACACCATTGTGATTGAAAACGATGGGGTCTCATTCACTCTTGCTCCATTGCAAGATGAAGGTGTAGATACACAAGTTGGGTCTAGTGTAATGCTGGTTGGGGAAAAAGAGTATTTGAAAACCATGAAAGAAGAAGGTGGAGAAGGTTATGCCATTCTAATCAGGCCAAAGTCTATCATGACAGCAACAGTAAAGGTTGAAGATGTACCTAAAGAGGTCCAAGCCTTGTTGAACAAATACAAAGAAATTGTGGTAGATGAACTCCCTAGTTCTTTACCACCAATAAGAGATGTGAGCCACCACATAAATTTTATACTAGGGGCAAACCTAGCTAACAAAGTTGCATACAAAATGACCCCTCAATAGAATGAAGAGATTAAGAAGCAAATCCAAGAGTTACTTGACAAAGGGCTAATAAGGGAGAGTCTTAGCCCATGTGCTATCCCATTGTTTTGGCACCAAAGAAAGGGGGAGATTGGAGAATGTCCACCAACTCAAGGGAAATTAACAAGATTACCATAAGATATAGGTTTCCCATACAAAGAATGGAAGATTTAATGGATTGTTTAGGAAGGGCTTGTTACTTTTCTAAGATTGACCTCAAAAGTGGCTACCACCAAATTAGAATTAGAGAGGGGGATGAGTGGAAAACTACCTTCAAAACAAATAAGGGGTTGTATGAATGACTTTTTATGCCTTTTGGGCTTTCAAATGCACCAAGCACTTTTATGAGATTAATGAATGAAGTTCTGAAACCCTTCATAGGTAAGTTTGTGGTTGTCTATTTGGATGATATTCTTGTGTTTAGTAAGACTAAAGAGGAACACTTGTAGCATCTAGACTTGGTTTTGAAGAGGTTGAATGAAGAAAAGCTGATGATCAATTTGAAGAAGTGTGAATTCATGAAGGAAGAGTTAGTCTATCTTGGTTTTGTGATCTCAAAAGGCTCTTTGAAGATGGATCCTAGAAAAGTGGAAGTAATTCTCAATTGGCCTACTCCAACATCAGCAAGTGAGGTAAAAAGTTTTCACAGTCTAGCTAGTTTTTACAGAAAATTCATTAAGCATTTCAATCACATATGGTCTCCAATCATTGATACAATTAAGGGGGATAAATGGAAAAGGTTTGTATGGACTAATGAGGCATAAAAAAGATTTCAATATCTGAAAAATAGGGTAGCACAACTTATCTTGGCATTACCTGACTTTAACAAAGTTTTCACAATTGAGTGTGATGCAAGTCAGTATGTAATTAGGGCAGTATTGAGGCAAGAGGGCAGACCTATTACATTTTTCAGTGAGAAGATTAATGAGGCAAAGAAAAAGTATCCCTCTTATGACTTGGAGTTGTATGCCATGGTGCAATCATTGAAGAAGTGGAGACACTATCTCCTTTCCAAGGAATTCATTGTTTTTACTGACAATCATGCTTTGCAGTTTCTTAACAGCTAGGACAAACTCAGTCATAGACATGTGAAGTGGGTGGAGTACCTACAAAGTTTCACCTTTACCATCAAACACAAAAAGGGGTAGTCAAACAAGGTGGTGGATGCTTTGAGTAGGAGAACATTGTTGGTTCAATAAGCTTAACTCCAAAGTGTAGGTATTGATGCTTTCAAAGGTATGTATGAAGGAGATGATGATTTCAAGGAAATTTATGTTGTTTGTAATCAGTTCAATGGAACTTTTCATGAAGAACATTCTAATTTTTTTATACAAGATGACTTATTGTTTAAAGGGGCTCAGTTATGTATTCCCAAATTCTCTATGAGGACTAATCACATTAAGGAAAAGGATTGTGGCATCTTAGGGGGTCACTTTGGTCTAGACAAAACTTTGGAGCAAGTAAGAAGATATTATTATTGGCCAAAGATGCAAAGTGATATCAAAAAATTTGTGGAAGGGTGTGTTGTTTATCAAAGGGCCAAGGGTTGTAGTACAAATGTAGGTCTCTATCAACCATTACCAATCTCAAATAGGCCATGGGAGTCCATCAACATGGATTTTGTGTTAGGGTTGCCCAAAACTTAGAGAGGAGTTGATAGTGTGTTTGTTGTTGTAGACTAGTTTAGAAAAATGGCACATTTTATACCATGTAAATGCACAAATGATCCCTCATACATTACAGGTTTGTTCTTCAAGGAGGTGGTCAGGATTCATGGATTTCCATTAACAATTGTTTCAAACAAGGATAGTAATTTGTGGGTAACTTTTGGAGAACTCTTTGGAAAAATTTGGGAACAAATTTGACCTTTAGCTCTGTGTTTCATCCCCAAATAGATGAGCAGACTGAAGTAGTCAAAAGGAGTCTTGGAAATCTTTTGAGATGCTTGACAAAAGAACATTCAACCCAATGGTATTTCTTTCTTCCCCAAGATGATTTTGCATATAATGACTCTGTGAACCAAGATTTTTTATGGATTGAAGCCTAGGGGAGTGTTTGAACTCATAGAATTGAGTGGAGTGGAGAGAAGGAGTTCTAAAGGAGAAGAGTTTACAGTTTCCATGAAAGACATACATTAGCAAGTTAGAGAAAACCTCCAAATGAATGTTGATAGATACAAACAACATACAGACTTGAAAAGGAGAGAGGTTCATTTCAAAGTGGGGGACTTGGTCTTAGCACATTTGAGGAAGGAAAGGATACCAAAAGGAAAGTATTCAAAGCTATAGATGAAGAAGATAGGGCCATGTAGGGTGGTCCACAAGTTTGGAGCAAATGCCTATGAGATAGAACTCCCTCCTGGAGTTGCTATCTCTCCAATTTTTAATGTTTCTGACATATATCCTTTTAAAGGAGCTATGATTGTAGGTGAAAATGTAGGTTCCTCAAAGGTTTCAAATGAAGATTGGATCAAAGGCTTACCACTAAGTCAACCATTGAAGCTAGAATGCATTATGGATACAAAAGAAGCCAAAAGAACAAGGTACAAGGTGTACTATGAGTACCTAGTGAAGTGGCAAGGACTTCCAATGGAGGCTACTACTTGGATGACAAAGGAAGACATCAAAAGGCATGGTGTGACTATTGAAGATCTTCTCTCAAGTGGAAGTTGAGATTTTGTTTTCCCCAGGAGTATGGTGTAGGAGCACCTAGTTGGCTTCATGCCTCTAGATGACAATTTTGTCAATTTTGGTCAAGTGGTTTATGTATTTTTTTTGTAATAAGGTCATGTTTGACCATGTATTATGTGTTAGAGTCTTTATTTGGTTGCTAGGTTCAATTTTGTAAATGTTATCATTGTTGCAAAATACAAAAAATGCAAAACAAAAGGGGAATATGAAAAGTCATCGGTGGATAGGAAGGATTTGAATAGTTAGAAAATCAAAAGTTAGTTTGGAAATTATTAGAAATAGTTAAAACATGCTTTGTGAAGTCTAAGAAGGAGTTGGAAGTAGATTTTTGGTGAAGATAATAACAAAACTCTGTTATTTTCTGCTTTTCCCTATTTTTTCATTGTTCTAGCTCTTAGTACGGCCCTATATGGCCTATAAATGAAGTAAGAATAATATAAATTGATTTTGTGTTGAATGTACTTTCATTTGCAATTGATTTCAGTCATTTTCATCAATTTTGAAGAAAGTTAGAGGATTTTGATTGAAAACAACAGGAAACCCTAGCTTGTGAGGGTTTAATTGAAAAAATGAGTTTTTTTGAATCATTTCATAGCTCTAGTTAATAAAATTGCAATATTCAGACCTCATGAGATGTGGGGAATGCCCTGAAGTGAAGTTTTGTGTTTTGGGTTTTGAATTTGACATACTTGCTTTGTAAAATAGGGCTAATTTGGCCTAATTAAACTGTAGCAGTCAATTTTAGAGGGTTTTTTTCCAAAACAACCCTATCCAAAAATTGGATATGTTTCAAAAGGGCATAAAGGGTACCTAGAACAATATTTTCTTTCTAGGTTTGAGGCATTATATGAAATTTATAGTAAAAAACCTTGTTTGTTGTCCTACTAGGGGAATTGAAGAATTGGTGAGAAAACCACCAAATTAGGGTTTCAAAATTGCTAAGTTGGTTCATTTGAGATTGTGTCTTAACCTACACCCTACTCTACATCAAGCCATGTTCAATTGAGTGTCATCCTTTATGAGAGGGAGTGGTGTTTTATACCACGTATTCCCCCTCTCGTGGCTTGATCTATCCTCATAGGGTTAACATGTGGAGCTTCTACAATTTAAAAGAGATTTTCTATAACTATATCATAGTGGATCCTTAATGATTATTACTCATGGTTTTGGGAAAGGACTCATTATTGAGTCATGGTGAGTGCTTTAAGGGCATGACACTTATAGAGTCGAGCAGGTGAGAAGAACGTAGAAAAACAAGCAAGGAAAAGCCTTTGGAGTGGTAGCTTATGGGCAGAGTTGAGGATGTATGTGAGTGTATTGCATTCGGCAAGGAAGAAGGATTTGGCTAGTGGCAATGAGAATAGCACAGTGGTTGAGCTTAAACTATCATAGGGTCTTATGTAGCTTGACAAAAATAGGTTATTTTCCCTTACAAAGTTTTTGTATAGTTGTTGTTATACTATTTATCGTGTTCTTGATCTCTTTCAACTATATAATCATTACTTTATTCTTCTAAAGCCAATGTTTTTGAGTGTCAAAGCCAAAATTTTATGTCTATTATGTTTTCGATAGTTTTGGATATTGAAGTATGATAAGAGTTGTTGTTTCACTAGATGGAATTTCTATTACTAGTTATTTTGAGCATATGTTTTAGTTTAATATCAAATTTGTGTCTTGGGTAAAATGTAGGCATATATATTCAAAGTCAAGAGTGTCACCATTAATTATTGTAAACATGTTCTTTAATCTATTTTTATTACATTTCAAAGATTCTATTCAAATCATATTGAAAACGTCTCCATTCCCAATACTATATCGATTACCTTCTTTTGAGTAGTAAAATCAAAATAGGTTTATGTTTGTATAGGATTCTCTTTATTTAGAATTCATTAGATCTTATTATCTTATCCAAGACTTCTTTTTGAACAACATAATCAACGTAGATTATGCTAGTTATAGGTCCCTTTTTATAATGAATTCATTTGATGTAGTTACTCAATGGTTAATATGTTTGTGTTTATGATTGAGTCACCTAGTGTTTAAATGAAATCATGCAGTTAGTGGTGTAGAACAACTAGCGAAATAATAGGTTAAGTTGTGCAGATAGACATCAGTTTTATTATTGTGTTTATAATTACTTGGGTTATATGTATATTTCCTTATGTGAGAAACAACCACGGCCGTAAAGATAAGAAGATAGAATTATAAACTTATCTATATACAATATTTGATATCAAATCAATCTTAGTCAACATTCTAGACTCTTATGAAACCTTAGGTTTTGTTGTAATTAAGATTTTATTGTAAAGAGATATAACCTTGTTGTAAAGGATTAAATGATCTCTTAGTAATAATAATATTGGAAAACAATCTTCTATCTAGTCAAGGGTTGAGAAACTAAGAATGACCTCGTAGTCAGAATAAGACAAAGAGGTTAATCCTTTTGTTTTTTAAATTATTACTATATGAATATATATGTTTGTTATTATGATGGAATAGGAAGGACAAAACCCTAACTTGACCCAATAGGGCAATTTTATATACTACACCTTTGTGATCATATATAGATCATAAGTGAAGGGGCAAGTACCCTAACTATGTTTATTTATTCTTACTTATAAGAAAGGAAATATTTTCTTAGTTCTTAATGTTTAACCAGGGTAAGGTAACCATCTTAGTTGTTTATAAATTGACGTAAAGTTCTTTAACTGTTGATAAGTTTTGGGATCTCGAGTATTGCAAGGATGTAAAGAGTATCCTCATATTAAAAGTTAATCCATAAGACCTATGGAACAATGACAGTGTTTGTAAACCTGTCTAAGTTGGGAAGACTAAACTATTGAAGTTGATAAGACTATATTGTAAAACATAGTTGACCAAGTCAAATTGTAGGATTATGATTATATCCAAGTTGAGTTGGGGTGGGTGGACATAATGACTACGTTTATTATAAACATTTATTCATATTGAATCTTTGGCCAAAGTAATTTGCATACGTCTTTGTGTGCATTGTCAGTTCACCATATCTAGATTGCATAACCTATTGGATGGATCATTCTTAGCTAGAGGGTATCTAGGGTTGTATGATCAATAGCGTGATGTATGATACAACACCAATACTAAGATGGCAAATTACCACTGGTCACCTTAGTTCTATACTCTTCGTGAAGGGTAGGGCCACTTCTAATTGGAAGATGTGTGGGAGACCACCGGTCTGTGGTTGGAGGAAAAGAACTGGGAAGATGCTCTCTCTCTCTCTCTCCAGCAGAAGACATGTCGAGGCTTGTGATAAGGATGTTAGAATTCTAGATGCAGTATGCCTTTGGGTTATGTGACTTGTGAATCTTAATACTATGTAAAACATTGTCTATGGCAGATGTTTGTAATTGAAAAGACAAGATGTCATCTTTGTAAATTATATCATGTTGAATATTTCAGAAAAGAAATTATGTAAATTGTTGTATTTTGATTTCAAGTAGAATAAAAAAATAAATAAATTCTATCTTTTTCACCTTATTTGTTTTTATCTCATGGTAAATATCTGAGTTAGTCTTGTTTAATAATTTTGGTTGTTATAATCTTAGAATTTCAATGGATTTATATCGCTGATTGAAGACTGTGAAATTATCTATATGAATCTTGAATTCTGGATTATCATATTATTCTTTCATTCTATTTGTGAATAATCTTTATTGCATTCATCATTGGATGTTGTATGGTTTTGTTCACAATTGTTTGATGTATTCTCTAATTCAGTCATTTCTATAAGTTGATCTAGAGAAAGAGCATGGATGGGTGCCAAATATGGGGTTACAAAGAAGAATAGGTTACTTCTTCTAGCCTACCTACTGTCATTGGCTTTTAAAATATGCTTTGGCCAAAGCTTGTGTAATCAAATTTAGTTTTAGTACTTATTTGATTTATTTACTCTCTGCCATAACAAGATAAATGTACATTTACATTATTATGCATTCCTTAAATGTTAGAGATATCATGATGTACCAAATTCCTTCATGCATGCTAGCTTTAGTTTGCGAGACCCCTCATGAAGGGTTAGGCTTCTCCAATTTAGGATTAAGATCGGGGAGGCATAAAGCCTTGTGGCTGGGTAGAATATCACCTTGATGATGCTCTCTCTCCACTAGGTTTAGTATGGTGGGATAATTATGTTGTGAGCCTATTTGGGTAGATGATGCAAATGATTTAGTCTTGATTGAAACCTAAGATATGTTGTAATATTAGTTGAGAGATATTTGTTTAATGAATTCTATTTATTGGGGAAAAACTTTAATTCTCTTCCTTTTCTTCATTATTTTATTATTATTTTTTTATAGGTAAAGATGCAGAGCATCATAAGTATATTATATTTATATTAAAGTATTTTTTACAAAAAAGGTCAAATGACCAAATGAGACATTACAATTCTTTGCCAACAAAAAAGAGGCAGAAGAGACCTCCAAAAACCAAAAACCAACGAGAAGGAGAAAACATAACTAGTTAATTACATTTAGATCTGCCACTTTGAAGGATTGAAACCCCAGGTGAGTAGAAGTTGTATCTTCCACTTGCATAGTTGCTTCTGTAGGAACATATGGAGCCAGAGGATTGAAGTGGATAAGGAAAAACCAAGTAGCAAAGGTATCTTCGATCTTGGAAGAGAGAGAATGACCTAGTTGTCTCTTATGAGAATGAAAGGAACCTTCCAAATGTTTAGATGAATTATTTTGAAGATTGAGGTTCAGGGCATGAAATAGACAGCCCAAATGGGGCTTATCAATAAGATATGCACACGCAAACAAACCTCCAATCTTAGCTGGACCTGAATGGAGATCATAGCTTGCAAGAGCTTGGTTGAGTTTTTCCTCTGAGAGCAGGAAACCATGGATAAAATTTGTAGCCAGTCCTTTAACCATATCCACCTGTTGGATAACATCCATAGCATTTCAAATAAAGTGTGAGGCCAAATGAGAAGCATATCATACCATGAAGTTTTTAAAAAATTCCTTTCCCATAAGCTCAATAAGAGCCTCTTCCACATCTATCGAATGTAAAATGAACGCTTATTGAAGAACACATCTGTCAATAGAACCATGATGTGGGGTTTCCCACTCTTGAACTGGCAGAAAGACTTGAGCATTTCACGGAATGAGAGACATGGTTGGCCAGAGGTAGGCAAACAAAGAGAAGCTATGAAAACCAAAAGAGAGGAGCTAGAGCATATAAACCATTCCCACGTACAAGTAATAAACGCTGAATCTAGCGGGTTAAGTGAATAGATCACACGGGATTGTAAAAAGAACTCCATGACATGGAAGGCCATGTGAAGAAGAGCATCCAAACTTGCATGGTAGACCACGTCACCATCTGAAATAAGCAAGCTCAGTTGAACTGTACTCATACGAGTTGAAAAGAGGAGCAAATAAAGTACAAGGCCTGAAAGCAATGCAATCGTTACAAACATGTTGCACAGTACCAAATTTGACATGTACAAAAAGGCCACTCACCTAAAGAAGAAAAGAACTATCCCCTGTCCAAAAACACAAACAAGTTAGCAATAAAAATTAAAAGGGGATTATGCCTTTTTTCTGTCCAATCTTAGTAGATCCACCAGAGTTGGAAACTTAGAAGAAGACTCTTTATCAATATAAAGAGATCCTTTTGGAAGCATGCAAGCCATGTTGGCTAAGAAATCTACAACCATATTCTCTTTTCTATAGACATGAGTACTCTGATAATCCTCAAAATGAGACAAAAGGTGCCACACTTGATCCAAAATATAATTACATCTCCAGATAGGCATAGTTTTTTTTTGAAAGGCTTGGATTATTAGAAGAGAGTCACCTTCCACTATTATTTTTTAAGACCAAGAGAAATCTCTATCCTAATACCAAGAAGAAGAGCCTAAACTTCTGCATCATTGTTTGTCCCATCATCAATTCTTTCAGCTTTAGCACACAACAAAGTGCCCATATCATCTCTGATGACACACCCAATGCCTAAAACACCCAGATTTCTATTAGAAGCCCCATCAAAGTTAACCTTGTACCAATCTGTGGATGGGGGAGTCCAAACCACCAAATTATGATCTCTATTAGTTCCAAAAGAAAGAGAAGATGGTTTACTTCCAGCAGCAACAAAGTTTATTTTATTCCATTCAAAAAGAATCATATTACCCCAAGAAGAAAAGGCCTTATGAGGTGTAGATGACTTATGTCTAATGATTTCAGAGATTGCATTCTCAATAATGAAGGTGACATTATCAAAGGAGGCATAAACCTTTCTAAAG
The DNA here is from genome assembly GCA_027924645.1 of Cunninghamia lanceolata. Classification (NCBI taxonomy): domain Eukaryota; kingdom Viridiplantae; phylum Streptophyta; class Pinopsida; order Cupressales; family Cupressaceae; genus Cunninghamia; species Cunninghamia lanceolata. The sequence continues at coordinate 7,262,124 of BSBN01000567.1, forward strand.
ATCCTCCTGCTTCTCTCTAGCCACAAATTCCATATGATTAAAGAAGGAGAGATGACCCAAAGGTCTGATAAGGTAGCTTTCTTGTAAAGAAAAGGCCAACTTTGAAAGAGATCAACCAGAGAGTTTGGTATAGGAGTAGACCAATGAAGCTTTTGGAATAGCTAGTTCCAACATTTGATGGCAAAAGGACATTGCACAAAAAGGTGGTTCATTGTTTCTTCATCCTCACCACAAAGAACACAATTGAAAGGATCTGCCAATCCTAATTTTAATAACCTATCACTAGTAAGAATTATGTTTTTTAGAGCTAGCCAGGCAAAAGCCCTAGCCTTGGGTAGCACAGTCTTGCTCCAACATAAGGTATGCAGCCATTTACAAGATCCCCTTTTCTTGGAAGTCAAGGAAAGATATCCTTGTTTAATCATAAATTTTCAAACTTGGTGGGACTCCAAATCAATTCATCAGCAAAGAAATTGAAATAAACCTTTCTATGAGAAAGAATATCAGATAAGAGATCTTTTTGATGTTGTGGAAAATTAAGAGTAGAAAATTCCTTCCATTCAACAGGGATCCCCAATTGAGAATTGGTTTTAATGTAGTCCTTAAATTTTGTTCCCCAAGACTTAGAAAGAACTTGTTTAGCTTCATCTAGTCCAGTGATAGAATCTAGTTTATTATATCCATTCCAAGAGTCTTGCTAGAAGAGAGCTTTCTCTCCATTATGAATTTTCCAAGAAAGAAATGGAAGGATAACCTTTCTGCATTTGATTATAAAATTCTATATTCTAGAGCTAACATGAGGGTTAGCAACAGTGAAAATCCTTTCTATTTCTTGAGAGTCTAAGTGTTTAGATTGCATAAGCCTACACCATTTCAAATGAGGTTTTGAAAACAATTGCCAGGAAAGTTTAGCTCCAAGAGCAAAATTTTGGGCCTCAAGGTTAAGAATTCCTGCACCTCCTTGACATTTAGAAATGCAACACTTATCAAGGGAAATTAGAGGCAAGGATTTCTTATTAGTAGAATCTAAATTTCCTTTCCACAGAAAGTTTCTGATGATTTTCTGAATAGACAAGACTATACCCCTAGGCATGTTAAGAACATACATGAGGTAAACAAGGATAGCTGACACCACAAATCTTACCATTGTTATTTTACTAGCAAAGGAAATCCATTTAGTTTTCCAAGTAGAGATCTTGTTGGTGATAGAATCCACAATTTTGTGCCAAAGCTCCCTTTTATAATTCCTGGATAACATAGGGACACCCAGGTATGATGTGGGAAGAGTTCCAACCTTATAACCCAACAGACTACAAATTTTAAGTTGTAAAGAAGCATCTATGGAGAAGAAAAAGATGTGTGATTTGTGAGGATTAATCTGCTAACCTAAAATAGAGCAATAATTATGAAGGATCTTCTTTATAGAATTGGCTTCTGATAGAGAAGCTCTTCCAAATAACAAAGTGTCATCAGCAAATAGAGAGTGAGAAGCAAGTTCATAGAAAATGTTACTTCTGACTCCCAGCCAATTATTGTTAGAAACTGCAATCTGAATACTTTGGCTAAGAGCTTCAGCCATGATAATAAACAAGAAAGGAGAAATGGGGTCCCCCTGATGAATATCTCGAGAAGATTGAAAGAAACCACAAGCTTTGCCATTAAGGATAATAGAAAAACTTGGTCCAGAGCTACAAGATAAAATCCATTTGCAAAAAGCCTTAGAAAAACCAAATCTGTTGAGAACTTTAAGAAGGAAATTCCAGTTTACTCTGTCATAAGCTTTAAGCATATCCAATTTGAGCATCATGGATTCAATCTTCTAGGCATGAATAGAATGGATGATCTCATGAGCATATATGGAACCTTTAGAAGTTTCTTTGCTAGGAACAAAACCATCTTTCTCAATAGAAATAATGTTGGTAATAATAGTACCAAGTCTAAGAGTGATAGCTTTAGTGATGATCTTATATAAGGTGTTACAAAGGGCAATGGGTCTGAACTCAACAAAAGAGAGAGGATCTAATTTTTTAGGAATCAGAGAAAGAAAAGTATTATTCAACTCTTTTAGAATGCACCTAGATTTCCTAGCTTCTTCAACCACTTGCCAAATCTCTTTACCAATAAAGTCCCAAGTTTTTTGGAAGAAAAGGGCTAGAAAACCATCTGGCCCTAAGGCTTTTTTCAAGAGACATGGAGAAAACCACAAATCTAATCTCTTCTAAAGTGAAAGGTTTCAGGAGGTAATTATTATCTTTGACTGAAATTAGGAAAGGAATGTTTTTGAGAACCTCTTCTTCTTTACCCAATCTATTTGAAGAAAGGTCACAGGTAAGAAGATTTTTATAAAAAAGAACTGCTTTCACTTGAATATCTCCTTCTTGGGAAAGAAGACTCACATCACTAGCTGAAATATTTACAATGGAATTTTTGTAGCTTCTCAATTTAGTCGAGGCATGAAAAAACTTTGTGTTTCTGTCCCCATCTTGCAGCCATAGATCTCGAGATCGCTATCTCCAATATAATTCTTCTCTAGCAAGAATTTGTTGCAGTTCAGATTTCAAATTTTTTTCTTTTTCAAAACTATCTTTGTTCATACCAACTGCAATAATATGCTCATTGAGAAAAAGTAGTTCCTTTGGATATTATCTTTTTCAACAAAGATATTTTTAAAATGAGAAGAATTGTAGTGCCCCCTCGTCATTGCCTAGTAATAGCGGTGGTTCTGCATTGCTCTCTGTCATTTGACGACAATCATTAGTCATTCAATCTGAGATAGCTGATTAGTAGCTCATGATTTATGTTTATTTTGATGAACTAGGTTTGACTGACATAATTAGACATGAGTTATGAGTTAGTACGGCATTATTATTATTATTATTCCAGCTGTGATGCAAATTGATATTATCAGGTTTCATCTGATTGTTGGTATTTGAATTCAGTTAATAGTTGATATGATATCATTCAAAAGCAGAGATAGTGTAGTACTACTCGCTTCGAGTACCCTATTATGCCGCAACTCTCTGACTCTCCGTATGTAGACATATATGAACTTGATCGTATACAACCAATTATTTGACGCAGGCTGCAGGTACCAAACCTCGACTCCACCTGATATAGTAGGTTCGAGTGGGTTCTTACACCAATGGGTATCAGTGATGGGAGATAACATGAGGTCTATTCCACTAGGTCGGTCCTCGTCTTCTATTGTGGCCTCGAGTCGTGTAATGTCGCTTGGTACTTGCTTGGTTCTTGCCTCATGATTGTTGGTCACCATGTGTTGGGAAGTATTGTCCAGTTTTGTTGAGTTGTGTTAATATGCTCATGCATAGTTGGTTAATACTATATTGGTTTCTTATTAGAATGATAATGCTCCAATTATGTTTATTGGATATTATTGTTTGGCATAGAATTTGGATCGATACCTTGGTTGGATTTTATTATGAACTAGATATTATTGTTTGGTAATCCTAAGTGTAATTGTGTCATAAGTTGTGATTTTGTGATATTAATAATTAGCTAATTAAAGAATAATATTGGTTTTGTATTAATTATTATTTGGTTGTCGGATATGATTATGGATTCGGGAATCTTTATAAAAAGAAGGAATTTAATATTTGTTGGAGGAGTGGGTTTCTGAGAAACGGATGCATGGCCATGACAATTTATGAGCTGAATCATTTTATATGGAGGAAGGCGGGGAATTTTAGGGGAGGACGGCTGGAAATTGCAAGGAGGAGGTTGGAGAAAAATCCAGGTACATCTAAAAATTTGTTTATGTTTTGTTTGAAGATCTTTTTCTGTAGTCAGTCCTCTATTTGCATGCTTGTTTAAGTTTTCTTCTAGCCTTCAATCCTAGGTTTAAGGTATTGCTCATGCCATCTTATAGTGTGGAATCTGGGTGCTTCTGCCAAAAAAGTCCAGTCAGGCCTTTCTATGCATCGTCTCAATCTAAGTTTTCATCTCCTCAAGACATTCAGGCATTGACTCTTGGATCTATCTATTCATTTCATTTATCTTTTCAGATTTCTTCTTTTTAACATCTTCACTATCCCCACAAGAACTTGAAAATACTTTATTACAGTTTTAAAGATGCTATTTTTTGACATCTCTTGGAGGCATTCTTTCAACGGATCGTGCTTCCTCATTTTGAATGTATGTTTATCAGCGATTGCCCAACTATAATTTCTGATAAATCTCCCAAATATTTATATCGTGCCTTGATGGAGGCCTTTAACTAGTTGGGGAGTTAGTTGACAAAGCTTTAAGGATTTGGCTTTACGCCTATCAATTGCTTTTCCCTAAAAGCTTCTTTTGCCTCCGCATTAAACCCATTTTGTGCATATCCTGCAACCATTGATGCTATAGATAGCATATCTTGAGGCGACGTATCTTTGAGGATTTTTTTTCTAATGGTTAATGTTCACTGCTTTTGCTCTTCTTGTCGCACGCCGGTCTACCAGATCATTTTCAAATACAATATCTGATAAATTTCTACCTCATCCCTCATGCTCATATAATTTGAAACCCATTGCACTCTCTTGCACACCACTCCTTGAGGGCTGCTGTAACCTCAGCAATCTCTCTACTATTATGTTTTAATAGGTATCCTGTTGTGATGTTCACAACACGCCCCATTATTGCTCCTTAGTAAAATGGGGACCCCTGTTGTTGCTTTGCTTTTTGCTTCTGCTTGTGTTTGTCTGCTTTCTGGCGGTTTGGTAAAAATGAGTCAGGTGCATCATCATCATGAAGGTCAGGATGAGGTAGGTCATCATCATGAGGTCAGTTTGTCAAAGTTCATATTTTGTTTCTGTGACCTCATATTTAGAAAGAGCTTGAAATTCCATGCAGGTTTCCCTTTTACATCACTTGAAAATTTGTCCGTATGTGGAAGTTATGCACAGTCAAAGTTTTGGTAAAACCTGATATTCGCAAGAGGGTCATCATATTTTTATCCTCAGTCATGTTGTCAAGATCATCATGATATTGATCTATCACCCGATAAAAATCATGCAGTCCCAATATCCGGACGTCGATTTTGGGTGATAGTATGTTTTACCCGTCAAATGGCCTTATGCTTTTCGCAAGCATCATATTCCGAATATCACCCGACATTTCATAATGTCCTCCTGCCGAGAAATATGACCTTTTGCAAATAGCCTGATGACGTCATCCCGATCTGATAAACAAAGAAGCAAATATTAGGACGACATCATCATCACATTTCCCTTCGGCAGGATATTTTCCAAAACATGATCCGGTTCGCGAATATGATGATGACGTCATGTTCTAAGTTTAACAAAAGCCCCGGATATCCTAATGACATCATCTGGACATTTGGAAGGGGGAGCATCATATTTCCAAAATATCATGCAGACGAAAGTTTTAAGTCTTGCTATCGGCAGTATGTGAAATTGTCACCCCGAGCGGGTATCTCTCGCCGATGATATTGTCATCGGCATAACTTACAACGTCGGCCAAGTGTTTTTTGCCTTCACTGATGTAAGAATCTCTCGCCGATGGCGAACAACGAGGGCGATATCTGCAACACTCTCGCCGATAAAGGTATCGGCCAAGGTAAGACCATCGGCGGAAGAAAATTGAGAGTCGCCGATGGGCGATCTCTCGCCGATGGTAATCAACGAGGGGGACGTCGGTAGGAGTCAGGCCGACGAAAGAGCATCAGCCAAGGTAGTAGCATCGGCGTAGAAGATTTTTTGACACGCCGATGGGCGATCTCACGCCGATGGAGGATGAGCAAAGGGGACATCGGTAAGAAAAGAGTGATCGGCGGAAGGGTTATAGAGTTTGCCGATGGTGAAACTCTTGCCGATGAAGGGAAATACCCGCCGATGGAGGATGAATGAAATGGCCATCGGCCAAACCATAGTGATCGGCGGAGGAAATAAAAGGCCCGCCGATAGTGTGAGTCAGCCCGATGAAGAGAAATACAGAACGAAGGGCTGTATCGGCATAACTCTCGCCGATAGGAAGGAAACGAAAGCTAAACAATAGAAAAGGCCATCGGCCAAACAGTGAGCATCGGCTGAGCAATTTTTTGACACGCCGATGGTGATAGTCATGCCGATGGGCGGGAATGTACATAGCGGTGGAGTTTTAAAGCATTTTTTGGCACCCGTAGCATTTTTTGGTCAGCGATAGTTGACCCGATGGGTTTTGAGCAGTCTGTATGCGTTTTGGATGCGTTTTAAGAGTATTTTGGATCCAATTTTCACAATTTTGCACAGTCACCTGGATTTAAATGATTATTTTAATTTCCTGTTGTTTATGTGATAAATGTAATACTTATTGCTTGTCTTGTCTTGCAGGCTTGCAGTTGAGGAAGTAGCTGGAAATTCAACACAGTGACCTCATGGAGGAAGGAAATCCAATCTCAGGAGTAGGAAGATAAAGATAAAATGCGAGGAAGTCAAGGCCATTCAAGTGAAGAACAAGGTTGCAGCTGAGAGTATTACTACAACAGACAAACAAGAGTTATTGCTGAGCTGCCAGAACTTCTTAGAAGGGGCAATATTTCGCCTAGATTTGACACTGCTCAGAGATATTTTGAAGAGCTGGTTCACCTGTATTTATTGCTGTAACTAGGGGTTTGAACCAGGGGTTCAGTTAGGTTTCTGTTGCAGTGAGGACAATCAGAATGTCTTTATATTGTGCCTCTCTACACTGTAATACTTTACAACAGGGGCTACAACAGGGATTTTTTTAGAAACACACAGTGAGTTAGCTTAGCATAGTGTAGAGGTAGAAGAAGGAGGTCGCCTGTTTGTCTGCAGTAAGGTGTGCGTGGAATGTCTAGCTGCCCTTCTGTATCTGTATAGCTTGTAAGTTCTCTGTAGTATGATCAATGAAACTAAGAGTCATTCCTACATTGTAAATCATGTATGACTATTCATTTCTAATACAATAGAATCTGGAGTTCTGCATCTATCTTCTGAGTGTTCTCCTGCTCTTCTTTGTGTTTTGAAATATTTTCTTTGAGAGCTTGCAATTTTAAATGTATGTTTGTGAAAATGCTCAGAACTTGCATTTAAGGTTCTCACCGTGGATTTGATCAAATTACTGTGGTATTTACATAGTGCATAACAGAAACAATTAGATCCTTCGGTAGATTAAATGAGGTATAGATTAGATCTTTCTAACTTTTCCCAACCCATCTGAAATATTTAGCTGAAAACGTAGAAATCTAAAGGAAATTGTCTCAAATTTGAAGAAGCATGCATAACAGGGTTATAAGTAGACAGTTTTCATAAATAGATAAAGAAGAAAGCTACAATAATTCAAGAAAATCATCTGAACTTGCAGTACAGTAACACTTGTATGCAAATGAACAAAATACTTGTTGAAATCTATGATTCTTTTGCATATTCTTAGTCCAGTAAACCACCAAACAAACCTAAACTACGTAAGGCCCCTTGAACATTACAGCTTCACATTGACCAACTGAACTTGACCAACCGAACCATTGTAGACTTGGGATTAGTTGAATCTCAAATGATTTCTTCTTATCTTTCAAGTATAGTTTCAGTTCATTATATGTGAATTTTAACTTATTGTTATGATTGCATCAAAACAATCATCAACAGTTTTCTGGCGCTAGAAGGAGGGCTAGAAGGCTGTATATTGTAATCATCAACAGTTTTCTGGCGCTAGAAGGAGGGCCTTCCTGAATTAGGTTTCATTTCAAACTGGCTAACGACAGTAATAGAGTGACTAGGTCTAGATCCAGTTCAGGAGATATATTTGTGCAACTACCTGATACAAGGCGAAGTAAAAACCCTTTAATTTTGAATCCAAAGATATCTCAAGCGGGAAGTTCATCTGGAACACCTCCTGGGTCACCTTTTAACATCTGTAGTATTGTGAGTCCTGACAGATCACTGTTTAGATCTTTAAATCTTGGTTCAGGCACTCCTGGAGGTCTCAATCCTCCTGTAAATCCTAATCCACCAATCAATCCAGGTATTCCTGCAAGTTCAAGTCAAGCTCAAAAACCTGCAATGGCTTATTTTGATGTCAATTCTCCCATACTCTTCAATGATTATCATGAGATGCCAAAAAATCCGGAAAAGATATGTCCCAAATACCAGTTGCATCAGGACCCAGAAGATCATATTAGAATATTTAAGGAAGCATGTTTTAGGGCTATGTTAGAGCACGAGGATGTTGTGTTTAGATTGTTTCCTTACACCTTTAATGAGCAGGCCTCTAGCTTGTACGTAAACTTACCCAATGGTTACATTTCTTCCTGGGCACTTATGGAAGAAGCATTTCTGTCAAGATTTAGAGGACCCATTGACCCTTGCGCTTTGTATCATAAATTGGCTGCTATAAAACGAGGTGAGGGAGAGCTAATTGATAATTTCAATGACAGATTTCAAAAGGCCTATTCTAGGCTAGTAACCCCTTATACCATATATGATGCTCCCTTGTTGGCTATGTACTATGCTGCCTTGGATCCTTTAACCGCCATGTTTGTCAAAAGAAAACCTAACATAGATTCAATATCCAAAGCCTATAAAGAGGCAGCCTCAGTGAACCAAGAAATGAGGCATACAACTTATAGTCCATTTGTCAATGGAGGAAATTTTGGGGTGTAGAATCAGGCACACCCATGGAATGGATTCCCTGTGCAGCACGCTCCACTAGTAAATCCGGTTCCTTCTTACACACCTGTGTATAATCCTACTCCAATCCAAGCTATAACTCCTTACACGGCTAGTACTTCCAATAACAGTCAAAATAATGGTCAGCCTTTCTTCCAACTTCCTAGGGATGTAACTATGGCAAAAGCACAAGAGGATAGGGAAGAAATCAAAGAAATTACTGCACATTTGAAAAGATTAACAACCGAAGTGACACAGCTAAGAAATGAGAACCTCTATGGAAGAAGCAACCAAAACTACAATCCACATCAAAATCACAACCAAGGCCAAAATCAGAATTATAGCCTCAATCAAAATCAGCAGTACAATCAGAACCAAAACTACAATCAGCATCAAGGCCCCAGTCAGGGGCAACCAATGCAAAATAGGGGGCCAGTGATAGATAATAGGACCTGGGGCAATAATAACAGAAATCAGAATCAACCTAGGCCACCCAAGACATGGAACACTGGGCCCAACAACGGTACTCTGGCTTCTCCTTTTGAGAATACAGATAATCATGGTGCAAAACAAACGACTAGCATACAAATGGCCAGTACAGCACCCAAAAATTGGTGCAGATTTCACAATACCAATGCCCATGCTGAGCACGACTGTCCACAGTTCCACTTGGCAGCTAGTATTTTCAACATAGATGTACAGCCTCCTACCTCTGAATTTCTCATTCCTAAGGGTAATGAGGTAGTACCCTCAGAATATGACACAGCATTAGTCTTAGAAACGTTTACCTTTGCAACTACAGAAGAGAAAGAAGATGAATTGCTAGAGGATGAACCATGCTATTGTGAAAGTCTTTATCCTGAATTAGCCTTTGTGTTAAATGCTTTTCAGTTTCCTTTTGAATCTGAAAATGAGATATTAAATGAAATAGAAGAGGTGCATGCCTTTCAACAGACAAATAAAAGCCACACCTACAATTTGAGGAACAACCCTAGGCCGGGAGGACCTTTCACCACTTCCACTCCTCCGAATAATATCAATACCCCCCCAGATCAGAATGCTAGCAACAATCCTGCCATACTTAAAGCTAGTCAGCACACAAATAATGGAACAACAGTGCAGAAGGATCAAACAAGTAAGACAGAAGCAATAGAGACAACAAGATTAATGAATTACTTATCAGAGGAAATAAAGAAAATTAAGGTCAGTATACCTCTAAATGAATTATTGAAGACCCCAGGGATCAGAAATGCTTTTTTAAAATCCCTGGATACATCCATAACAAACAAGGTGTCTGCTGATATAACTGTTCCTAATAATGATTCACCACCCAAGGAGAAAGGTAAGAAAGTTGAGCACCCTTCCAATACAAATGTGGTAATACATGCGGATAAGAGGGATACTCAACCTTTCTTGTTAACTGTTAGGTTGTGTGGGAAGAATATACACAATTGCATGGTAGATTCTGGTGCTTCAGCCAACGTAATGCCCTTAGGAATATGTAAAACTCTCGGGCTGACTCCCACCAAATCTGCCAAGGTTGTCACACAATTAGATAAGACCGAGGTTAGCGTGATAGGAGAACTCATGAACATTCAAGTGCAATTAGCTTCAGACCCTAGGGTAAGCCAAATCATTGACATTCAAGTAGTGGATATACCCGTAAATTATGGAATGTTGCTAAGTAGGGATTGGTCCAAGACATTAAACGGATATATGGCTACTGACTTTTCACACATGTGGTTACCTTGGAGAGGCATCCCAAACCAAATCAGAATAGAGGCAGAGCCTAGAATGAAACATATGATAACAGAGTATAATCAAACTAATGAAATATTATATGCTGCTGTTGAACCAGGTGTCTATAGAATTACCAACAATGGGGTGCAGATTGAAGAGATTATGATGTTAAACATTAGAAAGAAGTGTGTCAACAATAGAATGGCACTATTCATTGAGTCTGACGAGAATTCTTCAGATGAAGAAAATAATGCAATAGACAAATTTGGTCATGCCATTAGACGAGAGGTGGAAGAGTGCGTTACACACAATCTCCCAGTCCAATGTAAGTTATATAAAAATAGGTGTAGAGTCCATGATAGGCAACATTCTGAGGAGAATTGTGAAATATGCAAAGACATCATTGAATATGAATACAAAAGGTGCATAGGGAGGGTAGAGTCACAAGAGGAAAATGAGCATCCTGATCCAACACAGAGATATGTTCAGGATAATATAGATGCCTTGATTCCAGATTTAGGAAAAGAAATAGAGGACAAGGGTAGTTATCTTTCTGAGTTGCAAACTAAAAACACACATATGCAAGATAACCAAACGGAAAAACCCATGAATAAACAAGACAACACCCCACAGGCAATAAAAGGGACAAAGTATGCCAAGGTAAAAGATCAGAAAAGTAAAGATGGCGTGTGGACGTTAAAATGTGATGGATCCAAATCAAAACAGGGCGCAGGTGCGGGTATTGAACTCATAGATCCTCAAGGTAAATCATATTTGGCAGCATATAGATTACAATTTTCCTGCACTAACAATATTGCTGAATATGAGGCCCTAATTTTAGGACTTGTCATGGCCATCAAGAAAGGGGTAAAAACCATCAGAGTATTTTCAGACTCTGAATTAGTAGTCAGACAAGTGAGGAAACTATATGCCTGCAATTATAAGAAAATGATTAGTTACAGACATAGAGTATGGGGTTTAATGGATTCGTTTGATGCTTTTAACATAGAGCACATTCCTAGAGAGCTGAACCACAGGCCAGATGCGTTAGCAGTTGCTGCTAGTACATTAGAACCATTGACACTGTCAGGACTAGGACGATTTGCTGTTGAGCTAGTTAACGTGCCCAGTATACCAGACAATGTTACACACTTTCAGGTATTTGGAGGGGATCAGCAAATTATTAATTTTCTGACTTGTAATGAGGCATTTGAGGCCCAAATCATTGATGAGCAAGAAAGACCTAAAGTAACATGGGATGAAGAAGATATGATCAACTTAAAGAGCAACTTCTTACCAAAAGGAGTAATTGAATTAGAACACATCTTTGACTTCGACGGGGTAATAAGACAGAAAGACTTACCCAAAGCAGAAGGGGGTAGGTGTGATTTACATAACTTAGGGACTGAGCTAAATCCACAAAGTGTACTAATTGGGAAGGCTTGCTCTGAGAAAATTAGAAAAGAGGTTCTAGACGTTCTGAAAGAATATAAACATGTCATAGCATGGACTTATGAAGACTTGAAAACATTTGATGAGTCCATCATAACTCACGTAATACCTTTAAGAAAAGAAGTCAAACCATTTAGGCAGAGGCAGAGGCCTGTAAATGCCATTCTAGAGCCTTTAATCTTTGAGGAAGTTAAAAAATTACTGTCCGCTAGAATAATTTTCCCAGTCAGACATTCTGTCTGGGTAGCTAACTTAGTACCAGTGAGGAAGAAAAATGGAGACATCAGGTTGTGCGTAGACTTTAGAAATTTAAACAAGGCATCTGAAAAGGATAATTATCCTTTGCCCCCAATAGATGAAGTACTGCAAGTAGTAAATGGCGCAAAGATGATGTCTTTTTTAGATGGTTTTTCAGGTTATAATCAGGTCTTAATTGATAGAGAAGATAGACAAAAAACCACCTTCACTTGCAAATGGGGAAATTATGCGTATAGAAGAATGCCTTTTGGTCTGATCAATGCAGGTGCCACTTTTCAGAGGGCCATGGACGTTGCATTCCGTGGATTATCAGGTAAATGCATTGTTGTGTATATGGATGATTTAACCGTGTATTCCAAGGATGCATCCACCCACGCTGAGGACCTCAGAAAAGTACTCAGGCGATGTAAAAGGTATGGGATTTCCCTTAATCCTAAGAAATGTATATTTGGCGTAACTGAAGGTAAATTATTAGGCCATGTCATTTCTGAAAATGGAATTTCAATTGATCCGGATAGAATAGAATCCATAAAAAATTTGCAAATACCAAACAGTAGGAAAGAGTTGAAATCATTTTTCGGTAAAATTAACTTTGTTCGGAAGTTTATAACAGGTTTTGCAGAGATCGTGCAGCCGTTGAATGCCATGTTGAAGAAAGATGCACAGATGGAATGGACGCTAGTGGCCAAAGCCGCATTTGAAGATATCAAGGAGGCAATTTCTGATGCTCCTGTATTGGCAAGTCTAGACTACACAAGCCCGTTTTACATCTACTCCTTTGCATCTTCTCATTCTGTCGTGGCTGCCTTGACACAGAAAGGTGAAAATAATGGAGAGAGGCCCATAGCATTTGTGAGTGCGCCTCTGAAGGATGCACAGCTAAGATATCTAGATATCGAAAGATAGGCATTCACATTAGTAAAGGCTGTGAAAAAATTTAGACACTACATTCTGCGCAGCCAGATTAAAGCCATAGTACCAGACGCAGCAGTAAAAATGTTGCTGATGCAAAATGAGCCTGGAGAAAAAAGAGCCAAATGGATCACCACACTGCAAGAATTTGACATGGAGATCATTCCCGCAAAGCTGGTCAGAGGGAAGGCGCTAGTGTAGACAATAGCAAACATGGATCCAAATCTGATAAAACAACAATATGTATTGAATTCCCAAGATGCATCAAGCTGGTATGATGATTTAAGCACCTTCCTGATAGCTGGAAAGTACCCAAGCAAGATGAAGGCTTCTTAGAGGAGAGCTTTGAAGATTAAGGCACAAAATTATATGGTGCAAGGAGGTCTTCTATTTAGGAAGAACCATGATGGAATTTATCTGAGATGCATAAACAGAACTGAAGCTGATAGAGTGTTGACAGAACTACATGACAAGTACGGAACCGGCCATGGTTCCCATTTAGCTACAACACACAAAATACTGAGGGCGGGCTATTACTGGCCCACTATGTTCAAAGATACTAAGAGTCACATCAGAAGTTGCCACACCTGTCAGACTGCAGCAGACAAAGGAAGAAATTAGGCCAATCCACTACAACCTGTGATCGAATCCAGACCGTTTGCACAGTGGGGCTTGGATTTTATCAGAGTCATCAATCCCCCATCTTCTGCAGGACACAAATTTATATTGACGGTAACAGACTATTGTACAAGGTGGACTGAGGCCACCTGCTGCAAATTTTCCACAACTGAGGTAGTTATCAAGTTCCTTGAAGAAAACATTATCACCAGGTTTGGAACGCCCTATTCATTGGTATGTGATAACGGCCCTGCTTTCTCTTCTTTAAAATTTTTTAAATGGGCATTTGAATATGGGATTATTCTAAGGTTTTCTTCGAATTATTACCCTCAAGGTAATGGACTGGCTGAATCAACAAACAAAATTTTATTAGACATAATCAAGAGGTTAATTGCCAAAAGTCCTAGAGAGTGGAATACCCTGTTAAGATATGCATTATGGGTAGATAGGACCAAGTTTAAAATAGCTTTAGGTAGCACACCTTATCACTTAGTTTATGGGACTGATCCCATACTTTCGGTTAATCTGAGAATACCAACCTAGAAGTTTGCCAATGAATATCTAGGCTTTGATAACCATAGGGAAGCCAGAATAGTGCAAATGTTACAACTAGAGGAGAAGAGAGGTCAAGCCCTCGAGAAGTTTGCCAAACACCAAGTGGTTGTTAAGAGGTGGTTTGACAAAAGGGCAAGAGTCAAGACATTTAGGATATCAGACTTAGTGTTGTGCTGGGACAAAGCACATGAAAAGAAAGGAAGCCATGGAAAATTCGATAAATTATGGCTGGGTCCATTACAAGTCTCAGAAATAATAGGAGATAACACCTTTAGACTTAAGACCTTGACTGGAGAAGATATGCCATTACCAGTTAATGGCCAGCATTTGAAACACTACTTCCAGGCTTGAGGTAAAAGGGGGGCAGTCTTTTTTTTCTTTATGTAAAGTGCTGTGGGTAATGTACAGTTCTTCTTTTGCTGTTTTCTTTTTTGGGTTGGCTGTTTGTATAGTTTGTCTTCTGTTTGTTTTTGCTTTTTGTTTCTTTCTGTTTGTACAGTTTTTTCTTTTGTTGTGTTGTTTGTACAGCCTATTTGTTTGGTTTGTTTGTTGTCTCCTCAGCAGGGATCTTTATTTTACTTTAGAGTATTAAGGAGCAAAACTAGCAATCATTCAAAATAGTATAAAATTTAGGGTATTCAAGTTAATCATTTACAATTTACACATAACTTGTTACTGTCATGAATGTAGAGAGTTGTTCATCTTTTGAAGTTTTGTATTCAATAAATGTGATTGAGAATTCGAAGCAAGTTTCTCACAATGACACACCTAAAATCCTTGGGTTTGTTGAACTTACCAGTGTAGATATTAGGTGAAAAATCAGAGGTTACCCTTGCTACCATTACAATTCTCAGCTTAATTTCAGCAAGTGTCCACTCCTTGCATCATGAAGTTACAAATTGCTATATCTTATGAAATCTTTCAAAATTAGAAAACAAAAAATAAATAAATAAATAAATAAAGTGGATTATACTGAAAATCTAGATTAAGCCATCTAAGTAACTCTACCGAGGCTATGGACGCTCGCTGGTAGTGGGGCTCTACTTAGGAGAATTGTAACGATAACCTTACCGGGGCTATGGACGCTCGCTGGCAGCAAGGCTCTATCCGGTCGGCTATGAGGGAATATCCTCACCTACATAGGCTAATGTCAGTCACTAGTTTGTTCAACCGATCTTCAAGATGAGGATAATTAATCACGTGCACACAACTAAACTGAAAATGGAAATTCATGCATCTTTATTGAATACTTTGAGTCTCAAGCTGAATAGTAATTTGCAGGAGGGATAGTCGGAAGTTATGAGATCATTTCATCTAGTTTCCTTGAACACTCTGAATTTAGTTGTTTTGTTTTGGTTTCTAGTTGTTGTGATGTTCACAATACGCCCCATTATTGCTCCTTAGCAAAATGGGGACCCCTGCTGTTGCTTTGCTTTTTGCTTCTGCTTGTGTTTGTCTGCTTTCTGGCGGTTTGGTAAAAATGAGTCAGGTGCATCATCATCATGAGGTCAGTTTGTCAAAGTTCATATTTTGTTTCTGTGACCTCATATTTAGAAAGAGCTTGAAATTCCATGCAGGTTTCCCTTTTACATCACTTGAAAATTTGTCCGTATGTGGAAGTTATGCACAGTCAAAGTTTTGGTCAAACCTGATATTCGCAAGAGGGTCATCATATTTTTATCCTCAGTCATGTTGTCAAGATCATCATGATATTGATCTATCACCCGATAAAAGTCATGCAGTCCCAATATCCGGACGTCAATTTTGGGTGATAGTATGTTTTACCCGTCAAATGGCCTTATGCTTTTCGCAAGCATCATATTCCGAATATCACCTGACATTTCATAATGTCCTCTTGCCGAGAAATATGACCTTTTGCAAATATCCTAATGACGTCATCCCGATCTGATAAACAAAGAAGCAAATATTAGGACGACATCATCATCACATTTCCCTTCGGCAGGATATTTTCCAAAACATGATCCGGTTCGCGAATATGATGATGACGTCATGTTCTAAGTTTAACAAAAGCCCCGGATATCCTGATGACATCATCTGGACATTTGGAAGGGGGAGCATCATATTTCCAAAATATCATGCAGACGAAAGTTTTAAGTCTTGCTATCGGCAGTATGTGAAATTGTCACCCCGAGCGGGTATCTCTCGCCGATGATATTGTCATCGGCATAACTTACAACGTCGGCCAAGTGTTTTTTGCCTTCACCGATGTAAGAATCTCTCGCCGATGGCGAACAACGAGGGCGATATCGGCAACACTCTCGCCGATAAAGGTATCGGCCAAGGTAAGACCATCGGCGGAAGAAAATTGAGAGTCGCCGATGGGCGATCTCTCGCCGATGGTAATCAATGAGGGGGTCGTCAGCAGGAGTCAGGCCGACGAAAGAGCATTGGCCAAGGTAGTAGCATCGGCGTAGAAGATTTTTTGACACGCTGATGGGTGATCTCACGCCAATGGAGGATGAGCAAAGGGGACATCGGTAAGAAAAGAGTGATCGGCGAAAGGGTTATAGAGTTCGTCGATGGCGAAACTCTTACCGATGAAGGGAAATACCCACCGATGGAGGATGAATGAAATGGCCATCGGCCAAACCATAGTGATCAGCGGAGGAAATAAAAGGCCCGCCGATAGTGTGAGTTAGCCCGATGAAGAGAAATACAGAACGAAGGGCTGTATCGGCATAACTCTTGCCGATAGGAAGGAAACGAAAGCTAAACAATAGAAAAGGCCATCGGCCAAATAGCGAGCATCGGCCGAGCAATTTTTTGACACGCCGATGGCGATAGTCACGCCGATGGGCGGGAATGTACATAGCGGTGGAGTTTTAAAGCATTTTTTGGTGCCCGTAGCATTTTTTTGGTCAGCGATAGTTGACCCGATGGGTTTTGAGCAGTCTGTATGCGTTTTGGACGCGTTTTAAGAGTATTTTGGATCCAATTTCCACAATTTTGCACAGTCACCTGGATTTAAACGATTATTTTAATTTCATGATGTTTATGTGATAAATGTAATACTTATTGCTTGTCTTGTCTTGCAGGCTTGCAGTTGAGGAAGTAGCTAGAAATTCAACACAGTGACCTCATGGAGGAAGGAAATCCAATCTCAGGAGCAGGAAGATAAAGATAAAATGCGAGGAAGTCAAGGCCATTCAAGTGAAGAACAAGGTTGCAGCTGAGAGTATTACTACAACAGACAAACAAGAGTTATTGCTGAGCTGCCAGAACTTCTTAGAAGGGGCAATATTTCGCCCAGATTTGACACTGCTCAGAGATATTTTGAAGAGCTGGTTCACCTGTATTTATTGCTGTAACCAGGGGTTTGAACCAGGGGTTCAGTTAGGTTTCTGCTATAGTGAGGAAAATCAGAATGTCTTTATATTGTGCCTCTCTACACTGTAATACTTTACAACAGGGGCTACAACAGGGATTTTTTTAGAAACACACAGTGAGTTAGCTTAGCATAGTGTAGAGGTAGAAGAAGGGGGTCGCCTGTTTGTCTGCAGTAAGGTGTGCGTGGAATGTCTGGCTGCCTTTCTGTATCTGTAAAGCTTGTAAGTTCTCTGTAGTATGATCAATGAAACTAAGAGTCATTCCTACATTGTAAATCATGTATGACTATTCATTTCTAATACAATAGAATCTGGAGTTCTGCATCTATCTTCTGAGTGTTCTCCTGCTCTTCTTTGTGTTTTGAAATATTTTCTTTGAGAGCTTGCAATTTTAAATGTATGTTTGTGAAAATGCTCAGAACTTGCATTTAAGGTTTTCACCGTGGATTTGATCAAATTACTGTTGTATTTACATAGTGCATAACAGAAACAATTAGATCCTTCGGTAGATTAAATGAGGTATAGATTAGATCTTTCTAACTTTTCCCAACCCATCTGAAATATTTAGCTAAAAACGTAGAAATCTAAAGGATATTGTCTCAAATTTGAAGAAGCATGCATAACAGGGTTATAAGTAGATAGTTTTCATAAATAGATAAAGAAGAAAGCTGCAATAATTCAAGAAAATCATCTGAACTTGCAGCACAGTAACACTTGTATGCAAATGAACAAAATACTTGTTGAAACCTATGATTCTTTTGCATATTCTTAGTCCAGTAAACCACCAAACAAACCTAAACTACGTAAGGCCCCTTGAACATTACAGCTTCACATTGACCAACTGAACTTGACCAACCAAACCATTGTAGACTTGGGATTAGTTGAATCTCAAATGATTTCTTCTTATCTTTCAAGTATAGTTTCAGTTCATTATATGTGAATTTTAACTTATTGTTATGATTGCATCAAAACAATCATCAACATATCCATGCTCTATTTATAAGATCCCGTGCATGCAGGACGCCAGCAGATGTTAAGAAATCTATTTTTCTCTGCCAATCGTAATTGCTGGGAAGTTTCTAAATCCATTCAGCATATCTATTCAGTGCATTTGTTCATGTTGGAAGTTTCTAAAGTCTTTTAATTGATAGATGTATCCTCTCTTAGCCTTCACTTCTTTCTTTAATGTCCTTGCATTCGTAACAACCTTCTTTTCACTCTTATATGGCTTGTGTTTATATGCATGTTTTCATCGCTTATTCTCTAAGCCTTTTTCAATGAATCCAGTTCGTGTTTAACTTGTGACCTTTGCATGAGATATTCTGGCAAGAAGATCTGCATGCCATAAATAAAATATTCACTGGCGAAGTTTCTACTCTTTTCCGCATTCTTTTGGTTTATTTTGGGAGCAACCGACGTCACTCTCTATCTACTGCATTCTGCCCTCGCCCCTTGTAAATTTCTAATGTATTCCTAACATTCTGTATATCTCCTGGAGTGCTACTATAACAACCGGCAACTTCTGGTAAATCCTAATCAAAGGGCAGTTCGACAAAACCCTCAAATTATCTCCAAACAGTTTTTAGTGAAGGTATAAGTGTAGAATAATCACAACCTCTGTATAGATGCTTCTGCCAAATTGATTTTTGTTGGCTGATGTTTCTTATAGCCATTTCTTCTGAATAGGGTGTCAAGCATATGTATCTACACACATGGATGCCTCTGGGATTTTGTCTCTTGTGACACTGACTGAATACTATCTATGCATGGAATTGATCGATAGTGTGAAGATAGGATTAGTTTCATTTGCATCATGGCCAATACTGCATTTATCAAAAGGATTGTGTGAAAAATCTAATAGCCACCTATTGAATTTATCTTTTTACTTGTGTGATGAGGGAAACTTTGTCTGGTTAATCGAATGCCTTTGTCTAGCTATTGGAATGCTTGATAGTCCCATTTCTTTTCTTTTCTTTCTTAGATCATTTATAACCATAATGGGAATTGCATGTTTCCTTCCTTTATTCATACCTAAGAACCTATCACCACCATTATGAGTTCATGTTTAAAAATTTTCATTGCATACTCTTCCATCATTGCATTGAGGGAGATAACGTCTCTTGGAAACATTTTATCCAGCCAAAAGCAATGGTTGTATACTTGCTGTGGTGGAGAAGAAGTAAACCTCTTTCATTCCTTTCCTACTCTTTCTATACAATGTGGTCATGGAGAGTTTGACATTCCATTTACTTTCGAAGGACTATGGCGGATCATAATTATGTCAATCTTTTTTGCAATTTATCCCTTATCCATTCTAGGTTCTGCCTACGATCTTTGCTTTTTCTTGTCCCTATATTCTTAGATGCTTTCTGCCTCATTGTTTTTGTGCTTTGTCATCACTTTCTTATTATTAGTTGAATCATTTTTTTCCCATTGCTATCGCCAGAGCATAGAGTCTGGTCGGTAGTCACAATGATGTAATTGTTAGTCGCTTTTGACCCTTAGCAGCTGTATACGGTGTTATTGAGTTATGTGCAGTGTTAGTCGCAGTTGGTATGTGCATCGTTACTATATTTTGGCTCTAGTCTTCCTTGTCCCACAGCAATCGATGTTAATAGAAGGTTTAGCTGACGTTATAGAGGAATGTAATTCGGTAGGCTTGTGTAGAATCGTTGATTAGTGGGTTCGAAGGGTATTACTTATGAATAGAAAGAAATGTGTTCACTTTCCTTATATATGCTTAGTTGGTAATCCTCTTTGGTAACTTGTTAGTTAGAAATTTAATGTTTGATTTGAAGTTGATAGTGGAATAGGCTAGGAAATAATTTTGAGTATTGAAATTGTTAGATGTTTGATAGAAAAGTAAGGTTACAATATTGCTTTTGAAATTGTAATTCGTAGAATGTTTCATGGAATGTGATCGGCCTTGCAAAATGTTTACATTGTCTAGGAATTGAAGTATTAGAAGGTAAAGTTAGGAGCGATTCTAGTTGTTTGTAAAGGAATTATAGCTAGTTAAAGATTGGACAATAACTTTTGAAAATGTTTATGAATCAGTGTTTTGTTTGATATTGTTGTTGGTTAATGGTATTTTATACCATAGTCTTAGAAGTTATAATGGAATGAAGTCACCTTTTTGTGAAATAAATCTTTTGGTAGGAATGGAGTTATAGGGATATAGTGTTTGCTTTGTGATGGTTTTTGGTAAGATGTTAGTTTGGGAAACTTAGGCTTAAGGTTGTTATTGTGCTTCAGTCTAAAATAACAATGGTTGTATATTGGATGGGAAAAAGTGTTGTAAGAACTTTTATGTCAATGGTAATCCTTGCTATAGGAGATTACTCTTGAATGTTGTTAGTGGAAACATATTAGTCGGCCATCTGTGAGAGTAGGAAAATACCTATGTTTTAGTTGAGATTCAAGTGATTGCATGTGTTTTGGTTTGTGTTCGAGAGTTGTAATTTTGTAGGAAGGTAATTAGGATTCTAGGGGGTGGTTGGAATTATAAGGGGTTTACGTGTTTAGGTAACAATTTTTCTTTAAGATCTAGTTGATTTGTTTTAAAGTTGTAGGTAGTAACCTCATTTGTTGAAGTTATGTTTTACCTTTATAGTTGTCTTTGTAAATTTCAGAGTAATATGCATTAATGTTTTGTTTATTGAGGCAACATTATTGTACTAATCAGGTTTAAATTACCTTGTTTAATGTATATATGTTAGTCAGGCTTGTAATACTCAAATTGGTGCCTCGTAAATGGTAGATATCATTGAAATTGTATTCTTCTTCTTTTGGATACTTTATTTGATTAAATCAAGAATCGTGCTCCGGTTTTATCAAGTAGAATTAAAAAAAAAACTTCTATCTTGGGATTGTTTAGTAAAGGAACTAGATTATAGCTGCTCGATTGTTTGTTGATTTAGCTAAGATGTCCATATCATGACTCTTCGTCTTTTGTTTCACTATTCCTTGAGATTTATAAGTCGCAATTTTTAAAACATATAAGTTAGCTTATAGAAAACTATAAAGATTTGAATTAAGGTTTAGCATGATAGATAGTTAATTGTCTTATGGGCAAAGAATTAATATCGTTTGTGAAGGTTTTGAGAAGTTGTTGGAAATAGCAAATGTTTTCTAGTGACTCATGTTTATGGTTGAATCATAAAGGCTTATAGTCGTTTTGCTTTGAAGTTGTATTGCCTAATAAAAGATGGTAATTTATGTTCTTAAGGGAATATGTTGTGGTTAAAGTTGTTATTAGAAATTGAGATAGTTAAAATCTCTTAAGTTGTGTTATGGATTGAATTAGGAGTTCATTGGTTTCCGTATGCTGGAATTCCCTCCATGTCGTATCTTCATGTTTGTATTAGATCATTATGTTACTTTGGGATGGAGTTTGGTCTATGTTTTGGTTAATTGTGAAGTGAGAATCTTGTATGATGTCTTGGCTACTTGTTGTCAATATAGAAGTGTTGTCCTTGTCTGGTTATGGTTTCTTAATCTTTGGTTGTACCTAACTCCAGAGGTGAGGTGTATTGACCTTTGGACCTGATGGTGTCATGACAATGTTATGGGATATCTGGATTTTCGTATCTTGTAATGAATGGGGATGGTCTCTTGAATATAGTTCTTGGTTTCTTGGCGGTATTGCTTCAAATTTTGAAGGGATTCTATGGACTTATTGATGTGGCCTAGTGAATGGCGTAAGTTATGGCTTGGATCTGATTGTGACTTTTATACCTTTATGTTGTGATATGTATGATTGATCTGAGAACGCTAAGGGAGTGGCTTTCATGGTGTGGCTGGTGCCTAGTGAGAGGTCGCCTGGGTAACCCCATGGAAGTTGTAAGCATGTGGAAAAAACTTAATAACTTAATCAAGAGGGTTGGGGTATTAAAACACTTAACAAGATAAGTAAGAGACCTCACCCATGCCTTGAGTGCTCTCACAGGCTAAGGATGGGATGAGAAGGCCTGGTTGGCAAGGCTGACCTCCTTGTCTCCATGAGAGGACCTGTTGGCTCTGCATGTGTCACCCTATGGGGTCGGCACCTAGAGAGAGGCTGCCAGGGTAACCATAGATGGGGGCCAGCTTCTGGGAATAGATAGCCTGGGTAACCCATGTTAGTACCATGCGATGACACTCTCCTTATGCAGTTCTGTTGTTCTTGGTAGTACCTCTGGAGTGATGTCTTGTCTTGTGTAGCTTTGATGATATGGTCTGTTGTGTCAAGTTAGTTATCATTCTTTTATTTTTGGATGTTGTTTCTTGGCTTAGTGGAATCCTCGTCTTTATCTCCTAGCTCGGAGGGGTGGACCTCAGGGTTCCACATGGTTGGGTGGTAAGAGCTATCCATTGGTCTTTTTGGAGATGCAGTTCGAGTTTTGCGTAGAGGTGTTCCAATTCCAGTTTGCTTCCTACCTTCGGTGTGTTGTATACTTTCTTATACATTCTTTTGTAAACTGACAAGATCGGTCTTGTAATCTTGTAATCTTGTAACCTTGATAAATTAACTATCTTGCTAATGTAAAAGTTGATTTGATTTATAGCAGTAGTAAAATGGTTATCACTTGTGTGGTTTATACTTTATATTCTCTAATGCAGTTATGTTTCCCTAGAGGGGTTAGAAGTGCACTTTTCTTCATGTCATGTATTATGACATCTTTGGTTACTCTTATTGCATTTACTTGCTTTAAAAAAAAAATTAATTCTATAATTTTGTACTTTTAGCCTTGCACTCTAGGGTTGCATGACAGGGCATTACAAGAATTCTAGGTCTTAATTTGACTTTTCAAAAACTAAAGTTTTTTGGTGAATTGAAACATTCTAGTAATAGGAATAAAAGGGGCAGTTTTCCACGTTTTCTCAAGAAAGGGGACGAAGCTCTGCTGTCTAAGCCACATGGCTTCAAATTTAAAAGGGGCTTTAAAAGAGGATCTAGACACATTATCAAAATAGAGATCAATAGGGAAATGGTCTGAGCCTGAAAAAGGTAAAATAGAAGAGAAAAGTGATTTAGGACTCAAAAACCATTTGGGGGAAACGAGAAACCTATCAAGCCTTTCAACAATTTGGCAAAAATCCTTTCTCCTATTGGACCAGGTGAAGGCTCCATTTTTTAGAGGATAGTCAATAAGTTGATTTTAAGAAATAAAGGTTTTGAAGTCTTCCATAGTCTTATTAGAAGGGATAATACCACTAGCTTTTTCATCTAGTGAAATGATAGCATTGAAATCACCATCAACAACTAGGAATTCATTTCTAAGCGAGGCTAGAGCTGAAGAAAGACTTTACCAAAGAAAAAACTTATCAATAGTGGAAGTGGGCCCATAAATATTACAAATCCAGTAAACAAAATTTGAGGGGATACAATAGACCTGAAGAAGCATCCAATTTGACTGTGAAGCTATCAAGGATGCAGAAATAGAGCTTTTTTTGAAAAGAATAGCCAAACCTCTTGAAGCTCCATTAGATTCCACCATAAAGTAGCTCCAATGATGCCAATTAGAGAACACTTGCTCTCCCAAATCAAAAGAAATTTTAGTTTCTTGAAGGAGAATAACATCGACAAAACTAGTATCCAGATGGCACTTTATTAGGCACCTTTTGTTAGGGGCATTTATGCCCCTAACATTCCAGGGGAGGATCTTCATAGTCCTCGAGGAGAGCTACAAGTTCCCCTCGATCATAAATGTCTGTTGAAATTATTCTATATCCTAGATACTACCTCTTACTGAGTCTTTTTGAGCTTGGATTTCCTGCCTCTCTTCTTCTGAGGAGTTCCTTCCTCCACCTTGAGATATGTCTAAGAGATAGCCTTAGGCTCAGAAAAATCAAAAGGCTCTTCTTCAATTAGAACTTCATCTGCTATATTCTCCATTAGATCTTCACCTATTTTTTCCACAATATCATTCACCATGGCCTGAAAATCTGATTCCTTGAGATTCTTGACAGGGCTAATAACAGGGGAACAATGGGTTTCCTCTGTGTCCTGAGAATCTTCCTCTTTCCTTTTAGAAGTTGAAAGGAGGAACTTAGAAGGAGAAGGAACTGGAAGAGAAACTGGCACATCCTCTTCAGATGTTTCAATAATGATCTGATCCCTAGGGTTTTCCACCTCAACTGATTTTAGACCATCAACTAGAACTTGATCCTCACATGTTTCATTTCTTAAGCACAAATCTGAATGTTGGGAATCAAGATCTAATCAAGAACCCTCAGGACAAAGGGAATCATCTTTTTTTCCAAATATATCAGGAGCATTAAGACTTTCCATAGTATTTTTTGGATGAGGACAACGATCTGCAGAATGCCCAAAGAGGGCACAGGTAGAACAAAAAGGCTCTGCTTTTTCAAGGGTGATTTGTTGGATCCATTCCCCTGATGAGGAAGAGATGGAAAGAGTGGGAGGAAGAGAATCTAGCTCCTCTAAAGACAAACAAACCCTAATCAGTTGTTCTGGGTCAAAGAAGGAAGAAATGTCATGTTTAAAGAAGGACCCCAGATTAGAAACCACTATATCAATGATTTTGAGGTCATGATATTCCATGGGAAGACCCAGAAGAAGAACCCAGTAGGGGAAGAATTTAAAACTAGAAGACTTAGTAGAAAAGTTAGGGTACCAAGCAAGAAGGCTAAGGCCATTCCCAAAATAGAACTAGCCCTTGAAGTCTAAAACAAGATCCCTAGATGCCTTTGAGGGGAAAATAGCCATGAAAATGCCTTGATCTTCATTTAAAAAAAAGATATGTTGCAAATCACACCAGTTATCAAAAGCCCAAGAAAAAAAACCATCCCTCTCAACAAGTAAACTAGAGATCTTACCGCACAAGGCATTTTCTTTGAGGTCTTGAATGTGTGGATCTAGTAGACGATCTGGGATTTGGACTGAAATCTTACCCATTACAGAAGTAGCAGGTAGAGGATCCTTTGGGATCTAAGTTTTCTTGGGGAAGAATTTCTTCTGAGCTCTTCCATTATTTCTCCCATAGTGGTTCCTTTTGGGTTTTTTCTTGTTGGATCTTCGAAAAGACCAATTTCTCTCCCTTACCTGTTTGATCTCGGGACCTATGGAAAAAGTATGCCTGAAAAGTTCTAATTGGGACAGAAAGGGAAACGAAGAATGCTGACCTGGCCGGGAGACTGCATCTTGATAGGACCCATGTGATGGGGCAGAGAAGGACTTACAAAGAGGACCAGCTCGGCCATTGAGTGACCCGCCTGGCCCAAATTTCAAAAAGTTACTGTTGGGATGTTGCAAAGCCATGTTTTAAATATTTAATTATTTCTTATATTTTCTCTTAAACATTATTTTATTTTTTTAATATTATCTAATTGACGATTAATGAGTGGGTCTTTATAATATATAGAGGAAAGTTTTATTATCAATAACTCATTTATTTATCTTGTTTCCTACCACTTTCCTCCTTGCTTTCTCATTTTCTATTTCTTCCAATAAATGCTCTCTTTGATTCTTCAACCTATTTGTTTTTTTCTCTAACTTTAGAAATAATGTCTATACCATATCATTTTTTCTTGTTGATACATTTATTTTATCACAACTTTTTCATTCTATTAAAATCTAATGATATGGTACTTGCTTCATTGTTATAGTGATGCATTTGATCCTTTGGTTTGTTAACTTTTGGCATATCATAGATGTAATCCATGGTATCTATATCTAGGTCCTATGTACGAAATACCCTAGTTACTTTAGGCTCTAAAGTTGTAATAGTTTCTATCATATTATTTTATTTATTTATTTTTGATTTATTGGTAAATTCATCTTTGTAGTCAAGTTTTGTTACAAATGGTGGATTACTTGCAATTTTGGGGGAATTTGTTTGATATAGAGGATGCACCATTCTTATCCTATTGATACTAACAACAAGAGGGGTGCCTAGTGGAAATGATTCCTTTAAGGTGGAGATACTTGGAACTATCATATCTTTTGCCTCTTCTCAGGGCCCTATTGGTTTGTAGTATCTATGATCTATATTAACTTCTTATGAATATTCTATTTTTTAGAACTGCTTGACCACTACTTCTACCTACACCACCACCACCACTAGCACTAGACTCTCCACCATCTTGTGTACAAATTAGATTGCAGGTCTAGATACCCTTGTGGTACTAATGGTGATTATATCTCAAACAAAGGATTTCAATCTAGAACAAATGTGATTGTACTAACTATAATCATATGCCCTTCATCCTTCTTATCATCTTTAATGCCTCACACATCTTGAGGTTTTCTATGCTCTATATCTATTACTAGCCATACATTTAATATTGTGGGCCCTTGTCTCATCTTATTTTTGGACTTCATTATAAATTAGATCATTGCATATTTTACTATGATTGATTTGCTATGAGTGATTCCATGTGTATGCAAGTAACTGTCGTGAATGTTATAAATTCATAATTTTGAAAGTCAATTTAATAATGGAATATTATTGGTATGATTATGGATGTACATTTTACTTTGCCTCAACTATGATTGTAAAGAACTAACCTATTGACACAAATCTAAGGGTGACTGAGTGTAGGAAAAATATCTAAGATGAGAACATGGTTGAGTTAGAAATGTTCTAGCCACCCGACAAGAACTGATAGGGTGGATAAATCCAATGCATGCACACACTCACGTAGTTTCATATCATATTGCATTATTGAAAGGTTTTATTGTGCATCATTGTGTGGTTGCTAATTATATTGAGCATGTTAAATGGTAAATGAATGTGTTTTATGTTTAATGGTTAGTTAAGTATATGCATCATCATTGCTACAAAATGTTCTTTAAAATTATAGAAGTTGGCTAAGTATGTGATATTACATTCTTTCAACTTATATATATACAAATTGCATAAGTTAATTACTTTGTATTATCAATAATTATTAGATGTGTTATAAGATCTACACACAAGATTATTTTGAGGTAACTAAGAATGGAATGAGTTAAGTTATCTTCAGTTTATGTCTTATTTATGTATCTTGAATAAACATATGCTTAAGATTTTCATTTCTTGCTTGAAAGTATGTTTCCATTGATTATGCAAAGGAAAGAGATTAGAAATGGTTTTTAGGCGAATCTGGGTTGTTTCTTTGTTTTGAAAAGAAAGTAATTTATCTTTTATGTGTGTGTTTGGGGTTACTTTTTGGGCTAGGATGTCAAATGTGGAATAATAGAGATGGCTTTTCCTCTTTTCAAGATTTGACCTTAAACTATTTTATATGCTTGGCCAAGTTGGAAATTCATTGAAATAGATAAATATTTTTCTAGCAAAACTTTATTTATATATCTCTGCCACATCCTCTTGTGAGACATTTGCACATCATCATTTAGATTTGCATTTAGTCTTCAGGTTACATCGAGTGTTCCCTATTGCCAGTTGTTTCTAGGTTTCTAGATGTTTTGTGTAGGGCTTGGTTTCCTTCATGTTATGAAGGGATCCAGGGAAGTGTAATTGCTTCATGGTTGGGTGGAAAAGCACCTAAGCTATGCTCCCATCTCTCAGTTTTTGGATGACCATGTGCATTAGTGGTAGCTAAAGAGTATGATTTATTATTGTACTTGATTATTGTACCTTGTTGGATGATTTATGGAAATCTAAAGCCAAATTGACATTGTATAGTCTTTATGGTGCTAATACCTGGATTAAGCATGTGATTTGTAAGATTTAATGATATTATTGATTAATGTTTATGAGATCTATCTTTTTACTTGAGTTGATGTAAATAAGTGGATTGTTTACTTTAATAGCTTTTGTTGTGGAATGCATACTTTAGATTTGGTATCAGAGCACAATTCCATCATTGGGAGCTCTGGGATGTATGTTGCTTGGTTTGATCGAGCATGTGTGGGTCCTTGTGTATTTGCATATTGTGAGTAGCATGTGCCTTCTTTAGTTATGTCTTCAATTCATGTGCATAGTGATGGATACATTGATTTCAGGGTTAGATAGACCCTGGTGGTTACCTAGAAGTTTCTTATGTGTGTTTACCTTCTTGATGTCCTAAAGGTTTGGCATGAGCCTTTGCAATGTATGAGTATACTTGAGTGACCTTTGTAAGGTCATGATCATGCTTGTGTGACCATTTTTGATAGTGGAGTTATGAGAACCTTTGTGTGAAAGAAAATACCATGTTCATGAGTATGATTGAACTTGGTTTACTCTTTTAAGAGTTATGCATGAGTATCTGAAGAAAAATTGTTGTGGTAACTCTAGTTTAAATGTACCTTGCATTGTGCACCCTGTTATGTGTACATGTTGTTGCAAGAGCAACATATCCTCAAAACACTTGTCATATTTTAATAATTGCCTCTACTTGGTGAATGGTAATTGCTTCCTTGAAATGCATGTTGCATTGTCTTATTGAGAGTATGTCCCTGAGTATGGATTCATTATGTGGTTGTAAGAAAGATAGTATTGCATTATATTGTTAGATAGATCATTTAGGGTAATGGATTATGTTCTTAAATTGCATTCTTCCCTAGGATTCATGTGGGAACTTGGGTGTATTTATTGCATTACATTGTGTAAAGATAAAGAGGAAAAAGGGGATTGAAAAGGGTCATTTGCATAGTCCTTGTGATGTTAAGGTGTTAGACTCTTGAGTGAATTAGCAAACTCTATATCTTGTGACTTTGGGTTGTGATTCCCTTATTGCTTAGTGTGCATTTGGTATGCTTTTCATCATGCTGTGAAGAAATTTGGTCTCATGACAATGTTTCACTAATGCATTATCCATATGCTTGGTGAATCCTTGTTTGGTGAGAAATGTTAACCACTACTTGTTGGAAAGATTTGTATGTTGAGATATCTTGATTGTGAACCTAATTTTATCCTAGGGTAATCTTGGTTGCAGTATGTTTTATGATTGTGTGTGTTTGCTTGATGTTTATGATTTCCCTTTAATGGGATGCAACCTTTGTTGTTGGGAATCTTGAATGATGTTCATGTGGTTAAGTAGAAATGATCTTATGATATAGATGTGTTTGGAGTCTTAGAGGACTCATTTGTTTGGTGTGATTGAGTGTGTTTTCTTACTTACCTCATTTGGGATCCAGACATAGTGTAGCATTGTACTCCCTCTCTAGTGGCTAGAATTAGTTGCATAGTTCATGTAATGTGGAACTTTTAAGTTTTCATATTTTATTCATTTGACTTTGGTAATTTCTCTAAATGTTGTAAGGACAAACATTGAAATTTTATTCTTATTTATGAAAAGTATAACCATCAAATTTTGATATTTACTTATCTTTGTTACCTTGATGGTCATGTTTTTCTTTATTATTGAAATTGCACACATTTTATGCCCTATTGTTGGAATTGACTTTTTCTTTTCTTCAAAATTTGTTTATTTATTTATTAATGGTGGATATGCTTGAATGTTTTAAATTGTTAGTCATGTATCAAGTTATGTTTTCTATCATGTCCATGATGGGCCATTGATAGGTTGTATAAGGGAGTAAGATGTGGAGAATATACTATTTAGTGTCACGTGTGTTACTAAGATCTCTGTTAGAGTGAATTCATTAATTGTTGTTAGATGCAATAAACATTTTCTGAACTATTGAGGAAGTTTTAAAATGGATTTTTGTCACTATGGATCACTTGATATGAGTTGAATTTTGTATGAAATTAAATATCATCTATATGAACGAGATATGTAGAGGGATCATTGGATTGAATCTTCCTTTTTGAGAGTGTTGTGTTGATGTGTCATTTGTTTGAGAGTTTCACAACTACGCTTATGTTCTAACCTAGCGTAGGGTGAGATGGAACCTTAGTTCATAAGCACATAATGTATATATTATGGTATTATAGTTTTCTTCTTACTTTTGAGTTTTTCAATGTTGGGAATATGGTTATTTCAAAAGTTTTTCCTTAGTAGTTGGAGATTTTATAGCTTGATGCTAGAAGGGATACAATTATTGTGTCATGAAGTTGTTGTCCTTTATATTTCATTTTATGGATACTTGTTGTTAGGCCACTAAAAAATCCTTGTGTTCCCTAGTCAATCAAGAAATTGTGATCATGTTGTATTGTTGACCTCTAGGTCTAGCTTAGTTAAGAATTGAAGTGGTGTTGTGAGTAGTATTGCACCTTGTTAGTGAGTTGTAGCAGCTATAGATGCGCTGCTAGTGAGTAACAAGTTGCTAAGTCTTGCTTGATGGAATGGATTATGTTATTAAAGGAAGTGGTTAGATTCTTCCCTCTAAGAAACTATTTGGTTGATCCCAGTTTGGTAGTATAGAGCTAGAGTGTTAGAGAAACCCTCTCTTTTAGAGTAAAGCATGAGGAAGTACCTCATGTGGGGAACCATGTCTAGAGTTGAGGCATGCTTTTGATCAAGATAAAGGTGTGGTATAGTGATGCCTGTAACCTTTTTGAGTTAACTTTTCATGAACCTAGAGTTCTTTTGTTGTAGGTAGTGCCTGAGGAAGGAATGTTCGGAGAGTAATCTTTTGTTTGTAATTTTCCTTGAGAATGAATATGGTGGCCTTGTGAGTTTCCTTAGACTTAGTAGATAGCTTTTGTAACATCAGAAAATGTCCCCTTGGGGGCTTTTCCCTCATAAGGTTTAGCTCTCAGGTCTTTAGTATGCATTTAGGGCATCTTAGTTCATATTTTAGCATCCTGATGGATTGAGACCTAGGTTCCATGGCAAATTGGACCTAGGAGGACCCCTTGAGCTATACCCTGCCCAAAATAGGGGGGATGACTTGGCGACCGCACCCTAGTCCTGCCCTATTTTGGGGCAGCCCTAATTTCTGGGTGTCAGTTTGTGACCGTTATTAGGTCCCTTTGCCGACACGGTAAGTTTGAATTATGAAAAACTTGGCGGGAGTGTTTGTAGTTGCATATAAAAGCATGTTTAGGCATTCTTTTGTAAACTAGATGATCATTGTGAACTTTAGGCATTCTCAAGGTGATTCAAGGCTTTCATTGTGTTGCAAGAGTAGACTTGTTTGGTTTATGTGTTTGTTTGTAGATTTTAGCATCCATTTCATCATGGAATGAAGAGCATCTTCCTCCCATGATATCTTTCCCTATAAGGTGACATTATACTATGTTTTCATCATTGATTCCTTTGGTTTTTGCCTTTGCCTCACAAGGGCACACACTCTTTTTCTGACAATGGTGTTCAAAGATTTAAGTGTCCTCCAGGGCTTGATTGAGGCAAGGCTCTAAACACCACAACCCCCAACCCAAGTCTTGTGATTGCATGTTACAGGTGTCGCATTTGGGAAAAGTGGAGTTGAAGGAAGGATTGGCAAGCATCAAGGATTCAAGATCTGAAGAAAAGCAGGACACGTGAGCACTTCCAAACTTGGGTGCTCACTCTAGTCTCCTTTGCATCTGAGTTTCAGGAAACATAAGTTACAGGGCTGATCAGTGCTGGAAGGAGGTCTAGATCCCATAAAGAAATTGGCACCTTGGACTTGGGCTCCCACTCTAGTGTCCCCGATTGTTCTGCTTCGGAACCCCAAAAATAGGTACTCTGTGATTTGGTATTTTACTCTTGTCTGCAAGAGCTTTTTCCATTATTCATCAATTTGTTGCCGTATTTGCATAATTAAGGTTTTAATGGTCAATTAGGCATAAGAGAAGGAAAATTGATAATTAAATTCCCTAATTCAAGTTTTCCTACATTTGTAAGTGACCTAGGGTATGATAGTGCTCGCCACTCGACACTAGATCCTTGAATGTATGGTGGAGAGGCAGATTTAAACATCTAAACACTAAAACATTAATAAATCCAATTTTGCCCTAAACATTTTGGTGAACCCATGTTTTTGACTTAAATTGCAACTTGCTGAGTGTGTGTCTCTAGATTTGGATTGATTTCATTCATTCATATAGTCATTCATTTTATTGCATTGAAAAAAATTCAAAAAAATTCAAAACTTGGAAAAATACAAAAAAAATTGCATTGTTTGGCTTACTAAATTGCATCAATTCTTCCTAAATTTTCCTAATTAATGATTTTTGCATCAGATCTGATATAAATTATATAAAAATACAAAAATTCAAAATTTTTCTTTGCATTTTCATCATTAATTTGCTAGGGTTTTGTGGAAATTTTGACAATTTTATACAACCTAGTAATTCCAAAATCTAGGATTAGTAGGCAAAATCTTTTCTCATATTTTTATACTAATTTTAGAGGCTCATTCAAATTATCATTTGTTTATAGTCTTGCATTTTAGTGTAAATTTGCATTTAGATTTAAAATATTTGCAATTTTGCTTAGAAAATTTCAACAAAAACTAGTAGTTTTGATGCATTTTCATTAAATTTGCATGGGTATTTTACATGTTCAAGCTTGAAAATCATTTTCAGATCTGAGAATATTTAATTTCCATCATAAATCAGACTTCAAAACATTTTCATAGTATTTTGTCCCAAGATCTCAAACCTAGGGCTTCGAAAACAACGATTTTCACTAAATTTGGCCTTATCGACTCTCTAAACTTGCACCATAGGTGTGTTGTGAAGAGTATTTTCACATTAATTTTATATTATTAGGGTAATAATTTTCTTCCCCTCATAAAAATCTTCACAACACCCTTTTAACAGGCTCTTGTAGTGAAAATTTGGTGAAAAACTACACATTTTGACTATTTTTGCCCTAAGGTTTGACCTAGTTTGCACTCCAAGTGTGTTGTGATAAATTTTATGGATTGAGGTGACTGATATCATCAATATTATTTCCTTTACCTCCTAAAATTCATTACAACACCCCTTTTTCTAGGTCTTGGAGTCAAAAAATCATGAAAAATTGCATATTTTGCTATAATTTCACTAGGGTTTTACCTTAAGTGGCACTAAAATCATGTTGTGTTAGGTATTTTGGCACCAAGTGGCTGTTATTAATGATATTATTTTCTTTCCATCATCACTTTTCTCACAACATCCTTTTTTTTGCTCTCTTGTATTGAATTTTGGTGAAAAAAGTGCCTATTTTGACATATTTTCACTATATTTTGACTTGGCATCAACTTAAAATCGCATCAAGAGTGTGTTAAGAAAGATAATTTTTCTGTTTTGGAATGATATCATATATTTAACTTGCTTCCCTTGATTTAAATCATTACAAGTTCCCCTTTGGTTCATTCATTTGCATTGAAAAGTATCCAAAAAAAAAAACTAAGTGTTTTTGTCGTCAATCATATCCTTCTCCTAGGATTTGTTCTCTTAGTTTGTGCATTGTGTGTTGTATGCTTCTGTATAATCTTTATGACATTCTATCCTAAAAACAATATCCCTTTGAGAAGAAGTAAAAGATTAATGGGATCTAGTGCTCTCGAAGAGTTGGTACTTTGGACACCTTCTTTACAAAGGGAGAAACTCAAATTGTGCAAGATATTATACATCCTCCAACCACAATTGAAGAACAAACTTGTCATGATGTTGATAACACTATTGAGGCAACAAGATATGTATCTGATGAGCAAATAGAAAAATTGGATAAAGAGCTAGCTGAATTCCAATCATTTATGGAAAATGAGAGAATAGCTGAAGAAGTTGTCCCTACAATTCATAACATAAGAGAATTGATAAAAGAAGGACAAGATGGTGTTAATTCAATTCGTGGTCTAGCACATACTGTACAAACCAATATCATGCCAGTGACCGAATGTGTGCAAACGATAAATAACACTCTATCACCATCTCATACTCAAGTTTCAGCACCTATACCGACTACAAGAATATCTACTTTTACATTAACGATCTTAACAACTAATGTGAATGCTTGTAGTAATACTACCATTGATATTGTAGCATCTAATGGCACTAATTACAAAGCTGTGGGATATAATTATCAGAATTTGGTTCCTAAAGGGACCTCTCCTATGAATACTTGTTCTCAACCTATCTATTCCACTCATTTCCAGCCACCTATTACCTACTCGCAACCATCTTCCACCTATAATTATGGCCAACCATTGTTAACATATCCTCAGCCTCTGCCTATTATATCTCAAGCTCAATCACCTCCTCACCTTGGTTCCAATTCCTTACAATAAACTGCATCTCCCAATAATGCCATCCTAAACCAACTTTTACAGGGCATGACTGCTTTACAACAAAAGGTAACAAACTTGACAAATTCATCGCAGCCTAGTCTACCAACATATCATGCCCGTAATCCCCTATCCTATGCAATCTTGAGAACTCCTATGGTCAAAAGGTTTGAGACCCCCCGCTTTGAAAAATATGGTGGAAAAGGTGGTCCTAATATTCATGTGGCAGCATTCACAGCTATGTGTTGTGATTTTTATTTTGAAGAGGATTTGTTAGCAAAACTTTTCCCATGATCTCTCAAAGATACTACTTTAGAACGGTTTTACTCATTGCCTATGAATTCAATACACTCCTTTTTGTAGTTGATTAATCAATTTTTACAATATTTTCAACAAACATCAGACCCCAAGTCACTCTTATTGACTTGGTTGAATGCAAACAAGGTCCCAAAGAAAAGTTGACTAAATTCATTAGTCGATATCAAGGAATTTATGCATAGATTCAGTATCAGATGAAAGATGAGGATGTTCAAAAGATAATCATTACAAATCTACAATGTAATATTCGTGATACGATTCTCTTGATGAAATATATCTCCTTTCAACATTTATGCACCGCTCTTCATGATTATCAACTTTCGTCTAGTTAGTATGAAAACCAAAACTCATTGGCTTAAGTTGGTCAATCCGTGGGTGGATCATCACAAAACCATTTTAAGAGAAACAATAATGGGAGTTTCATCAAGATTAATGGACCAAATACGAATGTGTCTGCTATAAATAATCCAAAGAAAACATCATATCAACCAAGAAAGTTTACTTTGATATCTAAGTCCTATCATTCTATCATGAACCAAGCTATGCATAATAACATTCTAAAGCTTCCCCCGATCAAGCTTGTTGATCCTAGTAAACAAGGACCTTACTTCGATGCTAATGCCTTTTGTCATTATCATTAGACACAAGGACATGACACTGAACGATGTATGTGTCTTAAACATGAGATACAAGACCTTATTGATTCAAATGTCATCCAGGTATTAGGTGTGAATGATAATGGAAATAATTCAGTTGTTCTTCCAAATCAAAATTTACAAATCTTCACTAATCCTTTCCCTAAACATACTGAAAACAATATGGTGGAATAGGGTTTGATGGAAGAAGACAAGGATGATTACTTGGACTATGATAGTATTGTGGGAATGATTGAAGTGGATAAGAAACAAGCGGATAACCCACCTCATCCTTGAAGAAATGGAATTTATGTTAAGGTTCCTCCTCCATTATCCTTATATGGATCAGGAGATAATCAAGATATATCTGAAAAACAAGAGCAACAACCAATACAAACAAGTAAGATGGTACAAGATGATTCCCATCCTCGTGCTAGAAAGATTCAATAGAAAAAACTTGATAAAAATCAGAAAAGAGCTAGACAACTATAAAAAATTGGAGAAAATAGTGGTTCCCCTCCTCATAAGCAACAAAAAGTTATATTTACACAAGGAGTAACAAATCAAGCATCACATGATAATCAACAAAACTTTCATAAGAATCACTCAAACTTTGCACTCAACATGATCAAGTACCTCTCTAAGAGTTTTGCAAGTTCCCAAATCTGATATGAAGATCAAACAATTAAGTATCTCTAACCCTTTATCTCTCTCGTGATGTGCTTCCCCCATGATGTGTTATGTGTTGTTTAGGACTCCTGGGATGACCTCGGATTCTCCCGTCAGGTTCAGGATACCAGGAGACCACCTCTATTGTGACCTTCTTCTATTTGTATCATCATTCTTCTAAATTACCTCTCTCTAATTTCATTGTTGTGTGTTGTGTCTTACAGACATAGTGTCGCGGTTAGTGACTTGGGGGTACCCTCCTATGTGATTGTCCCTAAGACACTTTCTTCTACTCTCTGATTTATTGTTTCCCTTCCTCTAGTGTTTCCATCTAGCGGGTGGATGACGACATACATTTATACTGATGCAGACCTAGTGTCCCTTTCGAGAGCAATCAAAAAATGGACTTAGTTCCTAATATGATGATGGGGTTGTATATCTTATTCGATGCTTGGCTAGTGGAAGCACTTGTGCTTTTCGCATAGTGAATTTCATACTGTTTTTGTCACATTTACAAACCTTAACAATACTTCTGCTCTATGCACCTTTGTTCATCTTTGAATCTGACCTTGGCAGTACTCAATTCAGAGAGCTTCATGATATAGCCCCATGGTTATCCTTGAACTCTAAATTCATTGTATAACCTTGGCTCTTTGTGTGGTTAATCATATGCATTGATGTGGTTGTTTATCATGATGTTGTAGACACTAACATGTTTCTTGCAGGGATGTGTTTGTGGGAACATTTGGCAATCATAAAATACATGTCACCTCTAGGGGGCATGGGCTTTACGAAAGTTGGTGTTCCCTTGTGTGTTTTCTTCCTACCTTAAAGTGCTTGATATCAATAACTAATATCAACCACCTTAAGGTGGGGGCATATATAAGGTAAGTTGTTTATTGTAGATGTTAACTATGTGCTTGTCCTCAGGTCTAAAGACTTGCTCAATGAGTTCATCCTCCATCCTGAGTTTGTTTACAATCAATCAATCATGTAAGCCCTCTGAGGAGGTGGGATATCACGTATATCCTTTTTCTTAAGCCCTTTGTGGAGGCAAGGATGGTGTATTTCTCGAAGCAGATTGCATCAACCTGTCATTTTCAAAAGTCCTCTGCGGAGGCGGGGAGTGGTTCTATGACTAACTCAACTCTTAAGTGTGTTTTCAATGATTGTTGTGGTGAAGCCCAATCATTGGTGTGTGCCTATAATGTGCCTGGGAGGTGTTGGACCTAGAAATAGGTACACTCCATTGCTTGTCTGTCGTGTTTTCTCCGTGTCTTCAAGTGTGTGTGTTTTGGCATGCTTGTTTTGTGTGGCATGTTTGTTACCCCATATATAGTCTAAAGACTTGCTCGATGAGTGCATCCTACATTTTGGGATGTTTTACGTGTCTTGCATGTGTGTTGCCCCATATATATAGTCTAAAGACTTGCTCGATGAGTGCATCCTATATTATGGGAGGTTTGTTTACTTTCCAGTACTTGCATCAGTATTTCATATATATAAGAAAAAGAAAAGAAAAGATATCATTTATGTCTTCCATGCATTAACGTGTCTTCTATGCATTGATTGTCTTCTCCGTGTTCTGTGTGACTGTAACTATCTTCTCTGTGTTTTGTGTGCCTTTTAATGTCTTCTATGTGACGGGCATATCTTCTCCCTGCTTGATGTGTTTGTGACCTTGCTTTAATGCATGTATTGGCCTCACGTTTATACATACATTAAAGTGGGGGCTAAATGTAACGTCAGAAAATGTCCCCTTGGGGGCTTTTCCCTCATAAGGTTTAGGTCCCAGGTCTTTAGTATACATTTAGGGCATCTTAGTTCATATTTTGGCATCCCGATGGAATGAGACCTAGGTTCCATGGAAAATTGGTCCTAGGAGGACCCCTTGAGCTATACCCTACCCAAAATGGGGGGAGGACTTGGGCGCCCATTCCCTAGTCCTACCCTATTTTGGGGCAGCCCTAATTTCTAGGTGTCAGTTTGTGACTATTATTAGGTCTCTTTGCCAACACGGTAAGTTTGAATTATGAAAAACATGGCAGGAGAGTTTGTAGTTGCATATACAAGCATGTTTAGGCATTCATTTGTAAACTAGATGATCATTGTGAACTTTAGGCATTCTCAAGGTGATTCAAGGCTTTCATTATGTTGCAAGAGTAGACTTGTGTGGTTTATGTGTTTGTTTGCAGATTCGAGCATCCATTTCATCATGGAATGAAGAGCATCTTCCTCCCATGATATCTTTCACTACAAGGTTACATTATATTGTGTTTTCATCATTGATTCCTTTGGTTTTTGCCTCTATCTCACAAGGGCACACACTCTTTATCTGACAATGGTGTTTGGAGACTTAAGTGTCCTCCGGGGCTTGACTGAGGTAAGCCTCTAAACACTACAACCCCCAACCCAAGTCTTGTGATTGAAGGTTACCGGTGTCACATTTGGTAAAAGTGGAGTTGCAGGAAGGATTGGCAGGCATCATGGATTTGGGATTTGAAGAAAAGCAGGACACAGGAACACTTCTAGGACTTGGGCACTCACTCTAGTCTCCTCTACATCTAAGTTTCAAGAAACAGTAGTTATAGGGCTGATCAGTACCAAAAGGAGGTCCAGATCCCGCAAAGAAACTAGCACCTCGGACTTGTGTGGCCACTCTAGTGTCCCTGACTATTCTGCTTCAGAACCCTGAAAGGTATTTTACTTCTGTTTGTAAGAGTTTTTTTCATTATTCATCGATTTGTTGCTGTATTTGCATAATTAGGGTTTTAATGGTCAATTAGGCATAAGAGAAGGAAAATTGATAATTAAATTCCCTAATCCAAGTTTCCCTACACTTGTTAGTGACCTAGGGTATGATAGTGCTCGACACTCGACCCTAGATCTTTCAATGTATAGTGGAGAGGCGGATTTAAACATCTAAACACTAAAACATTAATAAATCCAATTTTCCCCTAAACAACTTTAGAGGTTATCTTAGCATAGTTGTGGTCTTGAGCTTTTGTAGACTTGACTTGCTTGCAGTAATTTGTTGCACCTCTTTTTTTCATTGTAGTAGCAATTGGAGGATGGTGTCAAGTAGTCTTAGAGGAGTTATATGCACAATGGTTGGTTATGATGTAGTTGGTGCACCTTTGGAGATTTTTTTTGTTGTTTTGAGACCTCAACCCAATGTTGGTTTGGAGGACTGACATTTTGATATTATAATGTGTCACCATGAGATTGCATGTGCATTGTGATGATTGATTCATGCTTGTATGTCTCTATGATGAATTGTGATTTATTCCTCATTTGGCATGCATTAGAGATGTAATTATTATCCTTATGCTAGAATGAATGCAATTGAGTGGTGGTTATACCATGTGTTGGATTATATACATTTTATTGGTAGTTGTGCCTTGTGAATTGATTGATTGATTATATACTTGAATTTTATTAATAAATGCAATGATAAAGTGTGAAATAGAGATATTTTTCTATGTAAGGTTGAGTAGGTCCAATATTTGTGGATGGTGACATATAGGAGGATGTAAAAGGGCATTAGTAGAGACACTTTGTCTGATTTGATGATACTTATTGATACATGATTGTTCTAGTGATATACTTCTATTATTTTAGTATGTGTGTGACAAGAC
Organism: Cunninghamia lanceolata; assembly: GCA_027924645.1. NCBI lineage: Eukaryota > Viridiplantae > Streptophyta > Pinopsida > Cupressales > Cupressaceae > Cunninghamia > Cunninghamia lanceolata. The sequence continues at coordinate 7,301,922 of BSBN01000567.1, forward strand.
ATCAAGACAATGTCTTTTCCTAGTGGGGAAGGATGTCACATCTCGTTTTTGGACTTTAATGTAAATTAGATCATTGGACATTTTACTATGATTGATTTACTATGAGTGATTCCATGCATGTGTGAAAGTAACTATCATGAATGTTATAAATGCATAATATTGAAATTCGATTTAATAATGGAATATTATTGGTGTGATTGTGGATGTACATTTTGCTTTGCCTTAGCTATGATTATGAGGAACTAACCTATTGACAAAAATCTAGGTGTGATTGAGTGCAACAATAATGTCAAAGATGAGAACATGGTTGAGGTAGAAATGTTCTAGTCACCCAGTAAGAACTGATAGGATAGATATATCTGATGCATGCACACACTCATGTAGTTTCATATCATGTTGCATTATTGAAAGGTTTTATTGTGCATCGTTGTGTGGTTGATAATCATGTCAAGCATGTTATATGGCAAATGAATGTGTTTGATGTTTAATGCTTAGTTAACTATATGCATTGTTGTTGCTACGGAATGTTGTTTAAATTTATAGAAGTTGGCCAAGTATGCGATATTATGTTCTTTCGACTTAGATATATTGGAATTGCATAAGTTAATTACTTTGTATTATCAATAATTATTAAATGTGTTATAAGATCTAGACACAATATTATTTTGAGGTAATTAAGAATGAAATCAGTTATTATATTCAATTTATGTCTTATTTACGTATATTGAATAAACATATGCTTAAGCTTTTTATTACTTTCTTGAAAGTATGTTTCCATTGATTATGCAAAGGAAAGGGATTAGAAATGGTTTTTAGGTGAACTTGGGTTGTTTCTTTGTTTTGAAAAGAAAGTAGTTTATCTTTTATGTGTGTGTTTGGGGTTACTTTATGGGCTAGGATGTCAAATGTGGAATAACAGAGATAGCTTTTCCTCTTGTCAGGATTTGACCTTAAACTATTTTATATGCTTGGCCAAGATGTGAATTAATTGAAATAGATGAATATTTGTCTACCAAAACTTTATTTACATATATCTCTACCACATACTATTTTGAGACATTTGCACATCATCATTTAGATTTGCATTTAGACTTCAGGTTGCATCAGGTGTTCCCTCCTGCTAGTTGTTTCAAGGTTGCTACATGTTTCATGCAGGGCTAGGTTTCCTTCATGTTATGAAGGGATCCAGGGAAGTGTAATTGCTTCATGGTTGGGCAGAAAAGTACCTAATCTATGGTCCCATCTCTTGGCTTGTAGATGACCATGTGGGTCAGTGTCGGCTGGAGAGTGTGATTGATTTATTATTGTACTTGATAATTATACCTTGTTGGATGATTTATGGCAAGAAATCCAAATTGACATTGTATATTATTTATAGTGCTAATACCTAGATTATGCACGTGATTTGTAAGATTTAGTGATATTATTAATTAATGTTTATGAGATATAACTTTTCACTTGAGTTGATGTAAATAAGTGGATTGTTTACTTCAGTAACTTTTGTTATGGAATGCATACTTTACAGCCCTAGACCACTACCTTAGTAACTCATGTTTTTAAGATTGCCCTTTAGTATATTTTTATTTTGTTGTCTTACTCACATAAAGACTTGCTTTTTATGAATATCCTCCACTAGCATCTTGTGGTTGTGGGATTGAGCGATCCAAGCCTTCCTCTACATTCTCATCAAATAAGTATATTCCAAAACTTACTAAATTGAATATCTTTTGGGATATTCTTAAATATTCCTTCTAGACTAAATGACATATATTTTTATCAACTCCAATAATAATTTACAAACTCTTATTCTATAGCCTCTAGAATGTTTTCATAAGATTTTAAAATTAGCTTATATATATATATTGATTGGCATCTCTGCCTATGTCTATTCCTATGTATGTAATTCTATAATTTTTGTTCACAACTCTTGAAAAGTAACACCTTTCTCAATAGAAATTTCTTCTGTTACTTCTTTGACCCCATCTCAAGTTTTGTTGTTTTTCAATGTTTGAAGTAGGGGTTTAGTTTGATGTTTAAATTTACTTGTAGAGTTCTTATTGGCCACAAAATTTGTTTTAATCATCTCTCATAGGTTATACTACTAGTTGTACTCAACATTAAACATAATAATTTATAAAATTGCATGTTCCATAGTGAATGCTTATCTCTCGAATGTGAACCCTCCACATGAAACAAGTAAGGTAGGTAACATGCTCATCTCTTGTTGAAAAGAAAAGTACATTTGATCTATGTTTTCCACTAATTGTATATATTTTGATACAAAACCACTCTTTTTTTGCATGCATTGGAATTTTGTGGTGTTGTACTCCTACACTTGAAAATCTTAGCACACCAATCAGCCAATTTTATTTCTAATCCTAGTTGAGTGGAATTTCTACAAGTCATATGAAATATAGGGGTTAGAGTACTTCTAATTTCATTATAAATTGGAACCAAAATGTATTCCATAAATTTATTATAGTTCTTTCTATGATCAGGCATTCTTATCTTCTATGTCCATTTAGTTATTAGAACCAACATTTTTATCTCTCTCTGATAAAAAAAATAGAGCTAAATCAAAAGCTTATTGGCCACAATCCATCAACTAAATCAGCAAAGAAATAAATAGCACAAGTAGGTTGTGTACCTAAAGGTCTTAATGTTGTAACCACCTTTAATCACTAAACATTGTTTATGCATGGATTCTACAATGTGCTTAACAAATTTATATTGAATAAGTGCCTAATAATAATGGATATTGTATTATATTTCAATGAGGTTTCCATCCACTTTCTTATGACAATAGAATCCAAAGGAAAATGATAGTATAGAATTGGTATCCTTAAACTAATGTTTAAAATTATAATTTCACAGGGAGCCTTCGATTTGGGTACCTTGCCATTAACTGTAAGTTTTTTGAGAAAATATTCATTGGAACCTTTATTGGCTAGTTTGTAATAGCTAGTAATTGTTTCTCTTTTAATGGGGATGATTCCTAAATCTTTAGGGTGAAACTCCAACCCAATACCAACATATTTCTTGGTAATGAACAAGATTTATTATTGGGTCTCTTTGGTAGTGATTGCTTTTCTATTTTCATCTTAATTTTGGGCAAGGGAAAACCTCATGGAACATGATGCATCCCAATCCAACCACCCATGATGTAGTGAATTAATAAAATTTTTATTTTCTCCTTTATTCTCAGACATATAGCTAATCTTTGAGGTGTATGTACGAGTTATTTCAAGATCACAAATATCATGGTATTCATAACAAAACATTGGGTTTTAAGAAAATCTATGTATTATACATTGGATTTTCATTTTCCCTTGGTTATTGGTAGTGTACATGCTTGTAAACCCTCAACCATGAACCCCAAGAATGAAAAAATTAAAATTGAAGGCTCATACTAATAGAAAGTTTGAAGAAATATAGGATTTTATTGTTTCAATTGGAAAGATGAATATAGTGACTAACTCTTCCACAACCAAAAAATTGAATCTTGATATTCAAATTTTAGGTATAGTCTCACTTCACACTAGTACCACTTAGTAGTCAAATTATAGATTTTGAATGCTATAACCTAAGTTTCTTCTTTCCTAGTTTCCACAACATGTGATTCTAGGACAAGGGAAAAGTGTATGTACTACAATGTAAAAAATAATATATTTTTTTACTTTAAGTACAAAGGGAATTAAATGATGGCCTACAACTTCAATAGATTCACCTCACTGATACCATTAATAAAAGATTAAAATTTTGATTCTTGAATGGGCAACTAATTATTATTAAAACAAATCTCAAGTTCTCAACCATTGATCTAGATCAATCTAATGGCTCCTAGTTGATTCCACAGGGTTGTGTTCTAAATTTTATCTTTTTATATTTCCCTTCTAGAACAATCATAAAATTGAGATCAATTATAACCATTTTAATATATAATGTACATATCAAGTATTATACATTTATTTTTTAAATATAATTTATATGTATAAATATAAGAAAATTAAAATTATATTTTTTTTGGATAATAGTTAAATTAAAAAATATAAATAAGTGAAAATGATTATCTTAAGTATATATAGATTTTTTAAACATAATTTTTAAAACTTAATAATATAGACAATGAAATATTAATGTTATTTTTTAACTAAATAGAGTTTGTAAATTTCTTACAAAAATTGGTTAGTTATGTAATGTAGAAAAGAGTGATCTAGCCTGAGGAGTTAAACTAGGTCAAAACCCTCTTCTACAAACATTAGGACACAAATTGAGCTTGGATTCTACCCAAGAAGGAGAGCCAAACTGCAGGGGTTCTAACCTTTTGTAGTATGTAGATGGATCAACCAAGTTCAACCAAGGTCAAACAAGAAAGCTAAGACAAATGATCAAACCCTAGAAGATGAAGATCAGACTATAATTAATTGTTGGAAGTGAATCTCAACAAATAGAAAGTACAACAGAGATTAGAGGAGGATTCAAAACATGGATTTTATATGATAAATGCATAGGACCAAGGCACTTGGATTCCCTATCCTTTTCTAGGGTTTAGTAGAATCTTGGATATCACCTAATTTATACATGTCTGCTCTACCTTCTTCCTAAAAATTAGCTCCAAAAATGTATTTCCCCGACCTGCACATAAGGAAAGAGGAAAAGGTTGTGTTGTGTATAAGGGCTTGCCTCAGTCAAACCTTGTAATAGTGTTCCTACCTCTACTACAAGAATGATCAGATCTAAGAGTACATTCCCTAGGAGGGAAGAGCCTAGATCTATAATAATATGATAGATAATCAATGATAATGATGATGGTAACCACAAGATATGTGACCTTAGTTTATGAAGATGACTCAAGATTATACACCGACAAAGGAGAGTGATGAAGAAGGCTTGAAACTCCTTTCAAAACCTACAAGAAACTTCAATAGCATCCACATGTAGATAAAAATCCAAGCATGAAGAACACTTTAGCATAGAACACAATAGGAGCTTGCAAACTTGACATTAATCCTCTATGTGTAAAATGAACTACACACTCATTTAAATATGCCCTCCCACTTACAAGAAATAATACACAATTAGGCTGACAAATACAAACTAAGGAAGTGTCGTAAGACAACACTACACAAGTGGGGCTAAAGGTCCCAATTGGTACCAGGGCACTTAGGTACCATGGACCTTTAGCCCACAAACTCTAAGGAGTGCCAAATATAGTGGGATTAGTCTAGTCCTAACTTGATTCCATCAGGTTTATTCATCAAGATTTATATTTCATCATTTTAAGCTCAAAAATGTGTTAAAATGGGTCATGATTAACAAAGGCAACAAAATATGTCCAACCAGGTACTAAACTAAGTGTAAAATGCTAGTATATACATTTTACAACACTACATTTAGCCCCCACTTTAGTCTTGGTATGAACTTACGTTCGCACTCATACTAAAGGATGGATCAAACACACAAGATATAGAAGCCCAAAGAATTCCACCAAGTTGTAAACTACAAGTAGCCCCCAAACATAGGATCATAAGGTTGCAAATATATAAGCAAAGATATTTTCAAACATGCAATATATTGCAACATAACTCACACATACATGGAGTACTAGAAGCATACATTTAGGAATACATGCTGAAGATATGCAATACACAAAGGTAATACACACTTAACACGAAGCATACACATAATATACAAAACATGTACATATAAGGCACAAGGCATACACATAAGGCACAATGAATACACATAAGTGTTGAACAATGTTTGTCATTGATTTCAAAAGATGGATTTGGATGTATTTGTTTATTAGGACCTTGACTTTGTCATACTATTCTCATGATCATTAGGAGGAGTTGAGTTACCATGTTGTTTGTAAGGTTCAGGATCTCATTTGATGATGATGATTCAGGTTGCCTTCATGTTATGTTTTTCATGTTCATCATGCAAATGTTCCTCATGCAACAACATGATCTCAAGATGTTATGATCAGGATGTCATGATACTGATGATATTAGTTTGATTGTTAGGGTGATAGGATGATTTGAGATTGTTCCTTTTGAAGGTGATTTAGGATGTTGTGATAGTTATATCATAGTTCTCACATTGGTTTTATATTCATGTTCATGCTTGATGCAAAGGTAGGGGAAGAACTCAAATGCAAGTACTCATTGACCACTTGACTAATCATGCTTTGTTTGGATTGTCCTCTCATAATGCATTGTCTTAAGACTAAGGAAAGGTGACTCCACATACCTAGAATGGGTGAAACTCATGCCCAATCTCTGAGACACCTTAAACCACTCTAATTTGATGGACTGAAACTAACTAACCTCACTAAGACCCCTGATCACAAATCTTTCCAATCATTTCTTTGTTAATGGCCTAGTTTGCTTATAGCCCTTGGAAGGGTGTTTTTCAGGCATAACTTGCAGAAATATTAATAAACCCATGAACAAATTAGTTTTCCAAATACCCATTAAGCCTCCTAATAACATATTAAACATGCATCATGGGTTGTTTTTGGAAATATGTCCTAAAAATGTATTGTCTCTATTGTTCTAGGCCTAATTAGGCCTCCTAGACAAGGTAACTTTAGTGTAAGTGCACTATCAACTCTTCTAGCCTACTCCAAGGCATAAATGGATGGAAAATGATCTAAATAGACTTATTTTAGGGTTCTTGGGTTGTCTTAAGTCTCTCATGCATCAACTCACTCCTAAATGTAAGTCACAAATCCTAATACATGAAGATATTAGGTTACACACCTGCAACAATCACTTTTCTCTTATCCCCTGCTCTTATCATGAAAATCCAATACAAAACCAAGTAAAACAACTCCATTCCACCCATTTTTGGTTAAGGTGCAGGTGGAATGGAGCAAAATTCCATCATTTTTATCAAAACCATCAAAACTAGGGTTTAAGAGCAAACTTTACAAAATCAACTACAAAATGCTAAAACTCTAATGGGAACCCCTCTCACTGAACTTAAATCAAATCTAATCTAATATAATATAACATTTTATGCACTTTGTCGCTTGACTATACTCGTACGGCCTAGTAGAGGATGCTGCAACAGCAAAAACACAGTGATTTTTAGAAAAATAGGGTCAATTCCTCTATTTTTTCCATTCCAAGTTACATCCTCTACCTCCATCGACATGACTAAGGCATAAATAGTATGTCTCCACTCCAATATCATGTTTGCATCACTCCCCATCATGGGAAAAATCAAAAAAGAAAGAGAAAAACTGACTGTCCACTACACTCCTATATTTGGACAGTCCCAACATAGGCAAAAATTAAGAGTCCACTACAAAATGGCAATCAATACTACAAGAGTAGCCTTATTACATGTAAATTGGTTTATAATGACCTTATCTAAATGACCAAAAAGGCCCCAAACCCCTACAACCTAATAAATGATTTTAAAAGGCTTGCCTTGGTGCCCCTGCACCATACAACCCTCCTAAAAAAGACTTCATGTCCCATAAAGCATGCTTGTTCACTCCATCTTTTTGACATCAACAGAGCTCTTTGACTAATGGAACTCCATACTTGAGTGCTCCATGTTTCTTTGTATCCTATCCTCCACCTTTAACTTTGTCTTTGACTTGAGACTACTGCCCCATTGGAGATATACCTACTCTCTGGCCTGTATTAGACTTTGGTGTATTTCTTGTCTCTACCATAGCATGTATACTATGTCCACTTTGTCCTGGGACTGTCCCACTCTTTATCCCTGATCTATTCTCAATCTTGTTTGCCTTCCATCCTCCATTAGTCCTCAGCCTTTGCTGCAGACCTCCTACCCATGTATCCTCTATCTTTGTCATCATCTTATCAGGCTTATTCACCATTGTAATTGCAGAGCTTGATAGATTACTGCCTTTGTTCATAACCAATGGACACTTGATGGTTCCCACCATGACATTAGTTTGCCAATCTTGCATTTCTCTTACCCATTTATTTATCAGCTTGTCACTAACCTTCATATCTATTGTTACATCCTTTTCATCTTCTTTCTCAACACCTGTTGCTATAGGACTTTTGTCTCCTTTCTTCTCATCCTTTACAAGTTCTCTTTTCTCACACATCATCAACTTGTCCTCCTCATCCTTACCTCTGTCTCCTATTGCTCCTGCATCATTGGTCTTGGCATCCACAAACTCCTTATTACCCAATGCTATGACCTTTGATTGATTTGCTACATCCTCTTGCAATGGAAGCAAGGTTAATGATCTCCCTTCATGTTCAATTTGGTATGTGTTGGTCCTTCCATTATACACAGCATTTCTATCAAATTTCCATGGCCTTCCAAGTAGTAGATGGCAACATTGCATTGGTAGAATATCACAAAGTACCCTATCTCTGTATCCTCCAATCTTGAAGTCTACTAATGCTTGTTCACTTACTAAAATGGACTGATGATCACTTACCTAAGAGACTTTGTAAGGTGTGTCCCTAGGTACTCTCTTCAACCTTAGTTTGTCTACCATCTCACTAGACACCATATTGTCAGTACAACAAGAATCTACTATCACTTTACATACCTTGTCTCTGCATTTGCAAGTTGTCCTAAATAGTGCTTTCCTCTAAATCAACTCCTTCTCCTTGGAGATCTTCAATAGTACTCTTTCTCTCAGTATCAACTTTTCTCATACCTCACAAACACAACTAGTGGGAGTAGAACCACCACATTCTTCTTCTTGGACTAATTGAGTCCTCCTCTCATTCTTCCTTTCACCATCACTTGAAAAATTTTGCTTCTTAGGACACTTATATGCTGGTTGTCCAAACTCTTGTCAATTGTAACACTTACCTATAAAGGTGTTTGCACTCCTTCCACCACCAAATCTACCTCTAGAATCTTTGCCTCTAAAATCTGCACTTTATCCTTGTGCCTTGTTCATCTCCTCTTGACTCTCATTGACTTGTTTTGTATTTTTAAAGGATCCTCTACCTCTAGAGGTGCTGCCTGTACCTCTGGTTGTCTTGTCTTGTCTTCTCTTCAACTTCTCTTCCACTCTTACTACCATCTAATAACATTCTTAAAAGTTCCTTGGATTTGCCAACACTAATTCATCCTGCATGTTAAACCTCAAACCACCAATATACCTAGCAACTTTTTGCACTTCAGTTTCATTTTGACCAGACCTTATACTCAGCTTATAAAACTCTTCAGTGGATGTAACATCCATTTCCTTTTGTCTTAAAATTTGAAGCTTTTTAAACATTTGAACTTCATAATCTTTATGCAAGAACTTACCTTTGATCTTACCTACCATCTTGTCCCATGAAACAGTCTTTGCCTTTCCTTGCTTCCTCCTATCTATTTGTTGTTAATCCCACCATAACAAATCATGACCTATCAGCTTGGTCTTTGCAATCTTCACTTTCTGATCCTCAATAACTTCACACTCAAAATGATTGTCCAATGTTGTAATCCAGTCTAACAACTCTTCATCATTAAGGCTTCCTCCATACTTTGGCACATCTATCTCCATCTTGTGCTTGTCTTCTTTTACTGCTTTGAACAACTTTACCATCCTCTGATCCTTGGGGTCTAGCTCTTCATCCACATCTTCATACTCAGCTTCCTCTTCTTCCTTAGACTCATTCTCATCACCTACAGTGGTCCTGCAGAGATTCAGAGGCATTAGGGTGGCATTTGTTTAGGCAACTATATTCTAGTTTTTTAGTATTTTTTTCCAGTTTTGTCTACATCCTAGTAATTGGCATTTTCGGAGGCCTTCGGAGTAGAATTTGGGGTCAAGACTTTCATCAGTTGCTTTGAGCAATAGCCATAGGTAGGGCTCGATGCAACTCAATCTAGCTCTTTAAGAGATCTTTCCAACAAGTCTGAAATGTCTAGATTTCGACTAGCTAGCTAGAAGTTATGACCCTACCTAGTGGGGTCCAAAATTTAGTAGTTTTTTTGAAATTTTGAATTTTAGTAGTTTTGTTACCTTCCAACTATCCATTTCAAATTCTGTGGATAAGGTGGCCTTTCACATTCTTTCTCATTGTATATATCAAACTTTTGATGTAATAAGAAATCTTCTTTGGTTGCCTGTAACTTCTTACAAGTTCTGGACATTGAGCATTTTATCTATTTTCACAATACCACAGGCTCAACGCTAGGTATTGTTATCTGAATTCTCCATTAAAATTTAGATTAGTGGTATCAGAGAGGTTCACTCCTATATGTCACATCATACATGGTCTGGTTATGCAAGGTTGGGATTGCAGACAAGAGACCCATCAGATGATGCACACAATCGAAGATGGGAGAACAAGGAGATGGATCTAACCCTTTCAAGGAGCTGGTACAAGAAGCTTTGGCAAAGCAATGTGAGGATATGATGACCGAATTCTCTTAAATTCTCTAATGAAATTTGCAACCAGAAGGTGCAGCTGGAGTGCCATTTCATGGTCACACCCCATTCAAGGTACAAGTAAATTTTAGCATCCCAAATTTTGAAGGAAAAATTAATGCAGATGCTGTTGATGATTGGCTATCAAAATTAGAGAAATATTTTTCTATAAACCACTTCATAGATGTTGAAAAAATAACCTTTGCACTCCTCAAAGCTAAGGAACATGTGAAACAATCTTGGGAGAATAGACTACTAGCCAGGGATGATGGCCTTGACAGCCAAGGATTTGAAACATTGGAGGATGACAATCTCACATGGGGAGAATTTGTGGAATACATTAAGGAGGAATACTACCCTGAAGATTCATATGAGGAGAAGTACATACAGTGGCAATTACTTCGACAAAAGAGGGACCAATCTATTCAATATTATACAAATACATTTCATGCACTTTCTGCAAAATTGGGAATCCGTGACACAGAAAAGCATCGAGTATTGAAGTATCGCAGTGGGCTTCATCGGTATATCTAGAAATAAATGGATTTCTTACATATCAAGAACTTGGGTACCACCTTCAAATATGCAGTAAAGATAGAGGAGAAATTCAAACAAAAGGGGAAGAAGTATTATCCCTCAAACAACAAATTCAAGAGTGAAGGTGGTAACGAATTTGGTGGGAAACAAACAACCAAGGACTTCTCACAAACCTCATCAACAAAAAATAAGGGTAAACAGTAGATGTGTGAATTCCATAAGAGCCCTGGTCATAACACTAAAGACTGTCATGCCACGAAGACTTTGTTGGCAGAAATCTATCAAGGAGAGACGGAATAGGAGTCACTGCCTACAAATCCTTGTGAACAAAATGATGGTGAATAAATCATTGAGGCTGACCCACATGCCATAGTTGCCATTGCCAAAGTCATGCCCCGTGAAGATGTTGAACGCTTGTTCCACTCATAGATGTGGGTAAAAGGAAAGGCTCTTCATTTCATTATTGATAGTGGAAGCCAAAAGAATTTGATCTCTACTGAAACTATAAAAATATTGAATCTGCAGACAACACGACATCCACAGCCATATCATATGGGATGGGTAAGTCAGGGACAAAACATTGTGGTGAATAAATAGTGTCGCTTACCTTATTCTATCAAGCCATTCAAAGATGAAGTAATATGTGATGTGGCACCTTTGGATGTATGCGATGTATTGTTGGGGAACCCATACATGTACAAGCGCCATGGAGTCTATGAGTCAAGGCCACGCAGTGTTACCATCAAGTTGGGAGAAAAGAGGTATCGAATACCTGAGGTAAGTCCTGCAGAAACAATATCTTTGATTACTACAAAACAATGTAAGCATTTGATTGCTCACACTAGAAAATTTGTCCTACTAATGGTTCGACCGGAGGAGACAAGGAACATTGTGGCTAGCAGTCATACCAAAGTGTCCACTACCATAGCTGAACAGAAATAGATGGAGAAAATATTGTCAACATATTAGGATGTATTCAATTCACCAACAGGGGTACCACTACACTGCCAAGTCAAGCATCGGATTGATCTAGTTCAGGGACACCATTACCAAACGAGCCACTATACAGAAGGTCAGTTTTGGAGAATGAAGAAATCAAGTGGTAGATTCAAGAGTTGATCAAGAAAGGACACATTTGCCCAAGTGCTTTACCATGTGGAAGTCTAATTGTTTTGGCCAAAAAGAAGGATGGAACATGGAGACTTTGTATTGATTATCAGGGTCTCAATAAGATCACTATGAAGAACCAATATCCACTCCCTCACATTGATGATTTGTTGGACTAGCTCAGGGGGCCAAAATTTTTCACCAAAATTGACTTGAAATCTAGATATCACCAAGTCCCAGTTGAGCCATCAGATGTGTGGAAGACTGCTTTCAAATCCAAGGAAGGGTTGTTTGAGTGGCTAGCCATTCCTTTTGGCTTGACCAATGCCCCTGCCACATTCATGAGATTGATGGATGATGTCCTCAGACCATTCATTGGGTCTTTCATTGTCATCTATTTAGATGACATACTCATCTTTAGCAAAACATGGGGTGAGCATCTATAGCATGTTCAGCAAGTGCTTTCAACCTTGCAACAACACAAGCTATATGCTAACAAAGATAAGTGTTCTTTTGGTATTGAAAGTATTGAGTATTTGGGATACATTGTGGATAGAACAGGTGTTCGTGTGGACCCTGAAAAGATACAGGTTCTTAAAGATTGGCCATCTCCCAAAAGTCTCACAGAACTTCGTAGTTTCTTGGGTCTATCCAATTTCTATCGAAGATTTGTACTTGGTTTTTCACATTTGGCATGGCCTATGAATCAGGCGCTGAGGGGAGGACCAAGGGAAAAATTTTGCTAGACAGAGGTACAATAGAAAGCATTCATGGAGTTGAAGAGGAGGCTATGTTCTGCACCAGTACTAGCACTCCCAGATCTGCAATAATCTTTTCAAATTGAAACAGATGCTTCAGACTATGCACTAGGCATAGTTCTCATGCAACACGAGCACCCAGTTGCTTACCACAGTGAGACTTTCTCTGACACAGTGTGTAAGTATCCCACCTATTATAAGGAGTTGTATGCTATTGTGCAAGCCTGCAAATAATGGAAACACTACATTCTGGGGAAGGAGACTATCATTCACATGGATCATAAACCTCTGCAATTTCTACAAACACAAGGAAAGCTACAAAATGATAGGCATCAAAGATGGTCTGCCTACTTGCAACAATTTCATCTCAATATCTGCCACAAGAAGGGAGATACTAACAAAGTTGTAGACTATTTGAGTAGACCTCTGATCACAACTCTGACAATGGTATTGGATTCTGGTGGCCACCACACAATAGATTGGCCTCAGTTGTATGGCATAGATCTTGATTTTGCTAAAATCTACAATAATCTAGCAGAGGGAAAACAAGCTATTGATTTCTACTTGAAGGATGGGATTCCCTGTCACATGGGACACATATGTGTTCCAACCAAGGAGCGGTAAAGAATGATATGGGAAGCACACTACAGCCGTGTTGTAGGACACTTCGAGGTGGAGAAGACTATCACTATACTTCAGAGGTATTTTTATTGGCCCAAATTGAGACATGATGTCATTTTATACATCCGATCTTGTACTTCTTGTGCCATTGCAAAGCCTGCCAATTGTAAACAAGGATTGTATACACCTCTTCCAGTCCTTGACCAACCTTGGCATTCAATTTCAATGGATTTCATATTTGGACTACCTTCTACTAGATGTGGGCATGATTGTGTATGTGGTAGACAGGTTTTCAAAAATGGTTGTCATAGTGGCTTGCAAGAAAGGAGTCTCTACGGAAGAAACTACCAAGCTTTTCTTTGAGAATGTTTGGGTGAACTTTGGATTACCACAAACCATCATATCTGACAGGGATAGTAGATTTCTCAGCAATTTTTGGTCAGCACTTTGGGCCTTGATGGACACAAAGTTGACAAAATCCACTGCCTTCCATCCCTAAATAGATGGACAGATTGAGGTGGTGAATCGGATGATCATTCACATTTTGTGGATGTACCATTCTAAACATCCTTGGACATGCAATGAAAGCTTGCCATATGTACAACATAGTTACAATCAAGCATTACATGGTTCCACAGGGCACAATCCATTTGAGGTATGTCTTGGCTACCAACCATTGGCTCTAATTGATGTAGCATTACCAACTATATTGAGTGACCCATCAACACATTCAGAAAAAGAGGCAAATAGGGCAACTAAGTTTGTGGAGAAGATATGCCATGTTTAGCAACAAGTCCATGAGATACTACAATATAGTAATCAGAAATACAAGGACAGACATGATCAACATCATATACCTCATCAATTTAAGGTTGGGGATAAGGTTTGGCTTCATATTCAAAAAGAAAGACTTCAAGGGCCTCATAAGAAACTCCATCCTATTTTATATGGTCCATAAACCATCATCAAACAAGTTTGTGAAAATGCTTTTGAACTCAATCTGCCATCTTTTCTTGGACTACATCCTGTTTTCAATGTTGAATTATTGCGACCATATTTTCCACCATTGTTGGACACTTTAGATGTTACAGAACATATAAGTTGCTCAGAGTTGAATCCAGACACTACTGCCCCTCTCACATGTGATCAGATTATTGATGTTGTGGTGAAATCATTGAAGAAACAACAGATTCCCCTCTATCGGGTGGTACAGGCAGGACAACTTCCACATCAAGGAAAATGGTTTACTAAGGACCAAATTGAGAAGAAATTTCCTCATCTGCTACAATACACAGGTACAATGGGGCCCATTACCTCTCAAGGGGGAATTAATGGTCCCACAGAGATTCAGAAGTATTAGGGTGGCATTTGTTTAGGCAACTATATTCTAGTTTTTCAGTATTTTTTTCTAGCTTTGTCTACATCCTAGTAATTGGCATTTTCGGAGGCCTTCAGAGTGGAATTTGGGGTCAAGACTTTCATTGGTTGCTTTGAGTGATAGCCGTAGGTAGGGCTTGATGCAACTCAATCTATCTCTTCAAGAGATCTTTCCAATGAGTCCAAAATGTCTAGATTTCAACTAGCTGGCTAGAAGTTATGACCCTGCCTAGTGGGGTCCAAAATTTAGTAGTTTTTTTAAAATTTTGAAAAATTTGAAAATTTGAATTTCAGTAGTTTTGTCATCTTCCAATTGTCCATTTCAAATTCTATGGATAAGGTGACCTTTCACATTCTTGCTCATTGTATATATCCAACTTTTGATGCAATAAGAAATCCTCTTTGGTTGCCTACAACTTCTTACAAGTTCTGCACATTGAGCATTTTGTTTATTTTCACAATACCACAGGCTCAATGCTAGGTATTGTTATCTGAATTCTCCATTAAAATTCATATCATAGAGCCAATCCTCTTCTCTAATTTTGTTCTAGGGTAGCCATTCTTTCCTTCAGCTCCCTCAACTCTCTAGCATGCTTTTCCTTCAGCCCATTCATCTCGTAAGCCATGTTTCTCCCTCTTGGAGGCATCTTGACAAACTGCCTTTTTAACTTAACACTTCACAATCACAACCAATATACTAACTATGCTCTGATACCACTTGATGCAGAGGCAATAGAAGAACTCAAATGCAAGGACTCATTGACCACTTGACTGATCATGCTTTGTTTGGACTGTCCTCTCATAATGCATTGTCTCAAGACTAAGCAAAGGTGACTCCACATACCTAGAATGGATGAAACTCATGCCCAATCTTTGAGACACCTTAAACCACTCTAATTTGATGGATTGAAACTAACTAACCTCACTAAGACCCCATATCACAAATCTTTCCAATCGTTTCTTTACTAATGGCCTAGTTTGCTTGTAGCCCTTGGAAGGCTGTCTTTTAGGCATAACTTGCAGAAATCATAACAAACCCATGAACAAATTAGTTTTTCAAATGCCCATTAATCCTCCTCATAATATATTAAACATGCAACATAGATTATTTTTGGAAATATGTCCTAAAAATGGATTGTCTCTGCTATTCTAGGCCTAATTAGGCCTCCTAGACAAGGTAACTATGGTGTAAGTGCACTATCAACTCTTCTAGCCTACTCCAAGGCATCAATGGGATGGAAAATGATCTAAATACACTGATTTCAAGGTTCTTGGGTTGTCTCAACTCTCTCATGCATCAACTCACTCCTCTATGTAAGTCACAAATCCTAATACATGAAGATATTAGGTTCCACAGCTGCAACAATCACTTTGCTCTTATCCCCTGGTCTTATCATGAAAATACAATACAAAACCAAGTAAAAAAACTCCATTCCATCCATTTTTGTGTAAGGTGTAGGTGGAATGGAGCAAAATTCCATCATTTTTATCAAAACCCTCAAAACTAGGGTTTAAGAGCAAACTTTACAAAATCAGCTACAAAATGCTAAAACTCTAATGGGAACCCCTATCACTAAACTTAAATCAAAGCTAATCCAATATATTATAACATTTTATGCACTTTGGCCCTTGACAATACTTGTATGGCCTAGTACAGGACACTGTAACAACAAAAAGATTATGATTTTTAGAAAAATAGGGTTAGTTCTTGTATTTTTTGCACTCCAAGTTACATCCTCTACCTCCATTGACATGACTGAGGCATAAATAGTATGTCTCCACTCTAATGTCACTTTCGTATCACTTCACATCATGGGAAAAATCAAAAAAGAAAGAGAAAAACTGATTGTCCACTACACTTCTATATTTGGACAGTCCCAACATAGGCAGAAATTAAGAGTCCACTACAAAATGGCCATAAATACTACAAGAGTGGCCTTATTACATGTAAATTGGTCTATAATGACCTTATCTAAATGACCAAAAAGGCCCCAAACCCCTAGAACCTAATAAAAGATTTTAAAAGACTTGCCTTGGTGCCCCTGCACCATACAACCCTCCTAAAAAAGACTTCATGTCCCATGAAGCATGCTTGTTCACTCCATGTTTTTGACATCCACAAGGCTCTTTGACTAATGGACCTCTATACTTGAGTGTTCCATGTTTCTTTGTATCCTATCCTCCACCTTTAACTTTGTCTTTGCCTTGAGATTGCTACCCCATTGGAGATATACCTACTCTCTAGCATGTATCAGACTTTGGTGTATTTCTTGTCTCTACTATTGCATGTATACTATGTCCACTTTGTCCTAGGACTATCCCACTTTTTATCCCTGATTTATTCTCAATCATGTCTTCCTTCCAGCCTTCATTAGTCCTCAGACTTTCCTGCAGACCTCCTACCCCTGTATCCTCTATCTTTGTCACCGTCTTATCAGGCTTATTCACCATTGTAATTGCAGAGCTTGATGGCTTACTGCCTTTGTTCATAACCAATGGACACTTGATGGTTCCCACTATGACATTAGTGTACCAATCTTTTATTTCTCTTACCCATTCATTTATTAGCTTATCACTAACCTTCATATCTATTGTTACAGCCTCTTCAACTTCTTTCTCAACACCTATTGCTATAGGACTTTTGTCTCCTTTCTTCTCATCCTTTACAAGTTCTCTTTTCTCACACATCATCAACTTGTCCTCCTCATCTTTACCTCTATCTCCTATTACTACTGCATCCTTGGTCTTGGCATCCACAAACTCCTTATTACTCAATACTATGACCTTTGACTAATTTGCTACATCCTCTTGCAATGGAAGCAATGTTAATGATCTCCCTTCATGTTTGATTTGGTATGTGTTGGCCCTTCCATTAGACACAACATTTTTGTCAAATTTCCATGGCCTTCCAAGTAGTAGATGGCAACATTGCATTGGTAGAATATCACAAAGTACCCTATCTCTGTATTCTCCAATCTTGAACTCTACTAATGCTTATTCACTTACTAAAATGGATTGATGATCACTTACCCAAGAGACTTTGTAAGGTGTGTCCCTAGGTACTCTCTTCAACCTCAGTTTGTCTACCATCTCACTAGACACCATATTATCAGTACAACTAGAATCTACTATGACTTTACATACCTTGTCTCTGCATTTGCAAGTTGTCCTAAACAATGCTTTCCTCTAAATCAGCTCCTTCTCCTTGGAGATCTTCAATAGTGCTCTTTCTCTCAGCATCAATGTTTCTCCTACCTCAACAACACAGCTAGTGGGAGTAGAACTACCACATTCTTCTTCTTGGACTAATTGTGTCCTTCTCTCATTCTTTCTTTCACCATCACTTGAAAATTTTTGCTTCTTAGGACACTTATATGCTGGTTGGCCAAACCCTTGGCAATTGTAACACTTACCTATAAAGGTGTTTGCACTCCTTGCACCACCAAATCCACCTCTAAAACATCTACCTCTGAAATCTACACTTTGTCCTTGTGCCTTGTTCATCTCCTCTTGACTCTCATTGACTTGTTTTGTGTTTTGAAAGCATGCTTTGCCTCTAGAGGTGCGGCCTCTACCTCTGGTTATCTTGTCTTCTCTTCTCTTTGGCTTCTCTTCCACTCTTACTACCATCTGATAACATTCTTCAACATTCGTTGGATTTTCCAACACTAGTTCATCCTGCATGTTAAACCTTAAACCACCAATATACCTAGCAACTTTTTGTAGTTCAATTTCATTTTGACCACACCTTATACTCAACTTATAAAACTCTTTAGTATATGTCTTAACATCCATTTCCTTTTGTCTTAAACTTTGAAGCTTTTTAAACATTTTAACTTCATAATCTTTACACAAGAACTTACCTTTGATCTTAGCTACCATCTTGTCCCATGAAATAATCTTTGCCTTTCCTTTCTTCCTCCTCTCTATTTGTTGATAATCCCACCATAACAAAGCATGACCTGTCAGCTTGGTCTTTGCAATCTTCACTTTCTGATCCTCAGTAACTTCTTCACACTCAAAATGAGTGTCCAATTCTGTAATCCAATCTAACGATTCTTCATCATTAAGGCTTCCTCCATACTTTGGCACATCTATCTCCATCTTGTGCTTGTCTTCTTTTGCTGCTTTCAACAACTTTACCTTCCTCTAATCCTCAGGGTCTAGCTCTTCTTCCACATCTTCACACTCAGCTTCCTCTTCTTCCTCAGACTCATTCTCATCACCTAGAGCTACTTCTCTTCTCTAATTTCGTTCTAGGGTAGCCATTCTTTCCTTCAGCTCCCTCAACTCTCTAGCATGCTTTTCCTTCAGGTCATTCATCTCTTCAGCCATGCTTCTCCCTCTTGGAGGCATCTTGACAAACTGCCTTTTCAATTTAACACTTCATAATCACAACTAATCTACTAATTGTGCTCTGATACCACTTGATGCAAAGGTAGGGGAAGAACTCAAATGCAAGGACTCATTGACCACTTGACTGATCATGCTTTGTTTGGATTGTCCTCTCATAATGCATTGTCTCAAGACTAAGGAAAGGTGACTCCACATACCTAGAATGGGTGAAACTCTTGCCTAATCTCTGAGACACCTTAAACCACTCTAATTTGATGGATTGAAACTACCTAACATCACTAAGACTCCTGATCACAAATCTTTCCAGTCGTTTCTTTGTTAATGGCCTAGTTTGCTTGTAGCCCTTAGAAGGGTGTTTTTCAGGTATAACTTGTAGAAATCTTAACAAACCCATGAAAAAAGTAGTTTTTCAAATACCCATTAAGTTTCCTTATAACATATTAAACATGCAGCATGGGTTGTTTTTGGAAATATGTCCTAAAAATGGACTATCTCTGTTGTTCTAGGCCTAATTAAGCCTCCTAGATAAGGTAACTATGGTGTAAGTGCACTATCAACTCTTCTAGCCTAATCCAAGGCATTAATGGGATGGAAAATGATCTAAATACACTAATTTCAGGGTTCTTGGGTTGTCTCAACTCTCTCATGCATCAACTCACTCCTCTATGTAAGTCACAAATCCTAATACATGAAGATATTAGGTTCCACAGCTGCAACAGTCACTTTTCTCTTATCCCCTTCTCTTATCATGAAAACCCAATACAAAACCAAGTAAAACAACTCCATTCCACCCATTTTTGGTTAAAGTGCATGTCGAATGGAGCAAAATTCCATCATTTTTATCAAAACCCTCAAAATTAGGGTTTAAGAGAAAACTTTACAAAATCAGCTACAAAATGCTAAAAATCTAATGGGAACCCCTCTCACAAACTTAAATCAAAGATAATCCAATATACTATAACATTTTATGCACTTTGGCCCTTGACTATACTTGTACGTCCTAGTACAGGACGCTGCAACAACAAAAAGACAGTGATTTTAAAAAAAATAGGGTCAATTCTTGTATTATTTCCACTCCAAGTTACATCCTCTACCTCCATCAACATGACTAAGGTATAAATAGTACGTTCTCATCACTCCCCATCGTGGGAAAAATCAAAAAAGAAAGACAAAAACTGACTGTCCACTACATAGCTATATTTGGACAGTCCCAACATAGGCAGAAATAAAGAGTCCACTACAAAATGGCCATCAATACTACAAGAGTGGCCTTATTACATGTAATTGGTCTATAATGACCTTATCTAAATGACCAAAAAGGCCCCAAACCCCTACAACCTAATAAAAGATTTTAAAAGACTTGCCTTGGTGCCCCTGCACCAATGCCTCATTATCTATGGTGGTTGGTTGCAGAGATTTGAACCCTTAAAACTTATAAGGGTTTGTAACATATTATTGAAGATCCATACAAGTTTGTGTTTCTTCTTCAAACTCATAAATCCTTACTTATTGGTATCCTTCTATCACAGATTGGCTAAAATGAGTGTTATGTGATTTTTGTTTGAATTAGATATTTTTTTGGAGACCTATGCTCTAATATCTATGAGACTAAAAAACTTAAGTGGCTAAACCCTAATAGTAAATGGTTCAATGGTTTACAAGTGATGAGTAGTCACTTTTTGTCTTGTTTAAAGATTGACCACAGGTTGACAACTACATAAGTCATTGTCAGTAAGAGACACTGCTCTGATGAAGGACTGCATGTTGTCATTGATGGCAACAAGGCTACAGGATTCCACTAGAATAACAAAAAGATTTTACTTTGGAAAACATATTTGGTTTGGGAACAAGGCACGAAAGGATTAAGGTCTGAAGGGCCAAAATGACTAAGTATGAGTAGTACATAGAGTAAGTGAGAGAGATTGGGTCAGTATGCCTCGGTAGTAGAAGATCATTATATGTGGTTCAGATATGTTGTTCATAGCTATTTGATGATGATATGTTCTAGTTCTCAAGACCTGACTTTCTCTAGAATTCATAGTATGAAATGTCTAAGTTCGGGTGTATAGAACTAAGACAAGAATAGTGCACAGTGCCAGAGTAAAAGGGTCTGCATTCCTCCGCAGTTGCATATATTGTCTTATGGGTATGAAGGTATAATAAGAAGTCTAGAATGAATGTTGGTTATGAATCTTTGAGTCTCATATGGTCTGCAGTGAGAGTTTTGATGTGACAGATGAATTGGTCAAGCATGTTCATAAGAGACAAGCCGACAAACATGTTAGATATTTATATGGAGAAGATATATTGTTTAAACTATCAATATAAGTGGTTGAATGATTGGTACCGACTTATATGAAGATTATTAAATGATTTTTTGGATCCACATTATTGTTTGTACACATGATCAAGCCAAAAAGGTAAAATACATTTGTATACATGGTTCATATTTGGCTTGCCAGCCTAATTATGAGATGAATCTTATTACAGATATAAATACTTAATGGACTATGATGTTGAGTGTGTGATGTGTGGGATGTGTGTGAAGTTGAAGTGAAAATGATTATGAGTAGAGTATAGAGAAGAAAAAGAAAAACAAGGGTAGAAGACAAAGTTTATGTAGTAGAGTTGAGAAGCAAGGCAAAATAAATGAAGACCTTTTAATCTATGTATTGAGCCTTCATGGTGCAGTCACGATAGGAGGGTTCATAGAATGAACCATCTAGACCATGTAACAAGAGTAAACACAATGAAAACAACTCATAGATATGGAATAAACTTAGATTCAATCATTCATTATATCAAAGAATTCAAATTTAGATCGGCCAGCAACATGTAGGCTTACAATGGGCTCACAGGATTGATTACAGAATATCAGAATTTACACAAGATATAACTTTTCAGCTCCTTCACAAAGAATTTGAATTGTCTATTTTCTAAATCATGAGATGCATCCACACTAAAACCTTGACATACATCATGTATGTCTACAACCCATCATCATCATCATATTTCCCTTAACACTGTCAGCATCATCATATTTTCTCTGCCGACCGATATCCTCCTGCGGACAAACCTTCGACCTTTCGCCTGTCAGCAGCATCATCATATTCGGCTATCGGCAACATCATCATATTCAGCAAGCGCAATCATCCTCCTGACGATCACTGTTCATCTTACCGCCAAACGCTTTCTGCAGCATCATGATGTTCAACATCATGTTCATCAGCAGGATATAAAATATCCGGTTCCCTCCATATATCTTGATGACGACACTTCATGCACCTTTCCTTCGATGCTTACGTCACCCCGATATCCTGATGACGATTATCCTGATGACGATGACGTCACATGCAGCTCCTCCAATATCCTGCTGTCGGCCAAACTTAACATTATCGGCCCGCGATGGTTTTATCAACCTGATCTTCTACCTTATGCCGATATGCTCTTCCTCGGCAACACCTGATGATGATCACCCTGAAACGCATTCACCTTATGCAAATGATTGCATCATGCTCACCTCCATCTATTAGGATGACGCCTGAAGTAACTGCAGGATATACACAGAAATATCCTGATGATGCCGTTGTGACGAATTTCCAACCTTAGCGAATTTTGATCCGCCGAACCTCCTGAGGTGACCCGATCTGCTTTTAGGGTGACCTTTCAGCCTCTAATCACCAGCACGACCTAGCACATACCCATGCTAGGGTTCTCAACACCTCTCGACTGCGATCCTGCAAACATACATGCAAGCAAACAGAAAATGCAAGCTAAATCCTAAACTATGGTACATAGCCATTCCACGGATTCGACGAATCAACCGGTGGAATGGATCAGCGAATCCATGCAACCACCAGAACAGCAACTCGAGTACACAATGGAATTCAAAACAGAGAATGGACACAAACAGGATCTCTTTATTGATTTCAAAAGATGCAAATACAGTACTCTGTCTCACTCTGCAATCTAACTCCTCAATCTGTATCTATATCTCAATCTTGTCTAAGACCAACTGATCCTAATACATAAATAGGATCTGCTTGCGAGTACTACCACTCGATTCCCAGTGGCTGGGAGCTTCCAAGCGGCTGGGAGGATCCAACCGAACATACAGCATAACAGCTGTCATAACAAACTAGCTAAAAATAGAAAAGCACGGTCAACTTGGACCTTATTACATGCATTGGTCTTATAAGACCTTCTTGGAAACATTAACAAGACCTATAACTAACTAACTGCCTCATGGAGGCCAGCTGTCAGGTAGGTGCTCCTGCACCATACTCCCCAATAGAAAAGAACTCATGTCCCATGAGTTAGGTTGTGGAAGTCCTCCACCTTTACACTTTGCCTTTGCAGTGTCTTGACCTGTTCCAGCTTTGTCCTCTGCTGGCTCTCGGCTGCTCCAAGACTTCTGAACTGTAACTTGTTTTCTTGCAAGTAAATCCTCATGCCTGTCAATGTAGGCCTTTCTCTCACATACCTTGTGTTTGTCAGGTTGTCTGACCAGAACCTCTGTCTAAACTGCCTCTTGAACTTCTGTAATGTTCAACTCTGTCTTTCTTTCAACTCTTATAGGACAAACAATAGTCCCAACTATGACAACATCCTTGTCATTCCTCTCAACTGGTTGCTGTTTGCAAACCTGTTTCTGAACCTGCTGCTGACCTCTGTCAGTCAAAACTGAAACTGTCTTCAAACTGTTGTCCTTTACAACTTCTTTCCCTGCAATGTCCTCAACTGCCTTTATGCCTGCTCCTATAGGCTTCTGCACAAATTCCTTCTTTCCCACTAAAATGATTTCTGCTGCCTTCTGTACTACAGCTGCTTCCTGTAATGGCATCAACATAATAGTCTTCCCATCTTTCTTGATGGTGTAGGTATTAGCATACCCATCATACAGTACCCTCCTATCAAATTGCCATGGTCTACCCAACAGTAGGTGACAACATTCCATGGGCAAAATGTCACACAAAACTCTATCATGATATGCTCCAATCTGAAAATCAACATATGCCTGTTCATAGACAAAAAGTGATTGACTATCACTCACCCAAGATGCCTTGTAAGGGTGTTGGTGTGGAATCCTTTCCAAATGTAGTTTATCCACCATTTCCTGAGATACCATGTTGTCTGTTGAACCAGTATCAATGACAACCTTACATACTTTACCTTTGCTCTTACATGTGGTCTTGAAAAGAGCTCTTCTTTGCATCATATCCTTTGATGCCTGCAAACTAATTCTCCTTAGCATCAATGCTTCTCCCTCCTCAGGATATCCATAATTGTCAGGAACTCTATCTTGATAAGTGTTTAAACTTTGCACACTTTCCTCTACTTTCTCTTCTTGCACAAGTTGTACTCTCTTGTCATTCGTTCTGTCATTTCTGGATGATGAATCTTTGCTTTCTGGACATTTGAAAAATGGATGACCAAACTCACCACAGGTGTAACACTTTCCTGAAAATGTAGTAGAACCTCTACCACTTCCAAATCTGCCTCTATTACCTTTCCATCCACCTCTGAAATCAGACTGTCCCTATCCTTTACCAGTGTCTTCTTGACCCTCATTGGTTTGCCTTGTTGTAAGGGCTAATCCTCTTCCCCTCATATTGTTTCCTCTTCCTCTCATGGACTTATCTTGTCTCCTATTCATCTTTTCTTCAATCCGGATTGCCATTTGGTAACAATCCTCCACATTCTTAGGGTTAGCTAAAACTAACTCATCCTGTATGTTCAATCTCAAACCAGCCAAGTACATAGCCACCTTTTCTACCTCATTCTCATGATGACCAGATCTCATACTCAACTTATAAAACTCCTCAGTATATGCCTTCACATCCATTTCCTTCTGCCTTAAAAATTGCAGCTTCTTAAACATCTGAATTTCATAATCCTTAGGCAAGAATTTACCTTTGATCCTTGCTACCATTTTATCCCATGAAGTGATCTTTGACTTCCCTTGTTTCCTTCTCTCAGATTGTACATAATCCCACCATACCAAAGCATGACCTCCTAACTTGGTCTTTGCAATCTTTACCTTCTGATCCTCAGCAACATCTTCACATTCAAAATGATTATCAAGTGCAGCAATCCAATCCAGTAACTCATCTTCATTCAAACTTCCATTATACTTGGAAACATCAACCTTTACCTTAGGTTTATCACTCTGTACTACCTTTAACAGTTTTGCAAATCTTTGGTCTTCAGCATTCAGTTCTTCAGCTACCTCTTCATACTCTTCAACAGTATCTTCATCTTTTTCAGACTCACTGTCTTCCACTTCCCTCTTTTTGTTCTTCTCCAAGGCTACAAGCCTGGCCTGAAGTGCTTCAGCAAGCTTCTTCATCTTCCTCATCTCTCTGGCATGTTTTTCCTTCATCTCCTGCAATTCCCTTGCAGTACCATTACCTTTCGGAGGCATTTTGTCAACCTCTCACTCCTCTACCTCTGTCTTTTCAGTGACAGAATCAACACACAACAGCCCAGACCTTTTGCTGAGCTCTGATACCACTATGATGCAGAGGCATCCACACTAAAACCTTGACATACAGCATGTATGTCTACAACCCATCATCATCATCATCATATTTCCCTTAACACTGTCAGCATCATCATATTTTCTCTGCCGACTGATATCCTCCTGCGGACAAACCTTCGACCTTTCGCCTGTCAGCAGCATCATCATATTCGGCTATCGGCAGCATCATCATATTCGGCAAGCGCAATCATCCTCCTGACGATCACTGTTCATCTTACCACCAAATGCTTTTTGCAGCATCATGATGTTCAACATCATGTTCATCAGCAGGATATAAAATATCTGGTTCCCTCCATATATCCTGATGACAACACTTCACGCACCTTTCCTTCGATGCTTACGTCACCCCGATATCCTGATGACGATTATCCTGATGACGATGACGTTACATGCAGCTCCTCCAATATCCTACTGTCGGCCAAACTTAACATTATCGGCCCGCGATGGTTTTATCAACCCGATCTTCTACCTTATGCCGATATGCTCTTCCTCGGCAACACCTGATGATGATCACCTCGAAACGCATTCACCTTATGCAAACGATTGCATCATGCTCACCTCCATCTATTTGGATGACGCCTGAAGTAACTGCAGGATATACACAGAAATATCCTGATGATGCCGTTGTGACGAATTTCCAACCTTAGCGAATTTCAATCCGCCGAACCTCCTGAGGTGACCCGATCTACTTTCAGGGCGACCTTTCAGCCTCTAATCACCAGCACGACCTAGCACATACCCATGCTAGGGTTCTCAACACCTCTCGACTGCGATCCTGCAAACATACATGCAAGCAAACAGAAAATGCAAGCTAAATCCTAAACTATGGTACATAGCCATTCCACCGATTCGACGAATCAACCGATGGAATGGATCAGCGAATCCATGCAACCACCAGAATAGCAACTCGAGTACACAATGGAATTCAAAACAGAGAATGGACACAAACAGGATCTCTTTATTGATTTCAAAAGATGTAAATACAGTACTCTATCTCACTCTGCAATCTAACTCCTCAATCTGTATCTATATCTCAATCTTGTCTAAGACCAACTGATCCTAATACATAAATAGGATCTGCTTGCGAGTACTACCACTCGATTCCCAGCGGCTGGGAGCTTCCAAGTGGCTGGGAGGATCCAACCGAACATACAGCATAACAGCTGTCATAACAAACTAGCTAAAAATAGAAAAGCACGGTCAACTTGGACCTTATTACATGCATTGGTCTTATAAGACCTTCTTGGAAACATTAACAAGACCTATAACTAACTAACTGCCTCATGGAGGCCAGCTATCAGGTAGGTGCTCCTGCACCATGAGAACTACTTTCCTAAGGATCTATTACATCAACATATCATCTTCAGTAAAAAAGATTCCTCCACATTGGCCAAGGAAGATCACAAACTCCAATGAAGAGCTATCATGTGTGTACACAGATAGGTCAAACCTAAATGAATAGAACTCCTCCGTAAATGAATGGAGTGATGTGTGGATCTTAGGGAAGGTTGGCCACAAACTATAGATCATTGAATGATGTGTTGTTAGGATCCACAAGTCAGGAAATGTTCCATAGGTCTTCTCCTTTAGCTGATTATCTGAGACTGCTAGGATGCTCTATTCTGGGAAAGTAGTTGATCTTCTGATAGTGATATCTTTCCGGTACTTAATTCAAATGCTCTAAATTCTGGATATGATGTAGATGAACATGTCTAGATGCTAAGTCCATCTCCACAAGGTATGAAATGTAACTACGGTAGAATGTGGACCAAAATACATAAACTACTTCTGACTGAACTACCTGAATTGAACTGGGAAAATGAAAAGAAACAAGCTGAATTGCAAGCAAACTAAAATGCAAATGTTTTTTTTTTTGGTTGATGTAAGATTGCTCTTGAACTAGGGATGCTCCTATATCAGACTTCTAGGGTTATTGAAAAATTGAGTCCCTCACTTTGTTGGGGCTAGAGGGAAACCAAGACGGTCCACCTCAGTCTGAGAAATCCATGATGAATCTTCTTTCGGTCTGCCTTTCCATTTCACAAGGTATTCTTTGTATTGTCTTCCTCTGGTGCTGCATCCAATTCTGATGCCTAGGATGTCTTCAATCTGCTCTAGTGCATGTTGTGGTAACTACTTCTTCAAGTCTTCCTTTATGCTATCACTGAACTCTGCTTCATGATACTGATATAGGTCTATAATTTTGAGAATATGTGAAATACCCAATGTCTCTAGTAGCTCCACTTCGTATGCATTTCCTGAATCAAATTTTCTGAGTATCCTACAGGGTCCAAACTTCTTCATCTTCAACTTGTTATATGTTCCAACTGGAAATCTTTCTTTTCTCAAATATACCATCACTTCATCTCCAACTACAAATTCCTTATGTCTTCTCTTCTCATCTGCCTTTTCCTTATACTTACTGTTCATGTCCTCCAAATGCTTCTTTACCTGATCATGCACTATCTTCACACGTTCTACAAATTCTTCTGCTTCTGCACTTCTCTTTTCTTCCAAACTGATATCTCTTAATTTTGCAACTCCTTTAGGGTCTACTATGATAATAATCTCAAAAGGTGTTCCTTCGATACTCCTATTCACTGAATTATTATATGCAAACTCTACTTGTGAGAGAATCAAATCCCAACTCCTTGTCTTGTCTCCAACCAAACATCTCAACAAGTTTCCCAAACTCCTATTCACTACCTCTGTCTGCCCATCATTCTGTGGATGAAAATCTCAAGTGAACTTCAAATCTATCTTCATCTTCTACGAAAGTGTCTCCCAAAAGTATCCAAGAAATCTGGGGTCTCTATCTGAAAGTATGCTCTTAGGTAATCCATCCAATCTCACAATCTCCTTGAAAAATAGGTCAGCTACATGTACTGCATTAGTTGTCTTCTTACAAGGTATGCAATGATCCATCTTTGAAAATCTATCCACCACTACAAATATTGAATCATGTCCTCTTTGTGTCTTCAGAAATCCCATTAAAAAATCCATGCATATGTCTTCCCAAGGTCTCTCCAGTACTATCAAAGGTTTATACAATCTAGTGTTTTGACTACTCCTTTTTGCTACTTGACAAACTCTACAACTTTGCACAAATTTCCTGACATCCTTATGTATCTAAGGCCAAAAGTAGTTTTCACTTACCAAGGCCACTATCTAGTCAATGCCAAAATGTCCTGCCAATCATCCACTATGTTTCTCCTTGATCAAATTATCTCTCATTGAACTCCTAGGTATGCATAACTGACTTCCTTTGAACAACATATCCTCCTGAATAAAATAATCCAACCACTTACTCCTATCTATCACAATAGGTTCCTTACATACTTTTCAAGGTTTTGCAAAATCAGTGTCTCCATCATACATGTTCTTCAATTCATCAAATCCTAATACTTCAACTCTCGTATTTGTTAGCAAGTTCCTTCTCCTACTCAATGCATTAGCAACTTTGTTTGATTTACCACTCCTATGCTTCAACATGAAAGTATAACTCTACATGAACTCTACCCATCTCATATGTCTCTGATTCAACTTACCTTGACTATTCAAATACTACAAAGCTTGATGATCTGTATAGAACACAAACTCCTTAGGCAGCAAGTAATGTCTCAACTTCTTCAAGGCTTGAATTATGGCATAGAACTCTTGATCATAAACTGAATATCTTTTCCTTGCATCATTCAACTTCTCACTAAAATATGCCATAGGTTTACCTTCTTGACTTAACACTGCTCCAATTGCATTTCCACTTGCATCACAATCTACTTGAAACACCTTATCAAAATCTGGTAATGCCAAAACAGGTTGCTCTAACACTTTCTGCTTGAACAACTCAAAACTTTTATCTACTTCTGATGTCCACTTGAAATATTTTCTGTCACCTCTCATTGTCTCTGACATAGGGTTACAAACTGAACTAAAATTTCTAATGAACTTCCAGTAGAAACTAGCCAATCCATGAAATGATCTCACTTCTCCAATGCTCTTTGGTGTAGGCCATTCAACAATTGCTCTAACTTTCTCAGGATCCATCTTCAATCCTTCTATAGAAATCACAAATCCCAAGTACACTAGTTCTTCCTTCATGAAACTACACTTCTTGATGTTTATCAACAATTTATCTCCCCTCAACCTCTACAAAACTTGCCTAATATGCCACAAATGTTCTTTTGTTTTACTAAAAATCAAAATGTCATCCAAGTACACAATAACAAACTTACCCAAGAATTTCTTCAAAACTTCATTCATCATCCTCATGAAAGTACTTGGTGCTGTTGTCTCTCAGATTTTTACCCTTGTTGCAGTTGTCAAACTTCAATAATCTGGAGAAACATGGGAATGATCTTGAAGTGTGGGACCTTGCGAAATGAGATCAACCCTCCAGAGAAGGCCAGCTTCCTTAACTGGTTATCACCTAAAATCTACTAGATCTTCAAAGGAAAAGGGAGAAGGAATGCTTTTAAATGAAAGATAAATAAAAAACTTTGAAAATAAAGGGGTGATTCACCGAGTCGAATAGAAGAACCCTCACAATACTGAGAAAATGCACAACATAACCATATACAACAAGTAGACATACACAGATTCATACGATTCTTAGCAGAGGTAAGAGATACAATGATTGAGAGGAACAAAGATGTTCACTAAAAGTCACATGCAGGTTTACACTAAACCAAAATCCATAAAAGAGGTAAAAATAACTTGCATATACTCAATAAGAAGGCATAGTTAAAGTAGCAAAAAGCTCTATTTGGAAACAGAAAGACTCCTTGCTAAAAAATTTCCAACCCTATGTACATCTCATCCTTATGCTTATATAGCATTTCAAACTGACCTAAGTCGGTTATAAAAATTCGCTCCATAAGCTGTAACGGAAAAATATCTATGACAGAAGGGACGTCCATCTGTAAGAATTTATGGCGTAAAAATATCTAGAACAGGGGTAAGTGGGAGATATTTTGAGTCTTCAATGCAAGCTGCTAGATCATCGACCCCCTCTGATAAATGCAACAAATATCTACATTTGTATCTTGCCAAAAATGACTGCTGAAACATCCAGCCGATTAAGCATGCAAAGCCAGATTCAAAATTTGAAAGTGAGAATATTCTACTCAAAGTCCGCCAGATGAAAGAGGAGGCAAAAATAAACACTTTTGCCTTTTGAAGCATGTTGAAAATTGCCAAAATGAAGGAGATATGGATGGTCAAAGTTGTGGTCAAACTGCACTTGTATATTGTTCTACACATGCAAACTGCTTTGTATGTTTTGCCTTGTATGTGCAAATGTATGTGTAAAAATACAATTGCAAATGTACAATTGGGGGCCTTTACTTTTGTATCACTTTTTGCATGTATGCCCCTACCATGTGTCATCACCAGATTGGTCGTTGAGCAGGGACTAAGACCATCGCTAAAAAATTGCACTTTCTTATCAGCGGTCGGAATGACTGAAAATAGGGCAGCCGATGCACTCTGGTCTCGCTAAAAACCATTGTATCATCCTTTGTATATCCGATTGTATATGCAAACATACAATCATGAAATACATACAATATGGAACTCAAAAGATAATGAAGCAAGTCAAAATTGACATCAGGTCCAGCCCTTGTATCTTTCCTTTTTTTTATATTGCACCTTTGGACCTTGTATATGCAATTATACAATACGAACCCCAAAAATGATTATATACTGCATTTGATCTCGAGTTGGGTTTGGACTTTGTATGCTTCTCCTTGTATATTCCCTTTGCATATTGCATTATACAATGTGAATATACAAGGAAAACATACATACAATCGTAGTTGTACATACAACGTGGAACTCAAAAGATTATCCATCAGAATGAAACCTTGAACCGGTTCCGGCCCTTGTATTTCTACCTCTTTGTATGTGCAAACATACAAGCACTTCAACATGCAAACTGCGGACTTAATGCTAAATATGCCAAATTTGACTTTACCGTCAGGTCCGCCTTGTATGTTGCCAATGTATCTAACCTTTGTATATCGCATATACAATGCGAAATATACAAAGGAAAACTACATACAAACCACTTGCATGCAAACTGTTTATTTCGGCATATACATGTGACCTTGGTATATTGGTTTGTATATGACCTTTGTATGTTGAAACATACAACGCGAAACATACAAAGGAAAACATGCATACAAACCTTGCATACAAACATGCATTTGAACTTGTACCTACCTTTTGTATGTGCACTTGGTGGGCCCCAGGCTTTGTATCTCTTTGCTTGTGTATAAACTTGCATCTTCCTCCTTGTATCTTTTCTTTACATGTGCAAAAATACAATTGCAAATGTACAATTGGCAGACCCCACCCTTTGTATCTTGCCTTTCAAATTTTCCTTGTATGTGCCAATATGCAAAAGCCTTTGTATCTTGCTGATATACAAGCCGCCAATGTATCCTTGAATCTCTTTTTCTTTTGTATGTCCCCCTTGTATGTCACCAATATACATTAGCCTTTGTATGTTCCTCTACATATTTGCCTTGCATCTTTTCTTTGCATCTTTTCTTTGTATGTGTGATTGTACATTTGAACATACAATGTGAACATACATTCACCCCTTGCATTCTACCCCCTGCATATCCCCTTTGTATATGGTACCTTGTATCTCACTGATGTACATTTCCTTTATATATGCGAACATACAATGGCGAATGTACATGCGAACATACATTCAAAAATGCATATACAAATACTAAGTATGAAACTAAGAAATCTTTGCGATGGAAAATACTTGATGCTAAAATATTTCTGAGTTTTTCTAGGTTTTTAGAAAAGATTCTTCAGGCAAGATTTTGGCATTTTTTGTAAGGCACAGCATGAGTAATTGAAGGATTTAAGACTTTCCTCTTTCTATTTAGGCTTTCTCTGATCGGATTTCTTTGATAGAAAGAGGGGGAAAAGGAATATTTTGGGGGGGGTCAAAATATGACAACTTTGGCAACTTCTACAGGAAGTTTGCCTACTAAACATGAGATCAGTGGTCTTATGCATCCATTGGGTATGGAGTCACACAGAGACTAAAATATACTTTTGACAAACAATCCTGAACATTAGTGACTTGGCACATCAGCAATGAAGAACACTTGGAAGACCAAAACCAAAACAAAATACTAAAAGCAACCCTCATATTCAGCTAGGCAGCACTTAGGGAAAACAAAAGGGGATCTAAACTATTGTGCAACAATACTTATTGAAAGCAAGAAACCTAAACTACTGATTTACAAGGTAAGTCATACCTCAAAACACCTCTTTAGGTGTATCCCATTTACTGGGATAGGAAAATTTTCTCCATCCATGTTTGATAACTGAAATGCATTGTTCTTCTTACATTCGGTAATGATAAATGGGCCACTCCACATGCTGTCAAACTTGGAGTGGTTCCCTGGCCTGCTTTTCAACTCATTCCATTGGAGGACCATATCACCCTCCCTAAAGATTCTGGGAGTGGCCTTCTTATCAAAATTTCTTTTTGTCTGAAGCTGATGATACTCCATAGCTTTCATAGCTTTATCTCTGATTTCTTCAAGCTCCATAAGTTGAGCATATCTGATAGCCATGGGATCCTCTTCTTCAAACATCTCCAGCTGATTCATGATATCAAGTGCTGGCAGCTCCATAGACCCAGGCAATCTTGCCTCTTTCCCATAGACTAACATATATGGAGAGTTTCCAATAGACCTCTTGGGAGTTATTCTATCTTCCCATAAGGCAGATTTCAAATTGGTGTGCCAAGTCCTCTGGTTGTCCTCTATTGATCTTTTGATAATCCTTATGAGATTTTTATTTGTGGATTCAACCAAACCATTACCCCGTGGGTAATAATTTGATGAAGTGTTCAAATAGATCCCATTCTTCACAGCCCAGTCAGTTATCTTCAATCCAACAAAGGCCAAAGCATTGTATGAGATAATTGACTTAGGTATTCCAAATCTAGATACCAAATCACAATAAAAGTTCAAAACAACAGTCTCATTGGATTCCTTCAAAGCCACTACTTTAGTCCACCTTGTGAAATAGTTTGTTGCTGTAAATATCCACTTGTGGCCTACACTTGATGGTGGGTTAATGGGACCTATAAAATCAATGCCCCATCTCATGAAGGGCTGCTCTACTTGAATTGGCTGCAGAGGTAGAGCTGGTAGCCTTTCCTTGCCTGCAAAAATGGCACATTTCACACATTTTCTAACCCATGCATGGGCATCCTTGAATAAGCTGGGCCAGTAATATCCAGCTCTCATTATTTTCCAAGTAGTTATCCTTGGGGCAAAATGACCCCTTGCTGTTCCATCATGAAACTAAAGTAGCACCTTGTTAGTCTGACCATTATCAATGCATCTTAACACACCATTAAAGTCCTTTCTAAAAAGGATGACATTTATTAAAACATATGGAATGGATTGCAGTCTAAAATATCTTCTTTTGGTTCTATCTAGACCTGCTAGACATTCACCAGTTTGCAAAAATTGAGTCATGTTATTAACCCAACTTGTGCTCACTGCTGCTGTATCATCCTGATGTGCATCTTCAATGATCAGAAGCACCTCTTCTTCTTTTTATGTTTTATTTTCAGAACTGGTAGCAAGTTGTTCACTGAGTCCTCTGCCTCTGGCGAGCTTGGTTATCTTGATATCTACGTCATATTCCATGACTTTGGTGATCCAAATAGCCCTTTTCTCATTAACATCTTTACCTAACAGGAACTCCTTCATGCTAGGGTGAGCAACCATCAAATGTGTCTTATTGTTAGAAATAAGATGCCTAAATTTTTTTAGACTTCTTACCATTGCAAAGACATGTTTTTCAACGAAGCTATACCTTTGTTCGTACTCTTCCAGTCCTTGACTAAAGAAAGTGATTGGCTATTTAAAGCCGTCACTCTGTTGCTATACCAGAATCGCAGAGATTGTATCTAGACCGCCATAAGAATACAAGATAAAATCTTTTGAGAAATCAGGATTTACCAGAGTTGGTGCAGCTAATAACGCTTCTTTTATGGACTCAAAGCTAAGTTTGGCCTCCTTTGTCCAACTGAAAACTGTATTTTTCTTTAGCATAGAGGTCAACAGCTTCAATATATTTGCAATATTAGGTATAAATCTTCGCAAAAAATTAATTTTGCTAATAAAACTTTGTAGTCCTTTCTTGTGACTGGGTAAAGGCAGCTCCAAAATAGCCCTTACCCTTTCTATATCAATGGTAATTCCCTATTTTGACACAACGTGTCCTAAAAGCTTGCCTTCATGCACAATGAAAATGCATTTCTTGGGATTGAGAGATATCCCAAACTCTTTACATCTCTCGAATACTTGCCTCAAGTGGGATAAATGTTCAGCTGCATCTTTAGAGAAAACTGTAATATCATCAAGGTACACAAGTACCAATTTATACAACAGACCCTTAAAAGCCATATCCATAGCTCTCTAAAAACTAGAGCCAACATTTGACAGACCAAAAGGCATCCTTTTGTAGGCCATGGTGCCCCATTTGGTAGTAAAAGTGGTTTTGAACTGATCTTCCTCCTTGACCAATACTTGATTATAACCAGAATATCCGTCTAGCAAGGAGAATCTTTTTGAACCAGCCACCACTTGCAGAATTTGCTCCATTGAGGGCAGTGGGTAGTGGTCCTTCAGGGAGGCTCTATTAAGGTCTCTAAAGTTGACACACAGCCTAATCTCTCCATTCTTTTTTCTCACAGGGACAAGGTTGGAGACCCAAGAAGTATGTTTGATCGGGAAAATGATCTTTCCCCCAATCAACTTAGTTAATTCTTTAATCATTAGAGGCTCAAGCTTTGGATTTAAAGGTCTTTCCTTCTACCTCACAGGTTTTGTACCTGGTTCTAACTCTATAGTATGTTGGGCAATATGAGGGTCAAACCCCTTTAGTCTGAATAATCCCAAGCAAACACATCTTCAAATTCTTGACAAAGAGCAATGAAAGCTTTCCTATCTTCAGGCGAATAGATTTTACCAATTTTGAGAAGCTTACCCTTGAAAATTTCTAGCTCCTCATAATGTCCCACTTTGACTTGCATGGTGATTTTACTCTTTTTTAGCTGATCATCAATGCTAAAAATGGATTCCAAGGTTACCAATCCTCTGGGTAGCTTATTTGTCCTTAACTGAACAATCTGATCTTTACCATATTGTTGTTTGAGTTTGTCCTGATTCATCACAGAAAACTCATCCTCTTCTAGCAAAAAACATAGGATCTATTCATCACTCTCAAAACCCTGCCAATGAATGTTATTGTCAGGAATAGAGGGCCTATCCATGATTTTCACATGAGGCTACACTTTTTCTCTTTGAATATCACTGGGGATATCAAACTGAGCCCTAATTGTAGCTAACCTATCTGCATGATAGTTCTGATTTCTTGCAATAGAGATTAGATTGAAAGCATCAAACTCTTCAATCATATCCCATACCCTATGTTTGTAGCATTTCAAAGTATCATTCTTCGTGACATGTAGTCCTCTTACCTGATTTACAATAAGTTCACCATCCCCAAACACCTACAAAGAGCCAATTTTCCTCTTTCTTGCCCACTGCAAACCTTGGATCAATCCCTCATACTCAGCAGCATTATTTGTACATGAAAAAGCAAAATGGAAAGAAGAATAATATCTTTCACCTTGTGGAGACACAAGCATTGCACCACCACCAGATCCATTCCTATTCCTAGAGCCATCAAAGTATATTTTCCATACTTCCTCTTGCTTCTCTATCTGTTGTTGTGCACTCTTTACAAGGTTTGGAATTTCTATTTCAGGTTCGTGTAGTATGTAAACACCCATACCAGTTTCTTGGATGTGCCCTTCAGGATCATCTACAACATTTTCCAAGGCCCACTCCTTTAACAGCACCTCTGGTATACTTTCAGCTTGCAGCTCTTGAGTAGCAACAAGCTCAGGATCATCAAATATAATGTAATTTGCATTAACAACACTTGGTGTATAAGGCTCTATGTGATACTGGGTAAGCAATTCAAACTTTAGGGTCACCTTTGTGCCATATCTGGTCCTAAAAAGCATGTGGGACCAGTCCGAGGATAAATATCCTCCTATCTTGGCTATGAACTCTCTTTGACAAACACATGGCAAAATAAGGAGGTAAGTCTATGATGAATACCTCCTGAGAAATGGAAACATTTGGCCAAGTGTGCAAGGTGAGAGTTAGATCTTTTATCACACCTATAGTGTTAACAGCTGTGCCATATAACTGAAGCACACCTTTCTCCAAGGGTTGGTATTTCAATCCTAATTGGTCTGCAATCTATTTTGGCATCACAGAACTACTTGCACCACTATCCAATATACAGTTATGTACTATCTTGTCTCCAATTATTAAAGATACATAAAATGGAAGTGATTTAGCACTTTTGTTTGGTTGTTTGTTGTTGTCCTGGGATGAATTGGTAAGGATAGCCCTAGTTGGGTCAACAGTTGCATCATTTGACATTTTAAAATCAGACAAGGCGGATTGCAACATGTCCTTTTGACCTAGGATTGCTAAGGAATCCCACAGATATTGTCACATTCATCTTCTTCATATTTTCAATGATATTAAAAGGTGGAGTGACATTTACCTACTGGTGTGACTTTGTAGCAGTAGTATCAGCCTGCAAATGAGGTTGTTCCCTTGTAGTTGCTTGAGTATTTCTTTTCAAAATATAGGGAATCTGGGATGTAGATGCATCAGCAGGTCCTTTTCCTTTTTTTGCTGTTTGATCTATCTCATAACCCCTCTTTTTGGCTCTTGTATTTGCTGCAACTGAGGCATCATCTCTATTCATGCCACAAAATTCACCTTCCTTCCATGCCAATTCATGAAGGCAGAATCACTCTGAGGTTGTTCCTGCTGTTGGACAACCCCATCATTAGGTGTGTTTGGCTATGAGACTGCAACATTTTGCACCATTAGAGCCTAATTTATCACCCCATTTGAGTAGGTTGCCTGACTGTGTGGCTGATTGCATGGAAAACACCATTCATATTCAGCTGTAAGGTTATTCTAAATAGGGACAAGGTCCCTAACTGCATTAACGGGTGTCAGATTGTAAGGCTGAAAAGGCCTCTCGTTGACATTCTACCTGGTACCTTGGTAATTGCCTCGATACGGAGGCTTGTTGGCTTGGTATGGCTGATTCTACCCCTAATAAGGCTGATTTTACCCTTGATAAGGCAGATTTTGCCCTTGGCTAGGTTGCTGATAATGTTGTCTATTCTGGGACTGTTGCTTTTTGATGTTTACCAGCTCATTCCCAAAATTTTGTAGGATGTTCTCTATTTTCTGTTGGCTACTTTTTATCTCTCTTAACTCTTGTGATGAGCTAGGAGCAGTAGTTTCAGAATTGGCAGTACTTGGCAATGCTGCAATAGTAGGTAAAGGGGCAAAATATGGGATTGGCAAGGGCATTGAAGCTTGAATCTCAGGAAAAAAGGGCACTGGTGGTCTAGGTGCTATTTTCCTAGCTTGAATCAAGCTATTTTCTTCTCTAATAGCTATTTCATATGCATCAGGTAAACTTGTACCTCCCAATGATCGTATCATTACTGAAATATCACTATTTAGAGCTTTTAAAAAATATAGAAAAGCATATTCTGATGGAGGCCTTACCATGGCAGGAATTTTGTCCCATGTCTTATGGAACCGGAAGTTGAAGTCCCTCATTTGCTCCTAGGGAGCTCTCTTTATTGTAGTCATCTATTAAACCAGCGATAAGTTATCTGACTTATCTTGAAATTGTTTGTTTAACTTATTGCCTAGATCATCCCAAGATCCAATGGTTTCCACTGGTAAACTCCTGAACCATTGTAATGCTTTTCCTTTGAATGAGGCAGCCAGCAGCCTGATGGCTACATTTTCTTGGGTTACATGATGAACCCCACATAGAGATGCTACGTCTCTAATGTGCTCAATTGGGGTAGTTTGATCCTCCCTTGTGAAATAGGGCAGACTCTTCAAAGCTGCCATGGGTATATTGTCATGCACTATCAAATTCAATGGGCTGCCCCCATCAAAAGCGACAAATGGCTGATTCCTTGCCATTAGAATAGCTGGAGGTGGGTTTGCTTGAACCGATACAGGAACTATAGGTACTACTAGTCTAAACCTTGGTGGGGTTGATTGTATTCTCTTTGAAACTGAAGTCCTTACTACAGTTCTACTCTGTCTTCTAGGCGGAGATAGCTGCAAATAGTCAAATGAACTCAAACTCTGAGTTTGTATCTTTCTCATAAAATATGTAATAGAACTAATCTACTTGTCCTTTTTCAGTATGAGTCACCAGATATACTCAAATGCCTTTTAAGAGCCTGATAATGCTGGTAGCATATCATAACCAGCAATATGATTAAAACAATAAGTAATGTTCTACTTGAATAGATTAGTCCCATCGGGTGTGCCAAAAACTGTTGTCTCTCATATTTGTACCCTTGCTGCAGTTGTCAAACTTCAGCAATCTAGAGAAACACGGGAATGATCTCGAAGTGTGGGACCTTGCAAAATGAGATCAGATCTCCAGAGAAGGCCGGCTTCCTTAATTGGTTATCACCTAAAATCTACTAGATCTTCAGAGGAAAAGGGAGAAGGAATGCTTTTAAATGAAAGATAAACAGAAAACTTTGAAAATAAAGCGGTGATTCATTGAGTTGAATAGAAGAACCCTCACAGTACTGAGAAAATGGACAACATAACCAGATACAGTAAGTAGATATACACAGATTCATTTAAGAGACACAATGATTGAGAGGAACAAAGATGCTCACAGACAGTCACATGTAGGTTTACACAACCAAAATCCATAAAAGAGGTAAAAATAACTTGCATATATTCAATAAGAATGCATAGTTACAGTAGCAGAAAGCTTTGTTTGGAAATAGAAAGACTCCTTGCTAAAAAATTTCCAACCCTATTTACATCTCATCCTTATGATTATATAGCATTTCAAACTAACCTAAGTCGATTAAAAAAATTCACTCCATGAGCTGTAACAGAAAAATATCTATGACAGAAGGGACGTCCATCTGCAAGAATTTATGGCGTAAAAATATCTAGAACAGGGGCAGGTGGGAGATATTTTGAGTCTTCAATGCAAGTTGCTGGATCATCGACCCCCTCTGATAAATGCAACAAATATCTGCATTTGTATCTTGCCAAAAATGACCGTTGAAATGTCCAGCCGATTAAGCATGCAAACCCAGATTCAAAATTTGAAAGTGAGAATATTTTGCTCAAAGTCTGCCAAATGAAAGAGGAGGCAAAAATAAGCACTTTTTCCTTTTGAAGCATGTCAAAAATCACCATAATGAAGGAGATATGGATGGTCAAAGTTGCGGTCAAACTGCACTTGTATATCGCTCTGCACATGCAAATTGCTTTGTATGTTTTGCCTTGTATGTGCAAATGTATGTGTAAAAATACAATTGCAAATGTACAATTGGGGGCCTTTACTTTTGTATCACTTTTTGCATGTATGCCCCTGCCATGTGTCATCACCTAATTGGTCATTGAGTAGGGCCTAAGACCATTGCTGAAAAACTGCACTTTCTTATCGGCGGTCAGAATGACTGAAAACAGGGTGGCCGATGCACTCTGGTCTCACCGAAAACCAATGCATCATCCTTTGTATATCCGATTGTATATGCAAACATACAATCGCGAAATACATACAATATGGAACTCAAAAGATAATGAAGCAAGTCAAAATTGACGTCAGGTCTAGCCCTTATATCTTTCCCTTTTTTTTATATTGCACCTTTGGACCTTGTATATGCAATTATACAATACGGACCCCAAAAATGATTATATACTGCATTTGATCTTGAGTTGGGTCCGGACTTTGTATGCTTCTCCTTGTATATTCCCTTTGCATATTGCATTATACAATGTGAATATACAAGGAAAACATACATACAATTGCAGTTGTACATACAACGTGGAACTCAAAAGATTATCCATTAGAATGAAACCTTGAACCAGGTCCAGCCCTTGTATCTCTGCCTCTTTGTATGTGCAAACATACAAGCACTTCAACATGCAAACTGTAGGCTTAATGCTGAATATGCCAAATTTGACTTAATAGTCGAGTCCGTCTTGTATGTCACCAATGTATCTGACCTTGGTATATCGCATATACAATGCAAAATATACAAAGGAAAACTACATACAAACCACTAGCATGCAAACTGTTTATTTCGGCATATACATGTGACCTCGGTATATTGGTTTGTATATGACCTTTGTATGTTGAAACATACAACACGAAACATACAAAGGAAAACATGCATACAAACCTTGCATACAAACATGCATTTAAACTTGTACCTGCCTTTTGTATGTGCACTTGGTGGACCCCAAGATTTGTATCTCTTTTCTTTTGTATAAACTTGCATCTTCCTCCTTGTATCTTTTCTTTGCATGTGCAAACATACAATCACAAATGTACAATTGGCGGACCCCACCCTTTGTATCTTGCCTTGCAACTTTTCCTTGTATGTGCCGATATGCAAAATCCTTTGTATCTCGCCGATATACAAGCCGCCAATGTATCCTTGAATCTTTTTTCCTTTGTATGTCCCCCTTGTATGTCATCGATATACATTGGCCTTTGTATGTTCCTCTACATATTTGCCTTGCATCTTTTCTTTGCATCTTTTCTTTGTATGTGCGATTGTACATTTGAACATACAATGCGAACATACATTCACCCCCTACATTCTACCCCCTGCATATCCCCTTTGTATATGGTACCTTGTATCTCTCTGATGTACATTTCCTTTGTATATGCAAACATACAATGGCGAATGTACATGTTAACATACATTCGAAAATGCATATACAAATACTAAGTATGAAACTGAGAAATCTCTACGATGGAAAATACTTGAAGCCAAAAGATTTTTGGGTTTTTCTGGGTTTTCATCAAAGCTTCTTCAGAAAAGATTTTGGAATTTTTTGTAAGGTACAGCATGAGTAATTGAGGGATTTAATACTTTCCTCTTTCTATTTAGGCTTTCTCTGATCGGATTTCTTTGATAGAAAGAGGGGGAAAAGGAATATTTTGGGGGGGGGGTCAAAATATGACAACATGTGCATTTGTCAATCCAAAAGGCATGACTAACCACTCATACAGTCCTTCATTTGTCTCGAAAGCAGTTTTTCATTCATCTCCTTCTCTGATTCTGATATGATGGTATCCACTCTTCAAATCTATCTTTGTGAAGTATCTTGCTCCACTCAAACAATCCATGACATCATCCATCCTAGGTAAAGGAAATCTATACTTAACTGTGATCTTATTAATGGCTCTAGAGTTTATAAACATTTTCCATTCTCCATCCTTCTTAGGTGCTAGCACTGCAAGTACTACATAAGGACTCAAACTTTCTCTGATCAAACCTTTCCTCAACAATTCTTGTATCTGTCTATTCAACTCTTCATTCTCTACCAATGTCATTCTATGTGCTGTTTTGTTAGGCAAACTTGATCCAGGT
This sequence comes from Cunninghamia lanceolata, assembly GCA_027924645.1. Taxonomy (NCBI): domain Eukaryota; kingdom Viridiplantae; phylum Streptophyta; class Pinopsida; order Cupressales; family Cupressaceae; genus Cunninghamia; species Cunninghamia lanceolata. The sequence goes on from BSBN01000567.1 coordinate 7,344,137, forward strand.
ATAAGGTCCATGTGATGATAGATACTCCTTATGGTTGGCAATCCTTTAGGTACATTATCTGATATGATGTCTTCATACTCTGTCAGCAACTCTGTTATCTCCTCTAGTTATGATTCTTCAGTCTCCTTCTTCAATGTTTCAAGCTTCTTAGGAATCAAAGCATAACACATATTCTCATGTCTCAAACCATCCAGAAATTTTCTTCCATCTACCAAACAAATTCTAGTATTCCCACATACTTCATTCTTAAGATCATATAATAAAGGAATCAAAGTAATTCTCTTTCCATTTGTTGTTATAGTGTATGTATTCTTTCTCCCATCATGTATAGATTTTCTATCATACTGCCTGTTGGCAAGAGACACTATATGGATTCATGGTTGTTGTCATTGATGGCAACAAAGGTCATCCCACATATCCGCAAGACATGATATGTCTCTACCGGAAGTCAGAATAAAGAATGTTGTGGTCCGGTGAAGAAGAACAGAGCATGTGGCAAGGTCCGACAGATTGGTCTGGACCTCTCAGAGGAAGTGTCTTGGTGCAGTGCGGATTTGGGGAAGTCAAGAGGACTACCTTGAGTGGTATATTCCAAGGATTTAGCCTCCGGTGATGGACAAGGAAAAAGATATGAATGGTTGAGTACCGGATTCCTGAGAGACAGTGAAAACAGAGGAAGAACTGACTGGCAGAGTATCAGACTGCTTTCCGGATGGGTTACTATTGATGACAGAGGTTGTGAAGGCATGAATCATGTTTGGCCGACATGATTAATGATATCTACAAGTATATGCTTGATCCGCATTGCTTGGTGAGGAAGGATTCAGCCGACAGAATGAAAGTTTATAAGAAACTAGACTGTTCCGGATGCCGACTAGAAAGGTGATGAAATTACTTGTGCGGATATATATAGAGGATGGATTTAGTTGTGAAGGCGGAGTAGTTGTAGAGAGATATGCGAATAAGTCCAGATAAAGAGCAGAGGTAGCAAAAAGGATCCGGTATGTGAAAGATAGCAGAATAAAGAACAGAGGAAAGATGAAGTGCAGCAGATCAGTGTACTGAGCCTAATCGGAACTGAACTCCAGCATATGCAGATGCTTCCAATCAGTTCAAGACTGTGATTCTCATCACTTTGTAGACAGTGTGTCTTCTTGTAGGCAGTGGGCCTCTTGTGAGCAGTGTGCTCGGGCAGTGAGCCCTAATTGGCAAGTGCCATCTTTGTAATTTCCTATTCTTCTAACAGAGAATAATTTTGGGTTAATCACCCCGTGGTTTTCTCCCTTAACAGGGTTTCCACGTCAAAAATACTGTGTCATGTGTTTCTTGTTTTATGGTTAATGTTTTATGTTTGATTTTATGCTGCATCAATTAAAAGGAAAGTTCAATAAAGGAAACAATTAGGATAACTGATTCACCCCCCCCTCTCAGTTATCAACAATTGGTATCAGAGCCAAGTTCCTCCTAATAGAGCCTAACAGCTTGAGGAAGATCTGGGATTTCAAATGGATGCATATGGTTTAAGGGAGCAACTCAAGACTGCTCTTGAGGATCTTGAACAGTCGAATTCTGAAGTCAGTGAATTAAAGGAAAGACTCAAACAGGCTGATGAATTCATGAGAGAATTAAAAGACAAATTAAGTCTCTCTATGAAAAAGAGAAAGGAGCTGCTTCAACAGTTGGCAAGACAAAGTGAAGAAAGCAATACAAATGAAGAATTGACTGAGCAAACCAAGTTATGTGAAAAGTTATCAAAAGAAGTCATTATGTTAAGACATGAAATGGAATCAGGAACTATAAAGTTTACTCAAGAGATTGAAGAAAAAAGAAAGGCTGAAGACAATCTAAGACAATCTCTTAAAGAAAAATCAGAAGAATGCCACCAAATGGACAGGATTATCAGACATCTTGAATCTGATCTTGAAGATGCCAAAGATAATGAAGGAAAACTTGAGGATAAAATTGCCTCTCTCAAAAGAGACCTTCAAACAGCAAATGAATATAAAGAAAAATTCAAGATAAGTTCTGCTCAACTTGAAGTTCTTCTTGGAAGTCAAAAGAGGACAGATGACAAGTATGGTTTGGGATATGAGAAAGGAGAAAGCTCCGGATCCGGTCAGAAGAATCTTGGATCAGAAAATCCAAGAAGCAGGCCTAGAAGACCTCCGGTAAGACAGCCAAATGCTCAAAGATATCCATCCTTCAATGGATACTGCCACAACTGCAACCACTTTGGTCACAAAGCTAATCAGTGCAGAATGAGAATGAATCAGATTAATTCATCCTTCTCCGGACAGTGCTTCAACTGCAAAAGGTATGGACACAAATCCCATGAATGCAGAAGTATACAAGTAAACAAATCATTCAAAGGTAGATGCTTCACATGCAATAGAGTAGGTCATATGGCTAATCAATGCAGATCAAGAGGATATCAGTCAAATATGCGAAGAAATGTTATTTGCCAAATCTGCAATAGGTCCGGTCATAATGCTAAAGTTTGCAGAAACAAGAATCAGGACAAAAGAGGTCCGGTGTATAATCAGAATCAAGACAAGGGTAAACAAAAGATGAATGCAGATGAGGTTAGGAATCAGATGAGCAAGATCTGGGTGAAGAAAAGTTCAGAGAATGTAGAGGTTGGATCCGCACCAGACTCTGGTGCTGATATTTCTTCCGGAAATTAAAAAGTGAGCTCAGGCTCAGGGGGAGACTCAAAGAAAATCTTGTTCCCCCAGCCAAACAAGTGGTACCGGATGTGGCACAAGATGTGGACCAAAGGGTTTGTAGATATGAGTCTTGAGATACTTCAGTCAAGTTTTCAGAGGTCCGCATGAAGTTATGAAGAAGCTGTGATCGATCAAATAAGACCTGTTCAGGGAGATGCTCCGGTATGATAGAGGATTACAAAAAGGTCCGGAAAGATCCGGAAATGCACTATCTTGTTCTGCGGATTGGACAGAGTGTTTGGGATGCTCTTGTAATATGTTACCTCGATTTACTCATGATTGAAAGATCCGGATGATATCCTCAGATCAGAACCAATCCGGGATACTCCAAACTATCCAGACAAGGCAAACCGGAATGATGTAGGTGAAGCATTTATTGCAGACAGATATTAGGGTTCGCGGAGCAATTTAAGGGATTTCTCAAAGGTCATTTGCTCATTCTGCACTCGAGAAGAAGCGAAAAGTGGAGCTCTGCAACAAGGTTCATCAAGCACCAAGGATCTCCTGCCGAAGCTATTGCATAAAGAAATCAATCCAACCACTCCGTGCAAACCGAAGGCGCATAAGGTATTCTCCGTTTTTCATTACCTCACTACAAATCTTTGAAGAATGGCTACTCCAAACATAGTTAAGATCTCTGATAGACCTCGCCCCTCATTCAAGAAACATCCCTACAAATCATTGGAGGTAGACCCACTAGGAGCCTTCTCTAGTGTTCCCCACGGAGTTTTACACACCGAAGACATTAGGGTTTACATACATGCAAACATTGAGGAATTTGGGGAATTCAAATTAAGAGACCTCTATCACAAGCAGCTGATTGACAATGCTTTTGAGCTTAAACCAGAGTATAAGGATATTCAGAAGAAATAATTTGAGCAATTTATTCATTTCCCCTGTTTTGAAGAGGATGAATGGGTCCGGTATGTACTGAGTAGAATGCATGACAACTTTCTATGGCTAGATAGACCCTGCAAGATCACAAAAGAGGCAATTAGAGCAGTAACTGGCCTATACTCTTCCGGAGGAGTACCTATCCTCAAATCTGTCAAGAACAACATTGTAACTGAGGCCACCGGATCAAAATTTGACAAAAGGGCAATGACCATTGAAGACATCTCCGATCCGGATATCAAATATGCATCAATGATAATAGGATACAAGATCTACCACTCCAGCAGGGAGAATTCTGTATCCGGAACTGCAGTATACACTGCCTATGAGATGCTAAGAAAGAATGCAGAGTATGATCTCTGCGAACTACTGCTAAGCCAATTAATGGAAAATATACAGAAAATCAAGAAGGATAAGAAGAATTCGTTTAAGTATGGTACTCTGATTGTATGTCTATTCTTCTACTTCATGAATGAGCTACCCGGAACAAGTGGATGGGTATGGCAAAATGACAAACCTGTTGCAGTCCAGATAAGAGACTATTTGCATGGACTTGGGGATGCAAAAGTGAGAAATACAGCTCTATGGGGATACTTCAAAAACTTTCAGAGCATGATGCAAGCAAGAGAGAGAATTCCCCAGTCTCTCATTGAGAAATACAAGGACTCAGTGTGCTTTATGGTTGACACTGATCAGTGCCTAATGGAGGCAGTGGAGCCAAGGACTGTCTGGATCATGCCCATGGGGTATGAAGTTGATGAACAGATAGTGGAGCTACATGTTCAACACATGCTAAGTCAGCCCAAAGATCCTAAGGTAGAAAGGTTTGGAACCTTTGAGGAGCTGAGTGTAAAAATACATGTAGAACTCAGGGAACCTGAGATTAAAAGAAAGGTAAGAAAAGAAGTAGAGCACATTGCTCAAGGCCTAGGTATCTCAAAGGAGGCACTTGATGCCAGCCGGGAAAAGAGGAGGAAGGCCGAGGAAGAAGAGAAAAGCAAAGAAAGTGCTCCGGTTGAAACTCCCACCCGGACCAGATCATCAAAGAGACCTGCACCTTCCACAACCAAAAGTTCAAAACCAGAAGTCCAGGCATCCGGTAAGAGATCCAAGACAAAAGCCACAAGGGCTTATGGAAGCCAAAAGGATGAAGAGGAAACAGAATCAGATGAGGGAGTAAGAGAAGTAAAGAAACAGAAGAAGAAAGAATCCGGTAAGCCCTCCACAGGCCAAGACAAGGATGAAATGGCAGAGGTAACTGTTGAAAAGCCCACTCTGTCACTAGAGAGCATAATCAAGTCGGTCACGGTGGATGGAAACCTTCAACCAATGACTGAATCATATGATGACTTCAGTGAGGCCGACCAAAAGACTCTGCAGGAGGCCACAGTAAAATATCTTAACATATATAATAAGGCTTTCATTGAAATAATATCTCTTATTCCCAAAAGCCTAGAAAAGGAAATGGAAGTAAGAAAGAATAATGCTCATGCTAAAGATCTTGAGATCCGGGAGCAGATAGCTATTCAGCTATATCCTCAAATTGATCCCAAGACCATGAACATTATCTTCAAAGACTGCAAAGATGAGTTTAGAAGCAAAGCCAGGATGAATCAACTCATGCTTGGCGAGACTGACAAAGTGGCCCAAGAAACAGAAGAGATCCTCCGGAAGGCCTTCAAAAGGTTCAATCTTCCGGTTGTAGAGGATTTAGGTACAGAAACAGCTGAGGACTTGGGACCCTCTGCTCCAGAAGAAGTGGCTCATGAACAAACTAGCATCTCTCCTCCGGTTTCCCCTACAGTCTCCGGATCCAAAGAAGAAGAGCAATTACAGGAGAAGGAAGCAATGGTGAAAGATAAAGAGGTTGACAGTTCTAAGACTGCAGAAGAAAAGAAACATCTGTCTCCGGCAAGAGACACTTCACAAACTGTTCAACAGTTTTTGAGTAAAGAAACTTTAGAGATTGATGAACCGGAGCTTCTAAAAGGCCCATTTGATTTTGACTCTCTCTCTCCGGTACAAACAATGAAGATAGCTTCATTTGCAAATGCCAAGGCAAATGAAAAGCTCCTGAAGTCTCATATGGAAGACTGTGAGTTGATAGAGGCTGCTTCCGGAGTACTTGTGAAGATCATGCCATCAATCCAGATAGATCCGACAGCCTCCTCTTCCGGTAATCTAAAAACCTTAGTCAGCAGTGTTGATACACATTTTGATTCTTTAGAAAAATCAGCTGAAGAAAAGGTCCGGAAGGAATTTTTGGATAAAAGATTTTCAGAGATATTAGAATTAATCTCTAAAGATAGGAAGATTGTAAGCATTGGAATAAAGAGCTTAGAGAATGCTCTTAAGGATGGCGGTGACATCTATAAATTTTGTATATCCTGGTCAAAAGCAACAGCAGCATTTGACAAGAAAATAAAAGAGGAACAGGATAAGCTACAAAGCTTATCTCAAAGTTTTGATCCTCTCTCTTCCTCTATAATAAATCAAGAATGTCAGACCATTGCAGTCTTGAATGAAATAAAAAATCTTGAGAAGGAAAGGAAGAACATCACTAACCGGATGGGAGAACTTAGAAGGATTATAATCCCTAAGTTGGAAACCATGCATGAGGCCATCAGTGATGCTCAGACCACCGCCCAAACAAAAGATCCGACAGATCTCAAGCGGGCAGAAGCGTTCGCATTTTTGCTAAGTGGTCACATTTCAATTTTGGATAGAATGAAGCAAAGTTGGGCTACAGAAATGATCCAATTGCAGACATCCTTTGCAGACATTCTTCAATATATGTGAGTATGTAAATATGTGGCTAAGTATAAGAAATTTTTGAAAATTTTGATATGCGGACCCTACCCTTTGCCATTGATGTCAAAGGGGGAGTGAGGAGCAGTGAAAAATGAGAAATCCAACTAAGGGGGAGTTCCGAAAATTGTATATAAAGACAGAGCATCAGCAAAGGGGGAGCACAGTGAAAACACTTAGTCATTTTTCACTAAGTGTTGCCATCAATGCCAAAGGGGGAGATTGTTGGCAAGAGACACTATATGGATTCATGGTTGTTGTCATTGATGGCAACAAAGGTCATCCCACATATCCGCAAGACATGATATGTCTCTACCGGAAGTCAGAATAAAGAATGTTGTGGTCCGGTGAAGAAGAACAGAGCATGTGGCAAGGTCTGACAGATTGGTCCGGACCTCTCAGAGGAAGTGTCTTGGTGCAGTGCGGATTTGGGGAAGTCAAGAGGACTACCTTGAGTGGTATATTCCAAGGATTTAGCCTCCGGTGATGGACAAGGAAAAAGATATGAATGGTTGAGTACCGGATTCCTGAGAGACAGTGAAAACAGAGGAAGAACTGACTGGCAGAGTATCAGACTGCTTTCCGGATGGGTTACTATTGATGACAGAGGTTGTGAAGGCATGAATCATGTTTGGCCGACATGATTAATGATATCTACAAGTATATGCTTGATCCGCATTGCTTGGTGAGGAAGGATTCAGCCGACAGAATGAAAGTTTATAAGAAACTAGACTGTTCCGGATGCCGACTAGAAAGGTGATGAAATTACTTGTGCGGATATATATAGAGGATGGATTTAGTTGTGAAGGCGGAGTAGTTGTAGAGAGATATGCGAATAAGTCCAGATAAAGAGCAGAGGTAGCAAAAAGGATCCGGTATGTGAAAGATAGCAGAATAAAGAACAGAGGAAAGATGAAGTGCAGCAGATCAGTGTACTGAGCCTAACCGGAACTGAACTCCAGCATATGCAGATGCTTCCAATCAGTTCAAGACTGTGATTCTCATCACTTTGTAGACAGTGTGTCTTCTTGTAGGCAGTGGGCCTCTTGTGAGCAGTGTGCTCGGGCAGTGAGCCCTAATTGGCAAGTGCCATCTTTGTAATTTCCTATTCTTCTAACAGAGAATAATTTTGGGTTAATCACCCCGTGGTTTTCTCCCTTAACAGGGTTTCCACGTCAAAAATACTGTGTCATGTGTTTCTTGTTTTATGGTTAATGTTTTATGTTTGATTTTATGCTGCATCAATTAAAAGGAAAGTTCAATAAAGGAAACAATTAGGATAACTGATTCACCCCCCCCCCCCTCTCAGTTATCAACACTGCCAAGGTCTACTCAACAAGATATGATAAACATCCATAAGCATAATATCGCATAATACTTCATCATGATAAGATCCAATATGAAATTTCTCCAAACATTGTTCACTTACTAGTACCTTATGATCATCCTAAATCCATTCTATTTGATAGGGCTTAGGGTGTTTCAATCTTTCCAACTTCATCTTAGTCACCATCTCCTCTGAAACTAGATTATCAGAACTACCACTATCAATCACAACTTTACAACACTTACCCCCTGATCTGCATCTGGTTCTGAACAAACTCTTCCTCTGTGGTGGTTCCTCATTTGTTACTACTTGAAATAATGTTCTCATTACAAATGATTATCCTTTCTCCAATTTACCAACTGAACTAGGTGATCCAATAGGTTCTTCTTCAATATAGGCTACTCTTCCACTGTTCTCTATTTTCTTTCTTGTACTACCTTGATTACACTTGAATGCTCTATGTCCTTCACCTCCACACTTGAAACAAGTACCTCTGAATGTTTGCTTATCCAATCCTCTTCCTTCTCTTCTATATCCTTCATTCTAGTATGCACTAGGGTTTCCTCTCTAGTAAGCATTATTATCTCTGTCTCTGATCATGCCTCTTATTGAGCTTCTCTTCAACTTTTAGGGAAAACTGATATGCTCCCTCCAAAGATGTCATCCTTACCAAGCTTAGTTCTTCTTGAATGTTCAAGCTCAGTCCGTTGATGTATCTAGCCACTTTCTCCTTGCTTGCTTCACTATGTCCTATCCTTATGATCATCTTATGAAATTCTTTAGTATACTCCTTTACAGATTTTTCCTTTTGTCTTAGGTTTTGCAATCTCTTCAATAGTTCCAACTCATAGTCAACAGGTATGAATTGATTCTTCAATTTCATCACCATCCTATCCCATTTTGTCATCTTTTCTTTTCCTCTCCTATTTCTTTCCAATGAAACTTCTTTCTACCATATAGCAACATGTCCTTTCAACTTTGTCTTTGCAAATTTCACCTTCTCCGGATCTTCAATTTCTTCATATTCAAAGTATTTTTCCATGTCATTTATCCAGTCAATCAACTCTTTAGGACTCAAATTTCCAGTGGAATTTGGTACATCCACTCTAGGTCTTTTTCTAATCTTTGAAATAGCTCGCAACATCTTCACTTGGTCTAATTCTTCTTCTTCATCACCTCCTAGGGTTTCACCAATTTGTTCAACAGATTGAAATTCCTGCTCATCATCACTTTCAACATTAGGTCTTGGTGTCAATCCTCTTAGCCTATCTTCTTCAATAGTATCCAAATGAATTCACATTATCTTCATTATTTCCATCATCTCATCCATTCTACCAGCCATTGTTTCAATAGTAGCAACTCTCCTCAGTGGCATCTTCCTGGGATCAAGTGTAAACTGCCTCAAGTCCGGTGATCGAGCTACAAGGTGATAACTGCCTCACAATTGGTGATCAGTTGTGACACAAGTAGCCTGCCTCAATTTACTGATCTATCCATAGCAAGATCTTATGGAATTCCTTCACCAATTTTAGTCAATTCACTCCCAAAGATTCAAACTTTTGCTCTAATACCACTTGGTGCAGTCAAGGTAGGAGGGTTCATAGAATAAACCATCCAAACTGTGCAACAAGAGTAAACACAATGGAAACAACTCATAGATATGGAACAAACATAGATTCAATCATTCATTCTATCAAAGAATTCAAATTCAGATCAGCCAACAACATGCGGGCTTATAATGGGCTCACAAGCCTAATTATAGAATATCAGAATTTACACAAGATATAGCTTTTTGGCTCCTTCGCAAAGAATATAAATTGTCTATTTTCTAAATCATGAGAACTACTTTCCTAAGGATCTATTACATCAATATATATCATCTTTGGTACAAAAGATTCCTCTGCATCAGGCAAAGATGATCACAAACTCCAATGAAGAGTTGCAACGTGTGTACATGAATAGGTCAGACCTAAATGAGTAGAACTCCTCCGCAAATGAATGGAGTGCTGTGCAGATCTCAAGGAAGGTCGTCCATAAACCATAGATCCTTGAATGTTGTGTCATTAGGATCCACAAGTCAGGAAATGTTCCACAGGTTTTCTCCTTTAGCTGATTGTCTGAGACTACCAGGATGCTTTGTTTTAGGAAAGTAGTTGATCTTCTGATAGCGATATATTTCTGATACTTAATTCAAGTGCTCTAAATTCTAGATATGATGTAGATGAACATGTCTATATGCTAAGTCTAGCTCTGCAAGATATGAAATGTAACTGTTGTAGAATGCAGGCCAAAATACAGAAACTGCTTCTGACTGAACTGCCTGAACTAAATTGGAAAAATGAAAAGAAACAAACTGAACTGCAAGCAAATTGAATTACAAATGTTTCTTTTTGGTTGATGAAAGATTTCTCTTGAACTAGGGATGCTTCTACATCACTTCAATGGAACTATGATCCAACATATGGTAGATGCATTTATAGCAGTTCATTACTGGTAGTAAGCCAATCCTTCTATCTTCTATCTTTCTTTCTCATTGGATAGTGAGTCCACCTATAGTGAGCATTTCTTTGGGCAGTGAGCACCATGGCAGTGAGCCTTATGTAATATGATATTGTTATCTTAATATATTGTGACTAACACTCACCATGGTTTTTCGCTTTTTGGGTTTTCCACATAAAAATCCTGGTGTCCATGTGTTATGTCTTGATGGTTGTTGTTCTTATGCTTATTCTACTTTCTTGTTATTAATTTTGGAAATTTGATTAATGAACATGTTAAGTAGTTTTACGGAATACTAATTCACCCCCCCTCTCAATATTCTTTATATTCAATGTTGGAATAAGGTGCTATTAACCTTGTAAATTCCAATATTGTATTTTATTCTATTTATTATTTGTTATTTGTAATTACCCATAAGGGAATGAGGTAGTCTCATTGACAGTTGTAATTTTGGAGTTACCGGCGGTAATTACAAAGTGACTTTTACTATTGGAAAATGTAAACAACTCATGGCAAATGACAATATGTGTGCTCCCTTGAGGAATATACTATCTTTGGCATGTATGACAACTGTCATAATGTTTGGTGAGTGAATCTATGACAGCTGCAAGTTGTCATAAGATTATGAGATTCTATGACGTATATGATGGATATGTTAGTTGTATATTTGTTATATTTAGCCCAAGCTTCCTATCTTGGAATGATACTCTTTTGCTAGAATCTATGATGATTATGACATGTCATAAGATGCTATAACATGCTATATTTAGTCTTGGGAGCCCAACCTTTGCATGGCTATTTTTGGACAAGTGTAAGATGCTTGTATGATGGTAATTAATGTTTACAGGTTGAAGAATCTTAGGAGAGAGAAGGTGAATGCTTAAGATGAGTTAGAAAATGTTTCTATAAGTATTTTCCATGTATTAGTTGCTGCAATATAGATTTTAGGTACTCGGGTGCTGCCGTAATGCTGTCAGATTGAAGACTGGTGGAGAGAGTTGAAGTGTTGTATTGTAAATCATTTTCAGATTAATACAAACATTGGACCTCTTTCCTATGTGGAGTTTTTACCTAAAAGGGTTTTCTCCATGTTAAACATTGTGTTATGTGTTCATATTTCTAATTTTGCATTTCTGTGAAGCATAGTTTTGTTTCTATGTTACAATCTCCATTAATAACACACAGTTAAAGATTACAAAAAATTATATTGAATCAGATTTCCATTGAAGTAGTGTTTCTTTCATTTCTAACATTTGGTATTAGAGCCTGGCCAGCTTTGACTCTTAGGTGGTAGTGTGGAAGCTGTAGCTGCAGTGAGAGATTTGGTTGCATTTGTTTTGCAGATCTTGTGTTGTTATTATGGATGCATCCATCGTTGCATCAACCTCTCAATTGGACATTGAGAATTTCAACGGAATGGGGTATGAGTTGTGGAAGCTGAAAATGGAAGATTTGTTGGAAGAAAGAAACCAATGGTTGGCTATCCAAAAAGAGAAGAAACCTGACGATGTCTCTCAAGATGAGTGGGATAGACTGGATAAGAAGGCACGGGGAACCATCCAGTTGTGTCTTTCAGACTCTGTCCTATTGAATGTCGCAAAGGAAGAGACTGCATACAAGTTGTGGAAATGGTTGGGTGAGATCTATCAAGCCAAGAGTATGGTAAATAAACTTTATTTAAAAAGAAAATTGTTTTCAATAAAAATGTGAGAAGGTGAATTAGTTGCAGAGCATTTAAATTCTTTTAATTTGTTAGTGAGTCAGCTTGATTCAGTAGATGTTGAGGTTAGTTAGGAAGATAAATGTATCTTACTTCTTTGTTCTTTACCTGAGTCTTGGGAGAATGTTATCCTTGCTATCACTACTAACCTTGCGGATCCAAAGTTGGATGCTCTTGTTTCAGTGCTACTGTCATAGGAATTGAGGAAGAAGAGTTCAGATAGTTTAGGGGATGCACTTAGTGTTAGGGGAAGGTTAAGGAAAGGGGACCTAAAGGAGATCAGAAAGGAGCTAAGGACAAGTCCAAGGGCCGGTCTAAGACTCCTGGTAAAAAGAATAGAGTTAAGTGTTGGAACTGCGGTAAAAGGGGACATGTGAAGAAGGAGTACAGAAACCACAAGAAATAGTGGGAGAGTACTTTGGATAAGTCCTCGAATGTAGGTAAAGAAGTTTTACTTTTTGCATCTAATCTTGTTTCTAATGATCACTGATTGATTGACGTAGGATGTTCATTTCATATGACCCCGCATAAGGAATGGTTCTCTTCATATGAAGAATATGATGGAGGTAATATCTACCTTGGTGACAACTCTACATATCTGATTGTCGAGAAAGGAAAGGTATTGTTGTGTTTCAGTGATGGGAGGATTAAAACCCTCCCTAGTGTTTTGCATGTTCCTGGATTAGCTAGAAATCTGATTTCAGTTTTGAAGTTGAATGATTTGGGAATGCATGTGACATTTGACAAGCATACCTGCAGATTAGTGAGAGGGAACTTGGTGGTAGCGAAGGGAAAGAGATTGGGAAACCTGTTCAAGCTTGAAGCCACTACAGTTTGTAATGCCTCCTATGTATCTGAGGCTACTACTAAAAATACATGTATGTTGTGGCAATGTAGATTGGGGCACACAAGCAATAATGTATTAAAAACTATTAAGAATAAAAATTTGTTGGATGGTTTCTCCTATTCTGATGAGCACTTTGATTTCTGTGAGCCTTGTGTGTTTAGTAAACAAAATAGAAAATCATTTCCTTCAGGAAGCAATAGAGCAAAAGAGAAGTTAGAAATTATTCATACGGATGTGTTTGGACCTGTGGATAATGAATCTATTAGAAAATCTTGTTATTTTGTAACCTTCATTGATGATGTATCCAGATTTACATGGATTTATTTTATGAAGCATAAATCTGAAGTTTTCACTAAGTTTAAGGAATTCAAAGTCTTAGTAGAGAACCAATTAGGTTTAAAAATAAAAATATTAAGATCTGACAATGGAGGGGAATATTGTTCTAAGGAATTTGATGAGTTTTGCAAGCATGCAGGTATAATCAGATAAAAGACAACTTAGTATACACCATAGTAGAATGATGTTGCAGAAAGGATGAACCGAACAATTATAGAAAGAGCTAGAAGTATGATTAGTGATGCAGAGTTGGATAAATTCTTTTGGGCAGAGGCTGTGTGTACTTCTTGCTACTTGATAAATAGATCTCCTTGTAAGGCTCTTGATTCAACACCTTATGAAGTGTGGACAGGTAAGAAATCTTCTATTTCACATTTAAGGGTTTTTGATTGTGAGGCTTTTGTTTATGTGCCTAAGGAAAAGCAATCTAAGTTGGATTCAAAGGTTGAAAAGTGTACATTCATTGGATATGGTGATAATGTCAAAGGTTATAAGCTTTGGAATCCACTAAGCTATAAGATTATCTTGTCTAGAGATGTTACTTTTAGGGAACTTAGAGCTATTTCTGAACCTGAACAACCAAAAGAAAAAGATGAAAGGGTAAAGAAGGTGTACTTTGATTTAGAGCAGCAAGATGCACCTCAGGAAGAACATAATGATGGATTGGGGGGTGAAGAAGAAGAAGAAGATTCAAGTAGTTCTGATGAAGATGAATCTGTTGTGACAGAAGAAGTTGGTACAGATGATCATGTAGAAGAGCAAGTAGAGTCTCTTACTCCACCCTTCAGGAGATCCACAAGACAACAAAATCTAGTTGACAGGTATAGCCCACCAGATTTCCATTGTGTATATGCTTTATTAGTACTAATGATGAACCTAGATCCTACAGGGAAGCTATTTTTGCAGATGATAATGAGTCTTGGTAGCTAGCCATGTAGGAGGAGATGATGGCTTTAGACTCTTGTAACACCTGGGATCTTGTTCATTTTCCCAAAGGAAGAAAGGCCATAGGTTGTAAGTGGGTCTTCAAGAAGAAGTTTGGAGCAGATAGGTCATTAGAGAAGTACAAGGCTAGACTGGTAGGCAAGGGCTACTCCAAGAGAGAGGGAGTTGATTTTTGTGAGATATTCTCTTCTGTTGCTAAATTGACTTCTATTAGATTTCTCTTATCCATTGCTGCAGCTTATGATTGGGAGATTGAGCAAATGGGTGTTAAGACTACATTCTTGCATGGATATCTTGAAGAAGAAATTTATATGCAACAACCTACAGGTTTTGAGGTAAAAGGAAAATAACATTGGGTTTGCAGGTTAAAGAGGTCTCTTTATGGTCTAAAATAGTCCCCCAGAATATGGTATCAAAAGTTTGTTTCATTTGTTTTGAAATTGGGTTTTGTTAGAAGCGAGGAGGATCATTGTGTTTACATTCATTGTGTTGATGATTCTATACTAGTTATTGCTTTGTATGTTGATGACATGCTGTTTTTCAAAAATACTAAGGGTATGGTTAGTGAGCTTAAAGTCCAAATTTCAGGTGCATTTGAGATGAAGGATCTTGGTGTTGCAAGGTATATTCTGGGAATGGAGATCAGGAGGGACAGAGTTAATAGAAAGCTTTGGTTGTCACAAAGTAAGTATGTGAATACTATTGTGCAGAGGTTTAGTTTGCAGGACTGTAACCTAGTTAGAGTTCCTTTACCCATTGGTACTAAGATTTCATTAGATATGTGTCCAAAGACTAAGGATGATCTTGAGGATATGTCTAATGTTCCATATGCTAGTGTTGTAGGGAATTTGATGTATGCAATGGTTTGTACTAGACCAGATATTGCCCAAGTAGTGGGAGTTTTGAGCAGATTTATGTCTAACATTGGTAGACAACATTGGAACTATGTGAAGAGGATGTTTAAATATCTTGCAGGTACTCCTAACCATTGTTTGGTTTATTCTAGTACTGATAGTGCTGATAAATCTTTGTACATACAGGGTTTTGTTGATGCAGATTGCGCAGGTGACTTGGATAGTCAAAGGTCCACTAGTGGCTATGTGTTTACTCTGTTTGGAGGTGCAGTGAGTTGGATGAGTAAGAGGCAGCCCACATTTGCTTTGTCCACCACAGAAGCAGAGTATATGTTGCTACTCATGTCTCTAAGGAGGCAGTTTGGTTGAGGAGACTATGTAAATGTATTGGTTTTGATTGTAGGATCATTCAGATTGGTTGTGATAGCTAGAGTGCTATCTGTTTGGCCAAGAATCCCATGTATTATGCTCGGACTAAGCATGTTGATGTATAGTATCACTTTGTTTGAGAATTGGTTACAAATGAAGAGATTGAGCTAAAGAAGATAGACACTTAGGAGAATGTTGCAGATTCGTTGACCAAGCCTATGAGCATAGAGAAGTTTGTATGGTGTAGAGAGGCCATGGGCCTTGTTTCTAGTGCCTGATTATTTTTCATTTGTTTTCCTATGGGTTGATTTACAATGTATAATGTCAAGTGGGAGAATGTTGGAATAAGGTGCCATTAACCTTGTAAATTTCAATATTATATTTTATTCCATTTATTATTTGTTATTTGTAATTACCCATAAGGGAATGAGGTAGTCTCATTGACAGTTGTAATTTCGGAGTTACCAGCGGCAGTTATGGAGTGACTTTTACTATTGGCAAATGTAAAAAACTCATGGTAAATGAGGATAGGCATGCTCCCTTGAGGAATATACTATTTTTAGCATGTATGACGGATATGTTAGTTGTATATTTGCTATATTTAGTCCAAGCTTCCTATCTTCGAAAGATACTCTTTTTCTGAAATCTATGATGGTTATGACGCATCATAAGATGCTGTAATAGGCCAAATTTAGTCTTGGGAGCCCAACCTTTGCATGGCTATTTTTGGACAAGTGTAAGATGCTTGTAAGATGGTACTTAATGTTTACAGGTTGGAGAATCTTAGGAGAGATAAGGTGAATGCCTAAGATGAGTTAGAAAATGTTTCTATAAGTATTTTCCATCTATTAGTTGCTGCAATACAGATTTTAGGTACTCGGGTGCTGCCAGAATGTTGTCAGATTGAAGACTAGTGGAGAGAGTTGAAGTGTTGTTGTATTGTAAATCATTTTTAGATTAATACAAACATTGGGCCTCTTTCCTTTGTGGAGTTTTTTACCTAAAAGGGTTTTCTCCATGTTAAACATTGTGTTATGTGTTCATATTTCTGATTTTGCATTTCTGTGAAGCATAGTTTTGTTTCTATGTTACAATCTCCATTAATAACACACAGTTAAAGATTGCAGAAATTTATATTGAATTAAATTTCTATTGAAGTAGTGTTGCTTTCATTTCTAACATTCAATAATTGGTATTAGAGCAAGGTTCCTTAGAAGAAGTCTAATAGCTTGAGGAAGATCTAAGAGAGTTCACTCATGGCAGCCAGGAGATTTGGAAATTTATCAAACAATGT
Source organism: Cunninghamia lanceolata (assembly GCA_027924645.1). NCBI lineage: Eukaryota > Viridiplantae > Streptophyta > Pinopsida > Cupressales > Cupressaceae > Cunninghamia > Cunninghamia lanceolata. The sequence goes on from BSBN01000567.1 coordinate 7,360,756, forward strand.
TGAACTGGAAGCAACTCTTATTGATCTTGAAAAATCTAAAGCAAAAATTAGGGATCTAAAGGATAACATACAAGAAGATGATGAATTCATTTTAAAGCTAAAAAAAGTCAAGAAATACAAAAAAAATACAAAGAGGTTAGTGAACAATTGATATCGGCAAATGAAACTTTAGATGATTTGAAAGTGGAAATTATAGAAAGAGATAAAGCATAAGAAGATCTCAAGCTGTTGGTAAAAAGAAAATTAGAAGAATGTGCCAAACTTGAAAAAGAAGTTGTAAGCTTGAAATGAGACTTGGAAAAAGCTAAGAGCTATGAAGAAAAGTTCAAGATAAATTCTGCAAAACTTGATAAGATGATTACTAGTCAAAAGAGTTTCAATGACAAGAAAGGCTTGGGATTTGAGAAAGGAGAAAGCTCAAAATTAGGTCAAGAAAACACTGAGTTGAAGCAAAATAAAAGCAACTAGTTCAAGAATGAAAGAAGAAGACCTCCGGTCAGACAGCCAAATGCTCAAAGGTACCCATCTTTCAATGGACATTGTTTTAATTGCAATAAGTTTGGTCATAATTCTACTCACTGTAAGAGTAGAATAAATCAAAATGTTCCATAATTCTCTAGTCAATGTTTCAATTGCAAGAAAATTGGTCATAGATCAAATGAATGCAAAAGTCTGATAAGGAATGACTTTCACAATGCAAGGAATACTCAATCATTCAATGGAAAGTGTTTTGCATGTGTATGGCTAATAAATGCAGATCAAATCCAATCAATAGAAGGAATCAAGGACAAAGGAATGTGGTATGCTACAATTGCAATAAGTTTGGCTATGTTGCAAGATCCTGTAGAAGCAGAATTATAAAAGGAGATTATCCTACAGAAAAGGGGGAAAAAAAGTAGAGAAAGGACAAAGGCAAGAACAAAGTTGATTAGGTTGAAATCAAGAAAGAGATGCAGAAGATATGGATCACGAAAGATGTTAATGAGAGAAAGGATGGATCCACACCAGTTTGTGGTGCAAATACTTCCTCTGGGAAGTGAATTGGTGAGCTCAGGCTCAGGGGGAGCTGCAATGAAAATCATAATCCCCTAGCCAGATTATCAATGCTAGAATCTGACACAAAGATATGTTTAAAATATACATATGACAGATCCTTCAAAAGAAATTTTGGTGAAAAAGGTTCAAGTGCAGAGCATTCCAGAGCAATCCTAATAGACTATATTCTACAGAGATGTATTTAACAACTTTTTCATTAGAGGCATTTATGTCAACTAGGTCATCCTTGCGATGGACAAAAAGGAGCTCATCTAATTCACTTTGCATTCAACCTATCAAGTGTCTAGGAGAATTAAAAACAAGAATCCAAGTGCCTACAGAGATTTCCAAAACAATTCAAATCAAGTTGATCTCAAGTGAAGAAAAACCCTAATTCAGTGAAAAGAGGTATTTTTAAAATTTGAAACCCTACTATGAATTGAATTGAATCTTTGAAAAAATGGAAACATCACATGTGATTGACATAATCGAAAGAGCCTGGCCAAAATTCAAAAAGCATCCAGTCAAATCGATAGAGGTCAATCCAAATGGTGCATTTTTTGGGATTCTGTTTGGTGTGATGCATGCAGAAGACGTTAGGGCTTATATTCATGTTGCCCTAGAAGAACACAAATAAGATGAATGTGTCTGGACTAAACTCTACTGGTACAGTGCTTATATTGAAGGCTATGAAAAATGATACAGTGATGAAAGCTACCAAAGCAAAATTTGATAAAAGGGCATTGACAATCAGCAACATTGAAGATCATGCAGTTAGATTTGCATCAATGGTAATCAGGTATAAGGACTACTTCACAAACCAAGAAAACTCTATCTTCGGTACTGCTATATACATTGCATATCAAATGGTCAAGGAAAATGCAGAGTATGACCTGTGTGAATTGGTTTGTCCACGGTTAATGAACTTGAAGAAAACAAAAGAAAACAAATAACCTTTCAAATTTGGTACGTTGATTTTGTGCTTATTTTTCTACTTTATGAAAGAATTATCAGGCATGAAGAATTATTTTTGGACTAGAGACAAACCTGTTGTAGTACATATTAGGAACTAGTTAAGCAGTATAGGAAACATTGATACACAAACTTCAGTCGTATGGGGCTATTTCAAGAACTTCCAAGAGTTAATGCAATCTAGAGAAAGGATTCCTAAGAACATTGTGGAAAAATACAAAGATGATATATATACTTTATTGTAGACAAGGATAAATGTATAATGGAGGCCATGGAGGCTAGAACTGTTTGGATCTTACCAATGGGATATGAAGTTGATGGAAAATATTGAAAAACTATGCCCAACATATGCTAAGAAAGCCAAGGGACTCCAAAGAGGAAAGATTTGGAATCTATGAGGAGTTGTCAACAAAAGTCTTTGTTGAGTAGAGAAGGCCAGAAATCTCAATGAAGGCTCAGAAAATGGCAGAAGAATATGCACAAAGCAAAGGTTTCACCAAAGAACAAATGTCAGCTACAAGAGCTAGAGCTAAGGCACAAAAAGTAGAGGAGGAGCAAGAAAAGGAAGTAAATAAAGCTCTGGAAGTTCAAAAGACACAACAAGAGGCACCTACTGCACCAAAAAGAAGAAAAGAAGTGTTGGTTCCTCCGGAATAGCATCTAAATCCTCTTGTATTCCTTCCACCACAACTACAGAAGAGAAAATAGACAAGAGGAAGAAGACCAAAGGTCAGAGAGTGTATGTCAGTGTTGATCCAATTGATGATGAGGAAAATGAGACTGATAAAGAAGTAAAGAAAATGAAGACACAGAGTGCACCCCCCTTCAGCTCTCAAAAAGGCAAACCCTCTACTACAACAATAGGGAAGACATCTTGTAAGAGTAAATAAAGAAATAAAGCTACGACTGTAGTACCTATAGAAGACCAGGCTACAATGAGCTTAGAGGAAGTTTTAAGGGCTATTACAATTGATGGCAATTTAACACCCATTGCCAAATTCTATGATGAATACAATGATGCAAACAAAAGAATCACCAAAGAGGTGATTATCAAATACTTGTGCATTTACAATAAGTCCCTAATTGAGATCATTACTAATCTCCCTAACACCTTAGGTAGTATCATGACTATAAGGAAAGATGCTACTATGATAAAGGATATCGAACTCAGAGAACACATACTAATAATGTTATGTCCAAAGATCACTCCTGAAGACAAAACAAAAATTTCAAAAGTGGTTAGCAAGGAGTTTACAACAAAGAAAAGAATGAATATTCTTATGTCAGATGACATTGAGAAAATAGTGAAGGAAACTGAGGAAATCACTTTGAGAGTATTAAAGGAACATCATCTTCCAACTATACATGATAGAGAAGAAACAAATGTTGGTAATGATACATCTATTCTTGATGTGAACATGGATCAAGGAGGTGAAGAGCCAAAGGCGAAAGAAGATTCAATCCCTGTTACTAGTCTAGAGACTGCCATTGAGGATCAATCTAAGACTGAGGAACATAACAAAGCAGATGAGCAAGCTAAGATGAGCCCTATATCGAAGCAAAAAGATGATGAAAGTAAAGATATGGATTTAGATCCTCCAAAACCAAACCAAGAAGAAGTCTCTGGTATAGCAAGAGACACTACGGAGTCTATCAAGGAATTCTTGGAGAGAGAAAAACAAGTCTTGGATGAGCCTGAGTTTTTGTAGGGACTAATAAATTTAGACTCTATGTCTCCTGAGAAAAAAATCAAACTAGTGTCAGTTCTTCAAGTAAAGGCACAAGAAGAGTTGATAAAAACATATATACATGATAATGAGCTCATTGGTGCAACATCTGATGTGTTGGAGAAGTTGATGCGTGAATACCAGAAAGATACATCAATATCATCAACTAATCAACTTAAAGGTATGATAACATCAATCAACAATCATTTTGAATCATTTGAAAAATATGTAGAAACAAAAGTTAGAATGGAGTTTGATGAGAAAAGATTAGCTGAATTAAAGACCATGCTAGCAAATGATAAAACTCTATTAGACAATGGAATAAGAGGTATATAGAGTACCATTAAAGAGGCTTGTGATTTATACAAACTTTGTTTATCATGAACAAAATTCACAGAGGAATTAGAAGAGAAGATCAAGGATATGAAACTGTAGCTGACAAACCTTTCTAAGTCATTTGATCTGGCAGTTGGATCAGTCAGCAGAAAAGAAATACAAGTGATCAAACGCCATAATGAGTTAAGTAATTTGATGAATAAGAGAGATCAAATGAAAAATAGAATGTGTCAGTTGAGAGGACTAATAAGTCCTAAGCTAGACTTAATGTCAAATCTTGCAACAGAAGTACTAAAGGCAAAAGCACATATTGACACACCCTCTGATGTACAAAAGGTAGAAAAATTGGTCTTCCTTATAGATGGCCATATTCAAATTTTGGACAATGCTAAGAATTGTTGGGATAAAGAGTTAGTCCAAGTCAAGAACATTTTCAATGCAATTCTACAACCCACAGAAAATTAAGTTGAAGTTTGTATGTGTACATATGTGGGAGAGTATGAATTTTTTTGCAGTTTTGACACAATTTTGACTCTTGTACATACACCTTTTCCATTGATGTCAAAGGGGGAGAAGAAGACCAGTGAAAAATGGGCAAACATCTAAGGGGGAGACGAAAAATAGAGTATATTTAGAAAGGGGGAGCAGATAAGCATTTTTCACTAATTGTTGCCATCAAGTCCAAAGAGGGAGATTGTTGGCAAGAGACACTGCTCTGATGAAGGATTGCATGTTGTCATTGATGGTAACAAGGCAAAAGGATTCCATTGGCATAACAAAGATATTTCACTCTGGAAGACAGATTTGGTTTGGCAACAAGACACAAAAGGATTAAGGTCTGAAAGGCCAAAATGACTAAGTATGAGAAACACACAGAGTAAGTGACAGAGATTGTGTCGGTATGTTAGTTGCCATTGCACCAAAAGATCAACCTATTAATGCCCGATACAACCACTTGACTTAACAAGCATGGGAGGTGGTTAAGCCCTTGTCACAAACCACTGCAGTGCAGCGCTGGACAAGGAGACCAAGGGCCACACCTTGCAACAATCCCCTTTCCAGCGCAAGCACGGGGTTTGAACCCATGACCTTAGCTCTGATACCAACTCTTAGTTGCCGTTGCACCAAAAGATTGACCTATTAATGCCCGATACAACCACTTGACTTAACAAGCATGGGAGGCAGTTAAGCCCTTGTCACAAACCACCACAGCACAGTGCTGGACAAGGAGACCGAGGGCCACACCTTGCAACATAGTATGCCTCCACAATAGAAGATCATTATATGCAGTTCAGATATGTTGTTCATAGATATTTGATGATGATATGTTCCAGTGCTCAAGACCTGACTTCTCCAAAAGTCATACTATGAAATGTCTAAGTCTGGGTGAACAAAACTAAGACAAGAACAGTGCACAGTGCCAGAGTAAAAGGGTCCACATTCCTATGACATTGCATATTTTGTCTTGTGGATCTGAAGGTATAATAAGAAGTCCAGAATGAATGTTTCTTATGAATCTTTGAGTCTCATATGGTCTACAATGAGAGTTTTAATGTGACAGATCAATTGGTCAAGCATGTTCTTAAGAGACAAGTTGACAGGCATGTTAGATCTTTATGTGGAGAAGATATATTATTTAAACTATCAATCTAAGTGGTTGAATGATGGGTTCCAACTTATATGGAGATTATTAAATGATTGTTTGGGTCCACATTACTATTTGTAGACATGATCAATCCGACAAGGTAAAATACATTTGTATACAGGGTTCATATTTGGCTTACCAACCTGATTATGAGATTAATCTTATTGCGGATATAAATACTCAATGGCTTATGATGTTGAGTGTGTGATGTATGTGAATTCAACATGAAAAGGATTATGAGCAGAGTATAGAGTAGAAAAAGAAAAACAAGGGCAGAAGATAAAGTTTATGTAGTAGAGTTGAGAAACAGGGTAGAAATAAATGAAGTCCTTTGAATCTGTATATTGAGCCTTCAATGGAACTATGATCCAGCATATGGTAGATGCATTTACAACAGTTCACTACTGGCAGTGCGCCAATACTTCTTCTATCTTCTATCTTTCTTTCTCAGTGGACAGTGAGTCCACTTGGATAGTGAGTCCACCTACAGTGAGCATTTCTTTGGGTAGTGAGCCCCATGGCAGTGAGCCTTATGTAATATGATATTGTTATCTTAATATATTATGAGCTAAAACTCACCGTGGTTTTTCCCTTTTTAGGTTTTCCACATAAAAATCCTGGTGTTCATGTGTTATGTCTTTATGGTTGTTGTTCTTATGCTTATTCTGCTTTCCTGTTATTAATTTTGGAAATTTAATTAATGAACATGTTAAGAAGTGGTTTTGCGGAATACTGATTCACCCCCCCACTCTCAATATTCCTTATATTCAATAGTCATAACCTTATGGGGTCCTCAATGTAAGATCACCGGCCCCTCTTACCTAGGTGACCGACTAAACTTGTATATCAATAGGTTTCCAAGCAGGAAAAGCCTATAAAAGGCTCATATTCAATTTATGCTAGGCGCGAGAGTAACAATCAAAGGCTATCTTTTAACTTCATTTGAAACCCTAACAGATCTCTCCATTGCTTGGAATTTGACGTTCATATGGTTGTTTCTTCTGATAAGCAGTTTGGTAACTATTTATTCTAACTGCTTTAGAACCGATGAAATAGTTAGATTAAAGGCTCTTCTCCATGGGTTTTTCAAGGGTTCTTTTTGACAAGTTAAGTATGAATTTGGAGATCTTAACATAATGGTTTTATGAAGTTTATGAGAAGGTGTAAGAAAAGGATAAGAAAAATTATAGTATGGTGAACAAGAGGATATAAGGGCAGATGATTGCTTTCTGTAGAGTCATGAATCAAAAACAAGATTGCAATTTTGAGCCAACATTTGCATATGAGGTTTTGTAAGTGCATTGTAGATATTTTTACATTGAATCTTGATGAAGTGCTTATGTGTTCATCTACTTATATGGTATTAACATTGCATCTTGAAGAAACATTTTCCACAATTTTACTAGACTGTATTTGTGTTTTTTTACTTTACATAGAAGATGAAAAAGCATATGAGGTTTGATTCTAATGTCTTGTTGAGAAGTGTAGCAAAATATGATGGTTGCAGCAGAATAAGTATTGGTAAAGGCTTCATGAGGGGTAAGTGCAAGAAGACAAGTTCAGTTTTTGGCCAAAAAGTGGAAGTGCTTTTCCTGTTTTTCAAATTTTTTCGTACTTGGAGTGACAATTTGAAGCACTTGCACATAAAATATTAAGATGATGTAAAAATAAGAAATGTAGTATTTTGTTTCTAGTTTTCAAATATGTAATGTTTTCTAATACCTAGATGATACAAGTTGGTTTTTTATTGGATGTACAAAAAGTGACTTTTTAAAAGTCCCCTGTTTTTTGCAAAAGCATGCATGTGTACGGACAACATAATTTAACTTAAATTAATGTATTTTTCTAATTCCTTTTGTGGAAAGATTCTCAGGATGTTGAATTTTGGTTAGGATATTTTTTTGTAATTTTTTGATAAATATCTTTTTTATTAATTTTTTAATGGCCCTAATTAGTGTTTTTTAAAACCCCTCATGTACGGCCAACATAATTTGAGCTAAACTAATCAATTCACTATTTTTTTTTAATCATGTAGAGAATGATGTCTAGTTTGGTTAGACATAATTTTTTTTTCAAGAAACTTTCAAAATCAAAAGTTATTAAAAAAATAGTAACCTGTGTTATTTCAAGTTTATGAGTTAGTTTTTTTTGAAAATAAATAATAAATAGAAAATTATGCTTAATAGCAAAAAAAAATTACATATTTGAAAACTAGACTTCACGATCTATAATGGGTTTTAATTTTGTTAAAATATTTTGAAAAAAAAAGTCATCAGCCATAGTGGTGAAACTAGTTTTTTCTCTTCCTATTTTCATGGTCTCCTAGTTGCAGGTCCAAAGCTAAGGCTTGGGTTTCCAAGCCTAAAACCAATGCAAATTGGTAGGTTTGAAATTTCAAAATTTTAGAAATGGGTACCTGTTATAAATGGATGCCTATTCATAATGGGTGCCCATTATAAACGACACCCATTTTAAAAATAACAGGTACCTGTTTCTAAAAAAAAAAAATTAGCAATAGGCATTTAAAAAAAAACTTTTTGAAAACAGGTACCCGTTTTCAATTTTTTTTTTGTTTTTATATGTATATGGCTATTTTTTTTATTTTTTTGAAAATGGGTACCCATTTTGCTTTGGGAGCCTGATCCTAAATAGGTACCCAATCCAAGCGGCATTTTTCATCCGCGGGAGACTTCTGTGAAATGTATACTCATCTTTGTGCTTTCACCCTAACTTCTTGGTAGTGGAAATGTTATGCCTTGTGTTATCTATCTACTCATTTAAAGAAATACATAGTCAAGCTATGTGTGTAGAGTCTAAAATCTCTTTATTCATTAACATACATCAGTTTATGTCTTGTTCATGGTTGATATTTGTATATGAAAAGAAGAGTCAGATATTGTATTGAAGAGTCAACCTTTTGTGTCATGTAGGAGAGAACACATAGAGATTGTAATGTTCTATACATGGTGTAATTTTCTTATAGCTTTGAATGCATATACATGGGCCATGAACACAAAGAAAATAGTGAATTCATTACGAAGAGATTACGTTATAGAGATGAAGATATTTTTTTGATTAGAGGTATATTGAATATTGTTTGTAGAGGGGTGTTTGAGGTTGATGCCTCATTGAGGTTGGTGTCTTCAGATGATTTTGTAATGTCCAATGAGGTAACTATAACAAAGAGATGTAGTCTTGTATTGAATGTGTGGAGGACCTAGTTAGTTTATTGAGAATTTTAATCTAGGAGAGATAAGGTGTTTTGTATTAGAGTTATAGAACTCATCTATAACCTTTGTTTTTCTATATAAACAAAGTAGTACTCTATGTTTATCTTCTTGTATTCAGATTGTGAGATTGCCAGTGAGGCTTGTGACATTATCAATGAGACATATTGTTTTGCCAGTAAGGTATTGCCAGTGAGACATATTGTTTTGTCAGTGAGGCTTATGAGATTCCAGTGAGTCTTGTATGTACTCAGTGAGAGTTTGGTCAGTGAGACCTAATAAAGTTGGTGAGGTTTGGACAATGGTTTTTCCTTGGATAGGGTTTTCCACTTTACATCTTGTGTTTTGGCTTCATGTGTGTGATTCTATCATTTGTTGATATCTTTGTCATGATGATATTAGAAATTGTTTCTATAAGTTTGATGAATGAACAAGTTTTATTGGATCACTGATTCACCCCCCATTCTCAATGATCCTTTGTATTCCTACAATAGGTCACCATGAATACATAGAGAACACATGGAAAACATGATGAAGACACGTGAAAACGTAAAATCAAACATAATGCATAAAAGAAGTAGACATAAGAACACACATAGGAACAAACACACAAAACACATGACTCTAACACTTAATTCCTCTGTCGCTAGAGGTCATGTGGAAAGAAGCACCACCATGGATCACACACTTGTAAGGACCACCAAATTACTAGGTGACCATAACAAGCCACATGAAGCACACGGGATAGCCAACTATGTTCCACTAGGTGGTTTGTGGACCAAAGAGGAAACATCACAGGCTAGTGAGGACCACTGAATCACTAGGTGAGTTCCACACTGACAAGTAAATATGCAACCAAAAGAGAGCATAGCATGATGCATGCCCCACCTTAAAGTTATTGCTAACTCCTTATCAGGGAGAAATTTCCTTTAAGGTAGAACAAATCACAAACAAGCACGAGAGCTTTCTAGAATCACATGCCCATAAGATATGTATTCTCCAAAACTACATTGCACAAAGGGGTTGCCCCAGAAAAGGCATGCCAAGGCGATGCTATAGGTGTCATACACAATTGCTTGTTTAGTCATGGTATGATGCCAAGCATAGCAACAAGGTGCCACATAAAACATAAAAGAAGCAATAAGTTATACTAAGTAATCACACAAAGGGGTCTACTTAACTGGTATCAATATATGAATGGTTGTATAAATAGTAGAATTCTCAAGACTATATATATATATACACACATAAATAAATATATATACATACATACATACATACATATATATATATATATAGATATAGATATATATTACATATATCTATATATATGTATATAGATATAGAGATACATACATACATATATGTATATATGTAGAATTGTCATCATTCGCTAGCTAGTAGAACTATGGAGACAAAGGAAGAAGTATCACATGAAATAAAAAATAAACATCCCTTGGGTCAACAATAGAGAATGCTGAAATATCCTATGCCTTGCATCATCCCCAAAGGACACAACAATAATACAAATTACGACATATAGAAGAATGATGATACAAATAGAGCAAATGTCACAACAGATTTTAGTCCCTTTATATCCTTGCACCTACAAGGGTGTCAAGGGTCATCCAAAGAGAGCTTAACAAAAACAATAATAACAACACAAATAAAATATAAAAAAACACATCATAGGGGAAAACAATCACATGCACTCATAATATACAACAAAATCTACCTCACTTGCTAGTCAACCTAAAGAAAATCATCATTTTCCCAATCTAGATCATCATCCATTTGGATAGGTGGACAAGATGCAAGAGGAACTATAGCACATGAGGTATAAGGAACAAGAGCCATACCTATATTATCTTCAGACTCACTATCAGAATGTAGTAAAATAGGCTCCATAGTGGCTTGTAAAGCTTCTTATTTCTTTGTAGGAGACACAATGGTAGTAGCTATCTCTTTCACATACATTGATGATAAATGCTTGCAAGGAGGGAGATTCTCTTCTCCTATGGCAACATGATCCATATCATAATGATGGTTCTTTCTTTCTCTTGCAATATTATTTTACTTAGCATTATTTGTGATGTTTGTGAGGGGAACCATAGTGTCTTCCAACATGGGGTCCTTTTCTTCCTTTCTTTCAGGAACATTAGAAGAAACAAGAGGAACCACCAAGGGCTAGGAGGCTATAGAGGAAGGATTCTTCAATGCGGGCTTCTCTTCCTTCTTAACTTGTGAAGCTGGAGGAATTTTAAGAAAGAACACATGCATAACTGATTGATTTCTACTTGTCTTTGTGGAGGCAGGTAGTAAAAAAGTAATATTGTGATTACTGGGAGGCCTATTGTGTGCATGAAGGTTGCCTCATTATCCTTTAAGGGATGGCAGAGGGGGAACCTTGATATATCTACTACACATTCAGGGATGGGGAAGAACCTTTGATTTGGGATTATCTTCTTTCACTACCTATGGTACAAGAGGAATTACAGTCATACGCTCAGAAGATCGAGGAGGTTTGGAAGCATCACAAGGAGGAATATTACTAAGCAATAACTTTTCTATTTTCTTTTCTTTGAACTTCTGATATTATAAGAAAAATATATCCTCTCTAGGTTGATTGACTCCAACTAGTTGTGGCCAGAATTAGTCAAGTGAAAAAAGTCCATTATGAGCGACAGGTTGGTACTGACTGTGATGTACAGCATCCACCCATCCCTCAAATGGAAATTTTAAGTACTTGTGAACCATAGAGGGGATCACCTTCATGGAGCAAAGCCATGGGTAGACCAACTTCACATGAAATAGGTCCGATGTAGGAATGATGACAAAATGAACATCTAAAGCTCTTGGCCCAACTTTAACTTCAATAGTTAAAGCACCAAGAGTTGGAAGGATAGACCCATCGTGTGCTCTAATAGCCATCTTTGATACATTGTATGTATCTTGATGTAAACCATGCATGTAGAGAAAATCTATAGTTAATACATTCACCATGCATATACAATCTATCATAGCATCCCATAGGTTTATCATTGATTTGAATAGTAATATAAAGAGGCCCATCATGAGCTTCGATAGTAGGATCATGTGGAGTAAAAGATATAGCAGGTTCCAAATCCACTCGTTGTTATGAGGATGAGCATCCACCATAAAAATATCAACAACATTAGACTCATGATGAGGTAGATGATTGGTATATATTTGAAGATTTTGATTAGGAGCAGCCACCGATTTATTCCCTGTCATTCACACTAGCAACCTAGATGACATTGGAGTCGATGAGGTCTTGAATTTCATGTTTAAGATGCATACATCTTTCAGTGACATGGCCAATAGAGAAATGAAATTGACAAAAGGTCTTCGCATCAAAAGAGGATGATTGCATCTTACTTGGATCGAGAGGTCTAACAAGTGGAAGATTGATGAGATTGCTTTGCAAAAGTTGTGTCATGATAGCATAGAGAGATTCCGATAATGGTGTGAAGTTTCTTTTTTTTTGGGTTTTAACTTGTAAGCGGTGGAAACAGGAGATGATGCTACCACCACATGTTTTCTTATGTTATTCACTAAAATTTCATTTATCTTGATAAAGTTTTTGTTTTATCTTTTGAAAGAATGATTGTGAGAGGCCTCAAATTGACAAACTCAAGCTAATTAGGGATTATGCTCATACTAACTAACCAAAAGTTGATAATCATGAAGAGTTGTACAAATATGAGTGAATGAATCATATCCCATCAACAATATCTTATCATGGGTGTGAGGTTGTTAGTTTCCTAGAAAGATTCTTTGCACATCAGCATCTGGAATAGAATACTAGATTTGTGAAAAGAGGGTTTGATAACAACCCATGAAATCTCTTATTTTCTCTTACATTCCTTGTTTGAAATGAACCAAGTCCATCAAAGATACTTGAGGTCCAATGTTTGCTTGAAAATGCTCAAGGAACTTATAAACTAATTTTAAGAAAGAAGTTATAGAATTAGGAGGTAGTACACAAAACCAATCCAACGATGTGTCCTTGAGTGACCTAAGAAAGTGTTTTTCCAAGAGCACATCCTCAAAGAAGAAATCACTACACATAGCGGTAAAATATGCCACATGGTTGTTAGGGTCTCCCTTCCCATTATATTTCTCAAAGCGAGGGGTCTCAAACTTCTTGGGCATTGGAGTTCTTAGGATAGAATAGGACAAAGGGCTATGGATATAATGTGTTTTCGTACTAAGCCTAGGTGGACTATTACTCATGCTAGCCAATTATTATTGGATGGAGGTCATATTTTTCAACAATTGGTTTATGACTGGATTAGAAGTTGAATCAAGTGGAGATTGGAATGAAGGATTAGGTGATAGTGTATGAGTAGCCTTTTGGAATGTGACAGGTGGTTTAGATGTAGGTTGGGTAACATTAGGTGTGGATTTTGTGTAACTATATGGATTGGTATTATAATGGCAAACAAGATTCCCAGTGGATAACCTAACACATGTGGTAGCATTATTACTCAGCTATGTGGTAGTGGTGAGAATAGTAGAAACATAAGTATGAATAGGGAGTGTAGGTATGGGTACCAACACTTGAGTCCCTAGTTGATTAGAAAAAGTGACATTGGTTATGATTTCAGCACAACTAGATGCAAATAGAATATTATTATGCATTATACACGTAATGCCACACAAGACTTCCAATCCTTCTTGACCTTCGAGCAAAAGACTTCATAGACTCTCAACAATAGGGATGACCTCCTCATATATGTGTTTCGTGTTTACAAATTGCTAGAAATTAGCCAACTCCATGTCTAATCTCTAAATTTGGGCTTCAGGAACATAAACCACAAGGTCATAAATGTTGATGGATTCATGGAAGTTTGATACTTTAGGAAGGTGGGAAGTAGGGATATCATGAATAATTGATGGACCTTCTTGTGTGATAAGACTAGGAATTTAGGGTTCCAATGTATTGGTCTCATTGTGAAAGATGGGAGAAAGGTTTTTGTGGATATATGGAATGAGCCATAGGATGCTATTGTTGATAAAGGGACTCTCATGTAGGGCATGCCATTCACTAAAAAGTCCCTTGAGATGTTATGAAATCTTGTACAATAGAATGTCATGGACACAGAAGTGTCTGAGACGTGGGTTGTGATGATGTTGGGTGTGCTTTTATATCTCCGAGTGATAGTTCAAAGGTACCTAGGGTAACTATGATGCTAGGGATGGAGAATGTTTCCATTTTGGTCCTAGATTTTATCTTGGATTGGACTTTTCTAGATTGAAAAACTCACTGTTAGGTAAATTCTTCAATGAGAGGCCTAAAATCAATCCCTTTGGAGCTTGGGCTAGAATAAAATGGGTTTCCTATAATGAGTTTGAGATCATTTCCATTGCTAATGGTTTCTTTCTAATCTCCTTCTATAACCCTATAGATTGTGAAAAAATCCTTTTGAGTGACCCTTGGTTCCTAGGTCAAAGGGAGCCTTCCCTTCGAAAGTGGATGCCAGGTTTCGATCCAAAGAACTGTATCTATAATATTCTAATGTGGGTGAATCTCATAAGATTTCCTTTGGAATATTGGGAAGAAGAGGTCATGAAAGGTACTACATTAGGTATTGGTTATCTCATTTGTATAGATTAGGTTACCCTCTCTAGGTGACACCTACTTTATTTTGGATTCTTTGTCCTTGTTAACATATGTAAGAAGCTTCCATATTATTTCTCCTTGTCTTCAAAATTGTGAGTTTAGAAAAAAAATATTGATTATGAGGACTCTTCACTAATGTTTTTGTTATGCATGATGCCTAGTCACTCTTTCTACGGGTGCCTAACTAGTCGATTAAATGTTAAGGCAGATGGGCTTGAGGAGAAGGATAGCATGTCAATCAAGGACCTTAAAGATTAGGAGGATGAGAATAGTGTTACTTGACCTTTGGATAAGAATGATAATATGCTTAGGGACATGTCTAAGAAACAATCATTAACCATCCGTCTAGGAGGGTTAGTTCATAGAAAGAATGCTTTGGCAACGATGGAGATCTATAGTGAGGTTTTTGTGGTTAATGTTAGTCGTTGATCAACCAAAAAGAAACATATGAGTATGAACCCATTAGAAGGGGTCAAATGCCCATAGAACATTTTGGGTTCAAAATTCCATGAGATGTTTTTTATGTTTTCCTATAACTATAAATTAATTTTATCTTGAGTTATTGTCCCTTGTTGCAACATTTATATTATCTTGCTATGGGTCAGAAGTGGGTTTACACTAGTTGTAATAGGGCTCCAGATTCCCTTCAAAATATAATTTACCCCTTTTTTAATAACTAGCATTAAAGGAAAAACATGAAATATTGTTTTAACCACAAGAAACAAAATAGACACTAGATTTATGTAAAAATATCATATAGGGAAAAAACCTACCAATAAATGGCCATTATAGTTGTATTATTAAGAATGCAAACATTCAATAGAATAGGTCTATTTATAGATTCTCAATATGTTTATTTTACAACTCACTCTTCTACAATTATATTTAGTTTACATTAATCTTCACCATAATCACCAAGTCTAATCAACCTACCTTGGTACATCCATATGCATTGGTGCTTATGGCTCATTCGAAATAGTGTGTCTCACTAATGGGACAAAGAGAAACTGACCCCCACCCAAGTAAAAATATCAAACACCTTCAAATGAAGTCTAAATAATGAATCAAGTTCCCTTATTAGAAATATTGTGCTAGAAAAATATTCATATGAAGAAAATACTGTCATTTAAGGATACCTTTGAACAAAGGTATTTTTTTATTATCTATCTATAAATATAAAGTAATTTCATTTAAAGTCAACTTCCAACAATGGTATCTCATTAAGTTTTTAATATAAAATTAAAATATTATTTCTGATTTACAAAGAATAGCATACAACAAACAAAGACTATGCAACTGACTATGGAAAAGCATGAGAAGAAGCTGCCAAATGGAGGTTAGGGAATACAAATAGTTTGGACTACTCATGGCTAGGTTCTTCCAACCTATAGCTTGGAACTATTTGGATTGTTGATGGTCTTCTCAACACATATTATGGACTACTAATGGTTAGGAGAGCCCTAATAGATTTCTCATTATTTGGCTACATGTTTATTGTTGAACACAATGAGGCGCTGAGAGGGAGGGTGAATTAGCACATACTAAAACTTAACCAAATATCAATAAATTAAACTGAATAACATATAGAATAGAAAGGAAATCATGCAACACAAGAATCAACACATGAGACTATTATTTTTATGTGGAAAACCCTAAAAAAGGGAAAAACCATGGTGAGTGTTATCTCACAATATAATTTGCTCACTGCAAAACTGTTACAACTTTGTTTTAGGGTTTCAACCTAAGGAAGATACTACTCCCTATTTTACAACTTTGGTTTAGGGATACAACCCAAGGAATATTCTACTCCCTGAATACTCAGCTCACTACTATTGGATTTACAATGATGATATAGATACAAGGACTACTATGGGGAACACATCTATTATATGTTGATGGTGTAGTCTGCTTTTTCTTGCTCAATACATATCTTCAAACTAATTTTGCACATTTCATATCTTATTATCTCTCTTCTATCTTCACATTACCCTTATTTTTTTCAAAATGAAAAATATCTTCTATAAATATCGTCCACAAGACATTAGAACACTGACTAGGTCAACAACATGATCAACATTAGATGAAATGTGTAGCATAACACTGGTCAACCTCAACACATACAAATTGATGAGAAAACTTCTTGTGGACCTCAAGGATTTATGAAAAGGATCAAGGTACATCTTTTCACACCTTCTAGACTTTAGGAAACTAATTAGGAACCCTTGTATATTTTGATACTTAACTAGTTGGCCCAAACTGCTTAAGATAGCCAACTGTTCATCTTTATACTGCGAGCGAGAAGGCAAAAAATCAATGTGGACCAAGCATTCATTCATACATGAGCTCAATAACATCCATACACTTTACTGAAGAAGTATCGTATCAAACTATGCATCCGTAAGACAAGAAACATGACTCTTTATAGAAAATAGAGTCTTATAGACCACATGTGATGTTTCACATCTTAAGACATGATGTTATGGTGAAGTGAAAGGCATGAAACCTTTTGGTAATGAGATTAGACATAAATATATGCTACTTATCATATACACACATTTTTATCTGATATTTCAAGAGGAATTCATAAAGTTCACTTGGATAACTAGGGTTCCGAAACAAGCAGTATTGCCTCTATCACTTAAGAATTGTCTTTGTGGGCCACTAGAGCACTTGAAAATCCATCATAACATGTCTCATACATATCTTTGTCAATCTTCAAAACCGTATGACAAACATATCTCTTCTAGAGGAATGCAGAGCATTCCATTATTTCCTCGTTGTTTCTTGTTGTGTGGTTACACAACACGCCCCATTTTGACTTGGCAAAACAGGGACCCAACTTTTGTTTTGGCTTGTGTTGTCTGTTTCTGGCGGTTTGGTAAAAATAAGTCAGGTGCATCATCATGATGAAGGTCAGGATGAGGTAGGTCATCATCATGAGGTTAGTTTGTCAAAGTTCATATTTTGTTTCTATGACTTCATGGTTGGAAAGAGCTTGAAATTCCATGCAGGTTTGCATTTTACATCACTTGAAAATTCGTCCATATGAGGGAGTTGTAAGCAGTCAAAGTTTTGGTCAAACCTGATAATTGCTGTATGATGGTCATCATCATGATATTTGAAAAGCCCCCCCGATAATATCCTGAGGTTGAAATATCCGGACGTCAAGTTTAAGTCGTAGTAATCTTTTCCCGTCGAGCGGTCTTTTGTGTCGCCAAAGGTCATCATCATGATCTTACTCTATCACCTGATAAAAATCATGCAGTCCCGAAACATCCGGACGTCAATCTTAAGTCATAGTGAGCGTTTCCCGTCAAGCGACCCTGGAAGCATCATCATCATCATGATATTCTAACATCATCAGCATCATGATATTCCAACATTGCGAGCATCATGATATTTAAAATCACCCGATGTGATAATATCATGCTGATGATCATCGTCACCTTGCTTAAGAAATCTGCCATCTGCATAATTTGCGCGCGCACGACAGTCTTGGTGATCAACATCATCATGATATTTCGAGACCCGACATTTCCTAATATCCTCCTGATCTCCTTTTTGCGTGATCATGATGATCACCTTATCTTTCGAAGCGGAGGGTAATATTTCATTCCTTAGTCTTGTTGACATCATCATCATGATCTTTCTCTACCCGACACTTCGTAATATCATCCTGCCGACAAGTATAACCTTTTGCAAATATGATGATGACGATGACGTCATCATCACCTTTGTCCTTCGGCAGGATGTTTTCCAAGGCATGATCCATTTCGCCAATATGATGATGACGATGACGTCATGTTCGAAGATTAACGCAAGCCCCGGATATCCTGATGACGTCATCAGGACTTTCGGCAGGATCATATTTTAGATCACTCGGTGCGTATATGATGATGATGATGTTCATCATCCTGATCTTCCAAGCAGGATAGACTTGGCCGAAATGGGTCATATTGCATTTATCCACGCGATCATCTTCCTTGGGGGGAACCCGATTTTCCAGTTATCTCCTGATCTTCACGAAACATGATGATGACGTCATCCCTTTGCATTTTAACCAAGCCTGATGATGACGATGACGTCATCATGATTTTCCTCAGCGGCAGGATCATTTTCCGAGTCCTCCTGTTTGTCTTCATCATGATGATGATGACGATGTCTTTCTTTCCCGAATGTGCAAAAAAACAAAACATCCTGATGTGCTTTTCATCAGAGCATTAGGAAAGGAGGATCATCATATTTTGTGATATCCTGCGGCTGGATACAAGACATAGAGTTGGTCATCATCATGATTTCCGGCGTAGGTATAACTGTTGCCGTCGGCCAAGTCTAATATTGTCAACCTGATCATATGTGGTCGCACTGATGCGAACATGATGATGATGACCCGAAACATTCGAACGGAGCATGCAAAGCCAGGTATGAAGTAATTTGTTAATTTTGACATACCTGATCATATTTGAACCCGATATACAAGAAAATGGGCAAAAACATGAAGCGATAGAAATTTGAAAGCCCGACTACCTGATTTTGGTCAACGAGGGTTGACCTAGTTGTTTTCATGCTGTTTATGCATTTAGTGCATATTTTCACAGGTAAGACCTGTTTGCCTGTAGCTGCACATGGGGAGGTGTTTAATAAAGTGTTTAAATTCCTGTTGTTTATCATCATGATGATGAACTTAATGTTTGTCTGTTTACTTGCAGGAAGTCATGATGATGCTGCTGAGGCTGAATATTGAAGTCATCATGATGCTGCTGAAGCTGAGCGTGGAAATCATGATGATGCTGCTGAAGCTGATAATTACAAAGTTGCGCATGGAGGCAACATAGGCCAGACATGAAGAGGATATTGTCAAATATGCTGTTTGCCAGCTGGAGACCGAATCAAGTCGAAGATGCTGGAATATTCTGTGCCAGCTGTGCATTTGCCAACTGATGAAGCATGTGCTTTTCATCTGGACCGTTGTTTGTTGTGAGAGGATCCTGATCCTTGGATCATTGTAACCGTTTTCTGACAGTTGCTCTATATAAGGCCAGAGCTTGTCATTTTAAAAGAGGGAGGAGGAATACATTAGAATACATAGACGCATCTGGCGCAAAGAGTCAATTACTGTAGAATAAGTTAGGAGATCGGATTACTGAGACTAATGAGGATAGAATTGTTGAAATGTCAAGGTTCTTTCTTCAGATCACTGTAAATGTACCTGTTCTTGAGCATACTGAATGAATATGAAGTTCCAGATTACATCCTGATTGTAAATTTTACGTAATCTTCTGTTGATTTCTGGATATGTACTGGTGAATGCTGTGTTCAACTGGAAGCACTTTCATTTCATTACATGTTGTTGTCAACTTTCCTTTGAAGCTTTGCACTAGATCATGCGGATTTGTGGAATGTCCTGGTGAAGTATGATTTCTAGTTTTCCTTCTTTTCATTGCAAGTATGGGAGTTTGTATGTGAATCAGTGATCTAAGTCCAGTAATTTTGGGAATCTCACTCTCTAACCCTTTTCCTTTTTCAATTTCATTAATTCATCACCATAACTGCGAATCATGATAAATAACAAGCAGAAACAGTGAAATATGTTGAAATCCCGTAGGTAACTGAAGATCCTTAGCATATTTGAGTTAAATGCATGCAGTACTGAAAATATCATGCAAAGAATCATAAATAATGATAGAAATCATGCAAATATCGGCCTGTCTGCACATTATTTGACTAAATTTATAGTGCAGATGTAGAATTGTTGGAGCTTATGCAGAGCGAACATCCAGAGCAGGATATTTGAAGATGATGATGATGAACAGTGCAGAAACACGTAAGGCCCCTGAATGGAAAACAGCAACACACATCAACCACTGAGTAACGTCAGTAGATTAAGACCTAATCAACGGAGACTTGGGATCATGAATTCTTTGAATTCATCGTATCTTTCAAGATGAGTAAAGGTTGTTGTGTAACTTTTATTCTATGTTTGCGAATGACTAACATCATGACCAACATAAATTGGCACTAGAAGGAGGGCTCAGACCGAAAGATCACGATCATCATCAGTATTTTCAGGTTTGATGACATATAAGAGTAAGGTATCCTCACATCACTTGTGAATTTCAGTAAATTTCGTAAATATTTGCTGTGACAAGATTGTATATGCACCTTCTATGTAAAGATTTCCTGATCTCACATAAATATTGCAAGCTTTACAGTAGATCTCTTTAAATTCACTAATATTGGCCAAAGATGCATAAATTTGTTCAAGCTTTGATAATTTGAGCCTTAAACACGTGAAATCTTGTGCTACGGGTCAGAATATCCCAGTATCCTGTCATATTTGCAGCGTCTTCGCAAATATTGCGTAAATATTTAGTCTGAGTTGCCATCTGACCGCAAATATCACCTCATCCGGTGGAATCTAGCCAATATTTGCAAAGTTCCAGCCAATTTGCCTCCAAATCGAGAAATCCTGGCTCACAGGATAAATACCAGGTCTAGACATATTGAAATTTTTGAAGAATTGCCTGTTAGAGGTTTTAGACCTAGGACTGTAGACATTCACCATACTCCAGGGTCTGGTACGTCTAGAGCTTCACCCGGACCTCCTCCTGTAACTCCTGTTGGTTTGCAAATACCTTCCGGTATATCCGTGACACCTCCTGTTCAACCTCAGGGTATACCTTTAGTCCAACCTCAGCCAACTGCACCACCAGTTCAGCCCCCTCAGGTTGCAATGTCGTTCTTTGCAGCAGAATCACCATTGACCTTTACTGCGTATCATGAGTTACCAAAGTATCCGGATAAACTTTGTCCAAAATACCATCCTTATCAGGATGCTGATGATCATATCAGGACGTTTAAAGAAGCTTGCTGCAGAGCCAGAATAGAACATCAGGATGTGGTGTGCAGATTATTCCCTTTTTCCTTAGGGGAAGAGGCTTATAATTGGTTCATCAGTCTTGGTCAATCTTCTGTGGGTTCGTGGGCTGTCTTAGAGAAGGCTTTTCTTGACAGATTCAAGGTCCCTATTGATCCATCCATGAATTACCACCTGTTTGCCACAATTAAGAGATTTGAGAATGAACCTATTGCAAATTTCAATGCTAGGTTCCAGAAAATGTTGTCCAAGCTAGTTACCCCATATGTGGTGGCTGATGATGCTGCTAGAAGTATTTATTATTCAGCCCTGGATCCATTAACCGCCATGTTCATCAGGAGAACACATCCTGCGATCACCACATTGACAGGAGCTTTTCAAGAAGCTATCAAGGTAAATCAACAGCTGATACCTGCTCCTACTCCAAATATAGCATTCCCTGCTTTGCCCGGCATGCAGTCACAATATCCAGCACAGTATCCTGCAGCTTATCCTTCGCAATATCCTGCACAATACCCAAATGGAGCAGCGATGCCCCCAGCAATCATGCCTGCACCTTTGCAAGTACCCCCATTGAGTATCATGCCTCCTCCTAATGGAAATGGCCAATTGCCACAATATCCTGCACATACTCAGACACCTCAGGGTACAGATCTATCCCACAATAACCATGGATCTTCCTTTTTCCAGCCTCAGCCTGAAAATGTAGTGGCCAAAGCTCAAGAGGAGAAAGAGGAAATCAAAGAAATTGCTGCTCAGTTGAGAAAACTCACCACAGAAGTAACACACTTGAGAAATCAAGGGTTTTATTCACAGTCAGGTCAGAATAGGAGTTATTCCAATGACAGACCAAATTACCCTGACAGAGGATACAACAATAACTTCAACAGTAATGCTGCAAATAACAATAATCCTCCTAGGCAGCCCAGAGTGTGGAACTCCAGGCCAAATAATGGTTCATTACCATCACCCCTAGACAATCAGCCTCCTGGTGAAGCCAAACAAACTACTAGAGTCAATCTTGCTGAAGCAGCCCTTACCAATTGGTGCAGGATTCACAATACCAATGCACATGCAGAATTAGATTGTCCACAATTTAGGATTGCTGCCAGCATTTTTCAGACTGAAGTGTCTAATACTTCTGGAAGTCTACCTCAGGCAGAAGGAAATGAAATAGTTCCTTGTGGATATGATTCAGCTTTTGTGCTGGAAACCTACACTAATCAGCCTCATCAGGATTATAATCAGACCGGTGAAGAATCTGCCTTAACCTTTGAAGCGAACTATGTCTTCCCTTTTGAGGATGAAAATGAACCTACAAGAGAGCATGAGGACGTACATGCATACCAGCAGCAATACCTTGGTAAGCACAATTATAACCTGAGGAGTAATGCCAACAGACCTGCCGGTCCATTGACATCATCTCTACCTCCAAACAACTTCAACACACCTCCTAATCCTAAGGCTAGCAATAACCCTGGGTTCCCTAAGGTGAATGCTCAGTACTTGTCTCCTCAAAACACAGTAACAAAAGTCACAAATGCACCTCATGAGTCTGACAAGTTAGTCAGTTATTTGGCTGATGAAATGAAGAAAATCAAGATCAGCCTGTCCCTATCTGAGTTACTGAAAACTCCTGCCATCAAAAGGGCATTCATGAAGTCGCTGGATGATCCTGCTTCTAAAGAGGATAATCACCTTTCGAGTCAATCCAATAGCAGAGACCATACTGCTAAAGATAGCACTGTCAAGCCCAAAGTGTTAGCCACAGTCCAAGCTGCTGAAACCTCTCACATGACCTTGTACAGAGATAAAACTGAATCACCACCGTTTCTCCTCACCATAAGAATGTTCAGTAAGAATTTGCACAACTGCTTAGTTGATTCAGGAGCCTCAACTAATGTTATGCCTTTGTCAATATGCAACGCATTAGGACTGCATCCTGCTAAATCCTTAAAGAAGGTCACTCAACTGGACAAGACAGAAGTAAGTGTCGTCGGAGAACTCACTCATATTCACATGCAGCTAGCGTCTGATCCTAGGATCCAGTATTACATTGACATTCAGGTAGTTGACATACCTGATACATATGGGATGTTGCTTAGCCGGGACTGGTCTAAAACACTTAACGGATACATGTCCACAGACTTCAGTCACATGTGGTTGCCATGGAAAGGTATACCTAATCAGATCAGGATTGATGCTGAGCCTAGGATGAAACATATGATCACCGAATATAACAGAACAAATGAGATCATGTATGTAAACGTAGAACCTGGAGTTTATCACATCAGGCCGCAAACTGTCCAAATAGAAGAGATCCTGATGCTTGATGCTCATCATCATCATCATGATGATTATCATGAGGATATGCCAGTTGTAGAACTTAATAATGATCCTGATAATGACAACGAAATAGATCACTTCAAGGATTTTCAGATGCATTTATCTACTCAGATAAAACGTTGTCAATTATTAAAGAGACCTGCTAATGATATCTTGATTGACGGATGGTGCAGATTGCATGGCGAAGCACACTCGGAAAAGACTTGCGAACCATGCTTGGACATGATCATGCTGGAGCAGATGTATAGTGAGGCATCATCATCATATTCTGAGGTGAGTGCTACATCTGATGATGATGATGATACTAATTTTTATTTGTCTTCTGCAGGAACAGAAGAGTCGACGGATCCTGATGAGGATCATATCCAAAAAACAGAAGAGATCCTGGTGTCCAATCAGACGAATGATGCGAGAAAGGAAAAGATCACTCCTGGTAGTGATTGCTTCATGGAACCGGATTACGAGTTGTCTGATGAGGATAAAGGCAGTAACCTGACAAAGTTCGAAGAATTTCTGGTTAAAGAAATAGAAAAAATGACACAACAGTGTAGGTCTCCCCAGGAGGTTTTAATCAAAGGTTGGTGTAGGCTGCATGAGGCGCCTCACTCAGAAACCACTTGCTCACTGTGCTTACACATTTTGAAGAAGCATGCAGTTGTATGTGCTGAACATCATCCTCCTGCTAGGATGGAAGAGAAAACAGAAAAGCCATCAGGCTCATCAGATAAAGGAAGGAAGAAG
This sequence comes from Cunninghamia lanceolata, assembly GCA_027924645.1. Lineage (NCBI taxonomy): Eukaryota > Viridiplantae > Streptophyta > Pinopsida > Cupressales > Cupressaceae > Cunninghamia > Cunninghamia lanceolata. Next base: position 7,385,309 of record BSBN01000567.1, read on the forward strand.
CTTGAAGATGGCACACCTAAGTTAAGGTGGATATCAGGCGGAGCAGCAGCCAGAGCTGCAAAGAAAAAGGAAAGTTCAAATAAATGTCCTGCTGAAGATAAGCCTTGGATCCTGAGGTTTGATGGATCCAAATCTAAGCAAGGTTCTGGAGTAGGGATTGACCTTACTGATCCATCAGGGAAATCCCATTTAGCAGCTTACAGACTACAGTTCCCCTGCACTAATAATGTCACAGAGTATGAAGCTCTGATTCATGGACTGTTGTTTGCACATAAGAAGAAGGTGAAGATCCTGCATGTCTTTGGAGATTCAGAACTAGTTGTGAGACAAGTAAGAGGAATTTACTCTTGTAACTACAGAAAGCTGTCAAATTACAGACATCGTGTGTGGGACCTGATTGAAGACTTTGATGCCTTCAACATCGTTCACGTGCCAAGAGAACAGAACCAAAGGGCAGATGCACTTGCTCAGGCCGCCAGTATGCTGGAACCGCTGTCTATATCTGGTCTGAAGAGATTTGCAGTAGAATTGGTGTCAGTACCTTCGGTACCTGACAATGTGACCAATCTCCAAGTGTTTGATGATGATCAGCACATCCTGGACTTCATATCAAACAGAGATGTATTTGAAGCTCAGATCATAGATGAAAATGGTATGGAAGATCATGTCTGGGAAGAAGATGAGATTTTAGAGTTGCCTGGCAACACAATTCCCAAAGGTATGATTGAATTAGAAAGAGCCTTTGATCTGGATAATATGCTCAAACATAAGGATCTGCCTAAGGCAGATGGAGGTCAATATTCACAGGTGAATATTGGACAAGCTGATGACAAGAAGAATGTCTTGTTGGGTAAGGTTTGTACACCTGAAGAGTTAGATGGAATAACTCAAGCCCTTAAGGATTATATACATGTAATTGCATGGACTTATGACGAGCTGAAGACGTATGACACTTCTGTCATAACTCATACTATACCCCTCAAGCCAGATGCAAAACCTTTCAGACAGAAGCAGAGGCCAGTCAATGCTCTGCTTGAGCTCATCATCCTTGAGGAGGTCAAGAAATTGTTAAATGCCCGGATAATATTTCCGGTAAGGCACTCCACTTGGGTGGCAAATCTGGTACCAGTCAGGAAGAAGAATGGAGACATCAGATTGTGTGTGGATTTCAGAAACTTGAACAGAGCATCAGAAAAGGATAACTATCCTTTGCCCTCTTTGGATGAAGTTCTGCAGATGGTAAATGGAGCCAAGATGATGTCCTTCTTGGACGGTTTTTCAGGATACAACCAAGTGATGGTTGATAAAATTGACAGATTAAAGACTGCCTTCACCACAAAATGGGGGATATTTGCATATAGACGTATGCCGTTTGGATTGATAAATGCTAGAGCTACATTCCAGCGAGCAATGGACATAGCCTTCAGAGGCTTAATAGGAAAATGTATAGTCATCTACATGGATGACCTGACAGTGTTCTCCAAAGAAAGGGGAAATCATGTTGCTGATCTCAGAAGTGTGCTAAAGAAGTGTGAAGAATATGGAATATCTTTGAATCCCAGGAAGTGCATATTCGGGGTCACAACAGGAAAGTTACTAGGCCACCTGATCACAGAAGATGGGATTATCATCGATCCTGACAGGGTGGAATCTATTATGAAATTACCACTTCCAGGAAGCAAAAAGGAGCTTAAATCTTATTTTGGTAAGATAAATTTTGTGAGGAAGTTCATCACTGGCTTTGCTGAGATTGTCAGACCACTGAATGCCATGTTGAAAAAAGATGCACAAATTGACTGGACACCAGAAGCCAGAGCTGCTTTTGAAGATATAAAGAAGGCCATTTCAGATGCTCCTGTCCTCATTAGTCCAGATTATACAAAAGATTTCTACATCTACTCATTTGCTTCAGAACATACTTCTGCAGCAGTGTTAACTCAAAGAAATGAAGATAAAGAAGAGAAACCAATTGCCTTCATGAGCTGTCCTTTCAGGGATGCTGAGTTGAGGTATGTAGATGTTGAAAGACAGGCACTTGCATTAGTCAGAGCAGTAAAAAAGTTCAGACATTATATACTGAGAAGCAAAGTGATTGCTGTGGTACCAGATGCAGCAGTAAAGATGCTGCTTATGCAGAGTGAACCTGGTGAAAAAAGGGCCAAATGGATTACGGTACTACAAGAATATGACATGGAGATCACACCCATGAAGCTAGTACGAGGACAGGCTCTGAGCCAGATGATATCTGAAACTGATCCAAGCATCATCAGTCAACAGTATATGATAGATGAGAAAGACAATAAAGAATGGTATTCAGACATCAGGCACATCCTGATCACTGGAAGATGTCCTTTGAGGATGCAGGCTTCACAGAGAAGAGCCTTAAAGATGAGATCCCAGAAGTATATGATGAAGGGAGGAGCCCTGTTTAAAAAGAATTATGAAGGGATATACCTGATGTGCTTAGAGAAACCAGAAGCCAATAAAGTTTTGACAGAGCTACATGACAAGTTTGGAACTGCCCACGGATCAGCGTTGGCCACAACACATGCAATCCTCAGAGCAGGATATTACTGGCCTACAATTTTTAAAGACACAGCTGATCATGTTAAATGTTGTCATGTTTGCCAGGTTGCTGCCAACAGAGAAAAATATGCTGCACAACCATTGCAGCCAGTGATGGAGGAGCGCCCATTTGCACAATGGGGCATGGATTTCATAGGACCAATCAATCCTCCGTCTTCTTCAGGCCAGAGGTATGTACTAACAATTACTGATTATTGTACCAGATGGACTGAGGCTATCAGCAGCAAAACTTGTACTGCTGATGATGTCATTAAATTTCTGGAAAACAACGTTGTCACCAGGTATGGAACTCCTTATGCATTGGTAAGTGATAATGGTTCTGCCTTCATTTCCACTAAATTGTCAAGTTGGGCTTTTGATCATGGGATCATACTTAAGTTCTAATCCAATTACTATCCCCAGGGAAATGGATTAGCAGAATCCACCAATAAGAATTTACTGAGTATCATAAGAAAATTGATAGAGAAAAATCCCAGGGAATGGAATTCATTTCTGAAATATGCCTTATGGGTAGACAGAACTAGAATGAAAATTGCATTAGGAAACTCACCCTTCCAGCTAGTATATGGGGTAGATCCTATCCTCCCTGTAAACTTGAAAATTCCTACTCTACAGTTTGCCCAAGACTATCTAAGCATAGATAATAAACAAGAAGTCAGGTTGCTTCAGTTGATGCATCTGGAAGAAAAACGAAGCCAAGCAATTGACCAATTTGCAAAACATCAGGCTGTTGTCAAACGCTGGTTTGACAAGAGAGCCAGAATTAAAGCTTTCAGGATATCCGATTTAGTCCTGATGTGGGATAAAGCCCATGAAAGGAAAGGTGATCATGGTAAGTTTGATAGACTATGGATAGGTCCCTTTCAGATTTCTGAAATTTTAGGAGACAACACTTATAGGCTTAAGAACCTGACAGGTGAGGATGTCCCGTTGCCAGTCAATGGACAATTCCTCAAACATTATTTCTAGGCCTGAGTGACTTCATGGCAGTCTTGTGTATCATATTGTATATTTGTATAGTTGTTTGTACAGTTTGCTTGTTGTTGTTGTTGTTTTGGTTGAGTTTTGTTTTGGTAAGTCAAGATGATGCACTTCATCACCTAAGAAAATAACTAAATTGTTAGGATTCAAGTGATGAGATCAGATTTAGATATAGATTGTAATTCATTCTGATAAATACTCATGATCAGGTTTTATGATGTCTTTTCATCAGGGTACCTTTTCTTGTCCAAAGTGAATCAAACACAATGAAACACCTAACAGCCTTGGGCTTGTTGAAGATATGAGTATAGGTGTTAAGTGAAAAATCTAAAGGGACTCCCTTGCTACCAATACAATCTCCAACCTAAAGCTGCAAGTGGCTACACCTTGTACAAATGAGCTGACATGATGATATCAAATATAAGTATATAAATAGAAAATATATAAACAATAAACTTAGGCCATCTAAGTAACTCTACCGGGGCTATGGACGCCTGCTGGCAGTGGAGCCCTACTTAGGGAGATTATATAGATAACCTTGCCGGGGCTATAGACGCCTGCTGGCAGCAAGGCTCTATCCAGGTTGGCTATGAGGGATGATCTCCAACTATGTAGTTTAACACCAGTTACTTATGTTTTCAACTTACTTTCAAGATGAGGATAATTAATCATATGCACACACATGATCCTTTGTTAGCACTGTTACCTTGATGAGACTTTATCATTCAAAGATCATGATGATTTTATTTAGAAGGAATTATAATATTATAGATGAATAGGATCATATCATTTGAATTATTTGAATTTTGTTGTTTTCTTTGGTGGCAAGTTGTTGTGTGGTTACACAACACGCCCCATTTTGACTTGGCAAAACAGGGACCCAACTTTTGTTTTGGCTTGTGTTGTCTGTTTCTGGCGGTTTGGTAAAAATAAGTCAGGTGCATCATCATGATGAAGGTCAGGATGAGGTAGGTCATCATCATGAGGTTAGTTTGTCAAAGTTCATATTTTGTTTCTATGACTTCATGGTTGGAAAGAGCTTGAAATTCCATGCAGGTTTGCATTTTACATCACTTGAAAATTCGTCCATATGAGGGAGTTGTAAGCAGTCAAAGTTTTGGTCAAACCTGATAATTGCTGTATGATGGTCATCATCATGATATTTGAAAAGCCCCCCCGATAATATCCTGAGGTCGAAATATCCGGACGTCAAGTTTAAGTCGTAGTAATCTTTTCCCGTCGAGCGGTCTTTTGTGTCGCCAAAGGTCATCATCATGATCTTACTCTATCACCTGATAAAAATCATGCAGTCCCGAAACATCCGGACGTCAATCTTAAGTCATAGTGAGCGTTTCCCGTCAAGCGACCCTGGAAGCATCATCATCATCATGATATTCTAACATCATCAGCATCATGATATTCCAACATTGCGAGCATCATGATATTTAAAATCACCCGATGTGATAATATCATGCTGATGATCATCGTCACCTTGCTTAAGAAATCTGCCATCTGCATAATTTGCGCGCGCACGACAGTCTTGGTGATCAACATCATCATGATATTTCGAGACCCGACATTTCCTAATATCCTCCTGATCTCCTTTTTGCGTGATCATGATGATCACCTTATCTTTCGAAGCGGAGGGTAATATTTCATTCCTTAGTCTTGTTGACATCATCATCATGATCTTTCTCTACCCGACACTTCGTAATATCATCCTGCCGACAAGTATAACCTTTTGCAAATATGATGATGACGATGACGTCATCATCACCTTTGTCCTTCGGCAGGATGTTTTCCAAGGCATGATCCATTTCGCCAATATGATGATGACGATGACGTCATGTTCGAAGATTAACGCAAGCCCCGGATATCCTAATGACGTCATCAGGACTTTCGGCAGGATCATATTTTAGATCACCCGGTGCGTATATGATGATGATGATGTTCATCATCCTGATCTTCCAAGCAGGATAGACTTGGCCGAAATGGGTCATATTGCATTTATCCACGCGATCATCTTCCTTGGGGGGAACCCGATATTCCAGTTATCTCCTGATCTTCACGAAACATGATGATGACGTCATCCCTTTGCATTTTAACCAAGCCTGATGATGACGATGACGTCATCATGATTTTCCTCAGCGGCAGGATCATTTTCCGAGTCCTCCTGTTTGTCTTCATCATGATGATGATGACGATGTCTTTCTTTCCTGAATGTGCAAAAAAACAAAACATCCTGATGTGCTTTTCATCAGAGCATTAGGAAAGGAGGATCATCATATTTTGTGATATCCTGCGGCTGGATACAAGACATAGAGTTGGTCATCATCATGATTTCCGGCGTAGGTATAACTGTTGCCGTCGGCCAAGTCTAATATTGTCAACCTGATCATATGTGGTCGCACTGATGCGAACATGATGATGATGACCCGAAACATTCGAACGGAGCATGCAAAGCCAGGTATGAAGTAATTTGTTAATTTTGACATACCTGATCATATTTGAACCCGATATACAAGAAAATGGGCAAAAACATGAAGCGATAGAAATTTGAAAGCCCGACTACCTGATTTTGGTCAACGAGGGTTGACCTGGTTGTTTTCATGCTGTTTATGCATTTAGTGCATATTTTCACAAGTAAGACCTGTTTGCCTGTAGCTGCACATGGGGAGGTGTTTAATAAAGTGTTTAAATTCCTGTTGTTTATCATCATGATGATGAACTTAATGTTTGTCTGTTTACTTGCAGGAAGTCATGATGATGCTGCTGAGGCTGAATATTGAAGTCATCATGATGTTGCTGAAGCTGAGCGTGGAAATCATGATGATGCTGCTGAAGCTGATAATTACAAAGTTGCGCATGGAGGCAACATAGGCCAGACATGAAGAGGATATTGTCAAATATGCTGTTTGCCAGCTGGAGACCGAATCAAGTCGAAGATGCTGGAATATTCTGTGCCAGCTGTGCATTTGCCAACTGATGAAGCATGTGCTTTTCATCTGGACCGTTGTTTGTTGTGAGAGGATCCTGATCCTTGGATCATTGTAACCGTTTTCTGACAGTTGCTCTATATAAGGCCAGAGCTTGTCATTTTAAAAGAGGGAGGAGGAATACATTAGAATACATAGACGCATCTGGCGCAAAGAGTCAATTACTGTAGAATAAGTTAGGAGATCGGATTACTGAGACTAATGAGGATAGAATTGTTGAAATGTCAAGGTTCTTTCTTCAGATCACTGTAAATGTACCTGTTCTTGAGCATACTGAATGAATATGAAGTTCCAGATTACATCCTGATTGTAAATTTTACGTAATCTTCTGTTGATTTCTGGATATGTACTGGTGAATGCTGTGTTCAACTGGAAGCGCTTTCATTTCATTACATGTTGTTGTCAACTTTCCTTTGAAGCTTTGCACTAGATCATGCAGATTTGTGGAATGTCCTGGTGAAGTATGATTTCTAGTTTTCCTTCTTTTCATTGCAAGTATGGGAGTTTGTATGTGAATCAGTGATCTAAGTCCAGTAATTTTGGGAATCTCACTCTCTAACCCTTTTCCTTTTTCAATTTCATTAATTCATCACCATAACTGTGAATCATGATAAATAACAAGCAGAAACAGTGAAATATGCTGAAATCCCGTAGGTAACTGAAGATCCTTAGCATATTTGAGTTAAATGCATGCAGTACTGAAAATATCATGCAAAGAATCATAAATAATGATAGAAATCATGCAAATATCGGCCTGTCTGCACATTATTTGACTAAATTTACAGTGCAGAGGTAGAATTGTTGGAGCTTATGCAGAGCGAACATCCAGAGCAGGATATTTGAAGATGATGATGATGAACAGTGCAGAAACACGTAAGGCCCCTGAATGGAAAACAGCAACACACATCAACCACTGAGTAACGTCAGTAGATTAAGACCTAATCAACGGAGACTTGGGATCATGAATTCTTTGAATTCATCGTATCTTTCAAGATGAGTAAAGGTTGTTGTGTAACTTTTATTCTATGTTTGCGAATGACTAACATCATGACCAACATTTCTCTATTGTTACTAAGTGGTGATCGTTACACTATCCATTGTAACTTTTCATACTGAAGATGTGAGGAGTTGAAGTCTTCAATATCATGTCAATATATAGTAGAAGCCATCTTTAGAATTGCAAGACCAAATATTTCTTTGCAGAGAAGTATAAACCAATTCAGGATGACTCTGCCTTAGGATATGCACTGTGAATACCTTAGTCAATTTTCTACTTCTTACCCTTGAGTGTGATACTCCTAACTGATGAGATATGTATGTTTGTATGCAGGAACCATGCAAGGATATGAGTGTTCACCTCCACATCATGCTCAAACCCAAAACTGATCCATACTTAGACCATTTTCTCTTCTCCTAGACTAGTTTTCCTTAACCATATTGACTCTTCCTTTGTACAATTTTGTCTATACATTTCCATCTATTATGTTGACATCAATGACAACACATATTTCCAACAATATCTGCCTTTGTCATTTATGGCAACCTATACTTGACCTTAGACATATGTTTCTCTCTCCCCCTTTGAAATCAAGGACAAAGGGATTGATAATCTTTGTATCAATCCAAAAACTATATGTACTCCCCCTTACAAAAAGATATCAAAACTATGCTCCCCTTGACTCTGTTAAAATTGTATCCTTGAAAACCAAAATGGTACTACTAATCTACTCAATACTTTCGTAATACTATGTACATCAAAAATTCTTATTTACATTGTTCTAACAACTCATTTAGATGGTATGGCGGCTTTGTAGATTATCTTGAGCTGTTGAAAAATTGTGGTCAAGATAGTACATTCTGAGGCAAGCATGTAGTTTTGACATTCACACTCCATGCACATTTCTTTAGCATCTTCTAAGCTACTTGGGGTCTTCATCTTTTGATTTACTTTTTCTGCTTCACCTAATAGACCAAACATTGAGGCCTATCTTAAATTCACTACCTCTCTCAATTGACCAAATTGCTTCTTTATGTTTTCTCTTTGGTCTTGTAATTGGGATAATTGTGCATGAAGATTCTCTACCTATGCCCTGGTTGCACCATTCTTATCCTTTGACAAATCAAAAGTTTTTGCCAACTTAGATAATCGTCACTCAATAGAGTCAATTTGTGCCTTGATGTTCTTTGTTGAAGTAGGCCATTTTAAACAAAATAGATATAAGTTTGTGTCTTCATCAATGCATATTTTGAACTTCTTCAAATTCTCATTAAGCTTATTATGTACACTGGCACATTTTTCCATCATTTCAACCATTTTCTTTTCAAATATTCTTCTTTCTGACTCTTGTTCTTCTTTTTGTTTTAAGTAGGAAGAGTGAGCTTTGAAAGAGTACATTAATAACTTGATCTTTTGCTTAGAAGATAGAGAGGGGTCAATGGTTACCTTCAGTAACCCTTCTTGTATTAATTTGACTGCATCCTCTATAGCACTAGATTTCAAGTTTTCTAGTAAAAACTCTTTTCTTGCAAAGGCATGTAGTATGTCACCAAGTTGCAATTTAAGTATGTACCTCATTAGTTGGAACCTATAGTAGTTGAGGAGTGATGACTGGTTGAAATTGTATTTGTAGATTTAGTAGGTCATGAAGGCAATCTGTCTCAGATGCACTTTGACCTTTGTCATATATCCCTTCTAATTGCTCTTCCTCTCTAGAGTTTTCTTTATCCTCTTCATTTTTTTGTTCCTCATCATTCCTTTGCTCTGCAGGAGTATCTAAATGAGGTAGACTTGTCTTACCTTGGCCCTCTATAGCTAATGTTACATCACCCTCAGGAACAAAAAATTCCTCATTGTTTTCAGGTATGTCAATGCCTTCCTCACTTTTCTTAGATATATCTTCAATGACTCCCATCTCAATCTTCATCTCCTTGAGAAATTCAATAGTTTTCTTTAATGTTTCCCTTTACAATTTCATTATCTCCTCATTCCTTGACATTAGAGTGTTTAGTCTTCTTTTAGTTCTAAATTCTTTTGTTAGAATTATAGAAACTTTGACTCTATCTTCCTTGGAGATGGTATGACTAGTTCTTTCAATTGCACTCCTTTTTATCTCAGCTTCATCACTTAATGCACCATTCCTTCTTTTGTTAAGGATATTAGCTAGGTTTTTAGGTAGTTGATCTATAATTTGAATTAAAGACAAATTGTGGGCTCCCATGTATCTTACTACTTCTTCTTCTTCTTCAAGAGTGGATTTATCATTGGCAGTCTTTCATCATAGATTCTTTCAACTTCTTTTAGGGCATCCTATGTAATTGCATTTATAGTTGCTTCAAGTTGCAGGGGAATATAATCAGTTTTCTTGACCTTCTTTACTTTTGCTTTGTCTTTCTCCTTTGAGGTGTCACTTTCTTTTCTTGTTCTTTTCCTCAATAAAAATGCTTTCTTCATTTCCTCTTCATCTTCTTCATCATATTCAACATTCACTAGATTTATATTTTATTTATCTTTAACTTCTTCCTCTTCTTCAGCATCTTTAACTTTTTCTATTTTTCCCTTACTCTTTTGCATAGGCTTCTTCTTTCCAATAGTTTATACTGGGGTCTCAAAACTAGTTCTTTTTGTAGGTAGTGATGATCTGGAGGCAACAAAGGAAGTGGCTGCAATAGATGTTGATTTGCTTCTTCTTTTTGGAAGTCGTGTAGAGGGAAGTGTTTGTACCTCTCCTAAGGAACCTTCAAGAATCTTGAGTATCTCCTCTATGTTTGTTTTCATTTTATCTTCTTTAGATTTTGTCTCTTCTATTTCCTTTATATCATTTTTGACTTTTTTTATATGTGATTTCATCATATGTGCCAAACCTCTCAGTAGAGAAATACTTTGGCTTGCTGAGAAGCATGTCAACATACCCTACCAAATTGAACTCTGAAACCTCATAGGGTAGGGTTGTAATCCAAATTGTCCTTGGCTCAATAGCCTCCATATAAAAATTGTCTTTATCAACCATAAATGTGATATCATTTTTGTATTTCTCTACAACCTTGGTAGGTATCCTTTCTCTAGATTGCATATCATTCTAAAAAGTCTTGAAGAATCCCAAAAATAGATTATTATAGTGCTTATGTTAAGGAAAACTTCTCATGTAATCCTTGATTTGATGGGCAATAGGGTTAGTTGGATTCCACACCATTCCTTTCATTGAGGGCAATTCATTCAAAAAGTAAAACATGAGACATATGATTAAACAACCATACCAGAATCTGTATTTGGTTTATTTTGTCCTTTTTAGGTTGTCTATTAGCTATTTCCACAAGAGTTCACAATGATCAACTATTTTTCCCTCTTTATCTAATATACTGTGTAGATTGTTGTTGTAGAGGAAGACTTGTCCATGTTTGTAAAGTAGATTTTCTATGTAATGCCCATAGTTGCATATCAGACCCCCAAGACTTCAATATCATCCACTACCAAAGTTCTCTTATCAAATTTAGCTCTGATGAGCCTCATTACTTCTTCATTCTTTACAAACTTTAGAATAGGCACTCATTCGAAAGAGCATAAAATAGTCATTGTCTTTATAGCATCATTAGTGATAATGTGAGGGAAGTCTAAGTAGAAGATGCCCTAATGAATTCAGACTAGGGAAATTCTTACCCAAGCATCATCATACCAGAAGTTCGAAAAACCCTTCCAAATGTCTAGGTTTTTGGCAACAATGTTTGCAAAATCTAGTTTTAACTGGAAATCATCTCCCAACAAATGTTCATTTCTAAATTGTTCAAGTTTGAGATGATCAAACTCATTGATCAGCAAGTGAATGTAGATCTGAACATCTTCTATATGTAAAACATTTGTAGAAACATGTGAGAATGCCCCATCTTCATCAATGTGGATTTGAAAGGATTTTTCTTGAATTTTGGCCTTGGCCTTTCAACTATATCTATCACAACCAGTGTTGCCATTGTAATATCTTCAGGAGCTATGGTTTTAACTAGAGAAATTTAAAAATACTTGGATATGCAGTAATAGAGTTTCTTAATTGCTTTATTGAGTGCCTTCAATTCTCCTTTAGCTCTTCAATCTTTTGTCTTCAATCAAATGTGATAAAAAATGATCACACATCACCTATATAGTCATCTAACCAAACAATTCTGCTCCAAATTAATTGCATTATCTATTTTAATCTGATTTTCCCTTTTCATATACATAACCTTATAAACCATGTTAATGAAGTCAAGGATGAGCTTGTGCCAGCCTCTAGTATAAATGTTTCCACCAGGAACTCATTGTGGAGGATACCTCTCAATGGGAGCATGTAGTGGCATTGAAGAGTGTTGTAATTAGGGGGAAGTATTCAAAGTAGGTGAGGATAGTGTAAGTATGTGCAGTATCATATTCAGAGGGAGAAAGTGTAAACAAGGTGTATCACCCTTTGTCATTGATGTCAAAGGGGGAGAGACTTCATGTGAAAAACAAAGAGAGAGTAAGATGTATAAAAGAAAGGGGAGAATGATATTAGTGCAGAATTGTGTCATTATAGTTTTTCACATTATATGTTTCCATCAATGATAAATGGGGAGATTGTTGCAAGTATGTGCTAACCAGTGTTGTCATTGATGTCAACATGCTTAGGTTGTCATTGGTGTCAACTGTGTCTTCTAATATTGCTAATTGTTGCATGATTGAGTTGTCATGTTAAAGTGACTTGAATGCCTTATAGAAGTGATGATGATGTTGGTATAGTGCTCTTGTTGTTGAGTTTCCAAGTGCTTTTGACAAAAAATTCTCTCCAGAGGAAACAATGTTTTGCAGAGTATTTTGGTGTGTAGGATATTGTCTGAGTTTTTTCTCTGCATTTCTTCTGTGTTGAAGGCCAAAGTGTGAGATTTGAATATGTTTTAGAGAAGTTTTTGAAAATTCTAAATTCATAATTTGGTCATTTGGATCATTTTGCAATAGAAGTTATGCTCACCAGTTTGAAGACTATAGTTGACAATGTTTCTGGGTTGTGTAGAGGTGTCTAGGAGAAAGTATTTTTCTCTGCATTTCTCTAAAGAGTGGTTTCAGGTGATGCAATTCTAGACATATCTTTATAAGGTCCTTATCTATCTTCATTCAAAAGGATTTGTGATTTAGTTCTCCAGAAAGCAAGTTATTGAGTACCATAGCTTAGTAGTGTTGATTGTAAGTTGTCTTCAAGTGAGATTTGTTGTCTTCAAGTGAAACTTGTTATCATTGGATTTTGGCTCCCAGGTGATTTTATGTTGTTCATGGATATCTCCAAACTATTTTGAAGGCTTGTGTTTGGCCCACAAGTTATGGTTGTGTTCTTGGAAGCGTGTGCCTGAAGATCTTAGTGTTAATGCCAGTTTTAGCTGACCTGGTTGTTTACACTCTTTGAGGATGTGCTTCATGGATTGTGGAAGTGTGTTGAAGTGTGTGAAGATGTATTTAGGTATGAACTAAGCTATGAAATGTTCTCTTTTCATTTCTTTTCTTCATATGAATGTTTAGGTCTAGACCTAATTTGAATTGTGTATGTTTGTAGACATTGGCGATTGTTTAAAAGCTTGTAGAGTGTCTTGTCGACCTTGGTGAATTTTTCAAGGTTGATGATTGATATAAATAAGTAAAAAGAATTCATGTGTAGGTTGGAAGATGAGAATATTAAGATGTTTGTGTTGTGAGATAGCGAAGGTGATATGTATTGTGCTTCATTGGAATTGAACTGAGGCATGTGGTAGTGATACTTAGGGAGATAACAAAAGTGCATCGATTGGGAACCTAGTTTATTTGGTTTGTTATGCCAAAAACATTTAATATTATGTTTTTTTAAGTGTTTGCATAACAATATAAAAGACAAAAAATTTGGGGGGGGGTACCTAATAAGGGGAAATATCATAATTTTAGGGGGGTCAAAACTAGCATTTGATCATGTATGTTTTGGATGCTCTATATTCTACCTACAACATCAAATGCACCTATTGTGGAAACCAACATGACAATACAATGTGTCTTTATTTCTCACATTTTTCTTTCAAACTCCTCTATTAGATTGTAAAACCCCAAACACCTGTTGCTACATTCGAATCCCAAGTTGATATCTCCATGGCTTCCAGTGATTCATTACACTAGGACAATGATCTCATCTTTCCAAATCTGCCACATTGGGATGTAGATTTGGGAGACATCATTGAGGACATCCATCTTCTTTTAGATGACAACTTTGATGAAGTTTCATCAACCTTGTCTTCTTTCGATATGATTTATCCTACCTTGCTTACATTAGCTTCTATTATGATAGATTCTATAAATATTTATGAGTCCACATATTTGACTCCGTCATCATGTTTTTTGACATCCTCTATAGTAGTATAAAATTCTTCTAGGTTTTATTATCACCATACATCTATGGTCCCTATTCCTGAATCTTAGCATTTGTCACATGTCAGCATTGCCTTGGAGATCTTTAAGCATCCTTCAAAGACATCATGGGCATCATCTACATCTTTGAATCTGTGAGGCCTACACTTTTTCATTTCCATACATTTGACTATTTAGCTTACTGTTGTTGGTATTTTTATATTTATGGGACTATTGTTCCTGGATTTTCAAACTATTAAAATTTTATTATGTTAAAGGAAAACTAATTGGGTGATGTTAGATAGAAAATTGTTATCTGATTTCATTATGTTTATGATAACTGTGGTATGCTTTAGAAATGCATGTATTAAATTTGCTTCCGCTATGATATTTATATGTGGAATTAACTTTGAAATTGAGTGTGTAGGTATTTCTAACAAAACCACAAATACAGGAGATCATTCCACACCCTATGTTGTATCCCTTGTGAGCCAATCTAGTTCCATGAGGAACTAAGATCAACCTTGTGTTTGGTAAATTGTTGTAATGTTGTATTGTTGTAATGTTGCATGAGGTTAAGGGAAATAGTTCTATCTTCTGAATTAATTATATTGTGATAAGTGTTGTAAGAAATGTTGTTTTGAATCTTGTTTTAACTTTATTTATTTGACCCTCTTCTTGTGTTTTTACTTGACTCTGGGAGTCCTAACTAGGTTTAAAACAACCCTAAGTTATACCCCATGGGTCTAGGGACCTTTTTGACTAGGATAACCTTGGGTTAACCTCCATATGGTCACTTCAACTTTAGGGTGAAGTTAAGTGACGAATTTGGAAGCATGGGGACAATGGGATGAGTGGAATCCACACTTAGGCCCACTTCCAAGTCATGGAGCAACTCCATGATCCCTTAATAATGGAGTGCTTGTCTCCTTGTGCCTCTCTTTTGGTGGGGTTCCCCTTAATAAGGGTGGTGTGTCACCCACTCTCTCTTATTTTAGTTTACTTATTATATTTCTTATTTCTACATGTGGGCTATAATGGGGGACCTCTTGAGTGGGATTAATTGTTTTAAGTCCATTAGGGATAATGGATAATGAGTGGGTTTATTTTATTAATTCCACTTGGGATAGTGGGGATATTTTTTAATTCCACTTGGGATAGTGGAGTTATTTAAATATTACAATCTTAAAACAATAAATTTTTAATTCATCCACTATGAATTTAAAATTCACAGATAATGTGAGCCCTTGATCTCAACTCTTGATCCTCACCTTCCATTCACTTCTCAAAAAAATCTATAAATGAGACCCTTCTCTAAGCAATTGGGGAGACAGGATTTTGCAAGGGAACTTCATTTTTTGTGCAGGGGAATTTCATTCTTGCAGGAGGGGACTTCATTCTTGCAGGGGGACTTCATTCTTGCATTCTTATCATGCCTAATTTCCTCTAGGAAATCTCCTTCTGGCATCCTCATAATGCCCAATTCTTTCTCTATTCTTCTCTTCATAGCCTCATAATGCCAAAATTATTCTAGCCATCTTATATCCTCCATTCATTATCCCTTGCTTGTGATCATAGAGAGATTATTTTTGGGGTTGGATTAATGTGGAAAGAAGGAGAACTTGGAGGAGGAGGCTAAGAGTGGAGCTCTTCATCAAATTTCATCCATAATTGGGCTTGAGAAGGTTGGTGAACAAGACTTCTCACTTGTATGATCTGTTACTTGTTATGTATGTTTGTTCTTGCTTGATGAGTGAGATTGCAAATATTTTCTATGTGTTTTCTGTTATTTGGGGTTTGTGTTGGGTGTTGAAAGAGCTTCTTCCAGTTGGAAGGCAATGCTCATTTTGTATAGGGAAGGGAATGTGTGAACCTCCTCCGGTGTCATCTTGGTTCTTGTTGTAAATGCCTTGAGGGCATGTTAGTACTTTTGAGCCTAGAGGGCTTTATGGCTTTGAGAGCCTATTGGGATATCCCTGGTAATTGATTCATTGGAAGGCTTGAGGCCTTATGGAAGAATAAATTTTTGGCTTGAGGCCTTGTGATAAAGTTGGCTTGAGGCCTTGTGATAAAAAGTGATAAAATGTAAAGGGATGACACCTAGAGGTAGAGATGTCTACTTCCCTACCCTCTCTGAACTCACCTAAGCTGAGTCTTTGTATTGTGAGTCAAACCTTGAGGGTGTGTGTATTATTTGATTTATTGTTGTTGTTCAATGTTGTGATGTGTATAGTCTATTTTACCCTGGGTATGTGGATGATCTCCCTAGCTCGGGGGTGACCCTCTTGTGGGTCTACGGTAGGGAGGAGAGTAGCTTGTGTGGTGTTTCTTCCCTTGTGTGATATGCAAGTTTTCTGGGAGCTTATTGTGAAGCTTGGAGAAGATTATTAGATCTTAGAAAATATTCTATTTTCCTTAAGTCTTAAGGAGAGCCTGATCTTTTAATAGATCCTTCCTTGTCAATTTTTCAAAAGGAGAAAATTATCTCCCTATTTTTGTATAAATTGTTATTTTTTGGAGTTGTAAGGAAATCCTCTCTGTTCTTGGGCTGATAGTAATAATTTTCTTGTTCATTAAGTTTTATCATTTAGAAATAAGAAAAGGAAAAGAAAATTTGTTTTTAAAAGGATATTAAAATTATCTAGTTCCTTCTTCTTCTACTTGCAACGTTGTGAGTTAGTTGTTTTAATTAAGTTTGTAAAAGTATTAAAAAAATATCCCCACCATGAAATAAATGAAATTTGGGTTGCAGTATTGCTTTTGAAATTACCGCCACCTTGAGGGTCTCTTCCTAGGATGGGGACCTTTTTTTACTTTTACTATGCACTGTCACTATTCACTTTTATTATTCACTCTCACTATTCACTTTTACTATTCACTATCACTATTCACTTTTATTATTCACTTTTCACTATTTACTATTCACTATTCACTATTCACTTGTACTATTCACTATTTACTTTTATTATTCACTTTTCACTATTCATTTGAAGTCAAACTATATGTAGTTTAAAACATTTGACTTGAAATAGAAATCTTAAATCAAGGAAAGTGGGATTTATGTATGCATAATGTATAATACAAATTGAATAGATGCTTAAACTCAGAGTTGCAATTCAGAAATACAATGTTTATATTTGCAAAAACAAAATTAACTCATTGCTCTATTTTTAATGAATTATTCTATACTTTCTTTATAGTTAAGGAACTTATTAATGAAATTGAGAGTTAAAGAGAACTGAGATAATGGCGGTATATATATATATATAAAATTCCAAGAAAAGGAAGAGAGGGCAAATGAACAGATGATCATGCTTTGTTGAAAAATGATCTATCACCTAAAACAACTTTGTTCAAATATAATTCGTAAAATTAGCCTAAGTCAGGGAACCACGCATTTCCTTGTCTAGGGTGTGCGCACATGTATTTGGTACGCCGCCGTCAACTATATTGCTTTCGTCTTAAGCGTGCACTGTCGAGCACGCTTATGCATGCGAGGGGGTTTTCAGAGTAGTAAGGAAAATTTCTTGATAGTTCGTATCATGACCACATGACACATGTGTAATGCGTGTTATAACTGCACGGAAAAAGTGGGCATGACATTTGGTATCAGAGCACATGTTTCAACATTGGGAGCTTTGGGGTTTGCATGTTGTTTAGACAGACATGGAGTGGGTTGAGCATGGTTTGACCCTTGTCCTACTACATCTAGCTATGAGAGAGTGAGGTTGTGGTTTGTCGACTAACCTTCACCTTGGAGGAATACCCATCCTCTTGTTTTGTCATCATGATGGCCTTGTCACATGAGTATCGAAGTCTTCCGCTTGTGTTTTGTGGTGGTTGTGATCCTCTTGGTCAATTGTCCTTTTGAGTCAATTGGTCTAGGAGGTGAGGGTTGTGTTGGACTCTTCCTCGCCCTTGTGTATCTTGTGGAATGTATGGCGAGGCTCCTAGGCGCGTGGCCCTGAGACCATCATTCTACCTGGTTCTTGGATCTTTGGTTACTTGGCACTAGTTATTGTTCTATGATGAGACTATGACATCCCCCTAAACCTTTATGTGAGCCTTGTGAAGTTAATCCCTATAATGTGGATGAATGAAAATATGTGTTTAGATATCAGATCTATAATTGATGTATCTATATATGAGTTGATGTTCTATATAAACAGGTTGTACGATGTGTGAATTCCTTATGCATGTGTGATAATGATTGATGAACATGAAATTCCTTATGATGATTTCAATCAATACAATGTGCTTTGTGAATAGGATTATGCCTTTATAACATTTAGTATCATACTTTAAAATCTTATGAGTTCCTTTTATCCTCGCCTCTTTGATGACTTCCAGGAGGAAGTATAGTCTTAGGGGGGGAGTATGTGAGGCCTACACTTTTTCATTTCCGTACATGTGACTATTTAGCTTACTATTGTTGGTATTTTTATATTTATGGGACTGTTGTTCCTGAATTTTCAAACTATTAAAATCTTATTATGTTAAAAGAAAACTAATTGGGTGATGTTAGATAGAAAATTGTCATGTGATCTCATTATGTTTATAAGAACTATGGTATGCTCTAGAAATGCATGTATTAAATTTGCTTTGGCTATGATATTTATATGTGGAATTAACTTTGAAATTGAGTGTGTAGGCATTTCTAACAAAACCACAAATACAGGAGATCATTCCACACCCTATGTTGTATCCTTTGTGAGCCGATCTAGTTCCACAAGGAACTAAGATCAACCTTGTGTTTGGTAAATTGTTGTAATGTTGTATTGTTGTAATGTTGCATGAGGTTAAGGGAAATAGTTCTATCTTCTGAATTAATTATATTGTGATAAGTGTTGTAAGAAATGTTGTTTTGAATCTTGTTTTAACTTTATTTCTTTTTGACCCTCTTCTTGTGTTTTTACTTGACTCTGGGAGTCCTAACTAGGTTTAAAACAACCATAGGTTATACCCCATGGGTCTAGGGACCTTTTTAACTAGGATAACCTTGGGTTAACCTCCATATGGTCACTTCAACTTCAGGGTGAAGTTAAGTGACGAATTTGGAAGCATGGGGACAATGGGATGAGTGGAATCCACACTCAGGCCCACTTCCAAGTCATGGAGCAACTCCATGATCCCTTAATAATGGAGTGCTTGTCTCCTTGTGCCTCTCTTTTGGTGGGGTTCCCCTTAATGAGGGTGGTGTGTCACCCACTCTCTCTTATTTTAGTTTAGTTATTATATTTTTTATTTCTACATGTGGGCTATAATGGGGGACCTCTTGAGTGGGGTTAATTGTTTTAAGTCCATTAGGGATAATGGATAATGAGTGGGTTTATTTTATTAATTCCACTTGGGATAGTGGGGATATTTTTTAATTCCACTTGGGATAGTGGGGATATTTTATTAATTCCACTTGGGATAGTGGGGTTATTTAAAAATTACAATCTTAAAACAATGAATTTTTAATTCATCCACTATGAATTTAAAATTCACAGATAATGTGAGCCCTTGATCTCAACTCTTGATCCTCACCTTCCATTCACTTCTCAAAAAAATCTATAAATGAGACCCTTCTCTAAGCAATTGGGGAGACATGATTTTGCAAGGGAACTTCATTTTTTGTGTAGGGGAATTTCATTCTTGCAGGAGGGGACTTCATTCTTGTAGGGGGACTTCATTCTTGCATTCTTATTATGCCTAATTTCCTCTAGGAAATCTCCTTCTGGAATCTTCATAATGCCCAATTCTTTCTCTATTCTTCTCTTCATAGCCTCATAATGCCGAAATTATTCTAGCCATCCTATATCCTCCATTCATTATCCCTTGCTTGTGATCATAGAAAGATTATTTTTGGGGTTGGATTAATGTGGAAAGAAGGAGAACTTGGAGGAGGAGGCTAAGAGTGGATCTCTTCATCAAATTTCATCCATAATTGGGCTTGAGAAGGTTTGTGAACAAGACTTCTCACTTGTATGATCTGTTACTTGTTATGTATGTTTGTTCTTGCTTGATGAGTGAGATTGCAAATGTTTTCTATGTGTTTTCTGTTATTTGGGGTTTGTGTTGGGTGTTGAAAGAGCTCCTTCCAGTTGGAAGGCAATGCTCATCTTGTATAGGGAAGGGAAGGTGTGAACCTCCTCGGGTGTCATCTTAGTTCTTGTTGTAAATGCCTTGAGGGCATGTTAGTACTTTTGAGCCTAGAGGGCTTTATGGCTTTGAGAGCCTATTGGGATATCCCTGGTAATTGATTCATTGGAAGGCTTGAGGCCTTGTGATAAAAAATGATAAGATGTGAAGGGATGACACCTAGAGGTAGAGATGTCTACTTCCCTACCCTCCCTGAACTCACCTAAGCTGAGTCTTTGTATTGTGAGTCAAACCTTGAGGGTGTGTGTATTATTTGATTTATTGTTGTTGTTCAATGTTGTGATGTGTATAGTCTATTTTACCCTGGGTATGTGGATGATCTGCCTAGCTCGGGGGTGACCCTCTTGCGGGTCTACGGTAGGGAGAAGAGCAGCTTGTGTGGTGTTTCTTCCCTTGTGTGATATGCAAGTTTTCTAGGAGCTTATTGTGAAGCTTGGAGAAGATTATTGGATCTTAGAAAATATTCTATTTTCCTTAAGTCTTAAGGAGAGCCTAATCTTTTAATAGCTCCTTCCTTGTCGATTTTTCAAAAGGAGAAAATTATTTCCCTATTGTTGTATAAATTGTTATTTTTTGGAGTTGTGAGGAAATCCTCTCTATTCTTGGGCTGATAGTAGTAATTTTCTTGTTCATTAAGTTTTATCATTTAGAAATAAGAAAAGGAAAAGAAAATTTGTTTTTAAAAGGATATTAAAATTATCTAGTTCTTTCTTCTTCTACTTGCAATGTTGTGAGTTAGTTGTTGTTTTAATTAAGTTTGTAAAAGTATTAAAAAATATCTCCACCATGAAATAAATGAAATTTGGGTTGTAGTATTGCTTTTGAAATTACCGCCACCTTGAGGGTCTCTTCCTAGGATGGGGACCTTTTTTTACTTTTACTATGCACTATCACTATTCACTTTTACGACTCATTGTCACTATTCCTATTCACTATTCACTATTCACTATTCACTATTCACTATTCACTTGTACTATTCACTATTTACTTTTATTATTCACTTTTCACTATTCATTTGAAGGCAAACTATATGTAGTTTAAAACATTTGACTTGAAATAGAAATCTTAAATCAAGGAAAGTGGGATTTATATATGCATAATGTATAATACAAATTGAAAAGATGCTTAAACTCAGAGTTGCAATTTGGAAATACAATGTTTATATTTGCAAAAACAAAATTAACTCATTGCTCTATTTTTAATGAATTATTCTATAATTTCTTTATAGTTAAGGAACTTATTAATGAAATTGAGAGTTAAAGAGAACTGAGATAATGGTGGTATATATATATATATATAGATATATATTTAAATTAAATTCCAAGAAAAGGAAGAGAGGGCAAATGAATAGATGATCGTGCTTTGTTGAAAAATGATCTATCACCTAAAACAACTTTGTTCAAATATAATTCGTAAGATTAACCTAAGTTAGGGAACCACGTGTTTCCTTGTCTAGGGTGTGCGCACATGTATTTGGTACACTGCCATCAACTGTATTGCTTTTGCCTTAAGCGTGCACCGCTGAGCACGCTTATGCATGCGAGGGGGTTTTCAGAGTAGTAAGGAAAATTTTTTGATAGTTCGTATCATGACCACATGACGCATGTGGACATGACACGTGTGTAATGCGTGTTATAACCACATGGAAAAAGTGGGCATGATAGAATCATGTGAGAATTTAGAGACCTTCATAATTCTTCCTTTATGTTCCCATCTAGAAAGGGAAGATTCTATGCACACTTATATGGTTTGATTTATTCTTAAGGGGAGAAATATTGTTTAGTGATTGTGGATCATCTTCAACATCCAGTCTCGAACATCTACCAACACTATAGGAGGTATTTTAAGGGGAGACTGCATGGTTAGTCTTCTCATCTCAGGTTTGGGAGGATCCATTTCCTCACATGGAGTTCTTTACTTCACATTTTCTAGGGGGTCACATTGACCTTCTCTATTTTCTCTCCTGTGGGGGCAGATATATTGTACATTAGTGTTAGAAGTAGTCCTTGGGGGGCCATGCATAGTCGTCTTTCTTTCTTGCATCATTTCTTTTTTGGACGAAAGTTTTTTTCCTAGAGGGTTTTCTTTCTTTCTCTACTTTTTGAGAAATTCATTTGTACATGGGTACCTAACATGGCCTAGTATCTGGGACCTATCTTTGTATTCTCCCTAAGTTGCACTTAAGGAGAGTGTTATTCTAAATAGTGTCATTATCTAACTAGATTAGATATCACCTCTTTAAAGGTTTGACCTATTCAGGCATAGGCTTAAGTTTACTTAGTCTTTTAGGAGTTTGTTTCATTTTGACATGTGTACTCACACATATGAGACACCTTTTTCCTTTTTTCTTTCCACTTTCCCTCACATTCATCTGAGTTAGACAAGTGTTGCATGCATGTAGGGGTAGTCAGTAGTTCAGTCCTACATTCCTACCTCCTTCACCTTGCCTATTTATGCAAGGCTTCTCATTGTATTGTACACACTCTCATTCTATATGATAAATATGCTCTTTTACTTTAATTTTCACTTGTGGAAGGTTTTATTTTTTGTGCTTGCTGATCTTGGATGCTCCAACATGGTATCATGTTAGAGTGAATAATTTATCTATTTACTATAGCTGGTATTGTGGAAAAGAAGGACATGTCAAGAAGGATTGTTGGTGCTACAAGAAAGCACAAAAACAACTAATTTTGTTTTTGGGCAAGTGTTTTTTGGAGTCTTCTCTACCTGATTTGTGGCCCTATTTTGGGCTCTTTGATCTATGGCCTTACTCCAGGAACCATTCATTTGCCTCTATTTACCATCAAATGTTTACGGGCTTGTTGTTCTAAACATATTGGGTTTGATCAACATTTAAATGCCCTTTGACAAGAACAAGGGTTTGAAGTCAAAGTTTCATTTCAATAGCTCTCGGATCTGTCAAAATTTTATGGTCAGCTCAGCCTAGTTTTGGACTCACAAACTCTTGACCAACCTCATTTTATTGCAAAGATCAAAGTTTGACCTCTACTTAGCCCATATTGCAGCCCGCAACTCCTCTATGCCCTATTTGAGCTCTTCAACTACATACTTCGTGGCCTTCGTAGGTCCTCATTTTCCTACCTACGCACTTGACTTTGTGGAGCCTATTCAAGGCTAGCAGGCTAGATCGGCCCTTTTCTTCCTTTTAGAGATCTCTATTGTATGTCTAGTCACATCCTTGACCAATAGTGGCTCCTTTGGTTTCCCCTATTAGATTATGAAGTCCAAAGGTCATCAAAGACTCTCCCGCCAAAACATGTCTCTTGGTCTTCCTTATCCAATATGGATATTGTATTGATAAATAAATGTATTGTTGTTGATACACATTATATTGTAACACCATATAGAGATAATATAATTTTCCCTTGCTCCCATGGATGTAGCCAATTTATGGTGAACCATGTGACTTGTGTTATGTGATTGTATATAGTTCATTGTTCTCTCTTTCTTTTGCTTCTGTTGTTCCATAGTTTTAACAATTGTTATTAGAGCTCGATGAAGGAGCTAATTGGGAATTCGTGACAAATTTCTAAAGAGATGGAAGAAGTAGACAAATGGAGAATAGAGAAATTCTCAAGGTATAAATTTGGGCTATGGAAGCTTCAAGTTCGTGCCTTGCTGATTCAAAAAGACCTTGCTATTGTGCTGAAAGGAAAGATAGTGAAACTGAAACAAATGTCTGATGATGAATGGGATGTCTTAGATCAAAAGGCATCTACTACAATTATCCTTTCATTGTCTAGCAATGTTCTCTTCAATGTTGCCTCAGAAACATCGACAAAAGAAATATGGGACAAGCTTTGTGACATGTATGAGATGACTTATGTAACTAATAGGATCTTCTTGTTGAAGAAGCCATTCAATTTGAAGATGAAAGAAAGAAAAGGTGTCTCAAACCATTTGAACAAATTCAACATCATGATCAGCCAACTAGCTTCCATAGAAATTAACTTTGAAGATGAAATGAGAGCTATGTTGCTCTTATGCTCTCTTCTTGATAGCTGGGATAGTGTGGTGATGTCTATCAACAATTCAGTATCTGGAAGAAGAGGATTCGATAACAAGGAAAAGAAAAAGGAAGCAATGCTAAGATATGATGATGTTGCTGTTACACTTCTCAATGAAGACATGAGAAGAGGACAAAATAAAACATTCAGAGAAGCCTTGGTTGCAAGCAATAGTGGAAGATCCCAAGATCAAGGAAAATACAATAGGAGAAGATCTAAATTTGCCAAGAGATCTAAGTCAAGAGGATGGAAAGAAGGTTGCTGGTATTGTGGAAAAGAAGGACATGTCAAGAAGGATTGTTGGTGCTACAAGAAAGCACAAAAACAACTAAAAGAAAATGAGGTTAATACGACATATGAAGATGATGGAGGAGATTTAGTCTTGGAAACAAGTGAAACTACAGTTGACTCATCGATATTGGACTTTGGTGCCTCCTTTCATGCAACCTCAAATTGGGATGCCTTCAAAAAATATCAAGAAGGAAAATTTGGGAAAGTTATCTCAGTGACAATGAGCCATGTGAGATAGTTGGTAAATGTGACATAATGTTGCAACTAAAGAATGGAAACAAGTGGCTATTGAGTGATGTAAGACATGTTCCTAAGCTAAAGAGGAACCTATTTTCTATGGGACAACTTGATGCTCAAGGCTGTAGAATCATCTTCTCTTCAAATACTTGGAAAGTGACCAAAGGAGCCTTAGTTGTTGCAAAAGGTAGAAAATTAGGATCTCTTTATGTGCTAGAGTGTCATGTTGAAGTGGGAGCTGCAATAGTGGTAGTGGATAGTGGGATAGAACTTTGGCATAAGAGGCTTGGGCATATGAACAAGAAGGGAATGGAAATTTTGCTCAAAAGAGGTCAACTTTCATGTTTACAATCAGCAAATTTAGAGCTATGTGAGCATTGTCTTTACGAGAAACAAATATGGGCTAGCTTCTCCAAAACTGGACAAGACAAAAAGTCAAGACCCTTAAAGCTCATGCACTCAAATGTGTTTGGTCCTACAAAGGTAACCTCCATTGGAGGAGAAAACTAGTTTGTAACTTTTCTAGATGATTGCACCTGTAAAGTTTGGGTCTATATGCTCAATAGAAAGTCAAAACTTTTTACAAAATTCAAAATTTTTAAGGCTTTTGTTCAAAATCAAATTGGGAGAAAAATTAAATGTCTAAAAACTGACGATGGGGGGAGTTTTCTTCCTTGGATTTTGATAGTTATTGTGTAGATAATGGCATCCAATGCATCAAGGTTGTACCATTTACACCTCAAGAAAATCATGTAGCTAAGAGGTTGAATTGTATGATTCTAGAGAGGGCTCAAAGTATGCTCTCTAATGCTAGTTTGAACAAGGAATTTTGGGTTGAGGCAATTAACACAGTGGTCTATTTGATCAATAGAAGTCCTTCTACAAAGTTGAGTTTTAATATTCTAGAAGAAGAGTGGTTTGAATTAAAGATCTCTTACAATCACCTTCGAGTCTTTGGCTACGAAGCGTTCACTCATATTCACAAGGAGAAGTGAATGAAATTGGATTTCAAATCCAAATGATGTGTCTTCATTGATTATAGGGAAGAGCAATAAAGTTTCAGGTTGTGGGATCCTATTACAAAGCAAATTATTCGCAGTCATGATGTAGTCTTGAATGAAAAAGTGTTCCTAGCCCTGTAAGCACAACAAACACAAGCAAAGGAGTATATACCAATTGATGATATTGGGAGTGGATGTGACCTTTTTCAAAGAGATACATATTTTTCACATCCAAATGTGCCATCAAATGCAGATGGAAATTCAAATCCAGCATTGGCACCTACTCAGTCACAGCCTAAACAGAGATGCACAGGGAAATATATGTTCTTTTAATACACATGATACCTCAAATTTGAATAGGCCAATTGTGGTGCTATAGAGAACTTGAAGTCTACCACAGCCTTCAGTGATGAATTCACGGTCTAGCCTGGAAGGAGCCTTGGCACAAGGTAAACACATTACTTTGCCGCTCCTCAACACTGGTTCCATTTTTGAAGATATTAGCATTAGTAAGTGCTCAGGCTCATTCAATACCTATTCAATGGGATTTATTCCCATGTAGGCTGAGCGACATATAACTCAACACTCAAGGTCCACCAATCACCATGTATCTTGTGAGGAATTTGGTGCAAGGGAGTCAAACGCACCACAAGACACATTGTTGTCCTTGTCCTCTCAACATAAAACATTGTCTCCTTTGCACACAATGACCCCACAGTAATTGCTAAATGACATGCCTGCTTTACAAAGTCCATGTCATTCATACCTGACTCCAACATAGCATGCCAGAAATGTAATGAAACCTTTAAACTTGAACATACAACATCTAAATTCTACCAGCAGGTAGTAAGGGAGTCACTAGTATTAAGGGAGAAGGTAAATTCTCAAAGTGAAAATTTCATTTGTGCCACCTATGTTTTTCCAGTCACAGGAGATAGAGAGAAGTAATATTAATAATATTGGAAAATGTGTTGAGAAATAGAGGAATATTCCAGTCATAATATCTAATGAATAGAGCACTGCACATGAACAAGGAGATTACAAATTCCTCTATTAAGGAGGTCTACCAGGGAGAGGAAACCTCTATCCAAGTTGGATGATTATCAATTGCTCATATCTGATCAATCAGAGCCTACTACATTCTGAGAGGCCTACAATAATAAGGATAGTGAGAAGTGGATGGCTATAATGAAGGAGGAAATGGAGTCACTCATTAATCACACTTGGGACTTGGTAAAACTTCCACCCAATCAAAAAGCATTGAAGAATCAGTGGGTGTATAGACTAAAAGAGGAAGAAGGATGCACAAAACTCTACCAGGCTAGACTAGTAGTGAAAGAGTTTGATAAAAAAGGAGTAGACTTTAATGAGATCTTTTCACCAGTTGTGAAGATGACCACCATTAGAGCCATCTTGTGATTGGCAGTAGTGTATGATCTTGAGTTGGAACAACATGATGTGAAGACCGCATTCCTTCATGGAGATATTGAGGAGGAATTATATATGTATCAACTTGAAGGATTTGTCAAACAAGAGCATGAGAATCTGTATTGTAGATTAAGGAGGAGCTTGTATGAGCTCAAACAAGCCCCAAGGCACTGGTACATCAAATTTGATAACTTCATCATGGAGAATCAGTTTATATGTTATGAATCTATTCCATGTCTATACTACAAGGTGTTGGCAAATGGTGAATTTGTTTTATTGCTGCTCTATGTTGACAACATGCTCATAACCGGAACCAACATGAGAGTTATTGGTGATTTGAAGCAACTCTTGGCTAACAAATTTGTAATGAAGGACTTAGGGGCAGCAAAGAAGATTCTTGGTATGACAATAATCTAAGATAGAAAGAAGAAAGAAATTAGACTATCTCAACAAAATTATATTGACAAATTCTTGGACAAATTCAATATGAGAGGTGCTAAGTTGGTCAGCACTCTACTTGCTGATCACTTTCACTTGTCTTCCACATTGTGTCCCAAAACACAAGAAGATCAAGACTACATGAAGGATATTACATATTCATTATCTATTGGAAGTCTCATGTATGCTATGATGTGTACACGTCCCAACATTTTCCACACAGTGGGAGTAGTGAGCAGGTTCATGAGTAATCTAGGAAAAACTCATTGGGAAGCAGTGAAGTGGATATTGAGGTACCTAAAAGGAACTTCTAATTATGCCTTATATTTTGGTGGGAAAGTTGCACAACTACAAGGTTTTGTTGATGTTGATATGGTAAAAGACTTGGATAAATGAAGGTCTACAACATGTTATACCTTCACATTTATCAAGGCGGCGATCGACTGGGTCTCAAGGTTGCAACAAGTGGTTGCTCTTTCCACTACTAAGGCTGAGTACATTTCCCTCACCAAAGGTGTGAAAGAAATGGTTTGGTTGCAACACTTGTTAACTGAGTTGGGATCCAAATAGCAAGGCTTCACACTCTTTTGTGACAGCAACAACACTATCCATTTGGCCAAGAATCCAACATTTCATAATAGAACCAAACACATTGAGCTGAGGCATCACTTTATCCATAACATGATTGAAGAAGGGAAGTTGCAAGTTGAAAAGATCGATACAAAGATGAATCCATCTGATGCATTGACCAAGTTTGTACCAAGAGAGAAGTTTGAATTCTGTAGGGCTTCTCTCGGCATTGTCAAGATTTGACATTGAGACTAGAGTAGGGGAACATCTCTGAGTAGCAATCATTGGACTTCAAGTGGGAGATTGTTGGATTATAAAGTCCAAAGGTCATCGAAGACTCTCCCGCCAAAACATTTTTCTCTTGGTCTTCCTTATGTAATATGGATATTGTATTGATAAATAAGTGTATTGCTATTGATACACATTGTATTGTAACTTTATACAGAGATAATATAATTTTCCCCTGCTCCCATGGATGTAGCCAATTTATGGTGAACCATGTAAATTGACTTGTCTTGTGTGATTGCATATAGTTATCTATTCTCTCTTTCTTTTGCTTATTTTGTTCCATAGTTTTAACATCCCCTTGGTACTATCCCAACTCCAGGCTTGCAGATCGATCGACAGGTCACATTTTCTTTGTAGGTTTTGGCCAACTATTCATTTCTCTCACTTCACTATTTGTAAAGTTTGAAGTATTTTTGGTTGCTACTTCTTCTATCTAGCATTATTATTTCCACACAAAATAGAGGCTATGTTTTCCAAGCCCTGAACATTTAGTGTTTGGGTAATGTTTGTTATTCTCAGTAATGTCTTCCTTTCAATAGTCTCCTTGCTTTTTGGTTGTTCTATTGAGGATCGTGGACTATGACTGGCTGATCCGCTAGTAGCTTAAAAGAATTTTTATAGTGGTTAGTACCTTTAGAAGTCTTTAATATTTAATGTTAATAACTTTATATACTATTTATTGTACCATCTACTCTAAACTGCCAAAATTAGCATTTTATGCTAGAAAGAGATCATCATCTCACTCTTCAAAGTGCCTATAGTAGGCATGTTTTTTTCCAAATTATCATAACTTGCAAACTGTTTATTGGTTTCTTGTAAAATTATAGTTACAAAAAAGTCTTTCTATCCACTTCACTTTGGCAAAGTCAAACTATTTTTTTTTAAAATTTTTTCCCAAATGCTTAACCCATGAAGCTATTGTAAGTGGAAAATTTCAACGAGGTATAACATTTGCCCAAGACATCAAAATTTCATGAATTGTTTTTTTCAAATTGCTCAAAATTTCATAAGGAATTCACCTATGTAGGTAAAATTCACATTTGGATAGCCATTGTTTCACAAATTTGTAAAAATCTTTATGTGTTATAAATGGATGAATTGGCTTCCAAACTTGCACAACTTGTAATTTCTTTCTTGCATTTTTTTCTGGGGTGGTTCTACAAATTAGTCTAATTTCAGGGGTGTTGTAAATTGTTCAAATTTGCAACATGGATATAATTCTAACACCATTCAATGTCCATGCATGGAAGCAGAAAATGGAGATAAAAGTCAAATAGTTAGGATTATATAGAGTCACGTTGTGTCTGGAAACTGAATCCACATCTACAATAGAAAAATGAAAGTGGTATAATTGCATGGATGAAGCTCATAGAACACTATGTATGGAAATATCTCAAGATCTTCTATTTCATCTTAATTCTACAACAACACCTAATGATGTATGGACACAACTAGAGAGTTTGCTTTGGAAACAAGATGTTATGCATGGACATCAACTTGAGAATGATATAATTAGTCTTAATCCACAAGACATCATTACTATACATGATTTTTTTCACTAAGTTAAATTCAATCAGATTTCAACTCCAACAATGTGGCATTGCCAAAATAAATGAACAATTGATACTCAACATTTTGTCTAAGCTCGGTCATCAGTTCTTAGTGTTTGTTTCAGAATTTTATACTATCAAAAATGGTCTTGGTACAAACTTCTCTATGCCTTTTCAAATACTGACTTTGCAGTTAATCTAACAAGGGAACAAGATACATTAATACAAATGGGTGTTTTGAAGTCTTCATCAACACATGCACTTGTTGCATCTTCTTCTTCAAATCAAACACCAAAGAAACAAACTAGAGATCAAGATAAAGGCAAAGGAACAAAATCACATCCTCCATCTAAGTCTTCTTCAAAAGGAAAAGGTAAAGAAAGGCCTCTTTTCTCTTATTGTAAGAGAAATGGGCATTAAGAATCTATGTGTTTTAAAAAAGAGTAGATTATTACAAGAGAATCATTAAACAAAAAGAACTTGAAAATTCACAACTCAAGGATTGTCTTTCTTCATCTCCATCAGCATCAGAACCATCAAAAGGAAAAGAACTATGTGCCTCTACAGTCTTTGAATCTCAACAATGGGTTCTTACTTCTGGTGCATGACATCATATGGCATCTTGTCTAGTTTTGTTTTCATCACTACACCGCACAGCAACAACAAAGATATTGGTTGGAAATGATTCTTACATGGCAATTTGTGGGAAAGGCAATGTTAAAATAGGAGTAGGTTGTATTAAAGATATTCTCTTTGTTCCAGAATTATCACAGAATTTGCTTTCCATCCACCAAATCACCAATAGTAGATAAAAAAAACAATTGAATTCAATATAAAATCAATTATGATAAGAGACTTGCACACTAGAGAACTTCTTGTAGTTGGGAATGTTGGCAACTTCTTTTGTGTATATAAATTTTCACACTTTTCTCCTAACGATAGAGACTATACAGTTCACATTACAACTTTCAGTTTGGATACATCATCAGAGGATCTGTTGATGGGTGTTTTAGCACACAGCAACGTAGGTGTGATTGTTGGTTTCACACCTCTCTTGAAAAGTATCCTACCCTAGGTAAGCCTACTCTAAGGATAATACAACTAGGTCTTAGCTCTCTTGGAATCTCGCAATTGCTATGTTCTAGCTGTGCCTACAAGGGGTCTTACATGCAATCTACAGATTTTTGGGGTTGGGACAACAAATACATATAAACCTTTTATGAGTTTAGCTGATAAAACAATGTAAAATGCTGTTGAAATTCCCAATCTAATAATGGTTGTAAAGAAAATACAAAAGGAGATAGGGTTTTAGAGAAATCCTAAGTGACATTCACAATGTATGGACTATTGTAAATAGACAAATACCCTAAACTTTAACCAGTTTTGTGATTTACCAAACTAAAGATTGATGTTACAGCACTGCAGAAAATGATGCTATCTTCAATGGAGATCGAAAGATTTTCATATTACATTTATTTGTTAAATACTCAATAAACGATGCAATTTAACTTTGTGCAATGCAATTGAACTTTAGCACAAATGATCAACCCCTGGACTAACTTTACACAGCTATCTACCATCAGTAAATAACTAAAATTATGGACTTAGAGTATTCATCATATACTTTTAGCAAATCATGAACATTATAAAAGCACAACTAACTAACTGTGAGAGAGCAAGAAGCGAACCATGAAAACCAAATTAGGAACACAATACACAAATTCTTAGAAACACTATAGAAACTTGCTTTGTATTACTTCAAATGGCAGAATGTCAACAATTTGGCATCAAATTCTCTCTTACAAATAGTGGAAATGGTAGCCCTTTATATAGAGGAGGAGCCATACCGAGTTTTTCAATGAATGGTGGAGATTAAATCAACACTGACGGTCCAGATTACACCAATAAATGCATTTGCAACAGCTCATAGCAAATCTCGGATTACATTTTATCCCTTATGAAAAGGATGAAAAACAGTCCCTAAATACATTGAATCTAGACATTTTGACTACCCAACTCAATATATATAGAAAAACTTAATTTCAAGGCATACTAAAGACAAAATAGCATCACATGTTGCTCTAAATATAGCAATTTACATAAATGATAGGATTACATCTCAAAATAATCAAAATACATCAAGGTTCTTCATCCAAATTAATTTTGTCTTCTTCTGCCAGCTTGTTGCGGTAGTTGAGCCATGCTTCAAGTGCTAGATTGATTTCCAAGGGATCCGGATTCTTGAGGTGGCTGACTCGATATTCAAACATCTCCAGCTCTTGGCTGAACCTGCTGTATATCCTTTCTATTTCTGTCTCTGCTTTATGGAATGCAGTGAATTCAGCTTTGAGGTCACTGGCCTTATCCAACCTAGCCTCCACATCTAGCTCAGTATTCTCAAAAATAATATTATGCAATTTATTCTTGCACTTTTCAACATCATAAGGCGCATAGTCATTGTAAGCTTCTTCTAGGCAATCTCTTAAAGAATCACTAATATCATAGATCAAGGCCCAAATATCTTCATCTGTGGGTTTGTAAGCTTCTTTTATGTTCTCAAAGGTTTCTTTTCTTAATTTTAGCTATTGGTACCATTCAATGGGCTTTGATAACTTGTCACCAGTTAAAATATTCTCAACCACTAAGGTTTGCACAGGCAAATCTCTGATACTCTTGACTCGAGGAAACATGTGAGATTAATATTCATTGAAAGAGTCACACTCCTCCTATAGATTTTTCCACTTCTCATGAAGCTCAACTAACTTCTTATGTACCTTAGTTGCAACATCAATTGTATCACATCCCTTTTCATATGCTTTAATTAGCCACTTTTGGGTACCTTGTGACGGTCCTTACTTCTCCAAGCTTTACCATTTCATCTGCTGATAACAAGGTTGGCATTGTCCTTATATCTCCACTAGCATCAACTAGTTTAATCAAGAACTGAAGGTAAGTTTGGAGTTCCTCATTCTGTTGTTTCAACTCCTTCTTTGATACCTCATCTTTATCCAACCGCTCTAGGATTGAGGTGACAAACCCTTTAAACTCATCAACTCTTTGAGCATGGGTGGTTGGTCCGGGATCAACCATTGACATAACGTAATCCTCAGCTCTAACTTGTTCTGTATTTGTGTTGGCTGGTGGGATAGCTATTTTAGTAATTCTGGATCTTGTCTCATCCTTATAAATTCTTGATTGGACCTTTGCTTTCTTTTGTTTCCTCAGCCTCTGAGCCTATGATAAGATTGTGCTCAAATCCAACTGCATTATTTCAACCTGTGGCTCTGCGTATGATACTCTATTTGTAACCACTCCGGTGCTAAAGAAGAGGGCTTACTTAGTTCATCAAGATTTCCACCATCAGTTTTGGGAGGTTCTTCAAGTAACCCTTGTTCTTGCTCTGACTTCTTATCTTTATCCAAATCCCTATCTCCTTCATTGGCCAGGTTTCTCGAATTTATCTTTAGGTTCTCTTGAGTTGATTTGAAGATTGCCTCTGTTTGCTCTTTATCTGGAGGACTGTCAGATATATCAATCACTTCAACACTGACTACTTCAGCCAGAGGTTCATTTGGAATTTCATTGTTTACCTCATAAAATGTATCTTTCTTCGACTCAGGCTTCTGCATACCCAATTCTGCGCATACCTTATCAATTCCAAGTAGCAATGGTATATCTTGAGGAGTTGAGTCTTGCCCTACTGGTGCCTATGGGATAGGTGCAATAGAGGACAAAGACATTGCAGCAGATGACAAGTCTACTTGTGTTAAATTAGCTAACACTGCTAATAGAGTGGAAGAGATGACTATGGGTAAAGAAATAGATAGTGAGGGCAAGGGAATAGAAGGTGAAAGAATTGTAGAAATGGGAGGTAACGTTGGAGAGGTAGATAATGGAGTGGAAGAGATGGAAGGTACATGCATGGTAGTGGGAGAGGAACATGAGGTGGCAGCAATGGAGGAAATGGGACTACTAGGGGTATAAGAAGATACTGCCAATGAGCAAGAAACAGCAGTAGTAGAAAGCAAAGTGGCAGTAGAGACAGTTTCCTAAACAATAGTAGCTGAGGTCATAGGTGTAGCAGCGGAAGTAATGGAAGTACATGTAGTAGTAGCAGATGTTGAGGAGAGTACAACTATATTCACATCTGGAGCTGAGGGGAATGGAGAAGTTGGCAAGTTGGTCTCATCATGAGTTACATCAGCAACTTCTGCAGTATGACTAACAATTTTTACCTTGATTTTCTTTGCCTTGGAGCTTCCTCCAAAACCACTGGGTACATCCCTTTTCTTTGAAGCTCTTGTCCTAGCAAAAGGAGGTTGATCTTTCTTAGATGGTTTTGCAGAAGTTTTCTTACTCTTTTGTGCCTTATCCTTCTTTGCTAATGATACATGGTCTTCACTATCAGATTTCTATTTTTGAACTAGCTCTGTCTCATTTGTTATGTTTATTGGTTCATCCTCTTCTCCTCCAGATTCTGGTGTAGTATATGTGAGTTGCACCCCTTGTCTCTCCAAAGCAGCTATTTGACCTCTCACCCATGCTTTGCTTAGTCTAATAGGTTCTTTCATTATGATGTCAAGAGAACTTTCCTCAGCATTGGCCCAATTAGGTAGAGGGATTGGTTGGTGGTATTGGGCTTCCCAAGTTCCTATGACCATAACATTCTCATCATCTTCTAACTGGTCTGGTACTGCAATGATGTGAAATTTCCTTATAAAAGCTAAAGATAACCTTGAATGAGCTTTCTTCATAACCTCGTAGTCATCCATGCAATTGGCCCAAAAGTCTTCTATATGCATCTTATGAAACAATTTTTTGCTTACAAACTTCTCCATCACCTTATTTGGATCAAAGTGATCCCTTGCATTGTAGTAGTGGAGGTTGAGAAGTTGAAGTTCTTTATCTAAATGCTCAGCTGATGCTAATGATGGACATGCATAATTCCCTTTACCTAAATAGATGGGAAATTGTACATTGCTTCTATGCAAGTGCTTGAGTTTTTTAGCACAAGGGATCAATTGCCTAGACAATTCCAAGAGGACTGTCTTATCATCAAGATATCTAGGGAGTCTGGAAGCTATCCCAGTGAAACCTTGTATCCTTAGATATGTGAACTTTTCAAACTGGATGTACCACCTTCCAAATTTGGTTACTTCATTCATAGCTTCTGTAGAAATCCTCAAGACTAGGTTACCTTGCAACAGTCTTTTTATATACATGGTGAAGGCATCATTCACCCTTTTAATGTGCATTAGAGATTGAGACAATTTGAGCTATGGATAACACTCATATACTTTGACTTGGGTTTTCTCGTCATTTCCAACTTCTCCTATTTTAGACAACCCAACATAATGATTTCTTCTTGCCAATGCATAGATGACATAAGATGTCCACCTAAAGAATCTTTTCTCTTTGAAGTTGTTAAAGGCTTCATGAATGTTGTCACTCAGAACTTGTGCCCAATGAAACTTAGTGCCTTTCAATATCTCAATAATGATGACAAACATCCATTCTTCAAAAGTGGAGGCTATAGGTAGTCCATATATTCTACTTAGGAAAGTTATCAAATCCCCTATCTCATCATGAAAGTCACTTCTGTATAGTACTTGAGAGAATTTGCTCGTGGCAGACCTTCTACTCTTTGCCCAATGATCATTGATATGTTTTCTGCATCCATTTACATTCTTCTTGTAAGTTGCCTCTGATCCTTCTTTGTCTAGCATAGTCATTACTTGTCGCCATGTGATGTCAAAAGTCTCAGCCAAGGAAGGTGCACTTAAATCAGATAAGATGTCTCTGTTATTAGTCTGGATTGTTCTAGTCATGACATCATATATGTCTACACAGGTCAATATCAATTCTGTACATTGCACAGATGTGGGGAAGGCAGCAACTTGTGCTATACCACTGTCCTTTAGTGTTTTGGCCCTAGGAGTTGGATTTGGGCCAAAGATTCTAAGTCTGAAATCATCTAGGTCTATGTGACCCAAATCTGTATCTCCTATGTCACTCCATCCAGTATGAATCTTTGTCTCTGCGGGGATGCCTTTGAATTCATACCTCATGATTTGAGCTCGCGTAGTCATCTAACCTGTAGGACTGGACCTTATAAGCTTGATACCTTAAGAGATTTTTTAGTAACTCCTAAGTTTAAGTTCTATGATTATCAAGTGGACCAATAGACTCTCAACCATGTCGTAACCAATGAATCTATAATGGATCTACTAAGTTACTAAATGCTCCTAAAAGAATACAAAGCTAACATTTACTATCATTGCATCCATTACGTAATCTAACTTTAAACAATTCAACATCAATGCATGTAGTAAACACTCAATTCTGCAAAAAATTCATTTAAAACATGCAAAACATCATAATTCATCATTTGCAGACATTATTACATTATTTCAGACACTTCTCCTTTCGAAAATTCCTTAAAATAATCATTTTGCTCAATTTGCATTGATTTTAAGGTCAACCAACCTACAGACAGGAAAGCACTATTTTTGAGGTCCATCGACCTCAGCAGGGAAATCGGGTCCATCCGAGCAACTATCTTTCAATGTTTATGTGCTTTCAACATTTTTCATGGATTTTGTAATCCACCGACTTGCGCGGATTTAGGAAGGTACCGACTCAAGGTATTCATTCAGGTCGGTCGGTCAAAGTTTTAGCGCCAAAAGGTTCAATCAATGTTTATTACCTTTGCGTGGGATTATGTTTTGTCAGACCTTGCGTGGGTTTTAGAGTTGACCTACTTAGTCAGTGATGATGTATCTTAGCACAAGGTCAGATGAATTTGGTTTTGGCACAAAGTCAGTCTTTTGTTGTCAGCGGAGGTTTTGGTTGCTGCCGACCGGCGGGGATTTGCTAAGCATCCGACCAAAAGTCAGAGTGGAGGACTTTTAGCACAAAGTCGGTGCAGGGTAGTTTTAGCACAAAATTGTTTTCAGGACATTGCGGGGCTTTTGGATCCCACCGACCACATTAGTTAAATCAAAAAACAACAGCATGGAGTTAGAGAAGGAGGCTTTCAATGCTAACTTGTTTAAAGCTTTGGCGCGGATTTTCATGGCCGCCGACCGACTAGATGAATCAAAGTTCTGAGAGTCAGTTAGACACGCCATCGGGGCAAACTCGATTCATTTAACCAGTTTGAAGATAGATTCAAAGTGTTCAAAATTTGCCAAGTTTAACGAGTTCTTTTATTTTGCCTACAGGGATCAAAATTATGTTTTCCTAAGAGAATTCAAACTTAGGGTTTACAAATTGGTAAAATAGCTTAATTCATAAAACCCTAATAACATGCCCAATATTCATACTATTAAAAAAAACATGTTTTGAACATGAAACCCTAGATGCATGAAAAGAAACCCTAAAGGCAAGTTGAAATCCTACCTAGTATAGCTGAGGTGAGTCGAGTTCGGGGTATGTAGGCAAGAAGAGGTCGCTGGATCTATTCTGAGGGCAACGCGCAGTGGGAATGCTTGATAAAATGCAGAGGGCTCTCCAAAATCTTCATTGAAATGCGAAAGATGAGTTTAAATGATGCAAAACAACCTTTTTATTGCCCCCAATTAAATTGCCATTAATGTGAAACGTACGCAGTGTCAGTCAGGAATCTAGTAGATTAGGGTTTGCACAACTTTTGATAGGCTCTAACTTGGCATGGATTTGAGGTGCGTCAGACTTGGTCAGAGGATGACACTTTTAGCGTTGCAACAATAGGCTTAGTTATATGCCTTCTATGGGGTTTTGAGGTTCCTCGAACCGGTGGGGATTTCGGCTCCCTCCAACTTGATTGGATGACAAACAATGTAGTACAAGTTGGAGACACTTAAAATTAGCCTAGAAGTCCATGCAAGCCAAAAGTGGCACAAGAGTCAGTTGGTGAGTAAAACAGCGCTGAGCTCAAAGACAAAGTATTATAGCACAAAGGTCGGTTGAAGGTCAATTCCGCGCAAAGGTCGGTTAGGACCAAATTTAGCACAAAAAAACTATCAGACCAACTGGGGAAATGTAAAGACCTTGACTTAGTAGATTTTGGGATGATTTTTCAACATCAAATTTCTAACATGGAAAAAAGTGTATTTTGACCACTTGACTACTTAGGAGGTGGAAAAAAAAATTGACTTCACACTCTAGACCAAATTTGAAGAAAGGGGGTCCCTATTTTTAGAAATGGGGCATGTGTGCGAGGCACAACAAATGGTGACTCTTCTGGGAAATGCTCTCAAGTATTTTGATGATAAATCTTTGGTTCAAACCTAGAATCTCTATGTTTCCCACATATTAAATGAAAAAACATGATATCCTATCAAAGAATCAAAGATCACTAACTAGTGTGACCATCCACATCCTGAAAACCTGAGTGTGTGCAATTGCATTCATTCCCATCCTTCAGCGACTAAGTTTATCCAAGATCCTTCATGGTAAGCTATAAAGTTGGGATCATTCTACCACCAAGAAATGCTCAAATTCTAAGATATGCTAAGCCTTAATAATGGTTCTTCCAGTAGTATTTCTGATGAAATGACAATTGATGATAATAATTTTTGGACAACACTTTTTATGAGAATTTTCAACTGATAATCTTTTCTTTGATGCACTGTAATGGGTTTGGTGTTGAAAAACACCTTTTATTTTTACCCAATATAGGCTAGCGACACTTAGTGTCACCTGCCTTCTCTTCTAGATTAATAGTGCATGTGGTAGAATGGGAATCCAACCCTTTCACTTTACACAAGATCACTCAGAGTTTCTTAGCTACTTCAGGATCATTTTAAAATGTGAGAGATACATGGTTAGAAAATACTTTAGGCACACCAACTAATGACTCATTTCCCATGAGCAGACATTATACCCCTTAGCATAACAGCGGAACCCATAGCAATACTTAAGCAGAACCTTGGCTTCTCAAAGAAAGACTTTAGATTATCTACCCAACCAAGAAGCATTTGCAGGTCCGCATAACTACCACCACACTCTAGAAACAAAGTCCCCATGCAAAAGCAAGTACAATGAGCAAAAGTAAACCAAGAGGATAACTAATCTAAGAAAAACATCTAACAACTACGAAAAGCAAAAGTAGGAAAGCAAACCTAATCTAACAGCAACCTATTCTAACCAAAGCAAACAAACAACCTAACTATGTACACTAGGATGAGATGTGACTGCCTCTCAAGCCTGGAAGTAGTGCTTTAGGAATTGGCCATTGACGGGCAATGGGAGCTCCTCACTAGTAAGGCTCTTGAGTCAATATGTGTTGTCACCAAGGATCTCATAGATCTAATACGGACCCAACCAAAGTTTATCAAACTTGCTATGTTCTCCTTTCTTCTTGTAGAGACCTAAAAATGTCTCGACCACCAAACTGACTCCCGACATCCCTAAACATACCAATTTCTTTTTCAACCAATTAATGAAATTTTTATTTAATTAATTACCCCTTTCATTTCCTAAATCCACACCATTTCATCCCCAAAATTGAATTAATTTTGTTGATTCAATAGTCCAAACCTTAGCCAATTGATTTAATAAATATGCAAAATTTATTAAACCAATTCCCCCATTTTCTCTAAATCCAATTAATTAGTTAAAACCATGTTAACTAATTAATCCAGCCTACTAATTAGCCTATCCCTACCCTAGACAATTAAATAGCTATTATTTAATTGCCTACCCTAGCCTACCTCATCCTAGCCTTAGGATTAATTAATTAAATCATTGATTAATTAATCTTATCCTCCCTCTAATCCCCCTACTAATTTATTCCAGCCACATTAATTAGGTTAATCACCTTAATTAATTGAGTCAAATCCTCATTAACACTTCTCCCCACATCCCCCAAATTTAAAATTCAAATAAATCACACATCACATTTACTTCTCTTACACATCCCTTACACATGTCATAACTCATAAATATTCACTCTTCCCCAAATGAATTTTTAATTCATTTTACCCTTCCCCATGTGAATTTTTAATTCACAAATAATCCATCTCACCCAACCTCATTTATTCACCCATTTCCCAAAAATGAATAAAAGATTTGCTTTTATTCCTAGCCCTCCATCTTCCAAGATCGAATCTAGGCTCTCCACATCACTTTCATCCTCCACCATTGATCTCTCCAATCAATCTCCACCCTTGGATCAAAATCCCCTCCAAAAATTATGCAAAGTTACCATGCCAAAATCACTCTTGAGTTAGATAGTGAGTTGCACAATTGAAGAGCATTTCACATTTCACATTTGAAATCCAATAAATACAACCTCTCACAAGTCATTTTCATCATCCAAATTTATGCAAAGTTACCATGCCAAAATCACTCTTGAGTTAGATAGTGAGTTGCACAATTGAAGAGCATTTCACATTTGAAATCCATAGTCTAGGGATTATCTTGGTCTTGGGAGTTTCTTTTGGGTGCAAAGGCTCCTTCTTCCCTTGATGGGATTAGGTTTTTGCATGTGAGGTATAATCTTGTGTTTTATTGCATTTGATTTAGTGTTTTACCTTCATTGCTTTATCTAATCTACACTTCTCATGGGCTTTATCCCAATACAGGACCAAATCGGAAATGTGGAAGGCTTTTAGCTTGCCTCTCTTATCGAACCATCATTTCACTACACCTTGGTGTTTAGAAAAGTTCTCTATAGCAGCATTGCATTTCTCCTCAAGGTGCAGCAACTGGGCTAATTAGGAAGACAATTGGTCATCATTGTCAAGATAGTCTTGCATGAATTGTAGTACAGGAATCCTCAAGTGAATAGGAAAGATGGGTTCAATCCCATAGACCAAATGATAGGATGATGTACCCAAGGAAGCTTTGTGTCTATTGGTGCCTGCTACAAGTTTGGGTTTCAAGCTTTTGAATCCACAGGCATTTTTCATTCAAACCCATAAAATTTTCTAAGTCTCTCGGCCTTCTGGGTTGTTGTATGTATCTTTGTATGGCTGTTTGTATGTATCTTTCAAATGTAAAAGTGCAAATGTACATTGGCGGACCTGAAAGTGGAGTTAAATTGGCTCCAGAAAATGAAAAAATAGTTGTATGTATCTTTGCATACGTATCGTGTTTATATCTGTCTTTTAAATGCAATTCTAGGCATGAAAAAATGGTTGTATATCACAGATTCCTAGAATATTCTGTGCTTGTATGTAAAGATTGCATGTATATTGTGTTGTATATTCGATATACAACAGGTAGATACAATGGCGATATGCAAAGGAAATGTACATCGCAAAGATACAAGGGCGATATACAAAGAGGAAACATGCAAAAGGGCGCATACAAAGGATCATCGGCCAGACAGGCCTTATTGGTGGCCAAGCTAAGGATCTCCCTGACGGCTGATGCATGCAAACATACAAAGGGGGAGATATAGTTGGTGGGGTCTGCTTTACATACAAAGGTGATTGTATCTCATATACAAGTCGCATTGTATATGCGATATACAAGGCAAAAGATACATCGGCGGCAACATACAAAGGAAATATGCAAAGTCAAGATGCAAAGGAGGAGATACAAATTGTGGGGCCCACCAATCACATATACAAGTGTGATATACATTCCTAATATACAAGGCCCAGACCTGAAAAGGTATGTAGTTTAGTTGATAAAGGCAAACATGTTTGTATACATCTTTTGCTTGTATATTCGCATTGTATGTTTAGACATACAAAGGGCTGATACAAAGGGAATATACAATGGCAACATACAAAGGTCAGATGCATGTTTACAATGTACAAGTGATTGTATATAGTTCTACTTGTATATTTGCATTACATATGTGATATACAAGGCCGATATACAAAGGTAAAACATACAAGCCAGACCTGTTCCAAAGTCCAATATGGCCGATAATCTTCTGAGTTACACATTGTATGTATATTTGTGATTGTATGTTTGCATGTACAATCAGATATACAAAGGGTCGCATGTAGAGGATTTTGGCGAGACTTAGTGTATCGACGGCCCCTTTTAAGGTCTTTCTGACAGCCACTGAAGATGCAAATACACAGTGATGGAGAACCAATCACCTACTGCCACATGTCCAAGTCAATTGTATGTATATACAACTGCATATGCAAAGATTTGAAGGCGAAAAAGGTAAAATGGAAGAGCGAAAAGTTAGCAATGGAAAAAGGCCACCTATGTGGCACGATATCATTGGCGGTGGACTTTTCAAAGTGTCGACATGGATTTTCAACCTATATGGGCAGATTTTGACCGTCAATCTTGCCTACATGGAGCCGGAGTCTGTGGCTGGGATTTAAAGCTTCAAATGATTGTAGTTGGCGCCATTTTTGCATGCTCACTCCACAGTCAATGAACTTGCTGCACAGCTATGAAAAACATCACATCTGTTTATCTACTCGAGGTCCAGGTTGCTTCTATCGGTGGTTTTCAGTATGGATCTGACTGCTTCAGCGACTCAAATTTACGAGGATCTGATTGTTTCATTAAAAATTTGAAAGGGATAATCTTTGCATTTATGAAGTTTGTCAGTGTGTATGTGGCCGAAAACTTGTGTGCTCCTTAAGAAGGAATCCATGGCCATTCTATGGGTGGAGTTTTTTTGGGTTTTTGCTGTTTTGACCTTGAATACAAGGTATTCATGTTTTAAAAGGCATTTTTGTCACAGACTTAGTCCTTGGTCTGGTGTATTAGTCTTTCTTGCTTTGTAAATGGTAAGTTCCTGTATGATGATTTTCTATGCAGATTGAATTAAAATGAGAAACACTTCAAGTGTGTGCTATGTAGGATTGTCTCCTATATGTTCTTTGTTTTCCTTTCAAACAAGGTTGTCAAGGGCTTTCAATTTTTTCAATATATACTAGTCATACTTGTTGATGGTGTTTTTAGCACGCAACAACGTAGGTGTGATTGTTGGTTTCACACCTCTCTTGAAAAGTATCTCACCCTAGGCAAGACTACTCCAAGGATAATACAGCTAGGTCTTAGCTTGCTTGGAATTTCTTCAATGGTTATGTTCTAGCTGTACCTACAAGGGGTCTTACATGTAATCTACAAATGTTCGGGTTTGGGGCAGCAAATACACATAAGTCCTATTATGATTTTCAGCTGGTGGACAAGGTAAGATGCTGCTGAAATTTCTATTCTAACAACTAAACATTGGGTTTAAAGAAAATGCGAAAGATTTAGGGTTTAGAAGGAATCCTGAGTGACATTCACAATGCAAAGGTTATCTTTAGTAGACAAATATTCCAGACTTTAAACCAGTTTTCTGAGTTACCAAACTGAAATGGGTGTTACAGTGCTGCAGAAAACGGTGCTATCTTCAATGGAAGTCGAAAGATTTTCAGACCACATTCATTCGTTAAATACCTAATAAATGGCGCAACTTAACTCATAAAATGAAGTTGAAATTTAGCATAGATAATAAGCCCAGGCTAACTTTACATAGTTATTTACCATCAGCAAATAACTAAAAGTATGGACTTGGAACATTCATCAAATACTGCAATAAACCATTAACATCATAAAAGCACAACTAATCTAACTATGGGAGAGCAAGAAGCAAACCATGAAGACCACAATGAATCGAAACAAGATGCAAATTCTCAGAAATACTGCAGAAACTTGCTTTGTATTTAATTCAAATGGCACAAAGTCAACAATTTGGCATCAAAATCTCTCCTTTCAAAAGTGGAAATGGCAGCCCTTTATATAGAAAGCAACATACCCTAGCTCTTCAAATGAATGGTGGAGATTAACTCAACACCGATGGCCCAGATTACATCGAGAAAGACCCACATTAATTCCCGGATTACATTTTGTCTTTTATGAAAAAGACGAAAAAACAGCTCCAGATACATTGAATCTAGTCATTTTGACTAGCCAACTCAATACATTAGTGAAAAGACTCATTTAGGAGGTAAGAAGAAGACAAAAATGAATCACATACTGTCCAGATATATCAAATTTACAATAATGATGGGATTGAATCAATAAAATATTCAAATAATACTAAGATTCTTTATCCAGGTCGATACTATCCCCGCTGGACAGCTTATTCCGATAGGCTAACCATGCTTCAAGTGCCGGATTGATATCAGACGGGTCTGGATCTTTCAGATGATGTATTCTATAATCAAATACCTCTAGCTCCCGACTGAACCTGGTGTATATCCTTTCAAAATCTGTCTCTGCTCTGCGGAATGCTTTGAATTCTGCTCTGAGGTCACTTGCTTTATCCAGCTGTTCCTCTGTACTTAGCACAGTGTCTTCAAATAATATAACATGCAGTTTACCTTTGCATTTTTTGACCTCGAAAGGAGCATAATCATCAAAAGATTCATCTCTACAGCTTCTCAAAGCATCGCTGATATCGTATATGATAGATCTCAGCTCTTCGTCAGTGGGTTTATATGCTTCCTTTACTTGCTCAAAGGTCTCTTTCCTCAGAAGTAACTGCTGATACCACTCAATAGCCTTCGGGAGCCTATCTCCAGTCAAAATATTCTCTGTGACCAAGGTTTGAGCTGGCAACTCCCGGATACCCTTGATTCGCAGATACATGTGAGAATAGTATTCGTCGAACAAGTCGCATTCATCACGCAAATCCTTCCATTTCTTAATCAATTCCACTGTACGTTGGTGGATT
This sequence comes from Cunninghamia lanceolata, assembly GCA_027924645.1. NCBI lineage: Eukaryota > Viridiplantae > Streptophyta > Pinopsida > Cupressales > Cupressaceae > Cunninghamia > Cunninghamia lanceolata. Next base: position 7,429,842 of record BSBN01000567.1, read on the forward strand.
TGAGCAGAGGCACTTATGGCGTCGCATCCCACTTCAAACACACTCATCAACCAGTTCTCGACGCCTTGGGACTTTGATCTTACCTCGCTCAGCTTTGCCATTTCGTCGGTAGATAGGAAGGTAGGCACAGTCCTTATATCACTCCTGCATCTACTGGTTTTACCAAAAATTGAAGACATGCCCTGAGCTCCTCGTTTTGGCGCTTTAATTCTTTCTTGGACATCTCGTCCTTATCCAACTGCTTCAAAATTGACGTAACTGATCCCTTGAAGTCATCCACCCTTTGAGCATGGGTGGTTGGGCCTAAGTCGACTGTAGATATCACATAATCCTCTGCCCTGACCTGATCTCTCGCTACGTCAGTTGGAGGGACAGCTACCTCCGCAATCCTTGAGCCTGATTCACTCTGGTAGATCCTTGATTGCACCTTCGCCCTCTTTTGCTTCTGAGGTTTTTGAGCCTGCGATAGGATGGTGCTCAAATCAATTTTCATTACTTCAATCTGGGGTTCTGGGTATACCATCCTATCCTGCAGCCATTCGGGAGCGGAAGATTTGTTCAACTTAGCGGCTCCATCCTTATCTGATACAATCAATTCTTTGGAAGGCCCTTGTTCAGGCTCAGGGCTCTTCTCCTTTTCTCCTTGGGCCAATTCCTTTAGGCTCTCGAGCACATTTTCCCGTGCAATTTCCAAAACTTCCTCTGTTGGGTCCTTTCTCAGTGGACTATCAGATTTATCAATTATCTTTATACCAACAGACGTGTCGAGGAGGCTTTTATCATTTTCAATGGTCAGCGCTCCCTCGCTCTTTTCAGTCACTACCACGTGCTCTTGTAATCCTAACTCCGCGCACACTTTCTCAATACCATCCAACAAAGGTACTTCCAATGACATCGCAGGCATTTGTGAAAGGGGAACAACAAAAGAAATTGTGAAGGAAGGGGTACTAAATTGAGTCAAATTAGCGAAGGCAGGCAATGGTAAGGGAGAAGAAAGGGTAGGGTATGTAATGGTGAGAGTGGGAGAAACAGGATTGCCAAGATCACCGGAGGAGATTGCCAGTGGGCAGGAAGTGGTAGTAATGCCAGAGGAAGGAGAAGAGGAAGGAGATGATTCCTGCACAATGACGGCTAAAGTGGTGGGAGAAGTAGATGAAACGGAGGAAGGAGGAGGAATAGAAGTAGAGAAGGTGGAAGTCAGAACAGCCGTTCCTGTATCGGGTATGGGGGTTTGGGAGATTGAAGGAGTTGAATCATCCTTGGTAGTAACATTCTCCTTACTCGCTGCTTTTGTTTTTACCTTCTTGGCCTTGGAGGCCTCCCCAGCACTATCTGTCATGTCTTTCCTCTTAGTAGCTCTGGGCCTAGGAGGTGGATCCTTTTTCCGAGGAGATTTTACAGGAGGCTTTTTCACTTTTCTTGTCCTTGCTGCCAAAGGGGCATGTTCATCGATATCTGAATCCTTTCCCTTGATTGGCTCTGAATCATCTGTCCCCAGTACGGGCTCATCTTCTTCTCCGTCGGAGTCCTTATCTGATTCAACTGCCGTATAGGTCAGTTGAACTCCTTGCCCCCTTAGGACACCCAATTGTGCTCTAACCCAGGCTTTACTCAATCTGATCGGCTCCTTCATGATCACATCCAAGGAACTTTCTTCAGCGTTCGCCCAATTGGGTAATGGGATGGGTAGGTGGTATTGTATCTCCCATGGGCCTCTGACCATGACATTATGATCGTCCTACAATTGGTCTGGCACTGCCATTACATGAAATTTCTTAATAAAATCCAAGGATAGCCTGGAGTGCGCCCTCTTCATGACCTCATAGTCATCAGGGCAGTTGGCCCAAAAATCTTCAATATGATCCTTGTGAAACAACTTCCTGCTCACAAACTTCTCCATCACCTGATTTGGGTCAAAGTGAGCCCTGGCATTGTAATAGTGCAAGTTCAGGAGCTGGAGCTCTTTATCCGAATATTTAGCTGAGGCGAGGGAAGGGCATGCGTAGAGTCCTCTGCTAAACTTGATGGGAAATTGGACATTTGTTCTGTGCAGGTGCTTGAGCTTTTCGGCACATGGCACTAGTTGCCTGGATAGTTCTAGGAGCACTGTTTTATCATCGGGATATCTCGGCAACCTATATGCCATTCCAGTGAAGCCTTGTACCTTGATGTATGTGAATTTTTCAAATTGGATATACCATCGGCCATATTGGATTACTTCGTTCATAGCCTCAGCTGAAATCCTCAAGGCTGTATTACCTTGCAACTTCCTTGCTATGTACATAGTAAATGCATCATTGACTCGCTTGAAGTGTATCAATGATTGTGACGAAGTTAATTGAGGATAGCCTTCATATACCTTAACCTGTGTCTTTTCATCATTCCCGATTTCTCCGATCTTGGACAATCCGTTGTAATGATTCATTCTTGCCAATGCATAGACGACGTAGGATGTCCATCTGAAATATTTCTTCTCGTTGAAGTTGCTAAAAGCTTCATGTATATTGTCGCTAATGATTTGCGACCAATGGAACTTGGTTCCCTTCAATACTTCCGAGATGATAATGAACATCCAATCTTCAAAAGTGGAAGCAGCCGGTAACCCATACACTCTGCTCAAAAAGGTTACTATATCCCCAATTTCATCGTGGAAATCACTTCTATATAGTACTATGGGGAGCTTAACGAGAGCAAATTTCTTGCTCTTGACCCAATGATCATTTATATGTTTTCTGCACCCCTCCACATCTTTATTATATGCCTCCTTAGATGCTTGCCTGTCGGGCATAGTCATGGTTTTATGCCACGGGATATCCAGCATCTCTGCCAAAGCAGGCGGGGACAAATCAGCCAGGACTTCTCCACTAGCTGTCCAAAGTTGTCTAGATACGATATCGTATCTATCTGCACAACTTGCTATCAATTCTGCACACTGAACAGAGGTCAGGAAGGCAGCTGCTTGTCCGAGTCCACTGTCCTTAAGTCTCTTAGCCCGAGGAGTCGGAGTGGGTCCGAAGATTCTGAGTCTGAAATCATCTAAGTCAATATGACCTAGATCGGTGTCTCCCACGTTACTCCACCCAAAGTGGATTTTGGTCTCTGGGGGTATCCCTTTGAACTCGTACTTCATGGCTTGAGCTCGTGCAGTCATCTAATCTGCAAAACCAGACCTCATAAGCTTGATACCAAGTAAGTTCCTAGGATCAGATAAACCAATCATAAGCCTATCATTCATTATAAGCATGCATTTACAGGGCATTGTATGCAAGGAGATATCAAATGTTGTAAAAAGGTTCACCTATACATCATTATTACAGCATCACAACCTTAATAACCCTACCTTGAACCATCTTCCCTAAAGAAATTTTAGCAAATTCGGCCATTTAGGGAGATTTGCACTAATATGGAGGTTGTCCGACCTTGGGCAGAAAAAGGGCTAAAATTGAGGCTGTCCGACCTTGGCGAGAAAATGAGGCAGGTCCGACCTCAGATGAGGGTTTGTTCTGTGCATCCCAGAATTTGTGCTATTTTCAAGGGTGTCTGACTTGCGCGAGATTTGGAGGTCTCCAACCTCCAATGGTTTACAAGTCAGTCGGAGGACAAACTAGCGCAAAACGATTGCTGGTATAACAAGAGTCCTCCTGCGCGGAATTCAAGTGAGTCCGACTTGCACGGGTTTCGACGGGGTCTGACTAAGTCGGATACAAGGTATTTTGGCGCATGGTCGGACGAAGGAAATTTTGGTGCAAAGAGTTTGATAAGTCCTTTCAGCGGGTTTTTCGAGCAGCACCGACTTCGCGGGGTTATGGATGTCATCCGACTTGGTCAGACACAAGGTATTGTAGCGCAAAGTCGGACAAAGGAGATTTTAGCGCAAAAAGAGGTTTTCAGAGTTGCGGGCATTTCTAAACCATCTGACCTGATTGAGAACGATATATTAGCTGCGAGGGTCGGATGAGGTCATTTTTAACGCAATTGGGCACTGGGTTTTGGTGCTAGATCCCGGGGTGTCTGACCATATTGGATGATTTGGTCATTTTAGAGGTCGGTCGAAGGAAATTTAGCGCCGACTCTGTGCACGGGGTTTGCAGGGCTCTGACCCGAAAGGGTCTAAATTCGACTAAGGCCTCTTAGTTTATGGTTTTTAAACCTAGGGTTTTGAAAAATGAAAGGATCAACTCACCAAACCCTAACCCAGAACCATCACATTTCAGCAATCACAAAAAAATGAAAACCCTAACGGTTTCCCCTGACTTTGCTTCTAAAAACCCTAGAGAAACTTAGAAATGCAAAGGGTTAGAACCCTACCTGTGAATGGTGGCACAGATCTAACTTGTCGAGAGGTCGCGGGTTCGAGTTCGGGCGATGTCGGCCGTGAAAATTGGAGCTCAAGATCATGCAGCTTTGAAAACGCGGTGAAAAATGAGTTAATCCCACTTAATTTCCCTATTTAAGCCACGCAAATCTGCCATTAATTACTCGGGAATACGGACTGTCAGCGCGGATTTGCAGCTGGTCTGACTTGGCGGGAAAACCGGAGGTCTCTGACCTGGTCGGTTGAGGGAAGAATCGGCGCGAACTGACTTAACCTGTTTGGCGGGGTTTTTGAACTCATCTGACCTGCGGGGTTTTCGAACTCATCCGACCTGCAGGGTTTTCGAACTCATTCGACCTGCGGGGTTTTCAAACTCATCCGACCTGCGAGGTTTGCTTGGGGATCTGACCAAGTCAGCGATTGAAGGTTTTAGCGCAAAGTCACTTGGAACGAATTTTAGCGCATATGTCGGACGGAGGGGATTTTAGCGCTAGGTCTGACAGACTGAAAATTGGCGCAAAGGTCGGTTGAAGCCAAATTTAGCGCAAAGGTCAGTTGAAGCCAGATTTAGCGCAAAATACTAAATCAAGGACTCCGGAGGGAAAATAACAACCCTCCTTAGCAAGTTTGAAGTGATTTTTTCAATGCAATCATTCTATCCAGGGCACAGATACTTTAGACCATACAACCACTCCGAGAGAGAGAGAGAGATCAAAAAACCAAATGACTCACTAGCCAAAACAAAAAAGAACAAAGGGGAGGGGCCCCCATGTTTAGAATGGGGCGTGTGTGCAAGGCACAATAAATGGCGACTCTGATGGGGAAATGCTCCAGAGCATTTCTAAGATAAACGTTAGTTCAAACCCAAACTCTCTGTGTTTCCCACTCATTAGACGAGAAAGTATGGTGCCTTACCAAAAGAATCAAGGACCGTTAACCAGTGCATCCCTCCATATCCTGAAAACCTGAGTGTGTGCAATTGTATTCATTCCATCCCTTGGCAACTAAGTTCATCCAAGATTCTTCGTGCTAAGCTATGAAGTTGGGATTATTTTACCACCAAGAGAACGCTCCTGAGGTTGAGACGTGATGAGCCTTGGCAATGATATTCTTTCTTGATATTGCCTTTGATGATTTCTGATGCCAATAATATTGAGATAATAGGCTTCATGTGAGAGTATTTAAATGATAATCTTTATACTGATACTTTGTAGTGGGTCTGGTGTTGAGAAACACCTTTTATTTTTACCCAGTAGGCTAGCAGTACTTAGTACCGCCTGCCACTCTCATCTGGATCTGCAGAATTAGTGTCAGTGGTAAAATTTGGGACCCAAACTTTTTGCTTACACAAGATCACCTGGACTTACTTAGCTACTTTAGGAGCACTTTAAGTGTGAGAGATGTATGGTTAGAAAACACTTTAGGTGCACCAGCTAATGACTCGTTCCAGTGAAAAGACATCATGTTTCCTGGTAAAACAGCGGAACCCACAGCAAGGCCTAAGAGAAACTTTGGCTTCTCAAAGAAAGGCTACAGATTATTTGCCCGACAAGGAAGCATCTGCAGGTCTACACAACTGCCACCACGTCAGAAACAAGGACCCCGCAACAAAGCGGACGCAGCAAACGAAAGCACAAGAACAACCGGACGAAACAAAACGCCCGGCCCGAAGGAGAGCAAAAAGCAAGACAGCAAAAGCAGGAAAGCAAACTAAACTAGCAACAACCTAAACTAACCGGAGCAAACAAACCTCTAACTATATACACTAAAACGAGACATAAATGTCTCTCAGGCCTGGAAGTAGTGCTTCAGGAACTGGCCATTGACAAGCAATGGCAGCTCTTCACCAATAAGGCTCTTGAGTCGATACGTATTGTCCCCCAGGATCTCATAAATCTGGTAGGGTCCTAACCAAAGCTTGTCAAACTTGCCATGTTCTCCCTTTCTCTCATGGGCTTTATCCCAATATAGGACCAGATCAAAAATACGGAAAGCTTTAATTTTGGCCCTCTTGTCGAACCATCGTTTTACTACATCCTGGTGTTTGGCAAAGTTTTCTAAAGCTGCATCACGTTTCTCCTCAAGGTGCAACAGCTGGGCCAGTCGTGAAGATAAGTGGTTGTCCGCTTCGAGGTATTCTTGCATAAATTGAAGTACCGGTATTATCAAATGGATGGGAAAGATGGGTTCGATCCCATAAACCAGGTGATACGGGGAGGTGTTTAAGGCGGCTTTGTGTCAGATTCTATCAGCCCATAAGGCGAACCTGAGCTGGGTGTGCCAATCCCTGGGGTTTTTGTCCAAAAGTCTCTTGATGACTTCAAGTAGGTTCTTGTTTGTTGATTCAGCTACCCCATTTCCTTGTGGATAGTAGTTAGAGGAGAATTTGAGAGTGATCCCATAGTCGAATGCCCAGTTAGAAAAACGCAATGATGAAAAGGCAGGGCCATTATCACAAACTAAAGCAAATGGACAACCAAATCTAGTGATAATATGCTTTTCAATAAATTCGATAACTACCTCCGTGGTGCATTGCTTACAAGCTATTGCTTCAGACCAGCGAGTGCAGTAGTCAGTAGCGGTCAGAATATACCTGTGGCCCGTAGAAGAAGGTGGGTTGATCATACCGATGAAGTCAAGCCCCCACTGAGCAAATGGTCGTACCTCCACTACCGGTTGCAGTGGCATGGCTACGTGGCATTCTTGAGACGCGGCAGTTTGGCATATATGACAGGTCGTCACATGTGAATGCGCATCCTTAAACAATGTTGGCCAGTAATACCCAGCCCGAAGGATCTGATTAGCTGTCGAATGCACCAACCCATGTCCTGTCCCGAACCTCTCGTGAAAACTGATTAATACCTGATCAACTTCTGACTTGTCCAAACACCTTAGATAAATGCCCTCGTGATTCTTCTTGTAGAGGACAGATCCTTTTATCATGTAACTGCTACTTTTGAGCTTGAGAGCTCTTCTTTGTACTGTATTTAGCTGCTGCGGACAGCGTTGATTAAGCAAATAAAATATTATATCCCCGTACCATTCATCCTTTGAAACATCATCCAATAAATACTGCTGAGAAACCAAGTCGGGCCCTACCTCGGCCATGGTTTTAGTCAAAGCTTGGCCTCTTACCAATTTCATGGGTTGAATCTCTATGTCGAATTCCTGCAATATGGTGACCCACTTCCCTCTTCTTTCTCCTAATTCACTCTGCATCAGCAGTGCTTTGACTGCTGCATCTGGAACTATGGCGGTAACTTGACTTCTTAGGATATAGTGACAGAATTTCTCGACCGCTTTGACAAGAGCATATGCCTGTTTCTCCACGTTTGGATATCTTAGTTCTGCGTCTTTTAATGGAGTACTCATGAAAACAATGGGCCTTTCATCGTCAACTGACCTCTTTTGGGTCAACATCACTACGCAAGTATGTTCTGAAGAAAATGAGTATATGTAAAATGGCAACGCATAATCAGGGCTAACCAAGACAGGTGCGTTGGATATAGCTTGCTTGATTTCTGCGAAGGCCGCCTTAGCTTCTGGGGTCTAGTCCATTTTAGCATCCTTTTTCAGCATGGCGTTGAGAGGTCGAACTATCTCAGCAAATCCTGTGATGAACTTGCGCACAAAGTTAATCTTACCGAAATATGATTTAAGTTCCTTTTTACTGGCCGGAGGGGCAATCTTGAGTATTGCTTGGATTCTATCCAGATCAATGGATATTCCCTGGTTAGATATCACATGCCCCGATAGCTTTCCTTCAGTTACCCCAAACATGCATTTCTTGGGGTTAAGTGATATGCCATAATCCTTACATCACTGCAACACCTTCCTCAGATCAGCTACATGGTCTTCGCGTCTTTTTGAGAACACCGTCAAATCATCCATGTAGATGATTATGCATTTTCCAACTAATCCTTTGAAGGCGACATCCATTGCGCGCTGAAAAGTTGTGCCAGTATTTATCAAACCAAATGGCATTCGCCGGTATGCATAGATGCCCCATTTGTAGGTGAAAGATGTTTTTAATCTATCTTCGTATTCCACCATTACCTGATTATAACCAGAGTATCCATCTAGAAATGACATCATCTAGGATCCATTGACAATCTGCAATACTTCATCCAATGAAGGTAGCGGGTAATTGTCCTTTTCAGAGGCTCTGTTTAAATTACAGAAATCAATGCAGAGCCTGATTTCCCCATTTTTCTTTCGAACAGGAACTAACTTCGCCACCCATGCAGAGTGTCGGACTGGGAATATTATCTTAGCTGATAACAGCTTCTAAACTTCTTTGAAAATGAGCGGCTCCAAAAGTGCATTAACTGGCCTCTGCATTTGCCTGAAAGGCTTTGCCCCTGGCTTTAGCGGGATCATGTGTGTGATAATCGAGGTGTCGTAAGTTTTTAGATCTTCATAACTCCAAGCTATTACCTCATGATAATCTCTCAATGCATGTATGATTCCAGTTCTTTCATCCTCTGTGCTGGTCTTTCCAATAAACACATTCTTCACATCCGCCTCTGTCCCCAAGTTAAAAGGGTCACACTTTCCTCCTGGAGATTCTCCTTCTTTCTTCTGAGTTCCTAGATTATCTGCGTCAAACAGTCTTTCCAATTCTACCATTCCTCTGGGGATTGTATTTGTTTTCAGATTCAGTACTCCTTCCAAATCGATTTCAGCAGGCTCTACCTCTTCTTCATCTATTATCTGAGCAGTGAACACGTCTGATGAGGAAAGAAAATTGAGTATGTGTTGATCATCCTCGAAAACTTGAAAATTGGTAATGTTGTCAGGCACAGAGGGAGTAGCCATGAACTCAACAGAAAACCTTTTCAACCCTGCCATGGACGTAGGCTCCAATGTGCTTGTGGTCTGGGCCAAAGCATTTGCAACATGATTTTGCCTCCTAGGAATGATCTGGATGTTAAAACCGTCGAAGCATTCAATCAGATCCCATACCCTATTCCTGTACCTATTCAACCTCTTGTCATTACACGAATATTGTTTTCGCACTTGTTTCACTACTAACTCAGAATCACCAAACACCTGGACAACCCTGACCCTTTTCTGTAATGCTAGCAGTAATCCTTGCACCAACGCCTCATATTCAGCGACGTTGTTTGTACATGGAAATTGCAGTCTTTGTGATGTTAGAAATGAACTCCCAGTAGGACTAATCAGCTCGACTCCTGCACCGAACCCTTGCCTACACCTTGAACCGTCAAATCTCAAGGTCCATACACGAAAATCCTTGTTGTCTTCCCTCTGTCCTCCTGGTTTCTCTTCCTTCCCTGATTCCTCTTCCTTTCCTGATTTCTCTTGCTCAAGCAGAGGTTCGGACTCTTCCTTCTTTTCAGCCATCAGTTTACCCTTCGGAATTAAGGGAACCTTTAGTTGCTTTTGCACTTGTTGGATTGCCTCTTGACATAGTTGGCAGGAAAATTCAGAATGAGATGTATCGTGTATGCGACACCAGTTGGGCAATAATAATTCCTCCATTTGGACCTGCCTCCCAACAGTAGTTTGATCTTGCACAAATCTGGCTACAAAACTACGAAACCCCTCGAAGACCCCAAGCTCGTCTTCCTCTGAAGATTCTCCATCATCGGATTGAACATATGCAGCTGTACCTTCTGGTCTTTCTATCAGAGGCTTAGGAGGTCTTAAGCAACTCAGCATAAGGATTTCTTCTGGCGGATTGATGTGGGGAAGGTAGACGCCCAAATCAACCTCTGAAAACAAAATTTCGTTGGGCTGATTAAATTCAGTGATCATGTGCTTCATCTTAGGCTCCCTTTCAATACGGATTTGATTAGCTAATCCCTTCCACGGCAGCCACATATGAGAGAAATCAGTCGCCATATATCCATTCAAAGTTCTGGACCAGTCTCTACTTAAAAGCATACCGTATTGGTCTGGAATATCCACCACTTGAATATCGATATATTGTTGGACCCTGGGATTAGAACCAATTGCATGTGTATCCGGTTCAATTCACCAACCACATTCACCTCGGTTTTATCTAATTGCGTCACTTTTCTGGAGGACTTGGCTGGAGCGAGCCCAAGCGCTTTACAAACGGACAATGGCATTACGTTCGTGGAAGCACCTAAATCTACTAAACAATTGTGAAGATTTTTATTGAAAATCCTGAGGGTTAAAAGGAAAGGCGGACTTTCCTTCCTGTCTTTATACAGAGTTACTTTTTGTTCCATGTCGGTCACATGTATCATTTCCTTCCCTTTATCGATATTATCCTTAGCGATGTTTTCTCTCGGTGTATGATCAGTCTTGGTTCCAGCGCCTATGTCTTGAAAGAAAGATGTTCTGACCTCAGGTATCTTAAACAACTCATACACAGAGAGACTGACCTTCATCTTTTTAAGCTCATCAACCACATACTGTCCTATTTTTACCATATCAGCATGCTGGAATCTCTCCGGATCAACAATGGTACCATGATGTACGGTTTGAAGAGGGGCTTTGGGGGGTTCAGGATTATTGGTAGCCTGAGGATCAGGCGGGACTTGATAATTATTTGGGGGAATGGAAGTGGTGAAAGGGCCTTTTGGCTTGCTACTCCTCAAATTGTAAAGAGTCTTGTTGCACTGCTGATATGCATTGACCTCCTCAGACTCTTCTTCTTCAGGTTGGTTGTCATCCTGGAATGGGAATGTATAACTATCAAGAACGAGAGCAGCATCATACCTCTGAGAGGGGACAATCTCATACCCAGTTGGTGGAGTCTCCTGATTTTCAGCATTCTGAATTTCCATTTGAAAGATACTGGAAGCAATCTGGAATTCTGGGCAACCCAACTCAGAATGGGCATTGGTGTTGTGCAATCTGCACCAGGTAGATAAGGCAGCTTTGGCCAGCATTACACGACCTAGGGGTCTGGTGTCGTTACTCTGATTTTCCAAAGGTGAAGGCACTCCCCCATTGTTAGGCCTAGTATTCCAGGATCGATTTGACCGCTGCTGAAAGCTCTGATTTTGATATTGATTTAGAAATTGGTTCAGGCCTTGATTTTGTGAATGCTGCTGGCTCTGGAAATGTTGTTGATTCTGCCCTTTCTATTGTAAAGAAGCATTCTGGTTTTTGAGATGAGTAACTTCAGCAGTGAGCTTTTTCATTTGTTCAACCAGCTCTTTGATATCATCCCTGTCTTCTTTGGTCTTGGACACCTCTGAGGACTGCAGGAAAGGCATATGGGCTGGAGGCATTTCAGCCACTGGGTTGCCTGGATGGATTACTAGAGCTTGTGTGGCAGCTGGACTCAGGACTGGGTTCATTACAGGGGTTCGATTGGCCAATGCATGATTTATCATGGGAATTTGGTTTGGCATGGCCACGGGACCCATGTGATTCAGCGGGCCAGAGGCTGTTTGTCCAAGCTGGGTACTCACTTCGACAGCAGCAGCATATGCTGCGGCTAAACTGGTTGGTACCGGGTTGGCCCTCCTTGCGAACATGGAGGTGAGTTTATCTAGGGCAGCATAGTAAATAGGTAGGGCAGTAGCCTGGTCTATAGCATAGAGGGCCTGCAGGCGGCTGTAAGCTTTCTGAAATCTATTATTGAAGGTGCTGATCATCTCACCTTCCTCTCGTCGAATCTCCACAAAAGAACGGTAGAGATCAGACGGGGTAGTGGGCATACGAAATCTATTCAGAAAAGCTGTCTTCAGATTTGGCCAGGAATTTATAGATGCCGCCGGGAGATTGGCAAACTAGTAGTAAGCTTCATCCTGCAAAGAGTAGGGGAACAGTCGGCATATCACATCTTCATGCTGCACCTATAACATGAACATATTAGCTTCAAAGATCTTAATGTGTTCATCCGCGGTCCTATCCGGGTCATGTACCCTGAACTTTGAGCAGAACTTGTCTGGGTTTTTGGGCATCTCATGGTAGTCATTGAACAGCAGAGGGGACTGGTTATTTCCCACAAAGTAAGCCATGATAGGGGGATTAATGGGACCAGTAGTAGTATTTTTGGGGGCTGACTGAGCTCGAGGAGCCCTGGGTACTCCTTGATCCCTTCTTGTTCTTCTGAATCCTGTCAGAGATAGTAGTTCTTCTCCAGCTGAACTGGATCGAGTGTGTCTCTGTCTAGTCCCCAGACTTGCTAATTTTCAGTTTGCCCTCCTTCTAGCGCCAATTCTGTTGATGGTGTTTTTAGCACGCAACAACGTAGGTGTGATTGTTGGTTTCACACCTCTCTTGAAAAGTATCTCACCCTAGGCAAGACTACTCCAAGGATAATACAGCTAGGTCTTAGCTTGCTTGGAATTTCTTCAATGGTTATGTTCTAGCTGTACCTACAAGGGGTCTTACATGCAATCTGCAAATGTTCAGGTTTGGGGCAGCAAATACACATAAGTCCTATTATGATTTTCAGTTGGTAGACAAGGTAAGATGCTGCTGAAATTTCTATTCTAACAACTAAACATTGGGTTTAAAGAAAATGCAAAAGATTTAGGGTTTAGAAGGAATCCTGAGTGACATTCACAATGCAAAGGTTATCTTTAGTAGACAAATATTCCAGACTTTAAACCAGTTTTCTGAGTTACCAAACTTAAATGGGTGTTACAGTGCTACAGAAAACGGTGCTATCTTCAATGGAAGTCGAAAGATTTTTAGACCACATTCATTCGTTAAATACCCAATAAATGGCACAACTTAACTCATAAAATAAAGTTGAACTTTAGCACAGATAATAAGCCCAGGCTAACTTTACACAGTTATTTACCATCAGCAAATAACTAAAAGTATGGACTTGGAACATTCATCAAATATTGCAATAAACCATTAACATCATAAAAGCACAACTAATCTAACTATGGGAGAGCAAGAAGCAAACCATGAAGACCACAATGAATCGAAACAAGATGCAAATTCTCATAAATACTACAGAAACTTGCTTTGTATTTAATTCAAATGGCACAAAGTCAACAATTTGGCATCAAAATCTCTCCTTTCAAAAGTGGAAATGGCAGCCCTTTATATAGAAAGCAGCATACCCTAGCTCTTCAAATGAATGGTGGAGATTAACTCAACACCGACGGCCCAGATTACATCGAGAAAGACCCACATTAATTCTCGGATTACATTTTGTCTTTTATGAAAAAGATGAAAAAATAGCTCCAGATACATTGAATCTACTCATTTTGACTAGCCAACTCAATACATTAGTGAAAAGACTCATTTAGGAGGTAAGAAGAACACAAAAATGAATCACATACTGTCCAGATATATCAAATTTACAATAATGACGAGATTGAATCAATAAAATATTCAAATAATACTAAGATTCTTTATCCAGGTCGATACTATCCCCACTGGACAGCTTATTCCGATAGGCTAACCATGCTTCAAGTGCCGGATTGATATCAGACGGGTCTGGATCTTTCAGATGATGTATTCTATAATCGAATACCTCTAGCTCCCGACTGAATCTGGTGTATATCCTTTCAAAATCTGTCTCTGCTCTGTGGAATGCTTTGAATTCTGCTCTGAGGTCACTTGCTTTATCCAGCTATTCCTCCGTACTTAGCACAGTGTCTTCAAATAATATAACATGCAGTTTACCTTTGCATTTTTCGACCTCGAAAGGAGCATAATCATCAAAAGATTCGTCTCTACAACTTCTCAAAGCATCGCTGATATCGTATACGATAGATCTCAGCTCTTCGTCGGCGGGTTTACATGCTTCCTTTACTTGCTCAAAGGTCTCTTTCCTCATAAGTAACTGCTGATACCACTCAATAGCCTTCGGAAGCCTATCTCCAGTCAAAATATTCTCTGTGACCAAGGTTTGAGCTGGCAACTCCCGGATACCCTTGATTCGCGGATAAATGTGAGAATAGTATTCGTCGAACAAGTCACATTCATCACGCAAATCCTTCCATTTCTTAATCAATTCCACTGCACGTTGGTGGATTTGAGCAGAGGCACTTATGGCGTCGCATCCCGCTTCAAACACACTCATCAACCAATTCTTGATGCCTTGGGACTTTGATCTTACCTCGCTCAGCTTTGCCATTTCGTCGGTAGATAGGAAGGTAGGCACAGTCCTTATATCACCTCCTGCATCTACTAGTTTTACCAAAAATTGAAGACATGCCCTGAGCTCCTCGTTTTGGCGCTTTAATTCTTTCTTGGACATCTCGTCCTTATCCAACTGCTTCAAAATTGACGTAACTGATCCCTTGAAATCATCCACCCTTTGAGCACGGGTGGTTGGGCCTAAGTCGACTGTAGATATCACATAATCCTCTGCCCTGACCTAATCTCTCGCTACGTCAGCTGGAGGGACAGCTACCTCCGCAATCCTTGAGCCCGATTCGCTCTGGTAGATCCTTGATTGCACCTTCGCCCTCTTTTGCTTTTGAGGTTTTTGAGCCTGTGATAGGATGGTGCTCAAATCAATTTTCATTACTTCAATCTGGGGTTCTGGGTATACCATCCTATCCTACAGCCATTCGGGAGCGGAAGATTTGTTCAACTTAGCGGCTCCATCCTTATCTGATACAATCAATTCTTTGGAAGGCCCTTGTTCAAGCTTAGGGCTCTTCTCCTTTTCTCCTTGGGCCAATTCCTTTAGGCTCTCGAGCACATTTTCCCGTGCAATTTCCAAAACTTTCTCTGTTGGGTCCTTGCTCAGTGGACTATCAGATATATCAATTATCTTTATACCAACAGACGTGTCGAGGAGGCTTTTATCATTTTCAATGGTCAGCGCTCCCTCGCTCTTTTCAGTCACTACCACGTGCTCTTGTAATCCTAACTCCGCGCACACTTTCTCAATACCATCCAACAAAGGTACTTCCAATGACATCGCAGGCATTTGTGAAAGGGGAACAGCAGAAGAAATTGTGAAGGAAGGGGTACTAATTTGAGTCAAATTAGTGAAGGCAGGCAATGGTAAGGGAGAAGAAAGGGTAGGGTATGTAATGGCGAGAGTGGGAGAAACAGGATTGCCGAGATCACTGGAGGAGATTGCCAGTGGGCAGGAAGTGGTAGTAATGCCAGAGGAAGGAGAAGAGGAAGGAGATGATTCCTGCACAATGACGGCTGAAGTGGTGGGAGAAGTAGATGAAACGGAGGAAGGAGGAGGAATAGAAGTAGAGAAGGTGGAAGTCAGAACAGCCGTTCCTGTATCGAGTATGGGGGTTTGGGAGATTGAAGGAGTTGAATCATCCTTGGTAGTAACATTCTCCTTACTCGCTGCTTTTGTTTTTACCTTCTTGGCCTTGGAGGCCTCCCCAGCACTATCTGTCATGTCTTTCCTCTTAGTAGCTCTGGGCCTAGGAGGGGGATCCTTTTTCTGAGGAGATTTTATAGGAGGCTTTTTCACTTTTCTTGCCCTTGCTACCAAAGGGGCATGTTCATCAATATCTGAATCCTTTCCCTTGATTGGCTCTGTATCATCTGTCCCCAGTACAGGCTCATCTTCTTCTCCGTCGGAGTCCTTATCTGATTCAACTGCCATATAGGTCAGTTGAACTCCTTGCCCCCTTAGGACACCCAATTGTGCTCTAACCCAGGCTTTACTCAATCTAATCAGCTCCTTCATGATCACATCCAAGGAACTTTCTTCAGCGTTCGCCCAATTGGGTAATGGGATGGGTAGGTGGTATTGTGTCTCCCATGGGCCTCTGACCATGACATTATCATCGTCTTGCAATTGGTCTGGCACTGCCATTACATGAAATTTCTTAATAAAATCCAAGGATAGCCTCGAGTGCGCCCTCTTCATGACCTCGTAGTCATCAGGGCAGTTGGCCCAGAAATCTTCAATATGATCCTTGTGAAACAACTTCCTGCTCACAAACTTCTCCATCACCTGATTTGGGTCAAAGTGAGCCCTGGCATTGTAATAGTGCAAGTTCAGGAGCTAGAGCTCTTTATCCGAATATTCAGCTGAGGCGAGGGAAGGGCATGCGTAGAGTCCTCTGCTAAACTTGATGGGAAATTGGACATTTGTTCTGTGCAGGTGCTTGAGCTTTTCGGCACATGGCACTAGTTGCCTGGACAGTTCTAGGAGCACTGTTTTATCATCGGGATATCTCGGCAACCTATATGCCATTCCAGTGAAGCCTTGTACCCTGATGTATGTGAATTTTTCAAATTGCATATACCATCGGCCATATTGGATTACTTCGTTCATAGCCTCAGCTGAAATCCTCAAGGCTGTATTACCTTGCAACTTCCTTGCTATGTACATAGTAAATGCATCGTTGACTCGCTTGAAGTGTATCAATGATTGTGATGAAGTTAATTGAGGATAGCCTTCATATACCTTAACCTGTGTCTTTTCATCATTCCCGATTTCTCCGATCTTGGACAATCCGTCATAATGATTCATTCTTGCCAATGCATACACGACGTAGGATGTCCATCTGAAATATTTCTTCTCGTTGAAGTTGCTGAAAGCTTCATGTATATTGTCGCTAAGGATTTGCGACCAATGGAACTTGGTTCCCTTCAATACTTCCGAGATGATAATGAACATCCAATCTTCAAAAGTGGAAGCAGCCGGTAACCCATACACTCTGCTCAAAAAGGTTACTATATCCCCGATTTCATCGTGGAAATCACTTCTATATAGTACTATGGGGAGCTTAACGAGAGCAGATTTCTTGCTCTTGACCCAATGATCATTTATATGTTTTCTGCACCCCTCCACATCTTTATTATATGCCTCCTTAGATGCTTGCCTGTCGGGCATAGTCATGGTTTTATGCCACGGGATATCCAGCATCTCTGCCAAAGCAGGCGGGGACAAATCAGCCAGGACTTCTCCACTAGCTGTCCAAATTTGTCTAGATACGATATCGTATCTATCTGCACAACTTGCTATCAATTCTGCACACTGAACAGAGGTCGAGAAGGTAGCTGCTTGTCCAAGTCCACTGTCCTTAAGTCTCTTAGCCCGAGGAGTCGGAGTGGGTCCGAAGATTCTGAGTCTGAAATCATCTAAGTCAATATGACCTAGATCGGTGTCTCCCACGTTACTCCACCCAGAGTGGATTTTGGTCTCTGGGGGTATCCCTTTGAACTAGTACTTCATGGCTTGAGCTCGTGCAGTCATCTAATCTACAAAACCAGACCTCATAAGCTTGATACCAAGTAAGTTCCTAGGATCAGATAAACCAATCATAAGCCTATCATTCATTATAAGCATGCATTTACAGGGCATTGTATGCAAGGAGATATCAAATGTTGTAAAAAGGTTCACCTAAACATCATTATTACAGCATCACAACCTTAATAACCCTACCTTGAACCATCTTCCCTAAAGAAATTTTAGCAAATTCGGCCATTTAGGGAGATTTGTGCTAATATGGAGGTTGTCCGACCTTGGGCAGAAAAAGCGCTAAAATTGAGGCTGTCTGACCTTGGCGAGAAAATGAGGTAGGTCCGACCTCAGATGAGGGTTTGTTCTGTGCGTCCCAGAATTTACGCTATTTTCAAGGGTGTCCCACTTGCGCGAGATTTGGAGGTCTTCGACCTCCAATGGTTTACAAGTCGATCGGAGGACAAACTAGCGCAAAACGATTGCTGGTATAACAAGAGTCCTCCTGCGCGGAATTCAGGTGAGTCCGACTTGCGCGGGCTTCGACGAGGTCCGACTAAGTTGGATACAAGGTATTTTGGCGCATGGTCAGACGAAGGAAATTTTGGCGCAAAGAGTTTGATAAGTCCTTTCAGCGGGTTTTTCGAGCAGCACCGACTTCGCGGGGTTATGGATGTCATCCGACTTGGTCAGACACAAGGTATTGTAGCGCAAAGTCAGACAGAGGAGATTTTAGCGCAAAAAGAGGTTTTTAGAGTTGCAGGCATTTCTAAACCATCCGACCTGATTAAGAACGATATATTAGCTGCGAGGGTCGGATGAGGTCATTTTTAACGCAATTGGGCGCTGGGTTTTGGCGCTAGATCCCGGGGTGTCTGACCATATTGGATTTGGTCGTTTTAGAGGTTAGTCGAAGGAAATTTAGCGCCGACTTCGTGCATGGGGTTTGCAGGGCTCTGACCCAAAAGGGTCTAAATTTGACTAAGGCCTCTTAGTTTATGGTTTTTAAACCTAGGGTTTTGAAAAATGAAAGGATCAACTCACCAAACCCTAACCCAGAACCATCACATTTCAGCAATCACAAAAAAATGAAAACCCTAACGGTTTCCCCTGACTTTGCTTCAAAAAACCCTAGAGAAACTTAGAAATGCAAAGGGTTAGAACCCTACCTGTGAATGGCGGCGCAGATCTAACTTGTCGAGAGGTCGCGGGTTTGAGCTCGAGCGATGTCAGCCATGAAAATTGGAGCTCAAGATCGTGCAGCTTTGAAAACGCGGTGAAAAATGAGTTAATCCCACTTAATTTCCCTATTTAAGCCACGCAAATCCACCATTAATTACTCAAGAGTACGGATTGTCAGCGTGGATTTGCAGCTGGTCCGACTCGGCGGGAAAACCGGAGGTCTCTGACCTGGTCGGTTGAGGGAAGAATCGGCACGAACCGACTTAACCTGTTTGGCGGGGTTTTCAAACTCATCTGACCTGCGAGGTTTTCGAACTCATCCGACCTGCGGGGTTTTCAAACTCATCTGACCTGCGGGGTTTGCTTGGGGATCCGACCAAGTCGGCGATTGAAGGTTTTAGCACAAAGTCACTTGGAACGAGTTTTAGCGCATAGGTCGGACGGAGGGGATTTTAGCGCTAGGTCTGACAGACTGAAAATCGGCGCAGAGGTCGGTTGAAGCCAAATTTAGCGCAAAGGTCAGTTGAAGCCAGATTTAGCGCAAAATACTAAATCAAGGACTCCAGAGGGAAAATAACAACCCTCCTTAGCAAGTTTGAAGTGATTTTTTCAATGCAATCATTCTATCCAGGGCACAGATACTTTAGACCATACAACCACTCCGAGAGAGAGAGAGAGATCAAAAAACCAAATGACTCACTAGCCAAAACAAAAAAGAACAAAGGGGAGGGGCCCCCATGTTTAGAATGGGGCGTGTGTGCAAGGCACAACAATACTGTGTGTTTGGTTTTAAGCATCTGCTCAAGGAGTGGATTAAATAGGCTTTTGATTAGATACAAAGGAAAATGGATTGCATCATAGGATTTGCAAAGTATGATCGTAACTAATACTCTTTCGTGGACATGTTGTTGTTAGGCAGTGATATTTTACCTAGGTCCTCTGTATATGAAGTCATGTTGTCATAGGGAAACATTTGCATTCGTAGATTTGACTCTGTTGCCCAGATAAGGCACTGGTTTGGGAATTTGTCTGTTCAAAGGGTCTAGGAAAATCCCATAACTCCAACCACAAAAACAAATCATTTTAAAACCTCAAACCTGTTAGTTTGTAGGAGTAGAAATAGGACCTCTGCATACTCTCATTCATAACCAGTCAGATATGTCCAATAACAGTGCCAGACTTGTGATTTATCATGCAAATCTTGGTCCAAACATGAGAGTATTCTGCCTGTGACTAAAAAGATAAATCTTTCTATTGGGTGAGTCAAATGTTAAATCTTTAGCTATAGGGATACCCCCCTTGGTGCAGCAGAACCAGAAGTGAAGGGGAGGTAGCTCACGCAACCTCCTATATTTGTTGGCCGAATCTACCTGTGCATTGGAACTAGCAAACCCTTTGCGGATTCAGAGAGAAAAATCCAATAGTGTCGAATTCTATCAGCCCATAAGGCAAATTTAAGTTGAGTGTGCCAGTCCCTAGGATTTTTTTCTAACAGTTTCTTAATGACTTCAAGTAGATTTTTGTTCATTGATTTAGCTACCCCATTTCCTTGTGGATAGTAATTAGATGAGAACTTGAGAGTAATTCCATAGTCAAATGCCCAGTTAGAAAAATGTAATGACGCGAAAGCAGGACCATTATCACAAACCAAAGAAAATGGACATTCAAACCTATTGATAATATGTTTTTCAACTAATTCAATAACTACCTCTGTGATGCATTGTTTACAAGCTATCACCTCAGACCAATGAGTACAGTAGTCAGTAGCGGTCAAAATATACCTATGGCCTACAAAGGAGGGCGGGTTGATCATACTGATAAAGTTGAGACCCCACTGAGAAAATAGTCGTACCTCCACAACTAGTTGCAAGGGTATGGCAGTGTGTCGCTCCCTGTGTGTAGTGATCTGATAGATATGACATGTTCTTACATGTGAGTATGCATCTTTGAAAAAGGTAGGCCAATAATATCCAGCATAGAGAATCTGATTAGTAGTTGAGTGAGTTGATCCATGACCCGTCCCAAATTTCTCATGAAAAATGGTCAATACCTACTCCACTTCTGTCTTGTCCAGACATCTTAGATAGATCCCTTCATGATTCTTCTTGTAAAGAACTGATCCTTTTATCATATAGTTGTTACTCTTCAATTTGAGTGCTCTTCTTTGAACTAAATTCAGCTACTATGGACAATGTTGATTAAGCAGATAAAATATGATATATCTATACCATTCATCCTTTGAAACATCTTCTAACCGGTACTGCTGGGATACTAAACCTAGCCCTACTTTAGCCATTGTTCTTGTTAGCGCCTGACCTCTTACTAACTTCATAGGCTGGATGTCTATATCAAACTCTTGCAGGATGGTGACCCATTTTCCTCTCCTTTCTCCCAATTCACTTTACATCAATAGTGCTTTAATCGTTGCATCTGGGACTATGGTGATTACTTGACTCCTTAGGATGTAGTGACAGAACTTCTTAATGGCCTTTACCTGAGCGTAGGCTTGTTTTTCCACATTAGGATACCTTAACTCTGCATCTTTTAATGGAGTACTCATGAAGGCAATGGGCCTTTCATCATCAACTAATCTTTTCTACATCAACATTGCAGCACAAGTATGCTCTGATGCAAATGACTAAATTTGAAATGGTAAAGTATAATCTAGACTTACCAATACAAGTGCATTGGCTATGGCTTGTTTAATTTCTGCAAAAACATTTTTAGCCTCTGGAGTCCAGTCCATTTTAGTATCTTTCTTCAACATGGCATTAAGAGGTCAAACAATTTCAGCAAAACCTGTAATGAACTTGCGTACAAAGTCAATCTTACCAAAATATGACTTGAGTTCCTTTTTGCTAGCTGGAGGAGGTATTTTGAGCATTGCTTGTATTCGATCCGGATTGATAGACATACCTGGTTCAGATATCACATGCCCCAACAACTTCCCTTCGGTCACTCCAAAGATACACTTCTTAGGATTAAGTGATATACCGTAATATTTACATCACTGTAATACTTTCCTCAAGTCTGCTACATGGTCTTCTCGCCTCTTCGAGAACACTGTGAGATCATCCATGTAGATGATAATACACTTTCCAACTAGTCCCTTGAAAGCAATGTCCATCACTCACTGAAAGGTGGTACCAACATTTATTAGACCAAATGGCATTCGACGATATGCATAGATGCCCCATTTTCATGTGAAAGATGTTTTCAATCTATCTTCATAGTCAACCATTACCTGGTTGTATCCTGAATATCCATCTAAGAAAGACATCATCTGGGATCCATTAACAATCTATAATACTTCATCTAATGAAGACAGTGGATAGTTATCCTTCTCTGACACCTGATTCAAGTTCCTGAAGTCAACGCAAAGCCTGATTGCTCCATTTTTCTTCCAAACAGGAACTAAAATTGCTACCCACGCAGAATGTCTGATAGGAAATATTATTCTTGCTAATAACAACTTCAAAACTTCTTTGAAAATCAGAGGTTCTAATAGGGCATTCACTGGCCACTGTCTTTGTCTGAATGGCTTCGCTCCTAGCTTCAGCGGGATGGTGTGTGTGATGATTGATGTGTCGTGTGTCTTGAGGTCTTCATATCTCCATGCTATCACCTCATGGTAGTCTCTTAATGCATGAATGATGCCTATCTTCTCTTCTTTAGTACTAGCCTTCCCAATGAACACATTCGTAATATCTTCTTATTTTCCCAAATTAAACGGATCACACTGCCCTACAGAAGATTCTCCTTCTTTCCTCTGGGTTCCTAAGTTGTCTGAATCAAACAATCTTTCCAGCTCTACCATTTGCTGTGGAATTGTATTTGTTTTTAAATTTAGTACTCCTAAATCCATTTCAACAGGTTCCATTTCCTCTTCATCTATTATTTGAACAGTGAAAACATCAGATGAAGTCAGAAAGTTAATTATGTGCTGATCATCCTCAAAAACATGAAAATTTGTCATGTTATCTAGTACTGATGAGGTGGAAATAAATTCAACAGAGAATTTCTTCAATCCTACCATGGATGTTGGCTCTAATGTACTTGTTGTTTGAGCCAAAGCATCTGTGACGTGATTCTGTCTTTTGGGGATCAACTGGATATTAAAACCATCAAAGCATTCTATCAAATCCTAGACTCTATTTCTGTACCTATTCAACCTCTTATCATTACATGAGTACTACTTCCTTACTTATTTTACAACTAATTCTGAATCTCCAAACACCTGAAGAATTCTGACTTTCTTTTGGAGTGCCATCAATAATCCCTGCACCAATGCTTCATACTCAGTTACATTGTTTGTGCATGGAAATTGTAGTCTGTGTGATGCTAGATATGAACTTCCGGTGGGGTTGATTAACTCAACACCTTCTCTAGACCCTTGTCTACATCTTGATCCATCAAACCTTAAGGTCCATAGGTTGAAATCTTTACTGTTGTCATCTTGTTTTGCTGATTTTTTCTTATTAGGCTGAGGCTGAGACTCGTCCTTCTTTTCAGCAACTGGTGTCTCCTTTGGGATGATAGGAATTTTTTAGTTGTCTTTGTACTTGTTCTATTGCCACTTGACAAAGCTGGCATGTAAACTCAGAATGTGATGCATCATGTATGCGGCACCAATTTGGCAGTAATAACTCTTCCATTTAAATCTGCTTTCCAACAACAGTTTGATCCCTTACAAATTTGGCTACGAAATCGTAGAATCCTTTGAATATCCATGGTTCATCTTCTTCTAAGGAGTTTCCTAAATTCTAAATCTCCATCTGGAAGATACTAGATGCTATCTGAAATTCCAGGCAGTCTAGCTCAGAATGAGCATTTGTATTGTGAAGTTTACACCATGTAGACAAAGTTGCCTCTGCCAACATCATGCGACCAAGAGGTCGGGTGTCATTGGTCTAATTTTCCAGTGGTGAAGGTACCCCTCCATTATTGGGCCTTGTGTTCCAAGACCGATTTGATCATTGCTGAAAATTCTGGTTTTGGTACTGATTCTCATTTTGACTTTGAAAATGATTCTAATTTTGACTTCTTTGCTGAAGATAGGCATTTTGATTCCTTAGGTGAGTGACTTCTGTAGTGAGCTTCTTCATCTATTCAACTAACTCCCTAATGTCATCGCTATCATTCTTTGCCTTTGCTACTTCTGAGGATTGGAGAAAAGGCA
The DNA here is from genome assembly GCA_027924645.1 of Cunninghamia lanceolata. NCBI lineage: Eukaryota > Viridiplantae > Streptophyta > Pinopsida > Cupressales > Cupressaceae > Cunninghamia > Cunninghamia lanceolata. The sequence goes on from BSBN01000567.1 coordinate 7,453,605, forward strand.
TTTGTGCAGGAGGCATTTCAGCTACAGGATTTCCTGGATGAACTACCAAAGCTTGGGTTGTAGCTGGGTTACGAATCAGATTCATCACAAGAGTATGATTGGCTAGAGCTTGGTTAATCATGGGTATCTAATTTGGCATGGCTGCAGGGCCCATGTGGTTCAACAAACTGGTGGCTATTTGTCCTAACTGAGTATTCACAGTGACAACCTCAGTGTAGGCTTGGGTGAGAGTATTTGGAGGCAGATTAACCCTTCTTACAAACATGGAGGTAAGTCTATCCAATGCTACATAATAAATTGGTAGTGCTACATCCTGACCTATGGCATAGGGGGCTTGCAAATGGCTATAGGCTTTTTGAAACCTATTGTTAAAGGAACTTATCAACTCACCTTCTCCACGACAAATTTCCACAAAAGACCTATACAGATCAGCTGGAGTAGTGGGCATTCGAAAATGATTCAAGAATGTCATCTTCAATGCTCACCATGAACATATGGAAGCTGATGGGAGATTTACAAACCAATAGTAAGCCTCATCTTGCAAAGAGTAGGGGAACAATCAACAGACCACATCTTCATACTGCACCTGTAACATAAACATGTTGCTTTCAAAGATCTTGATGTGTTCATCTGCAGTCCTATCCGAATCATTTACTCTAAACTTGGAGCAAAATTTGTGAGTATTTTTAGGCATATTATGATAATCTTTGAACTGAAATGGAGATTGGTTATTTCCCAGGAAGAAAGCCATGGCTGGAGGATTGAAATGGGCCGTAGCTATATTTCTTGGGGTTGACTGAGCTCTGGACACCCTAGGTACTCCTTGATCTCTCCTTGTTCTTCTAAATTCAGTCAAAGTTAGCATCTCTTCTCCAACTGAGCTGGATCTAGTATGTCTCTTTCTAGTCCCCAGACGTGCTGATTTATAGAGGGAAATAGTTCATAGTTTGCTCTCCTTCTAGCGCCAATTATGTTGATGGGTGTTTTAGCACACAACAACGTAGGTGTGATTGCTAGTTTAACACCTCTCTTGAAAAGTATCCTACCCTAAATAAGTCTACTCCAAGGATAATACAGCTAGGTCTTAGCTCGCTTGGAATCTCTCAATTGGTATGTTCTAGTTGTGCCTACAAGGGGTCTTACATGCAATCTACAGATTTTTGGAGTTGGGATAGCAAATACATATAAACCCTTTATGATTTAAGCTGACAAAACAATGTAAAATGCTGCTAAAATTCCTAATCTAACAATGGTTGTAAAGAAAATGCAAAAGGAGATAGGGTTCTAGAGAAATCCTAAGTGACATTCACAATGTATGGACTACTATAAATAGACAAATACCCTGAACTTTAACTAGTTTTCTAAGTTACCAAACTGAAGATTGATGTTACAGCACTATAGAAAATGATACTATCTTCAATGGAAATAAAAAGCTTTTTAGATCACATTTATTTGTTAAATACACAATAAATGGCGCAATTTAACTTTGTGAAATGCAATTGAACTTTAGCACAAATGATCAGCCCAAACTAACTTTACATAGCTATCTACCATCAGCAAATAACTAAAAGTATGGACGTAGAGTATTCATCAGATACTTTCAGCAAATCATGAACATTATAAAAGCACAACTAACTGTGAGAGAGCAAGAAGTGAACCATTAAAACCAAATAAGGAACACAATACACAAATTCTCAGAAACACTACAAAAACTTACTTTGTATTACTTCAAATGGAAGAATGTCAACAATTTGACATCAAATTCTCTCTTAAAAATAGTGGAGATGGCAGCCCTTTATATAGAAGAGGAGCCATACCGAGTTTTTCAATGAATGGTGGAGATTAAATCAACGCTGACGGTCTAGATTACACCAATAAATGCATTTGTAATAGCTCATAGCAAATCCTGAATTATATTTTGTCCCTTATGAAAAGGATGAAAAACAGTCCCTAAATACATTGAATCTAGACAGTTTGACTACCCAACTCAATATATATATAGAAAAACTCAATTTCAAGGCATAATAAAGACAAAATAGCATCACATGTTGATCTAAATATAGGAATTTACATAAATGACAGGATTACATCTCAAAATAATCAAAATACATCAAGGTTCTTCATCCAAATTAATTTTGTCTTCTTCTACCAGTTTGTTACGGTAGTTGAGCCATGCTTCAAGTGCTGGATTGATTTCCAAGGGATCTAGATTCTTGAGATGGCTGACTCAATATTCAAACATCTCCAACTCTCGGCTGAACCTGCTATATATCCTTTCTATTTTTGCCCCTGCTTTATAGAATGCAGTGAATTCAACTTTGAGGTCACTGGCCTTATCAAACCTGGCCTCCACATCTGGCTCAGTATTCTCAAAAATAATCTTATGCAATTTATTCTTGCACTTTTCAACATCATAAGGTGCATAGTCATTGTAAGCGTCTTCTAGGCAATCCCTTAAAGAATCATTAATATCATAGATCAAGGCCCAAATTTCTTCATATGCAGGTTTGTAAGCTTCTTTTATGTTCTCAAAGGTTTCTTTTCTCAATTTCAGCTGTTGGTACCATTCAATGGCCTTTGATAACTTGTCACCAGTTAAAATATTCTCAACCACTAATGTCTGTGCAGACAGATCTCTGATACTCTTGACATGGGGAAACATGTGAGAATAATATTCATCAAAAGAGTCACACTCCTCCCGCAGATTTTTCCACTTCTCATGAAGCTCAACTAACTTCTTATGTGCCTCAGCTACAACATCAATTGTATCACATCCCTTTTCACATACTTTAATTATCCACTTTTGGGTACCTTGTGACATGGTCCTTACTTCTCCAAGCTTTGCTATTTCATCTAATGATAAGAAGGTTGGCATTGTCCTTATATCTCCACCAACATCAACTGGTTTAATCAAGAACTGAAGGCAAGTCTGGATTTCCTTATTCTGTTGTTTCAACTCCTTCTTTGATAGCTCATCTTTATCCAACTACTCTAGGATTGAGGTGACAGACCCTTTAAACTCATCAACTCTTTGAGCATGGGTGGTTGGTCCCAGATCAACCATTAAGATAACATAGTCCTCGACTCTGACTTGTTCTCTATTTGTGTTGGCTGGTGGGACAGCTATTTCAGCAATTCTAGATCCTGTCTCATCCTTATAAATTCTTGATTAGACCTTCGCATTCTTTTGTTTCCTCAGCCTCTAAACCTGTGATAAGATTATGCTCAAATCCAACTGCATTATTTCAACCTATGGCTCTAGGTATGATACTCTATTTTGTAACTACTCAGGTGCTCAAGAAGAGGGCTTACTTAGTTCATCAGGATTTCCACCATCAGTTTTGGGAGATTCTTCAAGTAACCCTTGTTCCTACTATAACTTCTTATCTTTATCCAAATCCCTATCTCCTTCATTGACCAAGTTTGTCCAATTTATCATTATGTTCTCCTGAGCTTATTTGAAGATTTCCTCTGTTTGATCTTTATTTGGAGGACTGTCAGATACATCAATCACTTCAACATTGATTGCTCTGGTGAGAGGTTCATTTGGAATTTCATTGTTACCTCAACAAATGTATCTTTCTCTGGCTCAGGCTCCTACAGACCCAATTCTGAACATACCTTATCAATTCTAGGTAACAATGGTATAGCTAGAGGAGTTGAGTCTTACCCTACTGGTGCCTGTGGGATAGGTGCAATAGAGGACAAAGGCATTGCAGCATATGACAAGTCTACTTATGTTAAATTAGCTAACACTGCTGACAAAGTGGAAGAGATGACTATGGGTGAAGAAATAGATAGTGAGGGAAAGGGAATAGAAGGTGAAAGAATTGTAGAAAAGGGAGGTAATGCTAGAGAGGTAGATAATTGAGTGGAAGGGATGGAAGGTAAAGGTATGGTAGTGGTAGATGAACATGAGGTGGCAGAAATAGAGGAAATGGGACTACTAGGGGTATTAGAAGACACTGCCAATGAGCAAGAAATAGTAGTAGTAGAAAGCGAAGTGGCAGTAGAGACAGTTTCCTAAACAATAGTAGCTGAGGTCATAGGTGTAGCAGTGAAAGCAATGGAAGTAGATGTAGCAGTAGAAAATGTTGAGGAGAGTACAACTGTATTCACATCTGGAGTAGAGGGGAATGGGGAAGTTGGCAAGTTGGTCTCATCATGAGTTACATCAGTAACTTCTGTGGTATGACTAACAGTTTTTACCTTGATTTTCTTTGCCTTGGAACCTTCTCCAGAACCACTGGGTACATCCCTTTTCTTTCAATCTCTTGTCCTAGTAGAAGAAGGCTCATCTTTCTTAGATGGTTTTGCAGAAGTTTTCTTAATCTTTTGTGCCTTAGCCTTCTCTGCTAATGATACATGCTCTTCACTATCAGATTTCTATTTTTGAACTAGCTCTGCCTCATTTGTTATGTTTATTGGTTCATCCTCTTCTCCTCTAGATTCTTTATCTGATTCTAGTGCAGTATATGTGAGCTACACCCCTTGCCTCTCTGAAGCATCTATTTGACCTCTCACCCATGGTTTTCTTAGTCTAATAGGTTCTTTCATTATGATGTCAAGAGAACTTTCCTGAGCATTGGCCCAATTAGGTAGATGGATTGGTTGGTGGTATTGGGCTTCCCAAGTTCCTCTGACCATAACATTCTCATCATCTTCTAACTGGTCTGGTACTACAATGATGTGAAATTTCCTTATAAAAGCCAAAGATAACCTTGAATGAGCTTTCTTCATAACCTCGTAGTCATCCATGCAATTGGCCCAAAAGTCTTCTATATGCATCTTGTGAAACAATTTTTTGATTACAAACTTCTCCATCACCTTATTTGGATCAAAGTGATCTCTTGCACTATACTAGTGGAGGTTGAGAAGTTGAAGTTCTTTATCTGAATGATCAACTGATGCTAATGAGGGGCACGCATAATTCCCTTTACCTAAACAGATGGGAAATTGTACATTGGTTCTATGCAAGTGCTTGAGTTTTTCAGCACAAGGGATTAATTGCCTAGATAATTCCAAGAGGACTGTCTTATCATCGGGATATCTAGGGAGTCTGTAAGCTATCCCAGTGAAACCTTTTATCCTTAGATATGCAAACTTTTCAAACTAGATGTACCACCTTCCAAATTTGGTTACTTCATTCATAGCTTCTGTAGAAATCCTCAAGGTTGTGTTACCTTGCAACAATCTTGTTATATACATGGTGAAGGCATCATTCACCCTTTTAAAGTGCATCAAAGATTGAGATGATGTGAGCTGTGGATAACACTCATATACTTTGACTTGGGTCTACTCATCATTTCCAACTTCTCCTATTTTAAACAACCCAACATAATGACTTCTTCTTGCCAATGCATAGACGGCATAGGATGTCCACCTAAAGAATCTTTTCTCTTTGAAGTTACTAAAGGCTTCATGAATTTTGTCACTCAGAACCTATGCCCAATGAAGCTTAGTACCTTTCAATATCTCAATAATGATGACAAACATTCTTCAAAAGTGGAGGCTATAGGTAGTCCATATGTTCTACTTAGGAAATTTATCAAATCCCCTATCTCATCATGAAAGTCACTTCTATATAGTACTTGAGGGAATTTACTCATGGTAGACCTTCTGCTCTTTGCCCAATGATCATTCATATGTTTTCTACATCCATTTACATCCTTCTTGTAAGTTGCCTCTAATCCTTCTTTGTCTGGCATAGTCATTACTTGTCGCCATGGGATGTCAAAAGTCTTAGCCAAGGAAGGTGCACTTAAATCAGCTAAGATGTCTCTGTTAGTAATCTGGATTGTTCTAGTCATGATGTCATATCTCTCTACACAATTCACTATCAGTTCTACACATTGCACAGATGTGGGGAAGCCAACAACTTGTGCTATACCACTGTCCTTTAGTGTTTTTGCCCTAGGAGTTGGATTTGGGCCAAAGATTCTAAGTCTGAAATCATCTAGGTCTATGTGACCAAAATCTATATCTCCTATGTCACTCCATCCAGTATGAATCTTTGTCTCTATGAGGATGCCTTTGAATTTGTACCTCATGATTTGAGCTCGTACAGTCATCTAACCTGTAGGATTGGACCTTATAGGCTCGATACCTTAAGAGATTTTTCACTAACTCCTAAGTTGAAGTTCTATGATTATCAAGTGGACCACTAGACTCTCAACCATGTCATAACCAATGAATCTATAATGGATATGCTAAGTTACTACATGCTCGTAAAAGAATAGAAATTTGACATTTACTATCATTGCATCCATTACATAATCTAACTTTAAACAATTCAACATCAATGCTTGTAGTAAACACTTCAATTCTATAAAATATTCATTTAAAACATGTAAAACATCATAATTCATCATTTGCAGACATTATTACATCATTTTAGACACTTCTCCTTTTGAAAATTCCTTAAAAACAATCATTTTGCTCAATTTGCATTAATTTCAGGGTCAAGCGACCTACAGATAGGAAAATGCTATTTTTGAGGTCCACCGACCTCAGCAGGGAAATCGGGTCCATCCAACCAACTGTCTTTCAGTGTTTATGTGCTTTCAACATTTTGTGTGGATTTTGTGATCCACCAACTTGTGTGGATTTAGGAGGGTACCGACTCAAGGTAGTCAGTCAGAGTTTTAAAACGTTTGATCAATGTTTATTACCTTTGTGCGGGATTAGGTTTTGTCAGACCTTGTGTAGATTTTAGAGTCGACCGAGTTAGTCGGTGATGGCATATCTTAGTGCAAGGTTAGATGAATTTGGGTTCAGCGCACAGTCAGTCTTTTGTTGTCAGCGGAGGTTTCAGTTGTTGCCGACCGGCGGGGATTTGCTAAGCATCCGACCAAAAGTTGGAGTGGAGGAATTTTAGCGCAAAGTCGGTGCGGGGTAGTTTTATGGCAAAATTGTTTTTAGGACTTTGCAGGGCTTTTGGATCCCACTGACTACATCAGTTTAATCGAAGAACAACAGCATGGAGTTAGAGAAGGAGGCTTTCAGTGCTAACTTGTTTAAAGCTTTGTGGCAAATTTTTGTGGCCACAAACTGACTAGATGGATCAAATTTCTGAGAGTCATTCAGACATGCCATCAACACAAACTTGATTCATTTAACCAGTTTGAAGATAGATTCAAAGTGTTTAAAACTTTATAAGTTTAACGATTTCTTTATTTTGCCTACGGGGATCAAAACTATGTTTTCCCGAGAGAATGCAATCTTAGGGTTTGCAAATTAGTAAAATAGCTTAATTCATAAAACCCTAATAACATGCCCAGTCTTCATACTGTTAAAAAAAATGTGTTTTGAACATGAAACCCTAGCTGCATAAAAAGAAACCCTAAAAGCAAGTTGAAATCCTACTTGGTATAGCTGAGGTGAGTCGAGTTTGGGGTGCGTAGGCAAGAAGAGATCGATAGATCGATTTCGAGGGCAATGCAGCGGGAATTCTTGATAAGCTTTAGAGGGCTCTCCAAAATCTTTGTTGACATGTGAAAGATGAGTTTAAATGATGCAAAATAACCTTTTATTGTCCCCGGTTAAATCACCATTAATGCGTAAACGTACACAGTATCAGTCAAGAATCCAACAAATTAGGGTTTGCGTGACTTTTGATAGGCTCCGACTTGGTGGGGATTCAAGGTGCGTCAGACTTGGTTAGAGGATGACACTTTTAGCATTGCAATAATAGGCTTAGTTATATGCCTTCCATGGAGTTTTGAGGTTCCTCAGACCGGCGGGGATTTCGGCTCCCTCCAACTTGATCAGATGAGAAAAAATGTAGCGCAAGTTGAAGACACTTAAAATTAGTGCAGAAGTTTGTGCAAGCCAAAAGTGGCGCAAGAGTCTATTGGTGAGTAAAACAACGCTGAGGTCAAAGACAAAGGATTATAACGCAAAGGTCGGTTGAAGGTCAATTCCGCGCAAAGGTCAGTTAGGACCAAATTTAGCACAAAAAGACTATCAGACCAACTGGGAGAAATGTAAAGACCTTGACTTAGTAGATTTTGGGATGATTTTTCAACATCAAATTTCTAACATGGTGAAAAGTGCATTTTGACCACTTGACTACTTAGGAGGTGGAAAAAAAAACTAACTTGACACTCTAGACCAAATTTGAAGAAAGGGGTCCCTATTTTTAGAAATGGGCCATGTGTGCGAGGCACAACAAGATCAACTTGGTCAATTGAACCTCACAGTTCTTCAACCAACTAATTTACCAACTCTTCCTTTATTTGTTACTTCACAAGAGGCTTCTTTATATTTGTAACAAGAATTGTCACTCAATCCCTTAATCTTGTTCCAGTTCCACCTATGGTTTCGCTACATACTCAAGAGATTTCATTGCAATCTCCAAATTATGTGCAGTATTTAGAGAACCACTTTTCTCTTCCCAATTGGGAAGATCTCATACACCTATCTATAGTTCTTCTTCTTGCACATGGATGGCATATTGTTCGACTTTTAGGCATCACTTTAGCATTCATCTTTGAGCTTCAGTGAGAATTGTAGGATCAATCATCTTATGGGAGCCTTTCTAGTCTCTCTATTTCTTTATTTTGGGGGAAACACTTCATGTGTATTTGTAGAAGTAGCCCTTGGGGGGTCATGTTGAGTCCTCCATCTACCTACTTCTTGTATATATCTCTCTTTTAAGAGGAAAGTTTTTTCCCACTAGGTTTTCTTTCTTTCTCCACTTTATGAGAGATTTATTTGTACATGGGTACCTAACATGGCCTAGTAGTCGAGACCCATATTTATGTATCTATTGCACTTTTTTAATCTCACCAAGTATTAGTTAAGGGGGGTGTTAGAGTGAATAATTTACCTATTCACTATAGCTTAAGTGTACTTAGGTTGATGATATTAGACAACATCTTCTCTAATTGAATGTACAACCTTGAAGACACTTAGAGGTTACCTAGTTGTTTGGTAAACCTCATGTATATACATTTTGAGGCTGGAATGCTTTTTGGATTTCACCTCAAAAGGCAATTTGTAGTCATCCAACACTTTCCACACAAGGTTGTTGGTTTTAACATTCCAAGTGTTCCAAAGGTTGACACCTATGTGACACTTGTCTACATGCATATACCACATCATGAGGCACTTGTCAATCCACATGCAAGGTGGATTGCCTTATTCATGCCTATATAATAAGGTAACATGTACATCTTTTACTTAGCTTTTGTTAATATCAATTTGGACTATATGTGCAATTTTGTTTTGTCTATGTATTCTATGTTTTAGTAGTTGATCTTGGTTATTTCTAACAGTTACGTGCACTTTGGTTAATCATGAAGAAATCTTAGAGGAATTTTGGTTTAACTGCAAGGATTATTTTTAATTTGGGAAGAGGAGTTATTGTAGATTGACTACATACTAGTTGAGATCCTTCAAGATTAGAGAAGATGTCCCTAAAGAATTACCTGGTGATGGTCATACTTTGAATCCATCTTATGATTTGAAGAATGTGGATATTGACCTTTTGCTAAACATAAAATGGTCTTTAAAGGAGAATTTGTCTTTAGAATCTATTAGCCAATAAGTTTTAGACTTTATCCATTCATGGCTAAATACAGGAATTGCCGAGTTGGGTAAGTCAAAGGGAAAAGGAAAGAAATAAAAGAGGCCTCCAACTTAATAACTAGCCTCCTCCAAAGCCAAGGTTTTGAAGAAAGGAAAGAAAGGTCCTAGCATGACCAAGATTGGAGGAGTTCCTGATATAGCCATCCCTAAACAAGAAGTAGGAAAAATTCATGAAGCCTATAGAAGAGCCTCAATTACATACAAAGCTATAGGAGGGGTAGTGGCTAGTCTGGTTGTAATTCCTATGGAACAATTTCTTCCTACATAAGAAGATTTGGGTCAATATTTAGGACAAGGAGAGGAATCAAAACAACCAATCCCTCAGGGACCTAGAAAAGAAATATCTCAATCTACAGTGCATACAACTAGTGCTACTCCTTCCACACAAGTAGTAGAAATATCCAAAGGTGAAGGTGTTGAAATGGTAATAGATGAAGAAATTTATATTATGGATCCTCCACCCCAAGCCCCAATTATTGAAATCCCTAAGGATTCTCTGAAGAAACATAACACTCCTCCCAAACAATATCAAGAAGAAGAAATTCATGAAGAAGAGGCTGACCAAGAAAAGGAGGAAAATAATCCTCAATAAAATCTAGCAAATACAAAAGCATCACAAGATGAAATCTAAATTCTTGAGCATCAATTTGAGAAGCATAAGATAGATGAAGAATTTTCTATCCCTCAAATAAAACAACACAAAGAGAAAATTATTGGGGAATAAGGGGATCAAATGGAGGTTGATAAGGAAGATCCAAAGGACACTTCCATGGCATGAGGACACCTTCAAGGAGAGAATTTTGTAGAGGATGTACTTGAATGGGATAGTAAACTTTAGGATAGAAAATTAAAAGACATCTCTATGGAACAACCTCAACAACAAGAACAAATGATGGAGGAAGATAGAGAGTAAGAAATCCTAACATATCAAGAAAAACAAGAGTTAATAGAGACTATGGAGAAAGGAATAAAATTTGTTCATACCTCCCTATCTGATGCATCTATTGAAAGAGAGGACTTGTACAAGGAGAAATAAGTTAACAAATAAATTTCTCAATAAGGAAAGGAAGATGAAAATGAAGAAACCTTAGATAAGGAAACCTCTTAAATCACAGTCAAACAAAGTAAAGATAAAAGAAATGATCAAGTTCCACAGGAAATCCATATTGTCTCAACTTGGCTAAAGATGGACATACAAAAGAGACAAAATGTAGTGGAAAAGCCACTAAGTCTACAAGACATGGTAGTCGAGGTAGAGAAAGGGATATATTCAAAGAATCCAAGAAGCCTCTTTTCCATTAAGACAAATGAGCTAGGAGGAATAATTGCAAAGATAGAAACAACCCTACTACAGGAATGATAGACATCTTTCTACCTCTAATTATCAAATAACTAGTGTGAATCTAGGTAAATAGACTAGCAATAATGAAATTACTTCATTAGGATCAGTAGTGGACACAATGGTATCAATAATGAATAAAGATAAGTAGACAAAAGAAAAACTAAAACTACAATTAGAGAAGGCAAATGTATTCATCAAGGAGCTCCTCACTCCCATTTCACAAAAACAAGTAATATCTTCAGACACTCCTATTTTAATGACCAAGTAAGATATTGATTCTTTACAAATAAGGTCAAATGTTATTGACCAATGTATATCTCAATTAATGGATGAAGCTAATAAGGTCTTAGATTAAGGTTATACATATTATGAACAAGCTAATCACTTGGAGGAACAGATACATTCTTTTATGAATAAATTTTGAGAAGAACAAGGTAATCTTGAAAAAGACCATAGGCAATTCAAGGAATTGAAACACATGAGCCCATAAAAGCTAAAAAAGGAAGAAATCCTTCAAGATGAAGAGCCTAGGTTTGTTACTAGGTGTATTTGTATACTAGATTTCAAGATAGATCTAATGATTGAGTGCAAGCCTAGGATTGTAAATCTTCAGAGAGATAATTATTAGAATACAATATTTTTTTGAAGAATTTGTTAAAGATGTTAGTGATGTTAAACTCCTTTTAGAGGATAGGCACAAATAGATTCTTTTACAATCATAAAAGAGTCCTTGAGGAGGAAAATGGAAAAAGAGCTTAATGAAGCCTCTAATTTTGATAAAGAAACATTAAACAAGTATTTTGAAATCAAGTCTAATTTGAAAGTAATACAGAAGGGTATTCAAAAAATGAAGAGACTTGTATAATTTGTTTGTAATAATTTTGAACAAACAAAATTTAGATTGGATTGGATTGATGGCCTAGATGAAGATAGACTAATCAATTTTTTGGCATATTTTGTAGAATAAAAACAAAGGAAAAGTACCCAGGGCACCTCCAATTGAACCATCTATTTTTGGCATAAGGAATATTATGTATATATTTGATTAATTCTTTTAGGTGGTGTAAAAGGAGTCCCACTAAGACTATAAAGTGGTCCCTAGTTTCTACATGTATTTTTTCATGATGTTGCTAGATATTGCATGGATTTAATTTAAAACTAGGAAAATCTTTGTTCTAGTTTGCATGCATGCAAAATAAGAGAAGTGTTGCATGTATCTTTAAAGCACCCTTTTATTCTTTTCATGGCTCTATAAATAGAGGATTCTTATCTCATACAAAAGGGGATGGAGGTTGATTTATTGTCTACTAGTCCAATTACCTATAGTTTTTATGTGTATTAGTTTAGTTTCACATTTACTTTATCATCCTAGATTAGAAGGAGACAATTTGAAGAAAGAATCAGAACTCCAATGTAGCACATTGCTAGATTTGTACCTATAGTTCCAAGAAAATCAATATAATGGTTCATGTTTCTTCAAATTCATTTTCTTGAATATGTGTTGTAGTGTCTAATCTCTCTCTTGATTAATTGATTACGCAAGAAATATTGTACTTCATTTCTTAATCTTGGAAGTGAATTATGGAATTATATTTTAACTTGCATGTGTAATTACATTAGTTGAATGTTATTTCTGCTTTACCATTTAAAATTCCCTAGAATCTTGCACTACTAATGTAAAATATAGGGTTAATATTGATCTTAGCCTTAAATTTATTTGATTTCTCAAGTTATAATTAGTTTTAAAGATTGATATAGGAACACTCACACCACTTTTCATGCATTACCCAAAACCTTTTGACCTTTTCCTACAAATTGTTAGAATAAAATCTAGATTAAACATAACCCAGCTTAATTTAAAGAAAAAGCCAAGCCCCTTGAACAAACAGGCCACATTAACCCCTTAGTTTCCATAGCATGGTTGTGAACCAACTCCTAGGACCTTGGAGGTGGTTTATTTTAGAATAAATTACCTTTTTAGGAGAGGTAAGGAGATCTTCACCCTAGTTGTGTTACATGTGTCAATTCGGCCATCAACATAATTGGTGCTACAAGGAGGTGTTGAAAGTAAGGAATACTGAGAGGGGGGTGAATCAGTATTCTGCAAAGCCACTTCTTAACTTGTTTATTAATCCAATTTCCAAAAATAACATGAAAGCAAAACAAGCATAAGAACATCAACCATAAAGACATAACACATAGACACTAAGATTTTTATGTGGAAAACCCAAAAAGGAAAAAATGATGGTGAGTGTTAGCTCACAACATATTATGATAGCACAATACCGAATTACAAGAAGGGTCATTGCCTTAGGGCTCACTACCCACAGAAATGCTCATTGTAGGTGGACTCACTGCCCACTGCGGAAGAATAAGGAAGAAAGATAAATGGCTCACTACTAGATATGAACTTCTATAGGTGCATCTATAGCATGCTAGAATGCAGTTCCTTTGAAGGCTCAATATACAGACTCAAAAGTCTTCATTTAATCTTCTCTGCTGCCTAAGTCTTCTACATATACTCTGATTTCTACCCTTGTTTTCTTTTTCTATACTGTACTCTACTTATAATTCTTCACACTTTGAATTCACACATTATTCCATACACACACACATCAATATCACAATCTATCAAGTATTTATATCCGCAACAAGATTCATTTCATAATCAGGTCGGCAAGCTAGACATGAAGCATGTATATAATGTATTTTACCTTGTCAACTTGATCATGTGTATAAATAACAATGCGGACCCAAACAAACATGAAATAGTCTTTATATAGGTCGGCACCTATCATTCAACTGCTTAGATTGATAGTTTAGACAATATATCTTCTCCACATAAAGATCTAATATGTCTGTCAACTTGTCTCTTAAGAACATGCTTGACCTAATCATCTGTCACACCAAAATTCTTACTGCAGACCATATGAGACTCAAAGAATCACATCAACCATTCCTCATACCTCACAGATCCTATCTTAGCAACCACATGTCATGATGTCCTTATGTGGTGAAATGCAAAATTTAGAACTGACTCTTCTGCCTTGGTGAAGTACTGGCATACCCACTTCTAGAACTTGGAGTTTTGTAGACAATCTTCTGGATCACTTCAAACTATGTAACTCATCAACTGTATTCTTTTGACACCTATCCATACTACCTCAAAACTTCATACTAATACAATCACTTGTGGAGAAATGTAGACCAAAATACCCATGCACTCTGCACTGTTCCTAACTTAACTGTGTTCACCCAGACTTAAACCAATCACAACTTGACTTTCGAAAGTCATCAGGACTTGCAATCTTGAACATAGCACCTTCAAACAATTCTGAACAACATAGTTGAACCACATACCTTGACCATCAACTATGGAGAAATACCACTTGAGTTTCGGCTGCTAAATCTGTGTGTTAATAGTTAGCCATTCAACCTTAGTCTTTTGTGTCTAGACCTGAACCTTGTATGCAAGTTGTTCCAAGTTGAGTTCTCAGTCATCCTTAGCTACATCATGCTTTGTTTGCCTTGTTGCCATAAATGAAAACATTACCCAATCAGTAGTGTCTCTTACCCAATCAGCAGTGTCTCTTGATTGTGTTTCCAACATGAGGGCCTTGAATCTTGACAAATACTCAAACTAGAGAATATAAATTCATTCTCCCCTTAAATATTTAGAAGGATACTCAGATCCAAACCTGATAAAGGAGAATTTCTAGAATTACATCAGCCAAGTAGACCAAGAAGTAATATAGGAAAATCTATTGATAAATCAACTACATGTACTCCTTCTATACAAAATCCTTAGCATGCACTTAGCCCTACTATTTTAGTTATTTTACCTAGTTCACCTCCCTCGATGGATTTCTTTTCTATAGATAGCTCACCTCTTGGCACCACTCAGTGTGGCATCCATGAGATACCTAAAAACCTAGAGAAGTTTTGTCTCAAATTCATTTATGGAGAAAGTAAAAGTGTAGAGGGGAACATACAAGATTTTAAGGTTGCTACTATTCAATCAAACATTGATCATGAAGATGTAGTGTGTAGGTTTTTCCCTTATTCTTTAGGATGCTTTTCCTATAGTTGGTATTTGAGATTATCCGCATAATCTATCACTAGTTGGGATGAATTAGAGGTGACTTTTGTCAACTAGTTTTGGATTTATGTTGACCCAGCAACTCTGTATCACCAATTTGCTACTATTATGGAGTAAAATGTTTACCATTGTTGATTTAGACCTGTTTCAACACCTAAGAAAACAATAAACAATCAATTATCAATCTTGGTGAATAAACCTTGATAAATAAAATTAGGGATGGACTAAGCTCACCCCGTGAATCACTCCCCAAAGATTGTGGGGGCTAAAGGACTAGGGCACCTAGTTCCTTGGGCTTAGCTATTAGCCTTGAGCTTAATTTGGTAGTGTTAGATTAGGACACTCCTTTAGTTTACACTTGTCAACCTTAATTAGTTTTATTCACTGATAGTGAGCAAGAAGTCATATAAGGAGTCTTATTATTTATTTTACACTAGAGAAGATTAGAATGTTAGAATTTCTCTCCTATGCTCAAGTATTCTTCATGATTATAATAGCTCTTTACATGTGGATATTATAATACTTGTTTGCAAGTCTTGAAGGAATTTCATGTCTTCAGTCTCTATTTCCTTGTTGGTGCATGGTTTTGAGTCACCTACTCCAACTAGGGTTTCATATCTTGTGGTAACATTTACCATTTATATTCATTCTTTCATCATTTATAGAAGGTCTTGCCTCTACCCTCCTAGTGCATGCACTCTTTGATCTCTAATCATTATTGTAGTGGAGGTGGAAACACCAACATGAGATTTGACTAAGGAAAGCCCCTAAAAAATGTACCCTTTCTCTTCTTAATTTTGTACAGGTTGCATTCGATGGAGTCATATGACAACAGATGATAGGAAGCTAGGAGGCATACAAGTAAAGACATCAAGATCAAAATATTCTATAGAACCATAATCTGGGTCTAGGGCACCCAGCACCCTAGTTCCTCTCTTCCCTCAAACCTAGATTCTAGTTCTTCTTTATCCCCTGATCTCTATTATTGTCTCATATTTTCTATAGCAGTCCCTATCAATCATCTATTCACTGATCATGTTCTATTAGGGTTTTCTAATTTTCCCTAGTTTGATTAGCTAGATTTTGTAGGCAGTCTTTTATTTAGCAATAGGACAAAACACATATAGTTTGGCTTTCCTTCAAAGGTAGAAGCCAAGCTTAGTTTGTGTTCTAATGTTGATGGATGAGGGTTGGACCAAGTTTAGGGTTTTAAGATAAGTCTCCCTTTTTCCATCAAACTACATGATAAAAGGAGCCAAATGAACCTCTCACTATGTTTAACACAAGGTTCAAAAAGTTTTATAAAAGACTGCAAGCACCATATCAAGTATCTAAAGATGTAGCTATTCAAGTCTATCTAAGAGCACTAGAACCCTTAGCTTGTTTATCTTTTAGGAGGAATGAGGCTAATTTAGATAATTTAGCTAAGGCTTATAAAGAAGAAATAAAGTTGTAGTAGGAGATAGATCCATGTCCTAGAGGGTTAGTGACTACATTAACTTCTTTAGGACATTAGGGATAAATAATCAAATTCAAGCAATGAATCATGCATTGAAAAATAATACACCATTACTAAACCTTATCCCTAGTATTCCTACTCCTTTGGCTATGAAAAAATCAATCTATTAGGCTTATCCTACACCCATGATAACTTGGCCAAAGCCTACTCAAAACAATTTGGCTATACCTATGTATACTAATGGAAATAATTCCTTCTTTGAGAAACAAGTTGTAGCATACACACCTTAGTCAATGTACATTCAAGCAACTAGACAAGATCATCTAATATAACTCAAGCATATATAGAGAAATTTTCACATCTGACATCTGAAATAGAAGCTCTAAATAAAACCTTGTCTCAAGTCACTAAAAAGTTCACTCAGTTTAAGATAAATCCTCCCTAGGATCAAAACCATAATAACTATGAAAATCAAGGACTTTTATAGAATCAAAATAGGGGATATAATCAAAGACCCTTCAATAGATAGTGGAATACTAGACAAAACAATGGTGGAGTTTCCAATACAAACAATGGATAGAATGAGGGAAACCAAGGATCCTCATACGTGTCCAACATAGTTAACATGGAAGAGTTGAATCCCATGATGTCTAAATTGGTGTAGATTGAATGATACACCTACACATTTGAAATTGAACTATTCACAACTTGAAAATATGGCTAGGATTGCCCAAGTTGACTAACAAACATCTTTCAATTCTTCAATTGACCATGGAGATAATGTTTAAACACTGCTATGGTATTAGACACTTATGTGTTCCCTTTTGAAGAAGACAATGAGCCTTCTTGAGAGATCTATGATGTTCAAGCCTTTCATCTAGAAAAGAATAACTAGTTTCTGAGAAATAAAAGAAAAGGTCCTTTCCAAACTTCAATACCACCTAGTAATAGATCAACTACCCCAAATCCTAAGGCCAATAATAACCCATTACCACCTAAAGGTTAGATAGAGGGGTTAGGCAAAATCTAGTTATAGTCACAAAGGCTCATGCCTGAATCAATGAGAGCTATGACATAATAGAAGATTTTAAAAAAATCAAGTCTAGTATGTTTATCTATGATGTCCTACAGAATTATACAAACTAGAGAGAAGCATTGATAAGGTTCTTTGATAAACTAGACACATCCAAAGGTGAAGACAAAGAAGTAGGAAATATCAATGCTTATGCCACTATGGATAGAGGGAAACAAGATGCTCATCCTTGCTTACTCAGTGTTAGAATATTTGGCAAGAAATTGGATAACTTTCTAATAGATGGTAGAGCATTTGGGAATGTTATGCCCTACTCAATATGCCAAAGATTAGGAGTGACTACTATTAAAACCTAACATAAAGTGATCTAGTTGGATAAGAAAAAATTTAATGTAGTAGAAGAATGGAAGGATGTTCACATTCAACTATTTTTTGACCTACATGTATATCAACACATTGATATTTAGGTAGTTGATATTCTAGAGGTATACAAAATGTTGTTAAGTAGAGATTGGTCAAAGAGTTTTTATGGATATTTTTCTATAGAATTTTCACATGTATGGTTCCCTTGGAAAGGAAACTAGACTCAAATAAGGATAGAGAGTGAGCTAAGGCTCAAACACATGATAATTGAGTACAATCATCCAAATGAAGTAGCATATATAGAGGTGAAACTAGGATTTTACAAGATTGATGAGATATTCAAAACTTTTGTATTTTTAGGAACACCCACCAAAGATAAAATGGAAAAATCAAATGAAGGAATGAAATCTCATAAAAGTATTCTTTTTATCCAAGACAACAAGGATTTACACTAAGGTCAATTTTAAATAAAAATATCTTGGGAGAACAACTAAATGTTTTAGATTTATTACTTAACTGGAGTAGGATCCATCACCAAAGCCACTCTAAATTATTATTTCAATTATGTCTAGATATTACTAAAGAAGTTAACTTTGTTTTCTCAAAATTAGAATCTTCTAAATTAGATTATGTCTCTACTGTTGGCCACATGTGTTGTCATTGATGTCAACATAATAGATGGAAATGTATAGACAATCTTAGAGTTAGGATGGTTAAGGCAGATCAGTCTAGGAAAAGTTAAGGCAGATTAGTCTAGGAGAAGGGAAAATGGTCTAAGTATGGGTCAATTTTGGGCTTGAACATGGTGTGGAGGTAAACACTCCTATCCTTGCAAGATTCTTTCATATATACATACATATCTCATCTATTGGGAGTAGCATGGTCAAGGCCGTCTAAGGAATTCCTAGTGCAAAACCTAAGGTAGAGTCAACTTGAATTTGTTGTAAGTATGTACTAATTGGTGTCATCATTGATGTCAACATGTTTGTGTTGTCATTTTTGTCAACTATATCTTCTTGCATTGATGTTTTGAAGAATATTGTCTGATTATTTTTCTCTGCATATTTCCTGTGTTGAAGTCTAGAGTATGAGCTTTGGATATGATTTAGAGAAGTGTTTGAAGATGCTAAATCCAGAATTTGGTGGTTCAGATTGTTGTGCAGAAAAACTTCTATTCACTAGTGTGAAGACTGTGCCTGGCAAGATTTACAGAGTTACAGGGAGAAAGTGTTTTTCTCTGCATTGCTCTACAAAAAGGAGTTTGGCTTTGCAATTCTAGACTTAATCTTATAAGGTCCTTAGTCATCTTCATTCCAAAGAATATGTGATTTGAATCTCTGGAAAGGAAGTTTCTAATTAGCAGAGTTTGATAATGTCTGATTGAGAATAGTCAGTGATCCATCTTCAAGTGAAGTAAGTTGAGATTTCTTGTGGCTAGATTTACTAGTTTCCAAATGATTCTATGCTGTTCGTGGATGTCCCCTAAATACATTGAAGGCATGTGTTTGATCTAAAAACTATAATGAAGATCTTGGAAGCATGTGTTCAAGTGTTCTTAATGATTTTACCAGTCTGGCCAACCTAGATGATTAACATTCTTTGTAGATGAATTTCCTACATTATATAAGCACCTGGTAGCATGTGAAGATGTAATTGAGTCTATCCTAAGGTGTGAAGTGTTCCACCTTTATTCATTTATTCTAAAAGTTTATTTAGGTCTAGTCCTAATTTGATGTATGTATTAATGCTGACCTTGGAGATTATTCCAATGGTTGATGATTGTAATGCCGACCCTGATGTACATTCGAAGTTTGATGAATTGTATAAATATATGTAATGAGGTCATGAAATATGTGTGTGAGAGAAAACATGTGAAGATAAGTGCGAAGTGTAAAAGAAGAGTGGAGCAGAGGAGATATATTGTGATTCAATGGCACTGAACTCAGGCATGGTGTAGATGCCATTAAATTAGTTCACCCCTTGGCAATGAGCCACCCCCAGTAGTGATCCAACCCTTGATAGCGAGCCATCCTTTTGGGCAGTGAGCACTTTGGAAGTGAGCCACCTTTTGATATTCAGTATTGTTACTACATTTATATTGTGAGCTAACACTCATTGTGGTTTTTCCCTATTTAGGGTTTTCCACATAAAAATCTAGTGTTCATGTGTATATGGTGTTGATGTGTTCATATTTTGATTCTTCTATTCATGTCTAATGCTCATAATAGAATAGGGAAATAAGTTAAGTGATTGTGAAATTGATTGTGGTTTGAAGAAGTTAATGTTTTGGTACAACTAATTCACCCGCCCTCTCAGTTGTCTTGTGCCATTCAACAATTGGTATCAGAGTAGGATCCTTTGAAGAAAACTTAATAGCTTAAGGTAGATCAAAAAAGGTACACACAAAAGACATTCCTCAGTTCAAAGGATCTAACTATGCCTACTAGAAGGTATGAATGCAAAGCTATCTCATTTCCCTTGGTTATAATGTTTGGGCAGTGGTTAAAGATAAATACATAGTTCCTAAAGATTTGGATTTTGAAGAAAAGGTTAAAATGTTTGAGGATAATGACAAAGGTAAAAATGCTATGTTAAATGCCCTATCTAACACTAAAATCACAAAAGTTGTGAATCTGGAAACTGCTTATGAGATTTGGGACAAATTGAATAAAATCTATGAAGGTAATGCATCTGTGAAGAAGGCCAAGTTGCAAAAATTAAATAACACATATGAAACCATGCAAATGGGTGAAGATGAGAACATAACAATTTACTTACAAAAGATTGATGAAGTTGTCAGCAACATCAAGGGTCTTGGTGGAGAATTAAAGGATGACGATGTCATAGATAAGATACTTAGAAATCTTCTCAAATCTTATAGCCACAAGGTATCTTCCATTGAATAGTTGTTGGAATTGGGAAAGCTTACAAAAGATCAATTACTTGGTACATTGACCGCTTTTAAAATAAGAGAGTTCAGTACTATTGATGGCCTTGTGAAAACTAAAACTACTTTCAAGGCCAAGGAAGCAACTAAGACTTCTAGATTAGAGAAATATGCTATCGAATTAGATGATCAAGACTTTATAGAGCTAGAAGCCAAATTTGCAAGCAAAATAAAAAGGGGCAGCAAATGAAAATTCAAAGGTAAGTTACCTTTCAAATGCTTCAGTGTGGTAAAATTGGTCATTATGCTTCAAGATGTCCTAATAGAGCTTCAAAGATCAATGAAAGCAAAGGAAAGATTGTAAGAAAGAGTTATTATGTTAGAGATGATGAAGGTGTAAGTGATGATGAATCTAACTCTAATGATGGCAGTAGTAGTGAATGCTTGTTTATTGCACTTAGAGAAGAACTTGTTTATACTAATCTTACAAGTTGTGTGAAGGAAGAAAGTGCAAGAGAGTTTTCTGCATTCCATGTTGAAAATGAAGATGAATGGATCACTGATAGCATATGCTAAAACAACATGATAGGGACAAGAGTAAGTTTCTCAAGTTTGAAAAATATGATGGAGGACTTGTTAAGTTTGGTGATGATGTAGCTGGTAAGATTAATGGAAAAGGATCTATTATTTTTGATGGCAAGCATAATGCATATGATGTTCTTTATGTCAAGGTCCTAAAACATAATCTACTAAGTGTTGGACAAATGTTTGACAAAGGTTATAACTTTGTGTTTAAGGACAATTGGTGCAAGATATAGAATAGTTTCAGAACCTTAATTATTGTTGGTAAGAAGACTCATGGTAAAGTTTATCATTTGAAAGGTGCTGAAAATTATTGTTTGTTGGCTAAGTTAGATGAAAGTTGGCTATGGCATGGAAGAATGTGTCACATTAATTTCAATAATATGGTGAGAATAACCACCATTGAAGATGTAAGAGATCTATCTAAGATTGTGAAGCCTACCAATGTTATATTTAAAGAATTTGCTAGTTTGTTAAGATGACAAAGACCACTTTCAAAAGCAAAGAACAATGCTCTACCAGTTTGCTAGAGGTGGTGAATACACACCTGTGTGGTCCCATAAGAACAAGAAGTCTACAAGGTGAAAGGTATTTCATGCTCCTTATTGATGATTTTTCAAGAATGAGTTGGGTTACTTTCCTTAGAGAATAAGTGAAAGATTTAGATAAGTTCAAGGCATTCAAAGCTATGGTTGAAAATGAATTAGATTTGAGAATCAAATCCTTAAGGTTTGACAGAGATGGTGAGTTCACTTCAAATGAGTTCAATGCTTTTTGTGAAGAACATGGAATAAAGAGACGTTTGTCTGCTCCTTGGAGTCCTCAACAAAATGGAGTGGTTGAGAGAAAGAATATGACTGTTCAATAAGCTACTAGAGCAATGATCAAGGAAGAAGACCTATCAGAAGTATATTGGAAAGAAGCAATACATAGTATTGTCTACATTTAGAATAGAGTGCAAATTAGATAAGAAGAAACAAAGACACCTTATGAACTATGGTATGGGAGAGCTCCTACTATCAAATACTTCAATGTTTTTTGAAGTGTTACATCAAAAGAGATGAAGAATTAGTGAAGTTTGATGCCAGATGTGATGAAGGCATATTCCTTGGATACTCCACTAAGAGCAAGGCTTGCCAATGCTATAACAAAAGACTGAGAAAGATCATTGGAAGTGCAAGCATGAAGGTAGATGAAGACATTCAACCAGATGGATATGAGTCAGATGAAATTGTTAATACAAAAAAAGTTGGAAAAGGCAAAGAAAAGGAGGTTCAAATTGAAGAACAAGCTCCAGAAGGAGAAGAAGAAGAAGAAACTCCAATTGAGGATCCAATAAGGACTCCTAAAAATCCAAGGTATGTGAAAAGAGATCATTTTGAAGATCAAATTATTTGTGACAAAAAGAAAGGTGTGATGACAAGAAGAAGAATTGCAGAGGAAAAAGTAAATCTCTATCTACTTTCAAAAGTAGAACCTAAAATAGTAAATTAAGCATGCAATGATGAGCATTAGGTCAAAAAAATGAAAGAAGAACTACAACAAATTGAGAAGAACAAGATTTGGGAACTTGTCCCTAGGCCTGCAAACAAGAATGTGATTAGAACAAAGTGGGTTTTCCATAACAAACTGAATGAAGTTGGAGTTGTGAGAAACAAGGAAAGACTTGTGTGTAAAGGCTACTCTCAAGTTGAAGGTATTGATTATGAAGAGACCTATACTCTAGTGGCAAGAATGGAGGCTATCAGACTATTTTTGGCATTTGTAGCACATAAAGGCTACAAGGTATATCAAATGGATGTGAAATCTACCTTCATAAATGGTGAGTTAGAAGAAGAGGTCAACATAGAGCAACCAGATGGGTTCCACTTATCAGACAAACTAGACATGGTGTGCAAATTGAAGAAGACCTTGTATGGATTGAAGCAAGCTCCTAGAGCCTGGTATGCAAGGCTAGATAAGTATCTTCTATGGTAGGGTTTCAGTAACGGGTCCACATATAGCAATTTGTATATCAAGGTAAGTAAACATCAAATCCTAATTATTGAAGTCTATGTAGATGATATCATATTTGGTGGAAATGAAGAGATGTGCAGGAATTTTGTAAATCAAATGAAAAAAGAGTTTGAGATGTCTATGTGTGGTGAGATGAATTTCTTCCTTGGACTGTAGATCAATCATATAGACAAAGGTATTTTCATTTCTCAATCAAAATATGTCAAGGAATTGTTGAAGAATTTTGGAATGGAGGACTCCAAACTGGTATGCACTCCTATGGTTACTGGTTGTAAAATGAGAAAGAATAATGAATCTCCCAAGGATGATCAAAGCAAGTACAGATCAATGATTGGAGGACTGCTTTATGCAACTTCTATGAGACTAGATATTATGCATGTAGTCTGTCTTGTGGCAATATTTCAATCAGATCCCAGAGAATCACATGTGATGGAAGTTAAAAGGATATTCAGGTACTTGAAGGGCACTCCTGATCATGGATTGTGGTATGCTAAGAATAATGATTTTTCTTTGAGTGGCTACACAGATGCAGATTGGACTGGATGTACTGATGACATGAAAAACACAAGTAGAGGTGCATTCTTCCTTTGAGATAGAGCAGTGTCTTGGCAGAGCATGAAACATGAATTAGTTTCATTGTCTACTGTAGAAGAAGAATATATTGTTGCATTATCATGCTACACTCAGGTGCTCTAGATGAAGCAGACATTGAAGGATATCAAAGTTGACTTTGATGGACCAATTCCTATTCTTTGTGATAACACAAGTGCCATAAACATTTCAAAGAATCTAGTAGTGCACTTAATGACAAAGCACATTTCAATCAAGTATCACTTCTTGAGGGAGAAAGTTGTAGAGAATGAGGTAAAGCTTGAGTATGTGCCTGCAAAAGATCAAGTTGCTGATATATTCACTAAGGCTCTTCCAAAAGACACATTTGAGTATCTCTGGGAGAAATTAGGGGTCATTGCCCCTCCTTCCTTGAACTAGATGCATAGGAAGGTGCATCAGTCCAGTGTGCTTCAAAGTACATTTCTCCTTTTTGGACTGATGTTGGAGGCTACCTCTCAGGGGGAGCAAGTAGTGGTTTAAGAAGATTGTAACATTCAGAGGGAGTAAAGAATGATTTCTAACAGATTAGAGCAGTATTGTGTAAGTATGTACAGTACAAGAGATGTCATGTCCTTTGCCATTGATGTCAAAGGGGGAGAGAAGTCATGTGAAAAACTCAGGGGGAGTAAGAGTACAAAGGTATAAAAAGAAGGGGCAGTTCTGATGCAGAATTGTGTATTGATGGTAGAACATGTTTTTCACATCATATGTTTCCATCAATGACAAAGGGGGAGATTGTTGCAAGTATATGCTAATTGGTGTTGTCATTGATGTCAACATGTTTTTGTTGTCATTTGTGTGAACTATATCTTCTGACATTGATGTTTTGAAGAACAGTGTCTAAGTATTTTGATTCACATATTTCATGTGTTGAAGACCAGAGTATGAGAATTGTATGTGATTTAGAGAAGTGTTTGAAGATGCTAAATCATAAATTTGGTTGTCCGAATCACTGTGCCAAAAATGTTCTATTCACTAGTGTGAAGACTGTGCTTGGCAAAGTTTGCAGAGTAACAGAGAGAAAGTGTTGTGTTCCGCATTTCTCCATAGATTGGAGTTTGACTTTTTGGTTTTGGACTTAAGCTTATAAGGTCATTAGTCATATTCATTCCAAAGGATATGTGATTTGAAGCTCTGGAAAGCAAGTTTCCAATTAGGAGAGTTTGATAGTGTCTAATTGAGAACAGTCTATGATCCATCTTCAAGTGAAGTAAGTTGAGATTTGTTACAGCTAGATTTACTAGTTTCCAAATGATTCTATGATGTTTGTGGATGTCCCTTGAATACATTAAAGGCATGTGTTTGATTTGCAAGTTGTAATGATTATCTTGGACGCATGTGTTCAAGTGTTCTTGATGATTGTACCAGTTTGGCCGACCTAGATGATTGACATTCTTTGTAGATGAATTTATTGAATATTAGAAGTGTGTGGTATTGTGTGAATATGTAATTGAGTCCATCCTAAGGCATGAAGTGTTCCAGCTTTATTCATTTAGTCTGCAAGTTTGTTTAGGTCTAGTCCTAATTTGATGTATGTATGTATGCCGACCTTGGAGATTCTTCCAATGGTTGATGATTCTAATGCCGACCTTGATGTACATTCGAAGGTTGATGATGTATAAATATATGTAATGAAGTCATGAAGGATGTGTGTGAGACAAAATATGCGAAGATAAGTGTGAAGTGTAAAAGAAGAGTAGAGTAGAGGAGATATATTGTGCTTCAATGGAACTAAACTCAGGCATGGTGTAGATGGTACTAAATCAGTTCACCCCTTGGTAGTGATCCAACCCTCAACAATGAGCCAACCCTCGATAGTGAGCCATCCTTTTGGGCAGTGAGCCACCATTTGATATTTGGTATTGTGACTACATTTTATTGTGAGCTAACACTCATCGTGGTTTTTCCCTGTTTAGGTTTTTCCACGTAAAAATTAGGTGTTAATGTGTATGTGGTGTTGATGTGTTCATATTTTGATTCTGCTATTCATGTTTAATGCTCATAATAGAATAAGGAAATATGTTAGGTGATTTTGAATTTGATTGTAGTTTGAAGAAGTTAAAGGTTTGGTACAACTAATTCACCCCTCCCTCTCAATTGCCTTGTGCCATTCAAAAGAATTAGTCCACACTTCTCTTCAAAGAGAGAGTTAGCCATGTGGTTTGAACGATAGCTTCTAATATATATTAACCTGTTATATCCAAGGTTTCAGTCTCTCATTCTTTCAACATGAAAAGTTACAACGGATAGTTCATCGGCCATCACCTAGACAAAGTAGAACAGTAATGGGGAGACAATGGAATGATCTACATTCCTCCAAAAGAGATTTGTTTGTCATCCAGCTCTAAGGAATAACTAAGATTAGTATGTTATATGTTATGATGAAGTTTCATGTGTTCTAGTGTTCCGCAAAGACATTGCTCATGAGATAGAGGTGTCACATTGTATTTTGGAGCCTGAATATACAAGTTAAGTTCTTCAAAAGATGAAACATGTATAAATCTATTATCAGAGCTTGTACAGACGTAGTATATGGTCCAAGACACATCATATATGATCTGTATATAGATAATTCTCATTTTTTGGTACCACATCAAAATGTCATAGCTATAAGCAAAGTTGTAAGTATAATTGTCTTCCGAAACTCTAATTAACTAAGCCATTCTTGAATTCCTCTAAAAACATTAGACAAAGGTGTGTGGTTCTATTGAGTAGCATCCATTGATATCCATGATCATTCCCAGAAGGTTTCAACCTCTTCACCTCACCACAATATCATATTTTGGGTTGTGAAGCATTACATAAGGTCTGAAAGACTCTATTCTCCACAGACTGATACATTTCTTGTCTTGTGGATGCATAGGCTGGTATGATACTTCTATGGTAAGATATATGATTGTTATTGAGCTCTTGCATGATTTAAATCCTTGGTTTGCATTGAGTTTTTGGCTTCTCCCTGGCAGTTGAAGGATGAATAGTTGATAGTGTTAAGCAGTATGAGCCAACTAGTTAAGAACCGATTGCATGTGGAAGATCCTAACTAGTTTCTCCAAGTCTGAAATGTGTGGAAAGGTGTGTCCTGATGTTCTTCATAAAACATTGAGATTTGCAACAAGTTTGTTATCACTTTGCATGTGTTGTGGTTGACTAGTGACTAGCTACATGTTACATTCAATATTATTTTGAATGCTGACCTAATCAATATTTCAAGATCTTGTGGAGGATATATATAGAATATATAATTCATTTGAAAGGTAATTAAGGTGAATGTGAATATAGCAGGGTAGAAGAAGATATCAAATGTACAGAATTAGTTTGAAGATATGTATTGAGAAAGAATAGTAGACTGAATGATCATCATACGACATATGTGTTCTCCATAGTAGTTCTCATATCTATATTATCATTGTAATAGCAGTGAGTTAAGCATTTAGGGAGTAGTAGCTTCCTTGGTTTATAACCCTAAGTCAAAGTTGTAAATCAGGGAGTAGTAGCTTCCATGGGTTGAAGCCCTAAAATGATGTTGTAATATCTTTGTACAATGAGCATATTATATTGTGAGCTAATCCTCACCATGGTTTTTCCTTGTTTTAGGGTTTTCCACGTAAAAACATTGGTGTTATGTGTTGACTCTTGATTTGCAAGTTTTTTTTTTATGTTTTCAAAGCTATTCAATTTTATTAGTAAATGTTTGGTTAAAGTTTTTAAGTGTGTTGATTCACTCCCCTCTTAGCACCCCATTGTGTTCAACTATTGGTATTAGAACCAAGTACCTTTGAGAAGATTAACCACTAAGTTAGATCCTCCACTTAAACACATGGAATCTGAAGTGATAAAAAATTATATATTTGATAGAACATCAAACAAACATGCACTAATACCCATTTCAATCAAGTGAGAATCAAGACTCAACGTAGCTTAAAAGATTTTCACATATATAATCTATCATTAAAGTGACAAGAACTCATATGCAACTCATTAAAGGTAGGAATGGCATGAATTTAGACTTATTTCAAATCAGCTATAGGAGTTGTCTACACACAAGATACAAAGACAAATGCATAAGAAAACTAATCTTTTCATTCATTTAGTGTACTTGACCTCTATTACAAAATATCACACAACTATTCTAAATCACACCTACACCTTATTCTATTTGGCCTCTCATCAGCCTTTACGGCCTTGCTGGTCTATACTATTTGGCCCTTGGCCACATTCAATCTCCTCCTCTAAGACTAGTTTATTCTTTTTTGTCACCATGCTTATCATTATGTTCATTTGGCTCCATTACAAATCAGTCTCCTGCACTTGCTGTCACCCAGCTTCCTTATTCCATCGACCACCTTTCATCTGCATTCATACTTACCAGATTTTGATTATTGGCCTTACGGCCTGCTTCACCATTCTCCTCCAATATGTTTGGGCACTAAATAAAGTCTTTTGATATTTCTATTGGCCTGATGGCCTCTTCTTCTGCCACTCTCCTCCCTTCTGTTCCTCTCCACCTCTCTTGTTTCTGCAATGATTAGCCTCTTCTAACTATCGTTTCCTATTCTTTGCTCGAATATTGGCCTGCGGCCTTTTCCTCTATTTTTATCAGCCTAATGGCCCCTCTTCTATCACCTTTTCCTTTCACACAAATCATACCTTCCTTTGTATTGGCCTCTATTCCTTCTGCATTTCTGGCCGCCCAATCATCCCTCTACATTCTTATCGGCCTCCTTCTACAATTGGCCTTTTTCTCAAACTTATTCATCCTCCTATTGTCTTGGCCTTCTCTATACCATTTGGTCTCCTCTATTCTTGTTTCCTATCAGCCCTCTCTCTCTCATTCATGTTGCTTGCCCCCTATATCTGTCATCTCTTCCAGGATATATGCAGCCTCCTCTATTCTTTTCCACTACCTCCCATTCATCCTGCGTTATAATCAGACTCCCTATTTTATATCAGCCTCCCTCTAATTTACATATGCGACCTCTTTCATTATCTTCTATTGCTTAGTCTGTTCTTCCTGTCATGGCTGCCACCCTTCATAAATATCTATCACCTCTTTATTATATGCGGCCTACACCAAAGGTATTCTGTTGCCTTCCACAACTATTCTTAGCCATGCCTTTAATCGGTGTTTTCCTTGCATGCAGCCTGCCTTTAATTACTTTGTCTATTTCAGTCTCTTGTCACTTTCTACCACACGTCTCCACTCTCTCTAGCTATTTTCAGCCTCTCTTCATGCTTCTACTAACTATTATTTACAGAATCTTTTATTATTATTCCACTGACTCATCTTTATAATTGTGAGCCTTCCTATACCTGATTTCCTCCAAGTATCAAAGTAACTAATTTTAATAATCACCATCTTCTCCATTATCCCACTTTCTAGAATTTAATAATTAATTATTATTGTTCATGTCGCCTTGGCAACAGGAGCCTCCTTCCTTAGCTTTTGTCACTTGACCCATAAAAAACAAAATCAAATGCCAATGACAACTTTTAAATTTTAAACGGATGCCCCTACACCAAACTCCCCAAGGGACATAGATCATGTGCTCTGGCACATGTGTTCCTCTACAAACTTAAACAAATCTTTTCTTCCACCTTTTCCATAATTTCTCCATCTCATATGCTTCAATCTTCCAACATTTTTGGGCAACACTATGGGCTACTCTCACATGGCTATCTTCCACAGTTACACTTCTCCTCCACACTCCAATTCTTCTTTCATTATACCACTCATAATCAAATGGAAAAATTACAACAACATCTAATGCATTATCAATACTCACCATTACAATATCATCCTCAATTTGTTCATCTGCCCTATCTTCCAACCATTCTTCCTTCATGGTTATTTGCTGCAACACCGCATCATTTTCAGCTTCATCCTCTACCATCTTACCTTCCAAATCTGCCTCATCTTCATTCTTTATTTCTGCAACCAATTCTACATCATGGTCATCAAGCTTCACTACTATCCCACTCATGCTCACACCTTTAGTCTTCTCATTACACTCTTGTTCAATGGTTGCCAGTTGCTTCCACAAATCTTCTTCTAGGCTTTCTTTTGCTGCTCCATCTTCTTCTTTTCTTTCATCCTTCTTTTGTTTGTCCTCTTCCTCTAGAACTATGGCTATTCCACTACCATCCTCTTCCTTTGCAACTACTCTCATGTTCAAATCAGCATCTTCAACACATACCTCTGGTGTCTTCTTTTTCCAAACAACTCTTTTATTCCACTTTTCTCCCTTCCTATCATACCTGCATCTTTCAATTTTCCTTTGCCTACATTCTTGTCTTCTCACATATTTATTCCTCATCTCTTTTTCATCTAACAATCTCCTCATATTTTCCTCATCATTATGAATTTTCTTCAAAGCTTCATCAACATAAAAATCAGTTTTCTTTTCTCTTACCTTGCCTTCACTTGGCTTCTCTTGCTGCAACTTCACTGTAGGCTTCTTCTCTTTCTTGCCATCTTCTACTGGCTTCATCATACTTCTAGTTCCTAGGAGTTTGTTCTCCTTTTTAGGCCTCCAATTCATTGTCTTGTCTGCAACACATTGTTTTTCTGCTGCTTGCTTTACTACCCATACTTTATCACTGGACTGATGTCCTTTCCTTGCTACATTCAAGCTTCCCTTCACTTTCTTTGTCTTCATCTTCAAATCATTTCCTCTAGGCCTCTTTGCTGGCCAACTCATCCTTATATCATACTACCACTTATTCATCTACACATTCCTCTTTCTCTGCACTTGCTTTTTAGCATAAATACAATCAAAAGTATTCACTTCTTTATAACTCAACCATTGTCTTTCATCAATCTATTTTTTTTGCCAACATGGCACTACATATCCATGATCCTCAATCACATTTACATTCTCCAATTTCTTTTTCTTATCAACTTGCCTATCCATTTTCTCATTTCTACATTCATGGTCAAAAGTAATAATTTTACCTTCATTCTTCTGTGCAAGGATCTGTTATCTCATGTTGCATCCACCTTCAGCTTCTTGTCCTTTCAACTTTTCTTCTTCATAAGAATCTTGTACTACTGCTGCAACATCTTCACATGCATCATAAAACTCTATGATTTCCTCTTCCTCTTCATCATTAAATTGAACATCTTTAGCATCAATCTCTTCTTCTTTTCCAGGCACTTTGTAATGCACCTCTGATGTAAACTCTTCTTGGCATTCTGCTGCCACCAAGCTTTCCTCATTCACATCTTCCCTTCTTTCTTCAAGAGATATTCTTGCCCCATCTCTTTTCTTCTTTAAGGTCTCATTCTCGACCTTCTTCCACACATTCTTCATACCTGCACACAAATCTATAAGCATAACATTAGTAAATAAAATTAGAGACCACATTGTCTCTATCAATGCCCTCCTCATGGACATTCTTCCTTCTTCATCATTTTCTACTTCAAGTGCTTTCTTCTACACTTTCTCCTCTTCCTCTTTCCTCATGTTCTCTTCAATGAGAAACTCTTTGACCTCTTCTAGTCCATGTTGCTCTAATGACAACTCTTCACTGTCCCAATCTCTGTGGGCTCTCTTTTCATTCTTCTCTTCTCTTCTCAAGGCATTCATCTTTTGCCTTTTTCTTTTCTCAGCAATCTCTTTTACTAGCCATTTCACTTTCTTTTCCATTGGCCATACCCAATAATGTCCTTGGCTTTCTTCTTGTTCTTCATACCATTGTTTTACAAGCATTAAATCTTTTGTTAACGCTGCCAACTCTTTTTCGAACTCTGCATTTGTCATTTTCTTACCTTCTTTCCTCTTGTCTCTTTTTGTGAGACTCTTTTTCTCCACTTTCTTTTGCATTCTTCTATCTCCTTTCATCTTTTGAACAGCTCCTTAGGGCTTCCTTCTCTCTCCAATCTGCCCTATTAATCAGCAACCACAATACAATGCACAACCTTCAAAGGTTAATAACATTTAAGTATCCACACTTAGATCATTCTGTGCTCTAATACCAATCTAATAGCATCGAAACAAACATGCACTAATACTAGTGCAGGGGCACCTAATAAAACCTTGTTTTGTTTGTAATAAGGTCAAACTGACCAATTGTTTTACTTTCAATTTTTTTTTTTTGTTCAGTTTGTAACCGACAATGTAGACAGTTCGAGAACAGGGCAGTTTGGGGATAGGAAGTGGTTCAGCTTCCGTAACTAGTCAGGAATGGTTGAACTCCCTCAACAGTGGGTTAAAAACAAGGTAGATCAAATAGGAGGGGTTCGGTATCTTGTATGTGTGTGTTTGTTTCCTGTGTATGAAGAAAACTAAAGAATATAGAAACTATGTTCCGTCTCTTGTGTGTCAAAAATCTCATAATTATACATAGCAATTTTCTTTCTACTGTCGTAGTTAATCTCTGTCCTACAAGTTGTCGTACCATGGATCGATGAAGCATTCCACTAGTGAGATTTCTGTTGAAATTAGTGGAATGGCTTCTCGGTGGACATATATGTTTTTATTTCTTGTTTCTCTTTTTGTCAGTTGTGTTTTGCTTGATGGAGGAGAGGTCCGAATCGACTGTGCTGCGTAGTAGACCAACTTACCATTGTCATGTGCTAGGGTGTGAGTGAAGCAAATAGTGTATCATTGCATCATTAGAAGTGTATTGAAGTTCCACTGAAGGTAGGAAGCCATCGGTGTATCGGCGTAGTGATTTCCAAAGCACCCTGTTGTTCTCAAAATCAGCTACGCTCATTTTTGTAGACAACCCCACGAAACTTGTCCATTTCGTGAATCTACACTCTAAGATCGCAAATCGAGACAAGATTCCCTTTGCTCATGAGAGGTCATTTGACATTCTAAACTCATCTACAACGTTCCCTTGAATTGATTTCTCGATTTTCGCGAGGATCATTTAAAGTCGTAAACTAGTAAAAATGTCATTTTGGTTATTTTTAGGAGTTAGTAAATTTTTTGACTCTTGATATGCAAGAGTGGCGAAAAATGCCGCTCATACATATTATTATTTTTAGGCTTGTTCTTGTTTGATGTAATGACAGCATTTTTCACCGCTATTACATCATTTTTAAGTTTGATATGTAGAAACAGCTAAATCTACCACCATCACATGTGTTTTCTGTCAGATATGCAATGATGGCATTTTCTGCTGCCCTTACATATTTGTTGGTTGTAGTGTCATAGTGGCCGAAACCACCGCTCGAGCGAGATCTTTGGGATTTTGGTGTCGAGTGCCATTAATGGCCACTCATACCATGCATTTAAACTTCAATTTCAACCTTTTAAATTTGTTATCATTGCTTGTCATTTCTTATACTAAAACCTTTTAATTGATCTGCCAACATTCTCTTCGACCGTTTGATCGTATGCTCCCGAGTTGTAACGGATCTCGTGTTGCAGATTGAACCTAGGGTTTCAAGTTTTTACAAGTAAGTTTCTTTTGTTTCTCTTCCCCGTCTTTACTCATTGATTGTTTGTATTGATTGGTTTATAAAGTTTTGTTAGGTTTTTATTCTTCTATTGTTTTGTGATTCATGTCCAGAGTGTTTTAGATTGCCATTAGGGTTTTTTGTTTTGAAAACGATGTGTCTTTCGTCAGTTAGACCTTCACCGTGTACCAACCTTGCCTTTGAAATGTGCAACAATGGCCAAAATTCACCGCTAGATCTTCCCAAACCTCGCAACTCCCATTGTGTGCAATGACGGCGGGTTTTTCTGTCCCTACACCAAAACTCATTGTCACTTACCCGCATGAGCAGCGTGATCGACCGATCAAACATGTTACAAAAAATTGTCAAAATACTTGCGACAATGGCGTTTTCTGCCACTTTTACACCTCAAGTCCCTTCTAACCTGCAACGGTGGCCGATACACCCATCCAAGCATTCGCTAGTGATGAAAACCCATCAAATGCAATAGCGGCCAAATTCCCCGTCCAAACACTTGAGGTTTTCAATCGTTACATGCGATAGCGGTAATTTTGACCGCTTCTGCAAGTCAAATCAAAACTTCCAAGATACATGCATAAGTGGTGTTTTTCACCGCCTTTACACATGAAGTCTCCCCCAACATGCAAGAGCGGCCAAATCACCCGCCCAAGCACATTTTCTTGATTTTTTCCCTAACACTGGAAAATTCATTTTTCAAAACCAAAAGCCCGCTTTCACCTTCGCCTCAATTTGCGCACTCAAGCCCTTTAAATGCATGCTTTCCCATCCATGATCATCAAAATGCAGTTGACCTAGTTTATCCAATTTTTCCCCTAACTGCGAGATCATGGCCTTTTGTAGTTCTCAATCAGTGTTCATAGTGGTGTTCAAATTCATGGTTTTTTCTAGGGCTCATGTCAGAATCATCTCCGTCAAAGTCCAGAGCCATGAAGTACAAGTACCAGGGTGTCTTTCTGGTAACGGCAGTGCAGTCAAATGTTCATGAAATCAGAGACACTGAAATTGGGCACGTAGATATGGCCAAATTCATAGATAGAACTAAACAAGCAAATCCCTCCCAGCATATGCAGAAAATCATTGACAGCAGTATTCATTTGGTTGCATCATTTCCTGTCAGTGCACATAATCCTGAATTTGTTCTACAAGTGGCCAACCACTACAATAGAGACACTAGAGCTATGACGGACTCACAGGGAAATGTTATCATGAGATTGGATGCAGAATTCATGGATAAAATCTTCATGTGTCCGCCAATTGAAAATATCAGGCAGATTGATTTTGTTCAAAGGTCTAAGACAAAGGTATCTGAAGAAGCTGAACAAGGTGAAGATGAAGATACAGAGGTAGAGTGACTTGATGGTTCCCCACAGACTCCTGTGAAAGACCTTCCTTCCAAGACACAAGTTCTTACACCTCTTCCTCATGTTCCGTTTTCTGATGGTTTTCCAGTAATTTCAAATGTTCCTCTTTCTCTGATTTTTGTGGTTTCTTCTGATAATACTCCTCAATCCATGAGGGCTAGTCATGGAACTATTTTTGATTCTTTTGGTTCCATTCCAAGCTTATCTTCTCCTTCTTTTGATATCGGGAACAAACTATTTTGGAGAACCTTCTTGATGCTTCACAAAAGGTTGTTGATATAGGTGTCGTGTTTACCAACACAAGTCCAATTGTAACCATCACAGGTATAAACACGGAGCCAACCAAGCAAGTAGTGGATCCCCCTCCAGCTGTTGATGCATCTATACTTCCTCCATGGCTATCTGCCTATACTCCAAAGAGGAAGAAACAAGCCATCTCACTTGATGAGATTGACATTGAAAAGCTGTTGCCCGTGAAAGCTAAGAACCAAAAGAAGAAGCCTAAGACTATTTCTAGGCTGGTCACTGAAAAGGGAATCAGATATGCCAAAATTGCCAAACCTCCTGAAGATGCCACAGTTGATACTTTCAACATGAGCAGTTATGTCATCTCAAGGGTTGAACTTGGTAAAGTGACTCATGAAGGTGTCAAAGCAGATTTCCAGACCACTGCCACTACCCTACTTGAAAAGTATGATGAAGCCAAGAGGGAAAAAGAGTAATACAAAGCAAAAGCAGAACAACTGGCCGTTGTCCTTCAAAAAATAGTAAAGTCTTCAGAGATAGTAGAACCAATGGCAGTGACAGTTGAAGATCCCCTGATACAGAAGGTTGAAAAAGCCCAATCTAGAGGCAAAATAGTAGGGGATGTAGTGGAGCGGTTGTTGGCCCAAGGACGAATTCTATTAAAAACTACTGTGGAAAGAAAGGAGAAAATGGACAAGGCTAAAGCGGAGCTGGACAATCTGGTAGATCTGCTTTCACAAGAGCTACAAGATCAAGAAGAGAGCCTAGAAGAGTGGATAGATATGAAGAAGATCAAGATAAAGAATCTGATCACCATTGGGGTCATCACCAACAGGGAATCATATCTCAAGACCAAGGAGACTCTAGCTCATCAAATTTTCATAATAAAGAATCTACTTGAAGATCTATGTCAAGCTCGAGAAGCCAGCGAAGACAGTGATGTCACACTCCTACATCGGCTGGAAGAACTTCCTTGCACCTTGACAAGGGAAGATCATAGTTTCCTCACAGCACAGGAAATGATAAGTTCTTTTGAAGAAATGGTATAGAAGAAATTTGAAGAGGAAGCTCCCTCTGTGCTCTCAATGGACAACCTGTATGATCAACATTCGACTCTGGAGAATTTGAAGGATAATCTAGACAAGCATGAAAAGGTAGTAAAGGCAGTGAAAGATTCAATTCTCTGAGCTCGCACCATCTCTGAAAACACAGCAAAACCAGATGCATGCGAGATGTCAGTTGTTCAAACCATGTATCAGAATTTCTTGAGGAAAAAAGATGGAGGAAGCTAGTGCCTTAGCTTGTTTTTCTTAGATATTATGTAAATGGAATTTTGTTTTGGACATCTACACATGTAATTTTCCAAAATGTAATTACATGTGAAACAAGAGAAGTCATAAGTCAAATAGGACTCTCTTGTTGAATAAGTCAAAGTAGTTGTAGATTTCCTAGATTTTCTCAAGGTCTTTCCCTATAAATAAAGGGGACCTCTTTTGTAAATATGATCTTTTGTCTATTGCAAGAAAACTCTGGCGAATTGAGAAGTAAATCAAGACTTTGTGCTTTTTGTGAAAATCAATATTCAAATACTTATCAATACAAGAAAGCAAGTTCAATTCCAATCTTTGTCTTGGGATTATTTGTGATGTGATATTTCATTCTTACATCTTGCTATCATAATCTTATTTGATAATAATTGAAGTGTGGAGTTTGTTTCAAGTGATTGAAGAGCACTCTTAATTCGATTCTGATAAACTTTGTGTTATCAAATCAGTTGTGGGTTATATGTTCATGTTTGTGAGAATACAATAGTTTGGAGACTTTGTGCTGCAAGTTGTTATATTCAATTTACTTTTATCATCTTGAAGAGGAGTGAAGACTTTGTGCTGCATTCTACTTCAAATATTTCCGTTTACAAGTAGTAAGTGAGGTAACAGAAAACTTTGTGTTTCTGTGATTTTGTGATAATTTATAAGTCTTAAATCAAGAGTTTGAAATATAAACATCTATTCTGAAAAAAGAGAATGAGATGAGATGGAACCACCACAAACATAGTTTTTAGTGTACATAAGTTTGATTTGTTGTTTGATTTGCAAAAGTTAAGTACTTAAAGGGAACCTCCCCTTGCTGAGAGGAGAGACTTTGTCTCATCATAGCTGTGTTTGATATACCCATTTTGCCGTTAGTGAGTTAACGACAAAATATTCACCCAACTATTTTTTGGCGTCTCTACTGGGGAAGGAACGCGCAACTTGAAGCCTCACGCTCCGAGTTGAAGCATTTTCAATTCTTTTCCATTTTCTTACAAAATTGTGTTTAGCATAATATAGTCTGGCAGATTCCTAGTACACCAGAAGTAAAAGGGCTCAAGGTATTATTGATCCTGTATTTGAATTGATGTAGCAGAATAGTTTTGGATTCTTAACTCCACGACCTCGTCTTCAGCGCACGAGGAGTTTTTCCCCTACAAACACTAGGTCTCCAATACCAGGTGAAGTTTCTATTTCCAATGCTAACAAAGTTTTGGCTATTCATACACCAGCAAGGTTTGTTATACCACCTTTTAATCAGTGCGTCATGGCAGCCCAAGGTCCTTGGGGTAATACATTTGGTCCTCTAAATTTGACCCCACCATTGCATGAACTACCTCGTAGTTCAAGAAAGAATTTCCCCAAATTCTATGGTGACGAGAAAGTTCATCCTAATGAGCACATTGCGGCTTTCTGTATAGCCTGTGGTGTGATAGGTGTCGAGCACGAAGATGTGGCTATGCGACTCTTTGTAGAAACACTACAAGGTGCTGCTGCAGACTGGTTTTACCACCTTCAAGCTCAGACCATAACAAGTTGGGCTACTCTCAAAACCAAGTTCGAAGCCAGGTTTAAGCTTGCTGAAGATGCTCATGCATTGCTGGCACAGCTGACACAGATGAAAAGGAACCTCATGAACCAATGCGAGATTTCATCGCTAAGTTCAACAAATTGAGAAACAGGATTCCCACCATCGCTGAGCCCACAACAGAGAACCTCAAATGTTTCTTTATCAATACACAACTTCCAGAGGTGAGTTTCCTATTGAGGCGAGCTGCTCCTACTAATCTTGTTGCGGCTCAGATTCTGGCAACTGACGTAGAAGATGATCTTATCCTGGCGGGTAAGATAAGAAGGGATACTAATAGAAATAAAAGCTCCTCTTCTACTGAGAACACTTCCACAAGCACCATGGATCCCATGGTGCAAAAGCTAGCAAATGAATTGCTAGCTCTGAAGAGACAAATGTCCCAAGGTATATCTGCACCTCCTTCTTACCGAGATATACCAAGGAGGACATTCCCAAATAATTCATATCAAGGCAATGCTGCTAGGAATCAAGGACAACAAAACCATCTTCCTCCTACATAGGGGAAGCTTGCCATTGAAGCAGCGCTGATCAACTCTGCTATTGGCTACTATGAAACTGAAAATGAACTTTCTTTCCAACCTGAGTTGGATTATGAAAATGGTGCTAATCTCTTCACAGAAGGAGAAGAAGAGTTAGCTGGTGACTCTACCATCAGCTTTCTGAACTATCAGGATGAAGCTAAAAAAGGAGAAGTGTGTGAAGGAGCATATGTTGTTTTCACTAGGTCTCAAAATCAATCAGCTCTTCAAGATGATAAAGGGAAGGTGAGAGAAGAATCTCAACCGGCGATTTCAATCGCTAAATGGGGGACTCCGCTACCTTTCCAATCAAAAGACCCGGTGATCAATAAACAAGTAAGTGCCTCTAATGAATTTGTACCTTCCACCTCTACTCCTCAGACTAGTGCTGTCTCTACCAAAAATCAAAATGATGGTTTTTCTTCCTCCATATCTAATTCTTTTCAGCATTTTGATATAATAGATCATGCTAGGACAACTAAGATACAAATGTCTGAAGTAGAATATTTACAGGCTAATCCTGAACAATTTGATAGATTAGCCAAATATGTTAGAAATAAGGCAGTCCCTGCAGGACAAGAGTTTCCCAAAGCTACTCATGACTCCTCTAAAAGTAAACCTACCCAAAACAATCTTGTCACCACTCCTCCTGAGGTTTCTGGAAAAATTGAACCTTTTTATGTTTCCCTATTAGTAAATGGTCATAAATTGAGCAACTGCGTAATAGATTCTGGAGCCTCAGACAATGTTATGCCTGCTAAGGTAGCAGATGCCCTTGGCCTCACTTTAACCAAAACTTTTGGGAGGTGTTTCTCTATGGAGAATAAGCAAGTTCCACTTTTGGGTCAGATCAAAGATGCCCAATTTGCAT
This sequence comes from Cunninghamia lanceolata, assembly GCA_027924645.1. Lineage (NCBI taxonomy): Eukaryota > Viridiplantae > Streptophyta > Pinopsida > Cupressales > Cupressaceae > Cunninghamia > Cunninghamia lanceolata. The sequence continues at coordinate 7,492,913 of BSBN01000567.1, forward strand.
TTGCAGCTTTTCTAGATAAGAGAATCAAGATGACAGTCTTGGTAGCTGATGTTCCAGCTTCATACGGCATTCTTCTTGGATGTAATTTCTGCAAGGATGTGGGTGGAGAATTAAACATGGATTTGTCTGAAGCTAGGATACCTGTTAAAGGTGTCATGCAGAAGCTGCTTCCTGAGAAGGAGGCAAAATACATTGTTACTCAAACATCAAACCCCAAAGCTCAAATTTTGTTTGAGTCCTCGGGAATAGGTAACTATTTTCTATCTACTGAAGATTGTTCCAATTCATCAGATGAGAGTACATCAGGTGATAGCTCCAATATGTCAGATGGAGACTCAGAAGAGTTTTTAGATGAAATTTTAGGTGAGGGTATAGCAATACCGGATTCTTCCCTCACTGATGAAGAGGAATCTTCTGACCAAAGAAAGTCCAAGAAATAAAATTCTGATGGAGTCTGGATTTTAGAATTTAATGGCAGTTGTTCTTCTACTGGTCTCAAAGCCAGAGTGGTCTTGATATCGCCACAAGGTGATATTTTACCTTTTTCATATAAGTTACAATTTGACAATACCAACAACACCGCTGAATACGAGTCCTTGTTGCTTAGATTGGAAGTGGCGCGTGCCAGAGGTGTTAAAATCCTTCATGCTCAAGGGGATGCCGAATTGGTGGTTTGTCAAGTAAGAAATTTGTACCAAACAAAAATGAAAGACTGAGACACTATCGCAATCGCGTATGGGATTGCATTGAAGGTTTTGATGCTTTCAATATTTCAGTAGTGCCTAGAGAGTTCAATGATCGTGCAGATTCATTGGCTGTTTCTACCACTCTCATGGTTCCTCACAAGGATTTCAAAGGAAACAAGTACACTATTGAGCTGGTCTTCTGACCAAGTGTACCTGATAACGCTGACCATTAGCAGGTGTTCAATGGTGATAATTAGATCATTGCTTTCCTAGAAAAGATGGATAGTTTTGATGAGCTTTACTTTGAAGGGAGTGAATCACCACCTCGTGAATATGTTTCTGAGGTAGATTCGCAGACTGGCGAAGAATTTCTACAATTGAAAGGAAATAAAATCCCAAAAGGTTTGGTTTCCCTTGAGAAACTCTTTGATAAACATGACAGGTATATCAAGCATCGGCAACAACAACAGGATTCAGATTCCTCTATGGAATTTGAGTAGGTCAATTTGGGTTCGGAAGCGGATCCTAAGATGGTCAACATTGGAAATTGTTGCACTGCTGATGAAAGATTCAAATTCATTACCCTCCTCTACCATTACATTGATGTTTTGGCTTACTCCTATGATGACCTAAAGTCTTTCAAGCCTAAGGAGGTTTGACATGAAATTCCCCTCAAGACTGGATCGTTGCCTCACAAACAGAAGCAGAGGCAATACAATCCAAAGATATCAGGTATGATTCTTTCTGAAATTCAGAAGATGCTGAATGCAAGGATAATTTTTCCAATTCATCATTCCACATGGATTGCAAACATAGTACCTGTAAGGAAGAAGAACGGAGAAATCTGTATCTGTGTTGATTTCAGGAATCTCAACCAGTCTTCCTTGAAAGATAACTACCCTTTGCCCATCATGGACCAAGTGTTGCAAATAGTGACAGGTTCAGAAATGCTATCTATGTTAGATGGTTTTTTGGGGTATAACCAAGTGGAGGTAAATGAAGCTGATCAGTTCAAAATTGCCTTCACCACACCATGGGGCACATTTGCATATCGTAGAATGCCTTTTGGTCTGATCAATGCTGGCGCAACATTTCAGAGAGTGATGGATCTTGCTTTCAGAGATGAGATGGGTAAGTTCATCGTGGTATATCTCGATGACTTGACTGTTTTCTCCAAAAACCGTCATGATCATGCGCATCATTTGCGACAAGTGCTGGAGCGCTGTCGGCAAAATGGTATTTCCCTCAATCCCAAGAAGTCAATTTTTGGGGTGACAAAAGGCAAGCTTCTCAGACACATTGTATCCTAGGAAGGTACTAAGATTGACCCAGAGAGAGTTAAATCTATTCAAAGTCTCACTCTGCCAGCAAGTAAGACTACAGTTCACTCTTTCTTTGGAAAGGTGAATTTTCTGCGAAGGTTCATTCCTGAGTTTGTAGAAAAAACCCGTCACAATGTTAATATGATGAAGGATAAGACTACTTTCTGTTGGACTACGGAAGGTAAGGAAGCATTCGAGGATATCAAGAGAGCTATTTCTCATGCTCCAGTTCTTGTTTGTCCCGACTACACTAAGGATTTCGTAGTCTATAGCTACGCTTCAGAACACACATTTTCAGCTATTCTGGTTTAGCAGAATGAAGAAGGCATTGAATCCCCCATATCATTTATGAGTTGTCCTCTCAAAGCTCATGAATTGAAGTATTCAAATATGGAGAAGCATGCCTATGCCATAGTCAAAGCGGTTAAGCATTTCAGGTTCTATATTCTAAACTCACACACTATTGTCATGGTGCCTGATACAACAATCAAATCCATCCTAACTCAATAGGAGTTCAGAACAAAGAGAGGTAATTGGATCACTAAGATCCAAGGATTTGATCTAGATATCAAGCCTACCAAGCTTGTGCGTGGTAAAGGTTTGTGTCAATTGATCGCAGATAATGTTCTAAAAGAGACAGGGGATCAAGAAGAAGTTGTGGACACACCAACTGTTCTGTTTGTTACTACAACTGACGAGTGGTATTCCAATATCGCTCATTTCCTTACCTATGGTGAGTGCCCTTCTCACTTGTCTTATAGGGAAAAGAGAACTGTCAAGTTAAAAGCTGCTAACTACGTCCTTTGGGACAATGGTTTGTACAAGAGAAGTCTTGATGGTGTATTTCTCCATTGCGTGGATAAAGCGCAACAAGGTAGACTTTTGGAGTCTTTCCACAATTTGGCTTGTGGATGACATTTTTCAGCACCTATAACGGCTCACAAGATTCTGCGAGCTCGATACTATTGGCCCACGCTATTTCAAGATGCGTATAATTGGGTACGTAGGTGTGAGTTATGCCAACAGTTTGTTGGGAAACCAAAATTGGTAGCCTTACCTCTAAAACCAGTGGTGATTGAGGAGCCTTTTCAGCAATGGGGTATTGACTTCATTGGCGCAGTGAATCCATCATCAAGTGTAGGACATAACTATGTTCTCACTGCAATAGACTATTTTACCAAATGGGTGGAAGCTATTCTAGTCAAGCATGCTACTTCAGAGGTGGTATGCAGTTTTCTTAAGGAGAACATTATTTCCAGGTTTGGAGTTCCAAACAAGATTGTAGCAGACAATGCTACTTGTTTTTCATCTCATGAGATTACTGAGTTTTGCTATGAGCATGGGATCATTCTTTCCCATTCTTCAGACTATTATCCACAAGGGAATGGTCAAGCAGAATCAAGCAATAAGAATCTGGTCACTATCATCAGGAAACTGGTAGATGAGAATCAGAGAACTTGGCATAAGGCATTGTTTGATGCTTTATGGGTTGATAGAATTACACCCAAAAGGGCGATAGGCATGTCGCCATTTCAGCTTCTATATGGTCTGAATGTAGAGATACTGATTACCTTGGAATTGCCAACATTGAAGTTGGTAAAGGCATTGGAAGATAGAACTTTTGATAGTTCTATTGATAAAAGGATCATGTATTTGACCGAACTTGAGGAGCAGCGCACTATGGTGGTGGACCGTATTGCTGAGCACCAAAATCAAGTAAAGAAACTCTTTGACAAGAAGACGAAGGCTCGTGAGTTTCAAGTTGGAGATCAAGTCTTGTTGTGGGACAAGAGGAGAGAACCAAAAGGAATGCACGAAAAATTTGATTCCTTGTGGAGAGTTCCATTCACTATTCGTCAATTCTGTGGTGAGAACAGTTTCTTGCTGGAGTATCAGGATGGGACACCATTCTCGTTGCCTCATAGTGGACAACATCTGAAGCACTTCAATCCTTGAAGTTTCAAATAAGTTAAAAATTGTACATTTGTATAGTTTTGTGTTTTTATTTGTGTTTTCATTTAGTCCTTTGTGTCTTTTTCTTTTTAGCTCGACTCTATAGCCCAATGGAATGGATGAAGGCACTTAGAGGCTGGATTCTACTCCCCTCAATCATTTCAAAGTTTGATTGAAGGAAGTTCCCCAATTAGAGCTAGCTGTTGTTCTCAAAATCAGCTACGCTCGTTTTTGTAGACAACCCCACGAAACTTGTCCGTTTTGTGAATCTACACTCTAAGATCGCAAATTGAGACAAGATTCCCTTAGTCTCGTGAGAGATCATTTGACATTCTAAACTCGTCTGTGACGTTCCCTTGAATTGATTTCTCGATTTTCGCGAGGATCATTTAAAGTCGTAAACTAGTAAAAATGTCATTTTGGTTATTTTTAGGAGTTAGTAAATTTTTTGACTCTTGATATGCAAGAGTGGCAAAAAATGCCGCTCATACATCTTATTATTTTTAGGCTTGTTCTTGTTTGATGTAATGACGGCATTTTTCGCCGCTATTACATCATTTTTAAGTTTGATATGCAAAAGCAGCTAAATCTACCGCCATCACATGTGTTTTCCGTCAGATATGCAATGACGGCATTTTTCGCCGCCCTTACATATTTGTTGGTTGTAGTGTCATAGTGGCCGAAACTGCCACTCGAGCGAGATCTTCAGGATTTTGGTGTCGAGTGCCATTAATGGCCACTTGTACCATGCATTTAAACTTCAATTTCAACCTTTTAAATGTGTTATCATTGCTTGTCATTTCTTATACTAAAACCTTTTAATTGATCCGCCAACGTTCTCTTCGACCATTTGATCATATGCTCCCGAGTTGTAATGGATCTCGTGTTGCAGATTGAACCTAGGGTTTCAAGTTTTTACGGGTAAGTTTCTTTTGTTTCTCTTCCCTGTCTTTACTCATTGATTGTTTGTATTGATTGGTTTATAAAGTTTTCTTAGGTTTTTATTCTTCTATTGTTTTGTGATTCATGTCCAGAGTATTTTAGATTACCATTAGGGTTTTTTGTTTTGAAAACGATGTGTCTTTCGTCAGTTAGACCTTCACCATGTACCAACCTTGCCTTCGAAATGTGCAACAACGGCCAAAATTCACCACTAGATCTTCCCAAACCTCACAACTCCCATTGTGTGCAATGACGGCAGGTTTTTCCATCCCTACACCAAAACTCATTGTCACTTACCCGCATGAGCGGTGTTATCGACCGATCGAACATGTTACAAAAAACTGTCAAAATACTTGCGACAGTGGCATTTTTCGCCGCTTTTACACCTCAAGTCCCTTCTAACTTGCAACGGCGGCCGATACACCAGTCCAAGCATTCGCTAGTGATGAAAACCCATCAAATGCAATAGCGACCAAATTCCCCGTCCAAACACTTGAGGTTTTCAATCGTTACATGCGATAGCGGTAATTTTGACCGCTTCTGCAAGTCAAATCAAAACTTCCAAGATACATGCATAAGTGGTGTTTTTCACCACATTTACACATGAAGTCTCCCCCAACATGCAAGAGCGGCCAAATCACCCGCCCAAGCACATTTTCTTGATTTTTTCCCTAACACTGAAAAATTCATTTTTCAAAACCAAAAGCCCGCTTTTGCCTTCGTCTTGATTTGTGCACTCAAACCCTTTAAAAACATGCTTTCCCATCCATGATCATCAAAACGTAGTTGACCCAGTTTATCCAATTTTTCCCCTAACTGTGAGATCATGGCCTTTTGTAGTTCTCAATCAGTGTTCGTAGTGGTGTTCGAATTCACAGTTTTTTCCAGGGCTCATGTTAGAATCATCTCCGTCAAAGTCCAGAGCCATGAAGTACAAGTACTAGGGTGTCTTTCCAGTAACGGCAATGCAGTCAAATGTTGATGAAATCAAAGACACTGAAATTGGGTATGTAGATATGGCCGAATTCATAGATAGAACTAAACAAGCAAATCCCTCCCAGCATATGTAGAAAATCATTGACAGCAGTATTCATTTGGTTGCATCATTTCATGTTAGTGCACATAATCTTGAATTTGTTCTACAAGTGGCCAACCACTACAATAGAGACACTAGAGCTATGACGGACTCATAGGGAAATGTTATCATGAGATTGGATGCAGAATTCATGGACAAAATCTTCATGTGTCCGCCAATTGAAAATGTCAGGCAGATTGATTTTGTTCAAAGGTCTAAGACAAAGGTATCTGAAGAAGCTGAACAAGGTGAAGATGAAGATACAGAGGTAGAGCGACTTGATGGTTCCCCACAGACTCCTGTGAAAGACCTTCCTTCCAAGACACAAGTTCTTACACCTCTTCCTCATGTTTAGTTTTCTGATGGTTTGCCAGTAATTTCAAATGTTCCTCTTTCTCCCATTTTTGTGGTTTCTTCTGATAATACTCCTCAATCCATGAGGGCTAGTCTTGGAACTGTTTTTGATTCTTCTGGTTCCATTCCAAGCTTATCTTCTCCTTCTTTTGATATCGGGGAACAAACTATTTTGGAGAACCTTCTTGATGCTTCACAAAAGGTTGTTGATACAGGTGTCGTGTTTACCAACACAAGTCTAATTGTAACCATCACGGGTATAAACACAGAGCCAACCAAGCAAGTAGTGGATCCCCCTCCAGCTGTTGATGCATCTATACTTCCTCCATGGCTATCTTCCTATACTCCAAAGAGGAAGAAACAAGCCATCTCACCTGATGAGATTGACATTGAAAAGCTGTTTCCCTTGAAAGCTAAGAAACAAAAGAAGAAGCCTAAGATTGTTTCTAGGCTGGTCACTAAAAAGGGAATCAGATATGCTGAAATTGCCAAACCTCCTGAAGATGCCACACTTGATACTTTCGACATGAGCAGTTATGTGATCTCAAGGGTTGAACTTGGTAAAGTGACTCATGAAGGTGTCAAAGCAGATTTCCAGACCACTGCCACTACCCTACTTGAAAAGTATGATGAAGCCAAGAGGGAAAAAGAGTAATACAAAGCAAAAGCAGAACAACTAGCCGCTGTCCTTCAGAAAATAGTAAAGTCATTAGAGATAGTAGAACCAATGGCAGTGACAGTGGAAGATCCCCTGATACAGAAGGTTGAAAAAGCCCAAGCTAGAGGCAAAATAGTAGGGGATGTAGTGGAGTGGTTGTTGGCCCAAGGACGAGTTCTATTAAAAACCACTGTGGAAAGAAAGGAGAAAATGGACAAGGCTAAAGCGGAGCTGGACAATCTGGTAGATCTGCTTTCACAAGAGCTACAAGATCAAGAAGAGAGCCTAGAAGAGTGGATAGATATGAAGAAGATCAAGATAAAGAATCTGATCACCATTGGGGTCATCACCAACAGGGAATCATATCTCAAGACCAAGGAGACTCTAGCTCATCAAATTTTCATAATAAAGAGTCTACTTGAAGATCTGTGTCAAGCTCGAGAAGCCAGCGAAGACAGTGATGTCACACTCCTACATCGGCTGGAAGAACTTCCTTGCACCTTGACAAGGGAAGATCATAGTTTCCTCACAGCACAAGAAATGATAAGTTCTTTTGAAGAAATGGTACAGAAGAAATTTGAAGAGGAAGCTCCCTCTGTGCTCTCAATGGACAACCTGTATGATCAACATTCGACTCTGGAGAATTTGAAGGATAATCTAGACAAGCATGAAAAGGTAGTAAAAAGGTGAAAGATTCAATTCTCCGAGCTCGCACCATCTCTGAAAACACAGCAAAACTAGATGCATGCGAGATGTCAGTTGTTCAAACCATGTATCAGAATTTCCTGAGGAAAAAAGATGGAGGAAGCTAGTGCCTTAGCCTATTTTTCTTAGATATTATGTAAATAGAATTTTGTTTTGGACATCTACACATGTAATTTTCCAAAATGTAATTACATGTGAAACAAGAGAAGTCAGAAGTCAAATAGGACTCTCTTGTTGAATAAGTCAAAGTAGTTGTAGATTTCCTAGATTTTCTCAAGGTCTTTCCCTATAAATAAAGGGGACGTCTTTTGTAAATATGATCTTTTGTCTATTGCAAGAAAACTCTGGCGAATTGAGAAGCAAATCAAGACTTTGTGCTTTTTGTGAAAATCAATATTCAAATACTTATCAATACAACAAAGCAAGTTCAATTCCAATCTTTGTCTTGGGATTATTTGTGTTGTGATAGTCCATTCTTACGTCTTGCTATCATAATCTTATTTGATAATAATTGAAGTGTGGAGTTTGTTTCAAGTGATTGAAGAGCACTCTTAATTCGATTCTGATAAACTTTGTGTTATCAAATCAGTTGTGGGTTATATGTTAATGTTTGTGAGAATACAATAGTTTGGAGACTTTGTGCTGCAAGTTGTTATATTCAATTTACTTTTATCATCTTGAAGAGGAGTGAAGACTTTGGGCTGCATTCTACTTCAAATATTTCCGTTTACAAGTAGTGAGGTAACAGAAAACTTTGTGTTTCTGTGATTTTGTGATAATTTATAAGTCTTATATCAAGAGTTTGAAATATAAACATCTATTCTAAAAAAAGAGAATGAGATGAGATGGAACCACCACAAACATAGTTTTTAGTTTACATAAGTTTGATAAGTTGTTTGATTTGCAAAAGTTAAGTATTTAAAGGGAACCTCCTCTTACTGAGAGGAGAGACTTTGTCTCATCATAGCTATGGTTGATATACCCATTTTGCCATTAGCGAGTTAACGACAAAATATTCACCCAACACACCCAATAATAGTTGTTTGGTTGATAAGAGTGTATCGGTGAAGAACAAAGTGAGGTCTCACCGAAGATAGCATGTTTTGGCATATCGGCAAGAGCATTGATATTAGGGAGACTTGTAAGATCAGAGAGATAAGTTCTAAGTTGGTCGACAATAGTAGGTCGCCAAGACATAGGCCACTCTCTCGCCGATCAGTTTGTTGAACAAGCCTACGCAACAATTGTGCGCTCTGCATAATTTTGGTATCAGAGCTAGCGAAAGGTTTGCAGAAGTGTTGGCATTGTCTGTGAATGTTTATTTCAGATAGAGAGAGTGAAGGAGAGGCCAATGCCATGCCTCCAAAGGGGATGACCACCGAAGTGGTCAATAAATTCAAGGAGATGGAGGAGATGATCAAGACTGGAGTCAAGGAAGCACTCCAGGCTGAATTGAAGACATTGAGGAAAGGACCAAGATCGGACGAGGAGTTTGATGGAGAAGAGGAAGAAGGGGATGAGGAAACGTCCCCAGATAAGGCAGAAATATCTGTAGACTAGAAACAATTTCTGGAGGCCATAAAATCACTTGGTAAGGAGTCATCTAAGGCAAAAATGGAGATTCTGATGTTTAGTGGAAAGATGGACAGAAGAAGTCATCGAATGGATTGAGGCTCTGAATAATTATTTCGAGTACAAGGAGGTACCAGAGAATAGAAGAGTCAAGTTTGCAAAGACAAAATTGAAGGGTACTGCACTCACGTGGTGGAACTACACCCAGGGAGAAACGGTGAAGAGTGGCAAGAGCATGATCTCATCCTGGAGTCGGATGGTAGAGAGGATCAAGTCTCAATTCCTACAGTAGATTATGAAGTGTAGATATATAGGAAAATACAGAACCTCAGGCAGAAGGATATGGATGTATGCACCTATACAGAGGAATTTCATAAATTGTCTCTAAGGTGTGGACATGCTGAGGATGAGAAAGGAAGAGTTGCCAGGTATATTAATGGCCTGAAGTATAGTATACAAGATGAGATTACCATCTTGACACTAGAAACTGTAGACAAGTGCTTCCAAGTGGCGCTGAGAGTGGAAGAGAAGTAGAAAAGAAAGGTAGAATAGCAGAATAGAGGCAGAGGTGGAAGAAATTTTAGGGGCAGAAATAACTTTGGTGGCAGAAATCAGTTCCAAAAGAATCAAGGGGAGTCCAGTCAACAAGAACATAGTGGAGAATCTAGTTCCAGAGGGGGTTTCAGAGGAAGGAGACCCAATGGAAGAGGTAGATTTGGTGGACTAGGTAGAGGTCCTAATGTCTTCATGGGAAGATGTTATAATTGTAACCAAATTGGGCACATAGCAAGCAAGTGTCTGGAGAAAGCCTCAAGCTCTTATGGAGGAGAGAGAAGGAGCCAGCTGATTCAGGAAGAAGATTGTCAGAGTGTGACTTCACCTATGGGAAGCATAGCTCCAGCACAAGATGGAGAGAATCTCATGATGAGAAGGATGATGTTGAAGGTACCATAGAACAAAGAACCACCGTAGAGGAAGACACTATTCAGAACTCTGTGTAAAGTTTCTGGCAAAAGGTGTAAGGTAATTGTTGATTCTGGCTCAACTAAAAATTTAGTTTCTATAGAAATGGTAGAGAAACTGAATTTAAAAAGATTGCCACATGTTAGTCCATACAAAGTATCCTGGCTGAACAAAGGGCAACAAGTTTTGGTTGATGAACAAGCATGGGTAGAATTTTAGATAGGGCAATATGGGGATAAACTTTTGTGTGACATAATTCCCATGGATGCATGCCATTTACTATTAGGAAGACCTTGGCAGTATGATGTACAAGCCCAAGATGATGGTAAATCCAATTCTTTTGTTATCACCAAGAATGGTAGATAGTATAAGATGGATCCTTTAGCAGAAGAGGGTGTAGACAAGAATGTAGGATCAAGTGTCATGTTAGTGACTGGGAAAGAGTTTCTCCATACTCTAAAAGAAGAGGGAACCCAGGGGTATGCTCTAATTTTGAAACCTAAAGACAATTCTGATTTGTCTAAAAACAACAAGGAAAAAGTCCCTAAGGAAGTGTAGGAATTGTTAGACAAGTATAAGAGTATCATGGTGGAGGATATGCCCAATACACTACCCCCTATGAGAGACATAAGTCATTAGATTGACTTCATCCCAGGATCCACATTGCCAAATAAACTAGCCTATAAAATGACACCTGCTTAGAATGAGGAAATTGCTAAACAAGTGCAAGAACTATTGGATAAGGGCTTGGTGAAGAAAAGTCTTAGTCCATGTGTTGTACCCACAATTTTAGCTCCCAAGAAGGATGGCAAATGGAGGTTATGTACTTATTCGAGGTCCATGAATAAGATCACCATTAGATATAGGTTTCCTATGCCCAGAATAGAGGACCTCATGGATTGTTTGGGTGGAGCTCGGTACTTTTTTAAAATTGATCTCAAGAGTGGATACCATCAGATCAGGATTAGATAAGGGGATGAATGGAAGACAAGCTTTAAGACTAATGAGGGTCTTTATGAGTGGGTGGTGATGCCATTTGGATTGTCCAATGCTCCCAGTACTTTCATGCATCTAATGAATGAGGTATTGAAAGATTTTATTGGTAAATTTGTTGTTGTCTATCTTGACGATATTCTGGTTTTCAGCAGGACAAAAGAAGAACATTTGCAACATTTGGAATAGGTGTTGAAGAAGCTACCTTCATGAAGGAGGAACTCACATACCTTGGATTTGTGATATCCCAGGGTAGTTTGGAAATGGATCCAGAGAAGGTAAATGCTATTCTGTCTTGGCTAGCACCTAAAACAATAAGTGATGTAAGAAGTTTTCATGGGTTGGCAACTTTTTATAGGAAATTCATAAGAGGATTTAGTCATATTTGTGCACCCATTCTGGATACCATAAAAGGAGGACAAAAATGTAAATTTGTTTGGAATATGGAAAAGAATGCCTTCATATGATTAATATGGAAAAGAGTGCCTTCATGAAGGAGGAACTCACATACCTTGGATTTGTGATATCCCAGGGTAGTTTGGAAATGGATCCAGAGAAGGTAAATGCTATTCTGTCTTGGCTAGCACCTAAAACAGTAAGTGATGTAAGAAGTTTTCATGGGTTGGCAACTTTTTATAGGAAATTCATAAGAGGATTTAGTCATATTTGTGCACCCATTCTGGATACCATAAAAGGAGGACAAAAATGTAAATTTGTTTGGAATAGAGCAGCTAATGAGTCTTTTAAGATTCTCAAATAGAAAATAGCAGAGAAACCCATTTTGGTTTTGCCTGATTTTAATAAGTTGTTTACTATGGAATGTGATGCCAGTAACCTTGCCATTGGTGTTGTCTTGAGTCAGGAAGGTAGACCTATTTCTTTCTTTAGTGAAAAGCTAAATGATGCTAAAAGAAAGTATTCCACATATGATCTAGAATTGTATGGAATGGTTCAACCATTGAAAAAATGGAGACATTATCTCTTGCCCAAGGAATTTATTGTTTACACTGACAACCATGCTTTGAGTTTTCTAAATTCGCAGGAGAAGCTAAGTCACAGGCATATGAAGTGGGTTGAACAACTCCAGGCATATACTTTTTCCATCAAACATAAGAAGGGACAAGCCAACAAGGTGGCAGATGCTCTGAGCAGAAGAGTGTGCACTATACAGAAAATCCAGTTGTAAAGTGTGGGAGTGGATTCTCTCAAGAATATGTACCGGGATGATGAGTACTTCAAGGAGATATATGCAGTTTGTTCACAATTTTCAGATTCCTATCATTCTAATTTTTCTAAATTTTTGCTACAGCAGAGGTTACTATTCAAAGGCAACTAGCTGTGTGTGCCTAGGTGTTCCATAAGGGAGAACATCATAAAAGAGAAGCATTGCGGTAGTCTTGGAGGTCATTTTGGACTGGACAAGACATTGGAACAAGTGAGAAGGCTTTACTTTTGGCCTAAATACAAACAGATGTCAAGAAATTTGTGGAAAGTTGTAGCATTTGCCAGAGGGCAAAAGTGACTTCATCAAATGCAGGTCTCTATCAACCACTTCCAATTCTTCAAAGGCCATGGGAGTGCATCCATATGGATTTTGTTTTGGGTCTTCCTTAGACTCAAAGAGGTTTTGAGAGTGTATTTGTTGTAGTTGATAGATTCAGTAAAATGGCTCATTTTGTGCCATGTAAATGTACTAATGATGATTCAAACATTGTTGGTCTGTTCTTTAAGGAGATAGTTCAAATTCATGGTTTGGCATTGAATATTGTCACTGATAGAGATCCCAATTTTGTGGGATATTTTTGGTGCACATTGTTGAAGAAATTGAGCACTCAATTATCTTTCACGTCAACCTATCACCCTCAAACGGATGGAAAAACTGAGGTGGTGAATAGATCACTGGGTAATCTTTTGAGGTGTTTGACTAAACAACATGGAGAAGCATGGGATATGGTCATCCCACAAGAAGAATTTGCATATAGTGACTCTATCAATCAGAGCACAGGAAAGAGTCCTTTTGAAGTTGTATATGGGATTCATCTTAGGGGAATTTTGGAGCTCAGGGATCTCCAGAACATGGAGAAAAGGAGTGCACAAGGAGAAGATTTTGCAGTCAGTATGAAGGATATCCATGATGCTATAAGAGAAACTATCCAAAAGAACACAAGGAAGTATAAAGAGAGAGTTGATCAGAGGAAGAGGGGCGTACAGTACAAGGTTGGAGATTTGGTGATGGCTTATCTAAAGAAGGAAAGACTTCCTAAGGGGCAACCAATGAAACTTCTTATGAAAAAGATTGGTCCATGCAAGATTGTTCACAAATTTGGGCCTAATGCCTATGAGATTGAACTTCCTCCAGGTTTAGCAATATCACCCATTTTCAATGTGTCTGACCTATTTCCATTCAGAGGAGACAATGTTGCTGGTTCAGATGTGATAGAAGCAGGGGATGCAAAATGGGTTTCTAATTTTCCACCGAGTCAGCCAGTACAGCTGGAATGTATTTTGGACACAAAGGTTCAGAAGAAGACTTGACATAAGACCTACAAGCAGTATCTGGTCAAATGGCATGGTTTACCTGATGAGGATGCAACCTGGATGAGCGAGGAGGACATCATCAAACATGGGATTTCCATTTTAGACCTAGTTCCTCAAGGGACTTGAGTTCTGTTAACCCTGGGAGTATGGTGTAGGGACACCTACTAAAACCTTGTTTTGTTTGTAATAAGGTCAAACCAACCAGTTGTTTTACTTTCAATTTTTGTTTTATTTATTCAGTTTGTAACTGACCATGTAGATAGTTTGAGAACAGGGCAGTTTGGGGATAGGAAGCGGTTGAGCTTCCCCAACTGCTAAGGAATGATTGAACTCCCTCAATAGTGGGTTAAAATAAAGGTAGATTGAACAGGAGGGGTTCGGTATCTTGTATGTGTGTGTTCGTTGCCTGTGTATGAAGAAAACTGAAGAATAAAGAAACTCTATTCCATCTCTTGTGTGTCAAAAATCTCATAATTGTACATAGCAATTTTCTTTCTGCTGTCATAGTTAATCTATGTCCTGCAAGTTGCCGTACCATGGATTGATTAAGCATTCCACTAGTGAGATTTCTGTTGAAATTAGTGGAATGGCTTCTCGGTGTACATATATGTTTTTATTTCTTGTTTCTATTTTTGTCTGCTGTGTTATGTTTGACGGAGGAGAGGTCTGGATCGACTGTGCTGAGCAGTAGACCAACCTAGCATTGTCATGTGCTAGGGTGTGAGTGAACCAAACAGTGTATCGTTGCATCCCCAAAAGTGTATTGAAGTTCCACCGAAGGTAGGAAGCCATCGATGTATCGGCGGAGTGATTTCCAAAGCACCCGATAATAGTTGTTTGGCCGATAAGAGTGTATCGGTGAAGAACAAAGTGAGGTCTCACTAAAGATAGCATGTTTTGGCATATCAGCAAGAGCATTGATATCGGGGAGACTTGTAAGATCAGAGAGATAAGTTCTAAGTTGGCTGACGGGTTATGTTTGGCCAACAATAGTAGGTCGCCAAGACATAGGCTACTTTCTCACCGATTAGTTTGTTGAACAAGCCTACGCGACCATTGTGCGCTTTGCATCAAATACCCATTTCTTGATCATCAAGTGAGAATCAAGACTCAGCATAGCTTAAAAGCTTTTCACATATATAATCTATCATTAAAGTGATAGGAACTCATATGCAACTCATTAAAGGTAGGAATAGCATGAATTCAAATTTATTTCAAATCAGCTACATGAGCTGTCTACACACACGATACAAAGACAAAATGCATAAGAAAAATGATCTTTTCATTCGTTTACCCTACTTGGCCTCTATTGCAAAATATCACACAACTATTCTAAATCACATCTACACCTTATTCTATTTGGCCTCTCATCGGCCTTTACTGCTTTGCTAGTCTATACTATTTGGCCCTTGACAACATTCAATCTCCTCCTCTCAGACTGGTTTATTCTTTTCTATCACCATGCTTATCATTATGTTCATTTTGCTCCATTATAGATCGGTCTCTTGCTCTTGTTGTCGCCCAACTTCCTTATTCCATCGACCACCTTTCATCCACATTCATACTTACCAAATTTTGATTATTGGCCTTACGGCCTGCTTCCTCATTCTCCTCCAATATGTTCAGCCACTGAACAAAGTCTTCTGATATTCCTATCAGCTTGATAGCCTCTTCTTGTGCTGTTCTCCTCCCTTCTGTTCCTATCGGCCTCTCTTGTTTCTGCAATGATCGACCTCTTCGAACTATCTTTGCCTATTCTTTGCTCGAATATTGGCCTATGGCCTTTTCCTCTATTTTTATCAGCCTAATGGCCCCTCTTCTGTCACCTTTTCCTTTCACACAAATTAAACCTTCCTTTGTATCAGCCTCTATTCCTTATGCATTTCTGGCTACCCAATCGTCCCTCTACATTCTTATCAGCCTCCTTCTATGATCGGCCTTTTTCTCAAACTTATTCATCCTCCTACTATCTCGGCCTTCTCTATACCATTTGGCCTCCTCTATTCTTATTGCCTATCGGCCCTCTCTCTGTCATTCGTGCCGCTTGCCCCCTATATCTTCCATCTCTTCTAGGATATATGCGGCCTCCCTATTTTATACTGGCCTCCCTCTAATTTACATACGCGGCCTCTTTCATTATCTTCTACCACTTAGTCTATTCTTCCTGTCATGGTAACCACCCTTCATAAATATCTACCGCCTCCTTATTATATGCAGCCTGCACCAAAGATATTCTGCCACTTCTCTTTTCTTCCCTCTCTCTCCACTATGCTCATTGATTTTCTTCCTTTCACAACTATTCTTAGTCGTGCCTTTAATCGGCCTTTTCCTTGCATGCGGCCTGCCTTTAATTGCTTTGCCTATTTTAGTCTCTTGCCACCTTCTGCCACATGCCTCCATTCTCTCAATCTATTTTCAGCCTCTCTACATGCTTCTACTAACCATTATTCACAGAATCTTTTATTATTATTCCACTAACTCATCTTTATAATGGCGAGCCTTCCTACACTCGATTTCCTCCAAGTATCAAAGTAACTAATTTTAATAATCACCATCTTCTCCATTATCCCACTTTCTAGAATTTAATAATTAATTATTATTGTTCCTTTCGCCTTGGCGACAGGAGCCTCCTTCCTCAGCTTCTGTCACTTGACCCATAAAAACTAAAATCAAATACCAATGACAACTTCTGAATTTTAAACGGATGCCCCTGCATCAATATTTACACCAAAACTACATCTAAAAGCAATGGAACCTGAAGGTTTGGACTTTGAGTCTAATGAGTGTGAAATAGATCTTAAAGAAGAGCTCAAGATAGACCTTAATGATCTTGAGGAAGCAAAATATGTAAATTTAGAATATGAAGATATGCTTGGAAAAGTAAAGGAGACAATTGATAAGTTGAAAACAAAAGCCAAGGAATCAAAAGAAGAAATTGGGAAACAAAAACTTTGATAGAAGGAGATAGAGGAGGTGACAAGATCAAGGAGGCTAACAACATGATCTCAAAGTTAAAGGTCATGGTTGGAGAAGAAAAAAGGATTGAATATTACTTAAATATCAAGCTCAATGAGGAATTAGCTAAATGTTCAAAACTTGAAGAGGAAGTTGTCACTCTAAGGAAAGAAATGGAAAAGGAAAAATAATAGATTGAGAAGGGACTAAAACTTAAAGGAGGAACTAATATTCTTGATGAAATAATAAGTTCTCAAAAGCTAGCAGAAGAAAAATTAGTTCTTGGTTTTGATAAGGGAAAGAGTCCTATGATCAATGCCTCTACAAACTTATATGATAACTTTAATTTAGGAGGAAAGTCTAGAACTAAGAAGGAAGAATCTTAAACTGAAGATCCTAAGAAAGAAATCTACAAAGTTACACAAGATGAATTCACTCTATCCCAAAGACAAAGGAAGAATGTGAAGAACAACTTAAAAAATCCTCAACCTACAAGGCAACCAACTCACATCAGGTACTTTCAAGGATTCAATGACAATTGTTTTACTTGCAATAAGTTTTGTCACAAAGCTATGGATTGTAGAAACAAGATGAATAAAAAATCTTTAAGATGTACACTTGCAATAAAGTTGGTCATAAACCTCTGAATGCAGAAGTAGGATAAACAAGAGCTTTATTAGATGTTATGCATGCAATAAGTTGGGACATAGGGCAAATGAGTACAGAAGTAAAATGTCAAGGTATAATAGGGATAATTCTCAATCCTTTTATGGATACTATTATACTTGTAATAAGTTTGGCCACAAAGCAACTAACTATAGATCAAGGGCAAGAAGAAGTGGAAATGCTCAGCAAACAAAGTGCACCTGTCATGAGTGCAATCAAACAAGGAATTCTTGAAAGAATGTGAAACCCATTGATGTTGCTCTTGTATTTTATCTATTTTCTCTAAACCATCCATTTCTTCTATTAATTAAATAAATTTATATTTATTTAATTAATTCGTTATCTATTTCCTCTAATCTATAATTAAATAATCTTTAAATATTTAATTATCTTCATTCTATCTATTTTAATTAAATAAATCTTATTTATTTAATTAAAATTCCCTTCATAAACCCACTTTCTAATTAATTAAATAAATTTTATTTATTTAATTAATTTCTCTTATCGTTTATCTTCACAAGCCGACATGTGTGGTACTACATCTTTCATTTAATATTTTTCACATGTAGTACTTTTTATGTACACAATCACACATGAGCCTTATCTTCCCTCCACTTGTCATCTATATATTCACCTATGATTATCAATTCATCTCAACCCTTCACATAGCTACTAAATCTCTACCATTGATTGATTTTGGTTGAGGTCTATATAAACACCCTCTCATTCCATACTACAATCATCCATCATTTTCATATAGCGTCTACATTATCATCTTGAGCATATTGAGCACTTTAGCATCCATCTAGCATATTATCATTATCATCCATCCATCATGGCAGCTTTGATCTTCATAATTGTTCATTGTTGAGAAGTAATCCACATCACAAACAAGGAATCATACAACCTAGGTGATCTTGTTCTTGAATTGCATGCTTTTGATTTCACTTGGATTCGATTATTTGATGGTGGTACGATTAGGTTTTCATTTGTAAGCTTGATCTTATTAACCTGATTTTTTACCTATCACATTTTGGCACGCCTGGTGAGACTCATGTCCTTGATTAACTTTGTTGTTTGAAGTTGTTTTTTGTGAAGTTTAGATTTTCTGAGCGCTTACAACAAATCACGGTCACTTTTAAGTGAAAACCAGTCACCTTTAGAACATTTGCATTGCTTTTAAGCTACCAGTAACCGCTTTCAGCACTTTTGGGATCACTTTTAAGCCAACAGTGGAGAAAAAATGAAACTATTTTTTGGAGAAATGGATAATCTTTTAGGACTCCATTTTGAGGGGTAAAACTACCCGGTTTTCGACAATCATGCAGAAATTTTCCCAAATTTGCAATTCCACTAATTTTGCACCCTGAAACTTTCTACCTATCCATCCAATTGAATTCCCGCTTAGGGCATATAAGATTTTGACTATACATAGGTAGCTTCTTTTGAGTTGCTCTTTTCAAAATGATGGTCCCTTCTCTCTTTCTCGAAGTGGTGGTCCCTTCTCTTTTTTTCAAAGTGGTGGTCCTTTCTCTTGGACAAGATTTGCTTGATAGATCATATGATTATCCTCCCTCTTTGGTGGACAAGATTTGTTCAGACATCGTATGATTAGATTTGAAATCTTTTGACTTGCTCAACCGATTTGTACTGATGATAAGACGCATAAATTTTTTTGACCTGGTGGACACACGAAATATTTTTAGTATTAGAGTTGTCTAGTCCTCCCTCTTGACTTGGAAAATATGTTTAGCATTAATTCAAACTGATAATTATGCCGGGGCTTGAATCTGAGGGTTTTCTCGTGTGTGGGGATGGGTGGGGGGTTATGCCTCCTCTCGATATCGCGAGAGCCATATTTGGGTGGGAGCCATTCAACGTAGGTAAGAGATTTATCCCACCATTGATGTTATTATTAATCTACCTCGACTATAACTATTTTGTAAATGGCATCTAACTTGACCTCTGGTCGACTCTCTAGATAAAGAAGAAACCTTTTTCTCCACTGACAACTTTAGATCAATTCATTGATGGTCTATTTTACCTTCCTCCCACCCACCAATTAATCTACCCCCTTTATTATTATCAAGTCACTTTTTGCCTTCACTTCATACGGAAGAATTCACGACCGACTACGATCCTTCACTCCCAACTAGAATAGTACAGGACCAATGACCATCCTTCACTGAACACAGAATCCTGAATGGGTACTCTTTAGCCTTCCTCCTTCACTTCATCCTGAATCCTTCCTCCATCACCTCAGACTTCCGAGCCAGTGACCAATCTTCATAGCCACATACAAAGACTCTGAATCGCCACTTCTATTCTATATGTAATACAACTGATAACCACTGACTAAATTGAAAATTTCTACATGATTGCCAAAAACTGGGTAGTTTTACCCCTCAAAATGGAGTCCTAAAAGATTATCCATTTCTCCAAAAAATAGTTTCATTTTTTCTGCAATTAATTCAATTAATTCTAAAGAAAGAAGTAGGCCTATTCATAGTATGTATATAATCTGGCAATGTGGAAGTGAAGGTTAAGGCCAGTGGAGGTTACTTTATAGTCTGGCAATGTGGAAGTGAAGGTTAAGCGCAGTGGAGGTTACTATATAATCTGGCAATATAATTAATTCAATTAATTAAAGACCAATATCCATTTTGAAATCTTTTCATTTTATAGGGCTGGTACTGTAGACATGATAAGACTTCTACTTCAAATTGGACATGCTAAGACTGCTACTACTTCTGCTACTGCTAACATGATAAGGCTGATACTAACAACATAATTTTTGCAAAGAAAATAAGTATAGATGCACTAAAATGACCTCCTATACCCTCGGGACAACATAATTTTTGTAATATCATTTTGTACAAGACCAAATTATTAGCTCTCCCTCCCCCCTAGTCAAAGCAATCACAAGTGGATGGACCGGGCTGACCTAAGGAAGAATGGTCGAGAAGCAATCTTGTGCACTGGATAGATACCAAAAGTGTTCATATGAACAAATCTAAAGATTCCATGTAGAGATAGATACTCAAGATTGCATAAGAGATAGATACTCAAGATTGCATGTGTTAGACAGATATTAGAAATGTTCATAGGTCAAACAAATATTAGGGGGGGGCCTCAATTGCCACCCAAAATTATAGGGGGGGCCTCAGAGTTTTCACCCCAATTTGTCCTACCTCCCGATTAAAGAAAATAGAGCTTGGGGTCACCTGGGGGCGGACCAGCGAACAAAGCCAATTTTTATCTTTTACCAGGAACCCCGTAATCCCAACCACCCCGGATGGGATCTTCGAGAGAGAGCCGGGGGAATTTACTCAGCCAAACCACCAAACAAGTTCCCTATGGGGGCACCCTCTGCATGCACGGGGGGTAACAACAACCATTGGGAACTTTAGGATCAACGAGTTAACATGCAAGCCACCCAATTAGGATAGTAACAACCGAATGTGGAAATGAAGGATGGAACAAAGGATGAAGGAAGCAAGCCGGGAAGGATGCACACCAAGCATTGATCCATGCAAGGAAGCATTGAAGCAAGGAATCCAACAAGAATGATCAAAGGATGGAGGGAAGTAGGGAATGAAGGAAACAAAGAACGAGGGATGGAAACAAGTAGGGAAGGAAGCACAACCACCAATCTTTTCGCATTGCTTCTGAGCCAACAGTGGTCTCGTCTATCATTGGTTGCATCGCTTTTAATCCAAAACTAGTTGTTTCCAACTGTCTAGGTCACTTCTTGCAATTTAGGATTTTTTTGCTAACATCATATTTTTTGTAGGGATTTTACGCATCTGGTAGGAACAGGTCGCTTTCGAGCATTAATAGTTTGCATCTTGGTTTTTGACATTGCTTTTGAGGAGCAACAGTTCACTTTCGGTAGAATTTGAATCACTTTTGAGAAATAGTCAGTTGCCTCTAGTAATTGTACATCACTTTGAGTTTTATCATTCACAGTTGGGTTTTCTTGGTTATTAATCATTTCTTTGGGCAGCATCTTATCAATTGTCCAAGAAAAGGAGGTTGTGAAACTACTAACATATCTGTTACAGCTTCAATCGGTCCAAGACATTGCATTTTATCACTAATTTAGGAACATTTGGGCTTGGTGCTTAAAAATAATCATTGTTTGCTCCGTGCTTGATTTATCTTTTTTGGATTGCTTGTTGTGCATGTTTGTAACCCAAATTTAATACTAAAAGTATCCTCTCCCTTTGCCTATCAAATGGATCTTGGTATGCGTGAGAAGTGAGTGCCGTGGAGGGGAGTTAGTGCTACCAAGATCCTAAAGCTATCTGATTTGAATAAGTATGGCAAGGGGACTCAAAAAATACAGTCCTTTCCTAGCCTAGGTTGTACAAGTTTGTGATTATTGTGAGTGTGAGTGACTGAAATCACTATTTTCTTGTCAAAAATATAATTCAAACACATCCTTTGACAAACATAGACCACTTGTGAACCATAACTGCTCGCCTTTAGCCAAACCAGATCACCTTTAGCCAAACCAGATTTCCTTTAAACAATAGTAATTTTCTTTTTGCAAAAAATAGATCACTTTTAAATGATAGTCCATCACTTTTGGAAAACTTTGCGTCTCCTTTAAACCAAAACTAATTGCCTCTGGCAAACCTAGTCGCCTCGGGTTAACACTATAGCCTTCCACCTATAACAAAACCAAATCACTTTTGAGCTATTAGTAGTCACTTTTGGCATTTTCTGAGTCACTTCTAAGATATTACCTGTCGCTTCTAGTCAAATATCAGCAATCCATATCCACCCAGCCAAATCAGTTGCATTTTTAGACTTTCTTAGCTCTGTTATCAACTTTCAGACAGTTCTCTGAGCATCTACAGTCACCTAATCATTGTCTCCTATCTTAGGCATATCAATCCATTAGACTTTTAAGCTTTCATCCTTTTGAGATCCCAAAACAGTAACCAACTAGCAAAACCAGCAACCAAACATCATCATTTTTGGCTTTACTTAGCCTAGCAATACTAGCAAACAACATCAACAACCATCTTTTCCCTTGAGTGTGTGAGCTATCTTCTAGGGAAGTTTATCCAACAACAACCAACAACAACAACCAAGTAACCCATTAGCAAACAAAGCAACTAGCAAACTAGCAAAACAAACCAACACCAAATAGTCAACCAACCATCATCTTTTGGGTCTCAACCTTGCTAAACTAGTCCAATTTTTAACATCAACCATCATGCCTCAGACTAGGAGCCAATACAGAGCTAAAATGGAAGTAAAATTATGAGTTGAAATGGAAGCAAAATTGTGAGCTAAAATGGAAGCAAAATTGCGAGCTGAGATGGAAGTGAAAATGCAACAATCTTGATCAATGCCCCTTAAAGATGTGACCCAATTCACAACTGGTATGCCTTCTTACATGTTCATACCTGAAGGATACACCATTGGACCATCATATTCACACCAAGTACAACCTCACCCATTTATAGCAACTTATGAAGAGCAATTCCAAGAGGACTTATCTAAATTGCAAGACACACATGTATGGGATCAAGTTGAGAAGCTTATTTTATCTGATCCAGATTGCCATTTCTTGCAACTAGCCCACATGGGAGCCAAATTACCAAGTGACATTGACATATCCGCTATTCAAAAACATGATCCAAACACTCCCACTGTTGTTGCAAAGGGACCAACCACTATAGCCACACCTTCGCATCCACCTTCCAATCCATATCCCTCATTGCCTACTGCTACACCATCAAACCCACCATGCTCGGAGTACACTCTAGAATTGTTGATAACTCCGACCAATGTACTTCCTTTCCTTTCACAAAATTTGATCTTTCCACCTTTCCATGTTCCACAACACACACCTTCTCCTACCATGACCATATCTCGACCTCAAGTATCACAAGTTGTCCATGTTTCACAAGTCCAAACTCCTCAAATTTCACAAGCCATTCCTATACCGCAAACTCTACAAGTTTCGCAAGCTATCCAAACACCACAAGCCATATAAGTCTCATAGCCATTGCAAACTCCTACCTCTATTGCATCACATGTGGAAGCCACACCCCACACTCATATTCCTATCACCTCTAATATGGTCTCCATGATTTCCACGAATCCATCCCACACACCATATAATCCCATTGTTAGTCTCATTGACATGACTGATCCACCTATTGTATCACAAACTACTCCTAGCACCACTGTCTCTTATGTTGATCAACTTACATCACCCACTCCACCTCCATAGAACCCTTCACAAACCGTCAATCTGTCTTATGCAACCCAAGGATTACCTATTGTCACCCAACACATGACGTATACCAATCCTAATGTCATCCAAAACACCAACCCAAATGTCCATTCCTATTCATCCACCAATCCTTCCACTACTTACCATAATACAAATCCACCTTTCAATCCACAATCATCAACCAATGTCAATCCATCCTCTACTTCCTATGTGATGCAAAATCTTGTAGCTAATCCATCGCAATACACCCAACCACCACTTGTGTCTCAAGGACAGCAATCCTCAAACACATATGTGTCACATACCAATCCTTTGACATATCATGTGAGCATGCAACCTCAACAAATGGTCATATTGTTGTACCTCACACACACGCCCCATTCAAAATGGGGACCCCCTCTTTTTGATTTGGCTTAGAGGTCATTATATCTTTTCATCTCCTTAGTGCTTAAGTGGTCAAAGTGCATTTTGACCTGGATTGAACGATGATATTGAGAAATCACTTCAGGGATCCACTAGGTTGAATCTTTGTATTCCTTTTGAAGGCCTTGAATTGCCCCTTTACGCTAAATTGCTCTTGCTCTGAACTTTGCACTAAATTCCTATCTGTCTGACCTTTGTGCTAGATTGTCTTCCAACCAACCTGGCGCTAAAATCTGTTGTCACCGACTTCAATGCTAATTTCCTCTTTGACCGACTCCTGCACTAGAATCAACGTTCTCTGACTTGTGCTGAATCAAGCAATCACCAATTAAGTCAAACAAACCCAAAATGCCTACAAGTCAGAGGAACCTAAAATGCCTGCAAACTGTGCAAATTGAACTTATGCATTTTAGCACTGAAAATGATCCTGTCCGACCAGGTCCGAGACACCCGATTTCCCCACCAGGTCTGAGCTAAGAGGAAACCGTGCCAAACCCTAAACTGACAGATGTACGCCTGCACATTAATGGTGATTTCGCCAGAAGTTAAAAGGTTCAAATCCTCTGTTTTGAACCATTTGTTTTGCATTCGACAGGATTTCAGAGCTCCATTGAGATTTTAGACTCTTTTGTTGCCGACCCGCCAAAGCTCGAACCCGTGACCATCCTTGTTTGCACAGTCCATATGCGCCTTCATATCCACCAGGTAGGGTTTTGAACTTTGACCTTTGAGCTTTCATTGCAAACATTTAGGGTTTGAATTAATGTGCTTCTTTCTAAATGAGTAATCTTAGGGTTTCTAGCTAGGGTTTGCATTTAAATTGTTCGTTTTCCATTTTAAACCCTCTTAAGATTCCCTGTTGAAAATGGATTGCCATGGGTTGACTAAAGACCAAAACTTAGACAAATTTTGCATAGCTACCTTCAAGTTTTAGTGCTAAAATGAGGTATGACTGACCTGTGAATGAGCCCACTCTTTAGTCAGTTGGAGACCTCTAAAACCCGCGCCACACTTTTAGATTCATTGGGTGCTAAAAACTTCAATCTCTGACCAAAGCTCCCTGTATCGCATTTCTTTGACTTGGTCAGGAGGACCTAAAAACCTCACAAACCTTGAAAGATGTTTTTGTGCCAAAAACCCCTTGCGTTGCCTTTGTGCTAAAAGTCCTCGTCTCTGACTTGGTCAGACACCTCGAATTTCCCCGCCAAGTCTGTGGCATCTCAAAAACCCACTAGAAGCAATACACCAGTTGTGCACTAAAAATGATCTCTTCTGACCTGCATTGTAATACTCTCTCACCGACCTAGTCGGTAGCAACCAAAACTCACGCAAATCAGACCACGCCGAATCTTCCACAAATGTAATACAAAGAATATCGATAGGCTTTGCGCTAAAAACACAACTGACTGACTTGATAACCAATGGAGGTTGGAGACCTCTAAAACCTGCATAGGTTAGTACCAATGAAAATTTGCGCAAAGTGTTTAAAGGCATAAATGGTAGTAAAGCCTTTGGTTGGACTAGCTCGTTTCTCCCGCTGAGGTCGGATGACCCTAATTTCAGCGCTTTTTTGCCTGTAGGTCGGATGACCCTGAAAATAGTGCAAAACATGCAAATGACTAGATTTTCAAAGAATTTTTAAAAGGAAAGGGCCCAAAATGATAGGGTTAATGTTGTAATGCATTGATAATGGTGATTTTCATGAAATTTCTTGCAACATTGAATGTTCCTTTACATGCATTAATGATGATTGTTATAATTGCAATAACTGTTAGATTTTAGATTCTTTAAAAGGGTATGTTAGTGGTACTAGAAGGTTTATTTAAGATCATCTTAGACTTAGAAGTATGTTAAGAGTTTCTCAAGGTATCAAACTTATAAGGTCCGGTCCTGTAGGCTAAATGACTGCTCAGGCCCAAGCTATGAAGTACGAATTCAAAGGAATCCCTCTAGAGACCAAGATTCACTCCAGATGGAGTGATGTGGGAGATATAGACCTAGGTCACATAGACCTAGATGACTTCAGATTGAGGGTATTCGGTCCAAACCCAACTCCTAGGGCTAGAATACTCAGAGATAGTGGCATTTCACAATCTATTGCCTTCCCCACTTTAGTGCAATGTGCAGAGCTAATGGTAACTTGTGCAGATAGATATGATGTAATGACAAGAACAATCCAAACAACCGGTGAGGATATCTTGGCTGATTTAAACCCACCTTCTCTAGCTGAGACCTTCGATATTCCTTGGTACAAGGTTATGACTATGCCAGAAAAAGGATCATAGGATGCTTCTAATAGAGATGTAGAAGGTTGCAGAAAGCACATAAATGACAATTGGGCTAAAAGTAGAAATTCTGCTCTCATCAAACTTCCCTGAATACTATATAGAAGTGATTTCCATGATGAAATTAGACACTTAGTGACCTTCTTGAGCAGGATATATGGACTACGTAGAGTGGTGCAGAGGCACCTACCTAACAGCTGTAACAGCTGGCCTCCATGAGGCAGTTAGTTTGTTATAGGTCTTGTTTATGTTTTCAAGAAGGTCTGATAAGACCAAATGCATGTAATAAGGTCACGCTGATCATGATAAGATCATGCTGACCAGGCTTTTACTATTTTTAGTTAAGTTGTTAGAACAGCTGTCATGCTGTAGGGTCCGGTTGGATCTCCCAGCCGCCTGGAGAGTTCCCAGCCGCTTGGAGTCGGGTCAGTAGTACTCGTAGGAAAATCTACTTAAGGATGAGGATCGGTTGATATTGCATAGACATACAGATAGAGATATCATCGATCATAGTATTGTATCGCATTGAGAAGTCAGATTGCAGAGAGAGACTGATCATTGTAATTGCATCTTTGAAAGCAATAAAGAGATCCTGTTTGTGTTCTTTATCTGGTTGGATTCCATTGTTTAATCGTTTTGCTGATCTGGTGGTTTCATGGACATGCTGATCCATTCCACCGGTTGATTTGTCGAATCGGTGGAATGGTTGTGTACAGTAGATTAGGAGGTAGTTTGTTGTCTGTTCGCATGCAGGTGTGCAGGATCGCGGTTGAGAGGTGTTGAGAAGCCTAGCATCCTCATGTGCTAGGTCGAGCTGATAGAGTTTGGAAGATCACCCTGAGAGTGGATCGGGTCATCCCTGGAGGATCGGCGAAGTGAGATTTCGCTAAGGTTGAAAGTTCGTCAAACGGCTTCATCAGGATATTTCAGTTTATATCCTGCAGTCAGTTTGGACATCGTCATCCGGATAAGTGAAGATGAACATGATGCAGTTGAGTGCATGAAGTGCGAGTTCGTCGGGGTGATCATCGTCAGGAGTTGCCGAAGAGGTGTGCATCGGCATAAGGTGAAGATCGGGTTATGAAACTGTTGAAGTTTACATGTTGCAAGTACATCAGGATGTTGTAAGTCAGATATATACTTAGTGTATATATCGCCGTCAGGATCATCTTCTGTGAGTGCCCATCATCCGCATATCACTAATAGATGCGGGAGTGAAAGTTTAGTTTTTTTGGCTAAGTGTTGAAGAGGTCATCAGGATATTGTGTGACGTCATCGTCATCCGCATATGACGTCAGCGTCATCAAGATATTGAGATATCCCCCCATGCATGTTGATCCTGTTGTCGCTAAGTGGTTAGGTATCGGCGTAGGCAGAAAGTTGTGAAACATCATCAGGAGATGTATCGGCGTAGGCAGAAAGTTGCGAAACATCATCAGGAGGTTTCGAGAGAACAGGATAAATTATATCATGATGCTGTTGCTTGTGTCGTCGGCTAGCGGAGCATCGAAGGGAAGTTGCTGAAGGTGGTCGTCATCAAGATATTTGGAGCAACCAGATATTTGATATCCTGCTGACGAAGGTGGTGTCGCATATCATGATGATGCCGCTAGTGTTTGGCACCCGATGAACAGTGCAACAGGAGGATGTTTGCGCCCGTTGAGTATCATGATGATGATGATAGGCGACAGGCGGAGGAGGTGAATAGTAGTCGGCAGGAGGATAATTGTGATTGTCCGAAATATGATGATGCTGTTGGTGTTTACAGGAAATATGATGATGATGCTGAGCCGATAGGGATTTTTATCATGCTGTTTGTAATGTTGGCAGCTCCTTCCTGTTAGTTAGCTTCCGTTGCGTTTCACTCTGCATCATAGAGCCTCCACTTTTGAAGACTGGATGTTTGTCATTATCATTGAGATATTGAAAGGGACTAATTTCCACTGGGCCTAGATCCTCAGCGACAACATTCATGAGGCCTTCAGTAATTTCAAAGACAAAAGGTACTTTAGATGGACATCCTATATTGTTTATGCATTGGTGAGAAGAAATCACTACATTAGGCTGTCCAAAATTGGAGAAGTTGGGAATAATGAGCAAACTCAGATAAAGGTGTATGAATGCTACCCGCAGCTGACCTCTTCTCAATCATTGATACATTTCAAAAGGGTAAATGTGCATTCACGATGTATATAGCCAGAATGTTGCAAGGTAACACAACCTTGAGGATTTCCACTAAGCCCATGAATGAAATAACCAAATATGGTAGATGGTACATCTAGTTTGAGAAATTCATATATTTAAGGGTACAAGGCTTCACTAGGATGGCTTACCAACTTCTTAGGTATCCCGATGACAAGACAGTACTTCTGGAGTTGTCTAGACAATTAATACCCTGTGCTGAGAAGATCAAACACTTGCACAAAACTAATGTGCAGTTTCCTATCAAGTTTGGCAAGGGAATGTATGCATGCCCTTCTTTGGCATCAGTAGAACATTCTAATAAAAATCTTCAGCTCCTCAACTTACACTACTACAATGCAAGGGATCATTTTGACCTGAATAAGGTGATGGAAAGATTCGTAAGCAAGAAGCTCTTCCACAAGATACACATTGAGGATTTTTGGGCCAATTGCCTCGATGATTATGAGATCATGAAGAGAGCACATTCGAGGCTACCTTTGGATTTTGTTAAGAAGTTTATATTATGGCAGTGCCAGACCAGCTACAAGATGATGAAAATGTTATGGTCAGGGGACCATGGGAGGCTCGGTACCATCAACCTATTCCATTGCCAAATTGGGCAAATGCAGAGGAGAGCTCCCTAGATATTGTTATGAGGGAACCTATTACATTAAGTAAGGCCTGGGTAAGAGGTTAGGTGTATACTCTAGAAGAATAGGGAGTTCAGCTCACTTATAAAGCATTGGAATCAGATAAAGACTCCAGGGTAGAAGAGCATGAGCCAATTAATGTCATAGATGAAGCAGAGCCAGCTGAGAGACAGAAGTTAGACAGTGAAGAATATGCATCTCTGGCTGGAAAAGAAAAGAAGATGAAGAAGCCATTTGCAAGATCTCAAAAGAAAGATCAACCTCCTTCTACCAGGACAAGAGCCTCCAAGAAAAGAGATATGCCAAGTGGTCCTGGAGAAAGCTCTAAGGCGAAGAAGGCAAAAGTACAAGAAGTTAGTAAGGAGGATACTACAACCAAGAAGGATTCTAGCCCTCCAACTACCCAGTCTCCTACTACCCAAAGTGTGGGCACCACTACCACAACCCCTACCACTTCTCCTTCCATCACTCCTTCCTCTGCTGCATCCACTTCACCCATAACCTTAGCTTCCATAACTCAAGAAACATCTCCTGCCACCTCTCTTACCACTGCCATTTCAACTACTTCTTGCTCATTTGTAATTTCTTCCAACACCTCTAGCAGCCCTATTTCTTCCACTGTCACTATTTCATGCCCTTCCACTATCACTACACTTACATCTTCTACTTCTTCCACTCAATTACCGTTACCACTTCCTCCCATTTCTACCATCCTTTCACCTCCCCTTACTCTACCTTCACTATCCTTTCCTTCACCTCTTGTCATTTCTTCCTCCTTATCCTCGGTCTTGGCTAACCTAACACAAGTTAATGCGCCTTCCCTAGCCATATCTTCTGTTGTCCCTATTTCACAAATGCCTACAGATTCTTTGGCAATGTCACTACTGCCTGGGATCGAGAAAGTATGTGCAGAGTTGGGGTTGCATGAGCCTGAAATCACACTTGAGGAGGAAAAGGATGTATTGGCTGAAGTAACTGATAAAGACTTCCATGAACCTTCAGGCAATGTTGAAGTTATTGGTGTATTTAATAGCCCTCCAGACAAAGGTCAAATGAAGGAAGTTTTCAGGTCGGCTTAAGAAAATGTAATGGCAAATCTAGAAAACTTGGCCCAAGAAGAAGACAAAGAAGAAGAGATAAGCCCATAGAAGAATGAAAAACTAGAGCAAGGATAGAAATCTCCCAAAGAGATGGTTGTAATTGATAAGGATGGAGCCACTGAATTGAATAAATCTCCTACACCTGAATGGCTACAAAATAGAATGACATATCCTGAGCCGCAAGTGGAAGTGATGCAGCTTGATTTGAGCACAATTCTCTCACAAGCTCGGAAGCATAAGAAACAAAAGAAGGCTAAGATACAGTCTAGAATCTATAAAGATGAGTCAGGTTTGAAAATTACAGAAATAGCACTCCCGCCGGCTGACACAACAAAAGATCAAGTCAGGGTGGAAGATTACATAATATCTACAGTTGATCTGGGACCAGCCACTCATGCTCAAATAGTGGATGATTTTAAGGACTCAGTCAAGTCAATTTTGGAATAATTGGACAAGGATGAGATGTCCAAGAAGGACTTGAAGCAGCAAAATGAAGAACTTCGTGCATGCCTTCATTTTTTGGTGAAGCCAGTAGATGCAAGGGGCGATATAAGGATGATACCTACTTTCCTATCTACTAATGAAATGGCCAAATTGGGTGAGGTCAGATCCAAATCCCAAGGTACGGAAAATTGGTTGTTAAAGGTTTTGATATGGGATGTGAAACCATTAGTACCTCTGCTCAAGCGCACAAGAAGTTAGTAGAATTGTATAAGAAGTGGAAAGACTTGTGCGAAGAGTGTGACACCTTTGACGAATATTATTCTCTTATGTATCTCAGATAAAGAGCATCAGGGAAATGCCTGTCCAAACCCTAGTCGTAGAGAACATTTTCACTGGGAATTAGATGCCAAAGGCCATTGAATGGTATCAACAGTTGTTTTTGAGGAAAGAAACTTTTGAACACATAAAAGAAGCATATAAACTAGCTGATGAGGAGCTTAGATCAATCATATATGATACCAATGACTCTTTAAAGGATTGCCGGGAAGCATCCTACGATGATTATGCCCCATTTGATATCGAGAAGTGTAAAGATAAGTTGCATAAGGTGATTTTTGAAGATGTCATGCTTAGTATGGAGGAAAGGTTAGACAAGGCAAGTGACCTCAGAGCTAAATTTAAGGCATTTCAAAAGGTAGGAGCAGAGATAGAGAAAATACATAGTAAATTCAGTTAGGAACTAGAGGTGTTTGACTACCAGATAAACCATTTAAAGGATCCAGATCCGTCTGAGATTAATCCTGCACTTGACGCGTGGCTAACTTATCGCAACAAGCCTGCTAGTGAAGACAAAATTGACTTAGATAAAGAATCTTGATATTATTTTGAATATTCTAAGGATGTAATCCCATCATAATTGTAAATTGTTGTATTCAGGGCAGCATGTGACTCTATTTTGTTTTTTTCTTGCTTCTAAAATATTCTTTTCTACTAATATATTGAGTTGGCTAGTCAAATTGACTAGATTCAATGTATCTGGGGGCTATTTTTCATCTTTTTCATAGAAGACAAAATGTAATCTAAGAAATGATGTGAGCTGTTATAATTGTCTCTATTGATGTAATCTGGACCGTTAGTGTCGAGTTAATCTCCACCGTTCATTTGAAAACTCGGTATGCTACTTTTCTATATAAAGGGTTTCCATTTCTTTTGTTTGTAAGAGAGATTTGATACCGAATTGTTGACTCTGCCAATTGAAGTAATATAAATCAAGTTTTTGCAGTAATTCTAAGAATTTGTATCTTGTGTTGACTCATTTTGGTTTTCAAGGTTCACTTCTTGCTCTCCCATAGTTAGTTAGTTGTGCTTTGTAATGTTCATGGTTTGTTGAAGTTTCTGATAAATACTCTAAGTCCATACTTTTAGTTGTTTACTGATGGTAAATAACTGTGTAAAGTTATCCTGGACTGATTATTTGTGCTAAAGTTTAATTGTATTTCACAAGTTAACTTGCACCATTTATTGGGTATTTAACAAATGAATGTGATCTAAAAATCTATTGACTTCCATTGAAGATAGCACCATTTTCTGCAGCACTGTAACACCCATTTCAGTTTGGTAACTCAAGAAGCTGGTTAAAATTTTTAGAGTATTTGCTTCCCCAAACCTGAAGATTTGCAGATTGCATGTAAGACCCCTTGTAGGCACAGCTAGAACATACCAATTGAGAAAATCCAAGCAAGCTAAGACCTAGTTTGTATTATCCTTGGAGTAGTCTTACCTAGGGTAGGATACTTTTTAAGAGAGGTGTGAAACCAACAATCACACTTGCGTTGCTGCGTGCTAAAACCACCATCAATAGAATTGGCTCTAGAAGGAGGGCCCCTATTTTCCCCTCTACTTAAAAATTGGCAAGTCTGGGGACTAGATAGAGACACACTAGATCTAGCTCAACTGGAGAAGAGTTGATGTCCCTGACGGAATTTAGATGAATAAGAAGGGATCAAGGAATACCCAGAGCTCCAAGAGCTCAGTCAGCCCCTAGGAACATAGCTGCAGCTCCCTTTAATCCTCCGGCCTTCTTTGTAGGGAATAACTAGTCTCCTTTTCTATTCAACGATTACCATGATATGCCAAAGAACCCAGATAAGTTCTATTCAAAGTTTAGAGTGAATGATCTAGATAGGACTACAGATGAGCACATTAAAATCTTTGAAGCTAACATGTTCATGTTACAAGTACATTATGAGGATGTTATATGTAGGTTGTTCCCTTATTCTCTGCAGGATGAAGCTTACTACTAGTTTGCTAACCTCCCTGCAGCATCCATAAATTCACGGTGGAATCTGAAGACTACATTTCTGGATAGGTTCCGTATGCCTACCACCCCAGCTGACCTTTATCGATCCTTTGTAGAAATCTGTCGAGGTGAAGGGGAGATGATAAGTTCCTTTAACAACAAATTCTAGAAAGCTTACAGTTGTTTGCAAGCTCCTTACGCTGTAGAACAAGCTGCTGCCCTACCCATTTACTATGCTTCCCTGGATTAACTTACCTCCATGTTCGCAAGAAGAGCTGAGCCAATACATACTACTTTAGCTCAAGCATATTCTGCTGCTATCACTGTGAGTATCCAACTAGGACAAATAGCCTCTAGTCCATTGAACCATATGGGACCCATTGCCATGCCAAATCAAATACCTATGATAAATCATGCATTAGCTAATCATACTCCTGTGATGAATCCAGTTCCAAACCCAGCTGCAACACAAGCTTTAGTGATCCACCCAGGCAATCCAGTAGCTAAAATGCCTCCAGCACAAATGCCTTTCCTATAGTCTTTAGAAATAGCCCAAGCCAAAGAAGACAGAGATGATATCAAAGAACTAGTTGAGCAAATGAAGAAGCTTATTGCTGAGGTTACCCACCTCAAGAACTAGAATGCCTATCTGCAGCAAAGGGGACAGAATCAGCAATATTTTCAGAATCAGCAGTACTCTCAGAATCAAAATCAGAACCAGTTCCCAAATAAGAATCAGTATCAAAATTAGAACTTTCAACAGCATCCAAACTGATCCTAGAACACTAGGCCGAACAATGGGGGGTACCATCACCCTTGGAAAATCAGAACAATTATAACAGGCCCCTGGGTCATGTGATGTTAGCTGAAGCAACTTTATCCACTTGGTGTACACTGCATAACACAAATGCTCACTCTGAACTAGACTGCTCAGAATTTCAGATTGCATCCAGTATCTTCCAGATGGAAATCCAAAATACTAAAACTTAGGAAACTCCACCTATGGGGTATGAAATCGTTCCTTCTCAAAGGTATGACACTGCTCTAGTTCTTGATAGTTATACATTTCCATTCCAAGAGGATAATCAACCTGAGGAAGAAGAGTCTGAAGAAGTTAATGAATATCAGTAGTACAATAAGACTCCTTACAACCTGAGAAGTAGCAAGCCCAAAGGCCCTTTCACCACCTCCATCCCACCAAATAGCTATCATATTCCACCTGACCCAAAAGCTACCAATAACCCTAAACCCCTGAAAGTTCCCCATCAATCAGTATATCAGGGCGCTACTGCTGCACAAAATTCTCAAAGATCCAACATAGTGAAGATGGGGCAATATGTGGCTGAGAAACTTAAGAAAATGAAGGTCAGTCTTTCTGTGTATGAGTTACTTAAAATACCTGAGGTTAGGACATCTTTTTTCCAAGATATGGGTGCTGTAACCAAAATCAATTATGTACCAAAGGAGAATACCACCAAGGATAACATTGATAAAGGGAAAGAAAGAATACATGTGACTGATGTGGAACAAAAGATGACACTATATAAAGAGAAGAGGGAAAGTCCCCCTTTCCTCTTGACACTTAGAATCTTTAATAAGAACCTTCATAATTGTTTAGTAGATTATGGTGCTTCCACGAATGTAATGCCATTATCAGTCTATAAAGCACTTGGGCTCACTCCAGCCAAGTCTTCCAGAAAGGTGACACAACTGGATAAGACTGAAGTGAATGTAGTAGGTGAATTAAATAAGATACACATGTAGCTAGATTTTGATCCTAGGGTATAGCAGTATATAGATATTTAAGTGGTGGACATTCTGGATCAATATGGCATGCTTATGAGTAGAGATTGGTCTAGGACTTTGAACGGTTATATGGCAACTAACTTTTCTCATATGCGGCTACCATGGAAAGGGTTGGCCAATCAGATACGTATTGAAAGAGAACCCAGGATGAAGCATATGATCATAGAGTACAATCAACCTAACGAGATTCTATTCTCAGAAGTTGATTTGGGAGTTTATCTTCCACACATTAGTCAGTTAGAAGAAGTCCTTATGTTGAGCTTCCTAAGACCCTCTAAACCACTTATAGATAGACTGGAAAGTATAGAAGCATATGTTCAATCAGATTTAGGAGACTATTCAGAAGAAGATGAACCCAGGATATTTGAAGGATTCTGATATTTCATAGCCAGATTTGCTGAAGATCAAACTGCTATTGGAAAACAAGTTCAAATGGAAGAGTTATTATTGACCAATTGGTGCCACATACATGACACATCACATTCTGAATTCACTTGCCAGCTGTGTCAAGAAGCAGTAAAACAAGTACAAAGACAACTGAAGATCCCCATAATTCTGAAGGAGGCACCAGCTATTGAAAAGAAGGAAGAACTCAAGCCTCTGCTTGATGAGAAGAAATCAGTAAAATAGACTAATAACAGCAAAGATTTTCACTTATGGACCTTAAGATTTGATGGCTCAAGATGCAGATAGGGGTCTGGTGCAGGGGTCGAATTAATTAACCCCACTAGGAGCTCATATTTGGCATCACAAAGGCTGCAGTTTCCATGCACAAACAACATCATTGAATACGAAGCATTAGTGCAAGGGTTACCGCTAGCACTTTAGAAGAAGGTCAAAATTATCCAGGTGTTTGGCGATTTTGAACTAGTGGTGAGACAAGTAAGAAAGCAATACTCATGCAATGATAAGAGGCTAAATAGGTACATGAATAGAGTTTGGGATTTGATAGAATGCTTTGACGGTTTTAACATCCAAATGATCCCAAGGAGGTAGAATCATGTTGCAAATGCCCTAGCTCAGACAACAAGTACATTAGAGCCAACATCTATGGCAGGATTAAAAAAGTTTTCTGTTGAATTTATCGCTACCCCGTCTGTACCAGATAATGTTACCAATTTCCAAGTTTTTGAGGATGATCAGCATATAGTTAACTTCCTTACTTCTTCTGATGTTTTCACTGCCCAGATAATAGATGAAGAAGAACTGGAGCCTACTGAAATGGATTTAGGAGTACTAAATCTAAAAACCAATACGATTCCACAGGGAATGGTAGAATTGGAAAGATTGTTTGATGTAGAAAATTTGGGAACCCAAAGGCAATAAGGAGAATCTCCAGGAGGAAAGTATGAACCGTTTAATTTGGGAAGAGAAGAAAATGTTAAGAATGTGTTCATTGGGAAAGCTAGTACTAAAGAAGAAAGGATAGGAATCATACATGCATTAAGAGATTACCATGAGGTTATAGCATGGAGTTATGAAGATCTAAAGACATATGATACCTCGATTATCACGCACACCATCCCATTGAAGCCAAGAGCAAAGCCATTCAGACAAAAGCAGCGGACAGTGAATGCTCTACTGGAACCATTGATTTTCAAAGAAGTTCAGAAGTTGTTGTTAGCAAGAATAATATTTCCAGTCAGACATTCCACATGGGTGGCAAATTTAGTTCTAGTCTGAAAGAAAAATGGAGAAATCAGGCTTTGTGTTGACTTCTATAACTTAAACAGAGCATCTAAAAAGGATAATTACCCACTTCCCTCTTTGTACGAAGTATTACAGATTGTTAATGGGTCCCAAATGATGTCATTCTTGGATGGATATTCTAGTTATAACCAAGTGATGGTAGAATATGAAGACAGATTGAAGACGTCCTTCACCTGCAAATGGGGCATCTATGCATATCGCCACATGCCATTTGGTTTAATCAACGCTGGTGCAACTTTTCAGCGTGCAATGGATGTTGCTTTTAAAGGATTAGTTGGAAAATGTATTATCATCTACATGGACGACCTCACAGTATTTTCAAAAAGGCGAGAGGATCATGTAGCAGATTTGAGAAAGGTGTTGCAGCGATGCAAGGATTATGGTATATCACTTAATCCCAAGAAGTGCATTTTTGGAGTAACTGAGGGGAAGTTGCTGGGACATGTAATATCCAAACAAGGAATATGTATCGACCCAGACCGGATCCAAGAAATACTCAAAGTACCTCCCCCAACCAGCAAGAAGGAACTTAAGTCATACTTTTGTAAGATCAATTTTGTACGTATATTCATCACGGGGTTTGCCGAGATTGTCTAACCTCTCAATGCCATGCTGAAGAAGGATGCTAAAATGGATTGGACTCCAGAAGCCAAGGCTACCTTCGTAGAAATTAAACAAGCTATAGCCAATGCACCTATCTTGGTGAGTCCCGATTACACTTTGCCATTTCAGATATACTTGTTTACTTCCGAGCATACATGTGCTGCAATGTTGATGCAGAAGAGATCAATCGAAGATGAAAGGCCCATCGCTTTCATGAGCACCCCATTGAAAGATGCAGAGCTAAGATATCCAAATGTGGAAAAATAAGCATACACTCTGGTAAAGGTAGTTAAGAAATTTCATCACTACATTTTAAGAAGTCAAGTAATTGCCATAGTCCCAGATGCAGCAGTCAAAGCATTGCTGATGCAAAGTGAATTAGGAGAAATAAGAGGGAAGTGGGTGACCATACTGCAAGAGTTTGACATAGATATTTAGCCTATGAAATTGGTAAGAGGTCAGGCCCTGACTAGAACAATGGCTGAAGTGGGACCAGACCTAGTTTCCCAGCAGTACCTATTAGAGGACATGTCAAAAGATGAGTGGTACATAGATATCATATTTTATTTTCTCAATTAGTGTTGTCCACCACAGCTGAATTCAGTCCAAAGGAGAGCACTCAAACTAAAAATTAGAAATTACATGATAAAAGGTTCATTCCTTTACAAGAAGAATCATGAAGGCATCTATCTTAGGTGCTTGGACAAGTCAGAGGTCAATCAAGTATTAACCAATTTTCATGAGAGGTTTGGGACAGGTCATGGGTCAGCACACTCAACAGCTAATTAGGTTCTTCGTGCTAGATATTACTGGCCAACTTTGTTGAAAGACACATATTCACATGTAAGAACTTGTCATATATGCCAGACTGCTGCACACAGAGAGTGACATGCAGCCATGCCCTTGCGACTAGTGGTGGAGGTAAGACCATTTGCTCAGTGGGGCCTCGATTTATTGGTATGATCAATCTGTCTTCCTCTATAAGCCACAGGTATATTCTAACCGCTATTGATTACTGCACTCGATGATCTGAAGTGATAGCTTGTAAGCAATGCACCACATAGGTAGTTACTGAATTTGTTGAAAAGCATATTATCACTAGATTTGGTTGTCCATTTACTTTGGTATGTGATAATGGCCCTGCCTTTTCATCATTATGTTTTTCTAACTGGGCATTTGATTATGGGATTACTCTCAAGTTCACTTCCAATTACTATCCACAAGAGAATGGGGTAGCTGAATCAACGAACAAAAATCTGCTTGAGGCCATTAAGAGACTATTGGACAAAAACCCCTGAGACTGGCATACTCAGCTTAGGTTTGCCTTATGGGCTAATAGAATCCAACATAAAGCAACCCTGAACACCTCACCTTATCACCTAGTCTATGGGATTGAACCCATCTTTCTCATCTAGTTGAGGATCCTGGTGCTACAATTCATGCAAGATTACCTTAAAACTAATGATCAATTCTCCTCTAGGTTGGCCCAATTACTACACCTTGAAGAGAAACGTGATGCTACTATCAAAAACTTTGCTAAACATCAAGAAGTCGTAAAATGATGGTTCAACAAAAGAGCTAAAATCAAAGCCTTCCGCATTTCTAATTTGGTCCTATGCTAGGATAAAGTGCATGAAAAGAAAGGAGAACATGGTAAGTTTGATAAACTTTGGTTGGGTCCCTATCAGATCTATGAGATCCTTGGAGACAACACGTACCAACTCAAGAGCCTTATTGGTGAGGAGCTACCATTACCTATCAATGGCCAGTTCCTAAAGCACTACTTCTAGGCCTAAGAGGCAGTCATGCCTCATTTTAGTGTACATAGTTAGGGGTTTTGTTTTCTTTAGTTAGTTTAGTTTCCCTTTTGGTTTTGCTTGTTGCGCTTGCTTTTTCGCAGGGTCTTTGTTTTTGATGTGGTGGCAGTTGTGTAGACCCGCAAGTGCTTCTTTGATGGGTGACTAGTCGTGAGTCTTCCTTCGAGAAGCCAAAGTTTCCACTTGGTTCTGCTGTGGGTTCCATTGTTATACCAGGGAGTATGGTGTTTGTTCATTGGAAATGAGTCATTAGTTGGTGCACCTGAAGTATTTTCTAACCATATATCTATCACACTTTAAATAATCCTGAAGTAGCTAGGTGAGTCTAGGTGATCTTGTGTCAAGTAAAAGGGTTGATTTCTTCTTCTACCACATGCACTATCAATTAAGAAAGAAGGTAAGTGACACTAAGTGATACTAAGCCTATATTGGGTAAAAACAAAAGATGTTTTCCAACA
This sequence comes from Cunninghamia lanceolata, assembly GCA_027924645.1. NCBI lineage: Eukaryota > Viridiplantae > Streptophyta > Pinopsida > Cupressales > Cupressaceae > Cunninghamia > Cunninghamia lanceolata. The sequence continues at coordinate 7,532,330 of BSBN01000567.1, forward strand.
CCAGACCCACTACAGTGCAATGTCAAGAAACTACCAATTGCAAATATTTACAAAAGGTACTATCCATAAATGAGTACCATCAAATTCCATCATACCAAAAAACATTATCTGTCATTTGTTCTTCTCAAGGCTCATTACATCTTAATATTTGAGCACTACTTGGTGGTAGAATAGTCTCAACTTTCTAGCTTGTCTCACGGGATCTTGGATGAATTTAGTTGCCAAAGGATGGGAATGAATACAATTGCACACACTCAAGTTTTCAGGATGTGGAGGGTTGCACTAGTTAGTGATCTTAGATTCTTTGATAAGGTACCTTGCTTTTTCATTTAATATGTGGGGAACATAGAGATTCTGAGTTTAAACTGAACATTTATCATTGGAATGCTCGGGAGCATTTCCCAGTAGAGTCGCCATTTGTTGTGCCTCACACACATGCTCCATTCAAAATGGGGACCCCCTCTTTTGATTTGGCTTAGAGGTCATTATATCTTTTCATCTCCTTAGTGGTTAAGTGGTCAAAGTGGATTTTGACCTGGATTGAACGATGATATTGAGAAATCACTTCAAGGATCTGCTAGGTTGAATCTTTGTATTCCTTTTGAAGGCCTTGAATTGCCCCTTTGTGCCAAATTGCTCTTGCTCTGACCATTGCACTAAATTCCTATCTGTCCAACCTTTGCATTAGATTGTCTTCCAACCGACCTGGTGCTAAAATCTGTTGTTGCCGACTTCAGTGCTAATTTCCTCTCTGACAGACTCCTGCGCTAGAATCAACGTTCTCTGACTTGCACTGAATCAAGCGATCACTAATTAAGTCAAACAAACCCAAAATACCTGCAAGTCAGAGGAACCTAAAATGCCTGCAAACTGTGCAAATTGAACTTATGCATTTTAGCACTGAAAATGATCTTGTCCGACCAGGTCCAATGCACCTGATTTCCCCGCCAGGTCTGAGCTAAGAGGAAACTGTGCCAAACCCTAAACTGACAGACGTATGCCTGCACATTAATGGTGATTTCACTAGAAGTTAAAAGGGGCAAATCCCTCATTTTGAACCATTTGTTTTGCATTCGATAGGATTTCAGAGCTCTGTTGAGATTTTAGACTCTTTTGCTGCTAACCCGCCAAAGCTTGAACCCGCGACCATCCCTTTTTGTACAGTCCAGATGCACCTTCATATTCACCAGGTAAGGTTTTAAAATTTGACCTCTGAGCTTTCACTACAAACATTTAGGGTTTGAATTAATGTGCTTATTTCTAAATGAGTAATCTTAGGGTTTCTAGATAGGGTTTGATGTAAATTGTTCATTTTCCATTTTAAACACTGTTAAGATTCCCTGTTGAAAACGGATTGCCATGGGTTGACTAAAGACCAAAACTTAGACAAATTTCCCATAGATACCTTTGAGTTTTAGCGCTAAAATGAGGTCTGACCGACCTATGAATGAGCCCACTCTTTAGTCAGTCAGAGACCTCTACAACCCGCGCTGCACTTTCAGATTCATTAGGCGCTAAAAACTTCAATCTCCGACCAAAGCTCCCTGTGTCGCATTTCTTTGACTTGGTCGGGAGGACCTAAAAACCCTGCAAACCTTGAAAGATGTTTTTGCACTGAAAACCCCTTGCACTGACTTTGCGCTAAAAGTCCTTGTCTCCAACTTGGTCAGACACCTCGAATTTCCCTACCAAGTCTGTGGCATCTCAAAAACCTGCTAGAAGCAATACACTAGTTGTGCGCTAAAAATGATCTCTTCAGACCTGCACTACAATACTCTCTCACTGACCTGGTCGATAGCAACCAAAACTCACGCAAATCGAAACATGCCAAATCCCATGCAAATGTAATACAAAGAATATTGATAGGCTTTGCGCTAAAAACACAACCGACTAACTTGACAACCAATGGAGGTTGGAGACCTCTAAAACCTGCACAGGTTGGTACCCATCAAAATCCGCACAAAGCATTTAAAGGCATAAATGGTAGTAAAGCCTTTGGTCGGACTAGCTCGTTTCTCCCGCTAAAGTCAGATGACCCTGATTTCAGCACTTTTCTGCCTGCAGGTCGGATGACCCTAAAAATAACGTAAAACATGCAAATGACTGGATTTTCAAAGAATTTTTAAAGGGAAAGGGCCCAAAATGATAGGGTTAAAGTTGTAATGCATTGATAATGGTGATTTTCATGAAATTTCTTGCAACATTGAATGTTCCTTCTCATGCATTAATGATGATTGTTATAATTGCAATAACTATTAGATTTTAGATTCTTTAAAAGGGTATGTTAGTGGTACTAGCAGGTTTATTTAAGATCATCTTAGACTTAGGAGTATGTTAAGAGTTTCTCAAGGTATCAAACTTATAAGGTCTGGTCCTGTAGACTAAACGACTGCTCGGGCCCAAGCTATCAAGTATGAATTTAAAGGAATCCCTCCACAAACCAAGATTCACTCTGGATGGAGTGATGTGGGAGATACAGACCTAGGTCACATAGACTTAGATGACTTTAGATTGAGGGTATTTGGTCCAAACCCAACACCTAGGGCTAGAATACTCAGAGATAGTGGCATTTCACAAGCTACTGCCTTCCCCACTTTAGTGCAATGTGCAGAGCTAATGGCAACTTGTGCAAATAGATATGATGTAATGAAAATAACAATCCAAACAACTGGTGCGGATTTCTTAGCTGATTTATTCCCACCTTCTCTAGCTGAGACCTTCAATATTCCTTGGCACAAGGTTATGACTATGCCAGACAAAAAAGGATCATAGGATGCTTATAACAAAGATGTAGAAGGCTACATAAAGCACATAAATGACAATTGGGCCAAAAACAAAAATTCTACTCTCATCAAACTTCCCTGAATACTATACAGAAGTGATTTCCATGATGAAATTGGAGACTTAGTGACCTTCTTAAGTAGGATATATGGACTACGTAGAGCCTCCACTTTTGAAGACTGGATGTTTGTCATTATCATTAAGATATTGAAAGGGACTAAGTTCCACTGGGCCCAGATCCTCAACGACAACATTCATGAGGCCTTTAGTAATTTCAAAGACAAAAGGTACTTCAGATGGACATCCTATATTGTTTATGCATTGGTGAGAAGAAATCACTACGTTGGGCTGTCCAAAATTGGAGAAGTTCAGAATAATGAGCAAACTCAGATAAAGGTGTATGAATGCTACCTGCAGCTGACCTCTTCTCAATCATTGATACATTTCAAAAGGGTAAATGATGCGTTCACGATGTATATAGCTAGAAAGATGCAAGGTAACACAACCTTGAGGATTTCCACTGAGCCCATGAATGAAATAACCAAATATGGCAGATGGTACATCCAGTTTGAGAAATTCACATATTTAAGGGTATAAGGCTTCACTGGGATGGTTTACCAACTTCCTAGGTATCCCGATGACAAGACAATACTTCTGGAGCTGTCTAGACAGTTAATACCCTATGCTGAGAAGCTCAAACACTTGCACAGAACTAATGTACAATTTCCTATCAAGTTTGGCAAGGGAATGTATGTATGCCCTTCTTTGGCATCAGCAGAACATGCTGATAAATAGATTCAGCTCCTCAACTTACACTACTACAATACAAGGGATCATTTTGACCTGAATAAGGTGATGGAAAGATTCATAAGAAAGAATCTCTTCCACAAGATACATATTGAAGATTTTTGGGCAAATTGCCCCGATGATTATGAGATCATGAAGAGAGCACATTAGAGGCTGCCTCTGGATTTTGTTAAGAAGTTTCATATTATGGCAGTGCCAGACCAGCTGCAAGAGATGATGAAAATGTTATGGTTAGGGGACCATGGGAGGCTCAGTGCCATCAACCTATTCCATTGCCAAATTGGGCAAATGCAGAGGAGAGCTCCCTGGATATTGTTATGAGGGAACCTATCAGATTAAATAAGGCCTGGGTAAGAGGTCAGGTGGCTTCTCTAGAACAATAGGGTGTTTAGCTCACTTATATAGCATTCGAATCAGATAAAGACTCTGAGGTAGAAGAGGATGAGCCAATTAATGTCACAGATGAAGCAGAGCCAGCTGAGAGACAGAAGTCAGACAGTGAAGAACATGCATTTCTAGCTGAAAAAGCAAAGAAGATGAAGAAGCCATTTGCAAGATCTCCTGAAAAGAAAGATTTGTTGCAAGTATGAGCCTAACTGGTGTTGTCATTGATGTCAACATACTCTTGTTGCATTGATGATAAGGATTGGATGAGCTGTGTGTTGAGGATATTGAGAAAACTAGTCCTAATCAAAAATAGAGAAGAACAATCAAGACAGTGAGGTAAAGATCCTAGTTAAGATGAAGATCAGAGGGTGCGCTTCAAAGGGTTTGTATATATGTGTCTTAAGATGATCTAGTAAATATTTCGAAGGTCCGCATGAAGACCTAAAGAAGTTATAGCCACTTAAGTAAAACCAGTTCCAACAGGTGTTCAGAGGTGACAAAGTGATACAGATAGGTTCAGTGAGATCCAGAAATGCAATATCTTATTCTATGGATTTGATGGAGTGTTTAGGAAGTCAATGTGAAGTGACAACTCAATTGGTTCATGGTCTGGAGGTCCACAAGAATCTATTCCAATATGACAGTGATGACAGACTGTGTTCTTGAGGTTTCAGATAAAGGAGAGAATGATTTCAGTAAACAAAAGTAGTGTGGATGTTCTTGATGTCTTAGGCAAGCTTGTGGAGGTCTTTGGATTGTATCCAATTCATGTTGATGGTACGCATTGAAGATTGAGCTCACAATTAAAGATTTACTTCTGGATGATGATGTTCTTCTTTAGTCTGACCGATCGGATGAGTTACACATCTTCCAGATGATTTGGAAGGTGTCCTGTGAAGAATAGTGTGTTCCCAAAGAAAGATTGAAGTCTCAGATCTATGTAGCCGATAGCGTGTTGATCCACGTGAAGTCTTTTTGTAATAAGTCATGTTGTATTTATGTACTTGCTCTATAATGTATGCTGACTTGGATGATAATTCCTAAGTCGATGTCTTGTATAAATAAGGAGTTGTAAAGTCATTTCAAAGTGTGTTTAGGGATGAGATGAGTGAGTGGTAGAGAAGTGTGAAAAGCAGAGCAGAAGTATTGGGCTTAAATGGAACTGACTCAAGCATGGTGAAGATGCTATTATTCAGTTCAAGTATGCAATACTTATTATTTTGTAGACAGTGTGTCTCCTGTAGGCAGTGGGCCTCTTCTGAGTAGTGTGCTTGGGCAGTGAGCCCTAATTGGAATGTGGCATTTTATTCTTTCTATTCTTCTAACAGAGAATACAATCTTGGGTTAGTCACCCCGTGGTTTTTCCCTTAACTAGGTTTTCCATGTCAAAAAGCTTGGTGTCATATGTGTTACTGTGTTTCTGCTCTTGAATTGTTGCATTACATTTCTATGATTGATTTATTATTATGCGACTAAATTAAGAAGAGAATTTAAGTGATTAATTGAAGAAAGTTTTGACAACTGATTCACCCCCCCTCTCAGTTGTCTATCCTTAATCTAACAATTGGTATTAGAGCTAAGTTCCTCTAAAAGAGCTTAATCGCTTGAGGAGATCTAGGATGTCGTCCTACAAGAAGGATAGTCTGAGGTTTGATGGAACAAATTTCACTCTTTGGAAAAGTCGCATGGAATGTCACTTACAATGTATGGGAATGTAGTATTGGATCATGGCTTCAAAGAAGTATACTCCTCCACAGAATGGTCCAAAAACCGTAGATGAAATCAGAGATGCTGAAAACAATCTGCGAACTAAAGAAGCTCTTCTAAGTGCCTTGTCTGATTTAGAGCTAACAAATGTTGTTGACCTACAAACTGCTTTTGAGATTTGGGAAAAACTGGAACTTCTGCATGAAGGAGACAAGTATGTTAAATGTGCCAAGCTACAAAGTCTGAAAGGAAAATTTGAAAATCTGAAGATGAGAGAAGATGAAAATATCACTACATTTATGCCAAGAGTAAATGAGCTTGTTTGTGGTATTAGATGTGCTGGTGGAGTCTTGGATGAAGATGAGATTATTGGCCAAGTTCTTAGATCCCTTCCCGATTCTTACAAATACAAGGTTGCTGCTATTGAAGAATTCAGATCTATTTTAGGTATCACAAGAGATCAATTGGTTGGTAAATTGGTTGCATTTGAATTAACTAAGTTTGGAGATGCCCCCCCCAAGACTGAATCTGCATTCAAAGCTAGTGCCTCTGTCAAAGGAAAACAAAAGTTTGATCCGGGAGAGAACTCCTCAAATAAACTATCATGGTATGAGAAAGAAAGAAAAGACCCAAAAGAAGATGAAGTAGAAGCTACTCAACTTGAAGCCCTTATTGCAAAAAGACTGCTAAGAGGATCCGGTAAGTATGAAGGGAAATTACCTTTTAAATGTTTTAATAGCAACAAGATTGGTCATTTTGCCTCAAGGTGTCCAGAAAGATTTTCAAGGCCAAACCTTAACAGATCAAGGTTCCAGAAGAATTGTTACTATGTTTATGAAGATGATGATTGTTGACCTATTTTCCTCTGTCCAGAGCTAAATAGTTCACCTTGTATATTCCTTGAATATCCTTCACAAAATAACCCTACAAAGATTAAATATTTCAATTACCCATGCTTTGCCTTGCTAAAAAGTCCCAAAATCACATCTAAATATCCTTGCAAAAAACCCAGAAAAACCCAGAAATCTTTTAGCTTCAAGTATTTTCCATCGTGGGGATTTCTCAGTTTCATGCTTAGTATTTGTGTATGCATTTTTGAATGTATATTCGTATATACATTCGCCATTGTATGTTTGGATATGAAAAGGGTAGATACAAGAGCAAGATACAAGGATGAAGCATACAAGGAAGACATACAAAGGCGATGTACAAAGGGCATATGCAAAGGGTGGAATGCAAAGATGAATGTATATCAAGTTGTATGTCGCGGATACAAAGGGAAGATGCAAGGCAAATGATACAAGGAAAAGATACAAAGGTTAGATACAAAGGGGTACATACAAGGGATTTTTGGCATGACAATGACCATTGGCGGCTTAGTTTGTGGTCCCACCAATAGGCTGATAGAGATGTAAAGCATATACAAGGGTGTCATCTGCGAAACCTTGCACATCGGCGGCTCATTCCGAGGTCTCCCCGATAGCCGATGATTTTGCATATGCAAGGGGTATATACAAAGTACACATGCAAGGAAATATGCAAAATAGGTTATATAAAGGTGGGGTCCACCAATTACATGTATATGTGATTGTATCTCACACATACAATCACATATACAAGGGAATATACATTCTTGAGATACAAGGCCCAGACCCGAAGTGAATACGCATTCTGGTTGATAAAGGCACAAGTGTTTGTTTGCATCTTTGTTTGTATGTTCAAGTTGTATGTTTGGACATACAAGGGAATATACAAAGGTAACATACAAAGGTCAAATGCATGTTTGCAATGTACAAGTGAGATTGTATATGTTTTGCTTGTATGTTCGCATTGTATATGCAATATACAAAGAGTAACATACAAGCCAGACCTATTCTAAGGTTTCATTCTAGTTGATAGTCTCCTAATTTCCACATATACAAAAGTCACATACAAGGGATTTTGGTGAGACAATATGTATCGGCAGCTCATTTCAAGGTTTTTCTGATGCCCAATGGAGGATGCATTGTTCAGCGATGGGTCCCAGGCTCAACTCAGCGACCAACCAGGTGGTGCCACGTGTCAGGAGTGATACAAAGGCCAATTCAAAACGTAAAGACTCGTACATACAAAAGCATGTACAAGGTGATTTGAATATGCAAAAGGAGGGAAGTTGCAGATGCATAAAGCGAACCCAGCAGCCTAAAAGTGCAGTTGCAGTTGTATATACAATTGCAAGATACAAGCATATACAAAGGTAGATGCAAAGCGATAAACATGTACAAGACACAATTGGCTGTAGCTTTGACCACCTATATCTCCCTCATTTTGGCAAATTTCAACATGCTTCAAAAGGAAAAAGTGCTTATTTTTGCCTCCTCTTCCATCTGGCGGGTTTTTGAGGCAATTTTTCTCACTTTAAAAAATTAGATCTGGATTTGCATGTTGGATCGACTCGACATTTCAGCGACCATTTTGGCATATGTAGATGTAGATATTTATGGCATTTATGGATGCAAGTCAATGAATCAATAGCTTACATTGAAAATTCAAAATATCTTCCATCTGCCCCTATTCCAGATATTTTATGCCATGAATTCTTGTAGGTAGACGTCCCTTCAGAGGCAGATATTTTCCTGACTGTGCCCATGGGCAAATTGATTGTAACCAAATGAGGTCAAAAATGTAAAATGATATATATACATGTGTAACAGATGTATTATTGGTGGTTGTTCTTCTGGGCTATTTTGTAATGGCTACTTGGCCTCTATAATCAATAAAAACTAGTATTTTGCCTCTCTTTTATTATTTTAGCACTGTGTCTATTCTTTGGATTAGTATAGGCTGTGTATTGTGGACAAAATGGTCCCTTTCATTCCTCCATTATTCTGTCTTGACCTCTATTAGAATCAATATGAGTCTGTGTAAGTCTTTCCAGCTATGAGATTATTACTGTGTCGATTCAGTTGCAGCCAAACACATTTAAATCTGGTGTATCACTTATTCCATTTTAGTTTCCTTCTAACCCTTTTCCCAGCAAGCATTAGCACTAGGTTTAGATACATTGCTCTAAGTAATAGGCTTAGAAAGAGGAAGTCGGCCTTCTCCGGAGGTCTGATCTCAATTTGCAAGGTCCCACACTTTGAGATCATTCCCATGTTTCTCCAGATTGCTAAAGTTTTACAACTGCAGCAAGGGTGCAAATCTGTGTGATAATAGCTTTGGCACGCCTAGTGGGACTAGTTCGATGAACTTGTCATCAAGATACTAAGAGATTTGATGTTTCTTCTAGTATTACCAGCTTTTGGAGGTAATACAAACAACATCATGGTGACTCTACTGAACAAATATATTGGTGAAAGCAGCCCAAGCACTTAAAATTTTATCAAAAATCAGGATTTTGGTGGTTTTCCTAGTTTCTTCAGCTTCCAGAAGCATCTCAATCACCTGGCAACTCCCTCTCTGGTATGTATCCAGTTTCTTTCTAGCTGCAGACCTTTTGCTCTAATTCTAACATTTTTAGGATTATCCAGCATTTAGATGCTACAAAATGTCAGAATTTTATGGGAATCATGGCTACTCCCCTACCCCTAATCCAAATACAGGCTATTGGCCCCCATATCAACAATACCTAGCCCCAAATGCCTCTGATTTTATGCCATATAGCCCTGCCACTGCAGGATATCAGCATCCTCATGATGCTTACCTCCCTCCCACCCTGATTCAGTTTTCTTGGCAGCCTAATAATGCTTATTATCAACCCCAAGAAGGCTACTTTGATACTAACCAGTGCAACTACCCTCCTAATTTGACTCAAGCTGTTGCTCCTAAGAATATTGATGCTTTTAATGAGCTCATGAGTAGTTTCCTAAAGTTTGACAGACTTTTGGACAATGAAAAAAGAGAAGCAGGGTACAGTCAGCCTTAGCGGTTTTATGACCTCAACATCATAAGCTTATATGGTCTCAAGAAGTTGTACTTAGATCTAAATAGGGAGGCTGATGAATTTATAGAAATGTTAAAACGTGACCATCCGCGAGAAGCACAAGAAGGGGTTTTTCAGGAAAACCTTGCTATAAGGACGACACCTATTCAGCTCGTTGTGGAAGAAGCTCCAAAATTTAAGATTCCAGGCTTAAGGATAATCCCTCTGCACCTCCAAAACAGCTTCCCAGTTTTAAAATCCCAAGTTTTAGAGGCCCTCAGCCTTCACAAGAGCCTGTTCCTAGCTTCAAACAAGTCCATCCTTCAAACCAAAGTGAATCTATGAAAGTAGCTCAAACTTCTCTATCATGGCAGCCTTCTTGGACCAAGCATCCTGGTTACACAGTACCAAACCTTGTAAAGGCCAATCCTCTCATACCGATTCAAAATCAGGTAGAGGAAACAGTTGTAGAATCCAAGCCTAACATAATTCCAAGTTTTAGCAGTGTTTTTTCGACCCAACAACCAATTCATAACGAAGAGCAACCTAGACTCCACAAGTTTCCAGGCTTCAAAGCTTATATCCCTCCACAAGCCCCTATTCCTGTGCAAACTCAGATTATCACTCCCCATGAACAAATTTGTCCAGAACCCTCTCCCCTCCAAGAAATTCAAGAAGATATTCATGCCTCTTTCCCAGATTCTATTTCAATCCTCAAGGTTGGACCTGTTGTCTACCAAGATAATTGGAAAGATGAGCCAAAAGAGGAGGGGGAAGAAGATAAAACTAATGAGGAGCTGTTTGTTCCTACACTCACAGAGATAGAATTGTTTGAACCTATTACACCTGTGAGTACTGTTAACCCAAATATGGGATTGAGTCCTCTAGACTTTAGTTCTTTTGAAGCCTTTTCTCATGCATCTGATCAAGCAAACAAGGTTGAAATTCAAAGAGTGTATGGAGAAAACCTTTAGCTGCAGAGGCAACTTAAACACAATCCAGTAGAGCTGCAGTCAAATGATGGAGGCATGGGGGAAAAAGTTGTTAAGGCCACTTTGGAGGTGGATGATGCTGCCCTACTTCATGAGCTACATGATTATGTTGAAGATGAAGAATATGGGTAGCTGGTCGTGGATATGCAGCAACAAAAGAACAATGAAAATAATGATAACTTGTTATGCATGGAGGCCCAGCATGGCAGTGAGTTTCCAGCTCTTGAAGACTTGGAAGAAGCTCTTTTATGGGATGAGTGCGCTATGGTGGAGGCTATTGCTGAATTTACTCAAAAAGTAGATGATGTTGCCCTGTTTGATGAGCTCCCCAGCCACATTGAAAATGATAATGAAGGCAAGCTACCAGTAGACCTTGAACGACTTAGAGGCAATGAGCATGATTGTGAGTTGCTGGCATGTGAGGAAAGGCAGGGATATCAACTTCTTGGTGGGGAGGTCTTCTCTTTTGAGCATGTGCATGGCTCATTTTCTGAGTCTAATTTAGAAAATCATGAGCATCTAGTTCATGAGGTGGAGACAACCATATATCTAATGGAGATGAAGGAGCTAGAGTTTTCAGACCAGCAAGAAGAGGAAGAATGCAGCCATGATGACATTATATCAGCCTTCTTGGGTTCTTTGAAGGAAGAAGGAGAAAACCATGAGGTCCCAAGTCAGTTGTTTCACACACAAGAGCAACATGAGAGTCAAATGGAAGGCACCATCATACCAAATGAAGAGAAAGAAGAGGAAAAATTAGAGTAGAGACATGAGATTAAACATGATGATTTGTATGTCACTTCAAGGGGATGCCCAATCAAGCATCTAGCCCAACTGGAGACACATCAAGAGAAGTCACCACTTGTCACGCTTACCTCTAAGAATGAAGTTGAGCATCAAAATGAGTGGGATCAGCCCATTTATTCACCACAAGTTAGCAGCATTAGCAATCAGTCTAGGTGGATAGGTGAGTTTATCTCCATTTTGGGGGAGGTGTTTTATCAATTTGTCATATGCCTATTCCTCCCTCACCTCTTTTTTACTGCCCACATGCATGAGGAACATTGTAAATTATTAAGGAAGGGCAGTTACTTTCAGGAACTAGTTAATGGATTTGTTTAAGGTCACCTCTAACTAGTTAGTTTAGGATTAGAGTAGGTTTTATTTCAGTTTTAGGTTTCCTTTCAATAAGTGCCCTTGCACTTTGTTGTATTCTCATTAGGAGATACATGCTTGTTTGTTGTTTTTGTTTTGGCTTGGTAGCTTGCTTAGTTTTCCAGCTCCTCTGTTCTTATTGCATTCTCTTTTGACTCCATGCCCAATGCATGTATAAGGCCACTAATCAATTTGTTTAGCAGGCAAACATCCCATAGAAGTCACCAAATTGTTGACCTATTTTCCTCTGTCCAGAGCTAAATAGTTCACCTTGTATATTCCTTGAATATCCTTCATAAAATAACCCTACAAAGATTAAATCTTTCAACTACCTATGCTCTACCTTTCCAAAAAGTCCCAAAATTGTGCCTGAATATCCTTGCAGAAAACTCAGAAAAACCCAGAAATCTTTTAGCTTCAAGTATTTTCCATTGCAGGGATTTCTCAGTTTCATGCTTAGTATTTGTGTATGAATTTTTGAATGTATATTCGTATATACATTCGCCATTGTATGTTTGCATATGCAAAGGGCAGATACAAGAGCAAGATACAAGGATGAAGCATACAAGGCAAACATACAAAGGCAATGTACAAAGGGCATATGCAAAGGGTGGAATGCAAAGATGAATGTATATCAAGTTGTATGTCGTGGATACAAAGGCAAGATGCAAAGGTTAGCTACAAAGAGGTATATACAAGGGATTTTTGACGTGACAATAACCATCGGTGGCTCAGTTTGTGGTCCCGCCGATAGGCCGATAGAGATGTAAAGCATATACAAGGGTGTCATTGGCGAAACCTTGCACATCTGCGGCTCATTCTGAGGTCTCCCCGACAACCGATGATTTTGCATATGTAAGGGGTATATACAAAGTGCACATGCAAGGAAATATGCAAAACAGGTTATACAAAGGTGGGGTCCACCAATTTCATGTATATTTGATTGTATCTCGCACATACAATCGCATATACAAGGGAATATACATACCTGAGATACAAGGCCCGGACCTAAAGTGAATACGCATTCTGGTTGATAAAGGCACAAGTGTTTGTTTGCATCCTTGTTTGTATGTTCAAGTTGTATGTTTGGACATACAAGGGAATATACAAAGGTAACATACAAAGGTCAGACACATGTTTGCAATTTACAAGTGCGATTATATATGTTTTGCTTGTATGTTCGCATTGTATACGCGATATACAAAGCCAATATACAAAGAGTAACATACAAGCTGGACCTATTCTAAGGTTTCATTCTAGTTGATAGTCTCTTAAGTTCCGCATATACAAAAGTCACATACAAGGGATTTAGGTGAGACAATATGTATCGGCGACTCATTTTAATGTTTTTGCAATGACCGATGGAGGATGCATTGTTCAGCGATGGGTCCCAGGCTCAGCTCAGCGACCAACCAGGTGGTGCCACATGTCAGGAGTGATACAAAGGCTGATTCAAAAGGCAAAGACTCGTACATACAAAAGCATGTACAAGGTAATTTGAATATGCAAAAGGAGGGAAGTCACAGATGCATAAAGTGAACTCAGCAGCCTAAAAGTGCAGTTGCAGTTGTATATACAATTGCAAGATACAAACATATACAAAGGTAGATGCAAAGTGATAAACAGATATGAGACACAGTTGACCATAGCTTTGACCACCTATATCTCCCTCATTCTGGTGAATTTCAACATGCTTCAAAAGGCAAAAGTGCTTATTTTTGCCTCCTCTTCCATCTTGTAGGTTTTTGAGGCAATTTTTCTCACTTTCAAAAATTGGATCTAGATTTGCATGCTAGATCGACTGGATGTTTCAGCAACCATTTTGGCATATGTAGATGTAGATATTTGTGGCATTTATAGATGCAGGTTGATGATTCAGTAGCTTACATTAAAGATTCAAAATATCTTCCATCTACCCCTATTCCAGATATTTTATGCCATGAATTCTTGTAGGTAGACGTCCCTTCAGAGGTAGATATTTTCCTAACTGTGCCCATGGGCAAATTAATTGTAACCGACTGAGGTCAAAAATATAAAATGATATATATACATGTGTAACAGATGTATTGTTGGTGGTTATTCTTTTGGGCTATTTTGTAATGGCTACTTGGCCTCTATAATCAATAAAAACTAGTATTTTACCTCTCTTTTATTATTTTAGCACTGTGTCTATTCTTTGGATTAGTGTAGGCTGTGTATTGTGGAAAAAATGGTCCCTTTCATTCCTCCATTATTTTGTCTTGGCCTCTATTAGAATCAATATGAGTCTGTGTAAGTTTTTCCAGCTGTGAGATTATTACTGTGTCGATTCAGTTACAGCCAAACACATTTAAATCTGGTGTATCACTTATTCCATTTCAGTTTCCTTCTAACCCTTTTCCCAGCAAGCATTAGCACTAGGTTTAGATACATTTCTCTAAGTAATAGGCTTAGAAAGAGGAAGCCGACCTTCTCCAGAGGTCTGATCTCAATTTGCAAGGTCCCACACTTTGAGATCATTCCCATGTTTCTCTAGATTGCTAAAGTTTTACAACTGCAGGAAGGGTGCAAATCTAGGTGATAATAATGATAATGAAGGAGTAACAGATGATGAATCAGAAACATGAAAGAAATCTGGAAGTGACTGGGTGTTTATTGCCATCAAGGAAGAAGATCCAATGCCCTCTGGATCTGTCAATCATAAAATTGTAGAAAAAGCTCTGGTTGCTCAAGTTGTAGAAAAGGATGATTGGGTCATTGACAGTGGATACTCTCACCATATGATAGGGGACAAAAATAAGTTCATAGATTTGGAAAGGTATGAAGGAGGAGTCATGAAGTTTGGTGATAATTCTACTAGCAGAATAAGAGGTAGAGGAACCATTTCTTTTGATGGAAAGAACAAAACCAGTAATGTACTATATGCTGAATGGCTGAAGCACAATCTTCTTAGTGTTGGACAGCTAGTGGACAAAGGCTATGATCTCTAATTCAAGAATGGAAAATGCAAGATCTTTGAAATTTCCAGAACAGAGATTGTATCTGGTACTCAAACTAAAGGTAATATCCTCCACTTGGTTGGTACTGGTAAAAGTTGCTTATTTGTTCAAATTGATCAGAGTTGGTTGTGGCATAGAAGAATGTGTCATGTGAATTTTGATACTATCATCAAGAGAAGCAACACTCAGGATGTAAGAGATCTTCAAAGATTGGTAAAACCTACCAATAGTTTGTGCAAGGAATGTCAGTTGGGCAAACAAAGCAGATTCTCATTCAAAAGCAAGGAACAATCCTCTACCAGATTATTGGACTTAGTTCATATTGATCTATGTGGTCCAGCAAGAATCAGGAGTGTGCAAGGTGATAGATACTTCATGTTACTAATTGATGACCATTCCCAGATGATCTGGGTAACTTTTCTGAAAGAGAAATTAGAAGCTCTTGAGAAATTCAAAATATTCAAAGCTTTGGTAGAAAATGAAACCAGATTAAAATTAAAATGTCTGAGGTCTGATAGAGGTGGAGAATTCACATCTGGTGAGTTCATATAATTATGTGAGAAACATGGAATAAAAAGACAGTTGTCTGCTCCTAGGACTGCATAGTAGAATGGAGTAGTGGAGAGAAAGAACCAGACCATCTAGGAAGCATCTAGAACCATGATGATGGAAGCAAATGTTCCTCTGATCTATTGGAGAGAAGTTGTAAGCACTACAGTTTATACTCTCAATCAAGTACAAATCTGAAGCAATACTGGTAATACTCCCTATGAACTTTGGTTTGGCATCACTCCCACTGTGAGGTACTTCAGAGTCTTCGGTAGCAAATGTTACATTAAAAGAGATGAAGACCTAGGAAAATTTGATGCTAGAAGTGATGAAGGAATATTCTTGGGTTATTCTACTCAAAGCAAAGCATACTGGTGTTATAACAAGAGATTAAGGAAGATTGTTGAAAGTACAAATGTGAAGGTTGATGAAGGTGTTGAAAAACCCTCAAGGTTTTATGAATATGATGAAGATGATCAAAATGATGTTTTTGTTCAAGAATTCCAAGCTACCTTTAAAATTTAGATTTAGACTGATCCGGTAAATCAGGAAGAAGAGATAAGTTTGAATGAACCTGTTCAAGAATCAAAAGTGTAAGAAACTCCCAAAGTTCCCAGGTATGTAAAACTGAATCACTTTGAAGACCAAATCATAGGTGATAAAAGAAAAGGTGTTCAAACAAGAAGAAGGATTTCTCAAGATTCAGAAGAGTATTATCTGATTTCAAAATTTGAACCTAAGACAGTGAATGAAGCTTGCAATGATGAAAACTGGACTAAAGTAATGGAAGAAGAGCTGATGCAAATTGAGAAAAATCACACTTGGGATCTTGTTCCCAGACCTAAAAACAAGAATGTGATTGGAACCAAATGGGTCTTCTGGAATAAATCGAATGAAGATGGTGAAGTAGTCAGAAACAAAGCCAGATTGGTTTGCAAAGGTTACTCTCAAGTAGAAGGAGTCAATTTTGAAGAGACTTTTGCTCCGATGGCAAGAATTGAAGCAGTCAGTCTATTTCTTGCTTTTGCTACCTTCAAGGATTTCAAAGTATATTAGATGGATATCAAATCTACCTTTTTGAATGGTGACTTGGAAGAGGAAGTTTACATTGAGCAATCAGATGGATTTCAATTGTCTGATCATGGTGATATGGTCTGCAAATTGAAGAAAGCATTGTATGGACTCAAGCAAGCCCCAAGAGCCTGGTATGAAAGATTAGATAAGTATCTTTTGAAGATTGGTTTCAACAAAGGTACTACTGATAGTAATTTGTATTTCAAATTGATCATGAAAATATCTTGATTGTTGAAGTATTTGTTGATGACATCATTTTTGGGGGAAGAGATAGTATGTGCAAAACCTTTGCAAATCAAATGAAAAGTGAATTTGAGATGTCCATGTTTGGGGAAATAAATTTCTTCTTGGGTCTGCAAATCACTCAAACAAAGAAAGGAATATTCATTTCTCAAACCAAATATGTGAAAGAATTGTTGAAGAAATTTGGGATGGAAAACTCAAAACTAATGAATACTCCCATGGCAACTGAATGCAAATTGAGAAAAGATGATGACTCTCCTAAGGCTGATCAAAAAAAGTATAGGTCAATAATTGGAGGACTATTGTATCTCACTCAAACTAGACCTGACATTATGAATGTTGTTGGTCTTGTTGCTAGATTCCAAGCTGATCCTAGAGAATCTCATGTCATGGCAATCAAGAGAATTTTTAGATATCTAAAAGGAACAGTTGAGTATGGTTTGTGGTATCCTAGAGA
The DNA here is from genome assembly GCA_027924645.1 of Cunninghamia lanceolata. Classification (NCBI taxonomy): domain Eukaryota; kingdom Viridiplantae; phylum Streptophyta; class Pinopsida; order Cupressales; family Cupressaceae; genus Cunninghamia; species Cunninghamia lanceolata. The sequence continues at coordinate 7,549,364 of BSBN01000567.1, forward strand.
TCATGATTTCTCTCTTCATGCATATACAGATGCGGATTGGGTAGGAGATGTGGATGACCAGAAGAGTACTAGTGGTGGAGCATTCTCTTTAGGGAAGAGATTGGTTTCTTGGCTGAGCAAGAAACAAGAGGCAATATCTCTGTCCACTGCAGAAGTAGAATATATTGTAGTAGCAAGTAGTTGCACTCAAGTATTGTGGATGAAGCAAATGCTAAGGGACATCAAAGTGGAGTATAAGGAACCTATCACAATCTTCTGTGATAATTCAAGTGAATAAACATATCAAAGAATCTGGTGTTGCATTCAAAGACTAAGCACATATCCATCAAGTTTCACTTTTTGAGAGAGCAAGTGAACAAAGCTAAAGTCATATTAGAGTTTGTGCCTTCCAAGGATCAGATTATAGATATTTTTACTAAACCTCTACCTAAGGACTCTTTTGAGTATCTTAGGGAGAAGTTAGGGGTTATTGCCCCTCCAGTTCTGAATTAAGGTGCACTAATGTGCATCAGTCTGGTGGATCTCACAGTCATACTTTATGGTCCAGATTGATGATGGGAAGCTGCTACTCAAGGGGAGCAGCTGATATGATTCTGAAGTAATTCAAGTATGTGCCCTTTGCCATTGATGTCAAAGGGGGAGAGAAGACATGTGAAAAATAAGTAGTTGATGATCAAAGGGGGAGTAGTAAAGGAAGACAAAACATGTAAGTGGTTGTGTTGATAGGGGGAGTTATGTCAGTAAGGAGAAGTTCTTGTCTTGATGGTTAAAACAATTTTTCACATCATATGTTGCCATCAATGACAAAGGGGGAGATTGTTGCAAGTATGAACATAGCTAGTGTTGTCATTGATGTCAACATACTCCTATTTCAGTGATGATAAGGATTGGATGAGCTATGTGCGGAGGATATTGAGAAAATTAGTCCTAATCAGAAACAAAGAAGAACGATAAAGACAGTGAGGTAAAGATCCTAGTTAAGATGAAGATCAGAGGGTGCGCTTCAAAGGGTTTGTATATATGTGTCTTAAGATGATCCAATAAAGGTTTTAGAGGTCTGCATGAAGACCTGAAGAAGTTATGGACACTTAAGTAAAACTGGTTCCGGTAGGTGTTCAGAGGTGACAGAGTGATACAGATAGGTCTGGTGAGATCCAGAAATGCAATATCCTATTCTACGGATTTGATGGAGTGTTTACGAAGTCAATGTGAAGTGACAACTCAATTGGTTCATGGTTTGGAGGTCCACAAGCATCTATTCCAATATGATAGTGATGACAGACTATGTTCTTGAGGTTCCGGATAAAGGAGAGAATGATTTCAGTAAATAGAAGTAGTGTGGATGTTCTTGATGTCTCAGGCAAGCTTGTGGAGGTCTTTGGATTGTATCCAGTTCATGTTGATGGTCCGCATTGAAGATTGAGCTTGCAATTAAAGATTTACTTCTGGATGATGATGTTCTTCTTTAGTTTGGCTAACCGGATGAGTTACACATCTTGTGGATGATCTAGAAGGTGTCTTGTGAAGAATAACATGTTCCCAAAGAAAGACTGAAGTCTCAGATCTGTGTAGCCGACAGCGTGTTGATCCACGTGAAGTTTTTTTGTAATAAGTCATATTGTATTTATGTACTTGCTCTGTAATGTATGCCGACTTGGATGATAATTCCTAAGTCAATGTCTTGTATAAATAAGGAGTTGTAAAGTCATTTCAAAGTGTGTTTGGGGATGAGATGAGTGAGTGGTAGAGAAGTACGAAAAGTAGAGCAGAAGTACTGGGCTTAAATGGAACTGACTCAAGCATCGTGAAGATGCTATTCTTTAGTTCAAGTATGTAATACTTATTATTTTGTAGATAGTGTGTCTCCTATAGGCAGTGGGCCTCTTGTGAGCAGTGTGCTTGAGCAGTGAACCCTAATTGGCATGTGCCATTTTGTTCTTTCTATTCTTCTAATAGAGAATACAATCTTGGGTTAGTCACCCCGTGGTTTTTCCCTTGACCAGGTTTTCCACGTCAAAAAGCTTGGTGTCATATGTGTTAATGTGTTTCTACTCTTGAATTGTTGCATTACATTTCCATGATTGATTTATTATTATGTTGCTAAATTAAGAAGAGAATTTAAGTGATTAATTGAAAAAAGTTTTGACAACTGATTCAACCCCCCTCTCAATTGTCTGTCCTTAATCTAACAATATCAACCTCCCTCTACCAGGACAAGAGCCTCCAAGAAAAGAGATATGCCAAGTGGTCCTGGAGAAGGCTCTAAGGCAAAGAAGGCAAAAGTAAAAGAAGTTAGTGAGGAGGATGCTACAACCAAGAAGGATTCTAGCCCTCCAACTGCCCAGTCTCCTACTACCCAAAGTGTGGGCACTGCTACCACAACCCCTACCACTTCTCCTTCCATCACTCCTTCATCTGCTGCATCCACTTCACCCATAACCTCAGCTTCCATAACTTAAGAAACATCTCCTGCCACCTCTCTTACCACTGCCATTTCAACTACTTCCTGCTCACTGGTAATTTCTTCCAACACCTCTAGCAGCCCTATTTCTTCCACTGTCACTATTTCATGCCCTTCCATTATCACTACACTTGCATCTTCTACTTCTTCCACTCAATTACTGTTACCTGGTGCAGAGGCACCTACCTAACAGCTATAACAGCTGGCCTCCATGAGGCAGTTAGTTTGTTATAGGTCTTGTTTATGTTTTCAAGAAGGTCTGATAAGACCAAATGCATGTAATAAGGTCACGCTGATCATGATAAGATCATGCTGACCAGGCTTTTACTATTTTTAGTTAAGTTGTTAGAACAGCTGTCATGCTGTAGGGTCCGGTTGGATCTCCCAGCCGCCTGGAGAGTTCCCAGCCGCTTGGAGTCGGGTCAGTAGTACTCGTAGGAAAATCTACTTAAGGATGAGGATCAGTTGATATTGCATAGACATACAGATAGAGATATCATCGATCATAGTATTGTATCGCATTGAGAAGTCAGATTGCAGAGAGAGACTGATCATTGTAATTGCATCTTTGAAAGCAATAAAGAGATCCTGTTTGTGTTCTTTATCTGGTTGGATTCCATTGTTTAATCGTTTTGCTGATCTGGTGGTTTCATGGACATGTTGATCCATTCCACCGGTTGATTCGTCGAATCGGTGGAATGGTTGTGTACAGTAGATTAGGAGGTAGTTTGTTGTCTGTTCGCATGCAGGTGTGCAGGATCGCGGTTGAGAGGTGTTGAGAAGCCTAGCATCCTCATGTGCTAGGTCGAGCTGATAGAGTTTGGAAGATCACCCTGAGAGTGGATCGGGTCATCCCTGGAGGATCGGCGAAGTGAGATTTCGCTAAGGTTGAAAGTTCGTCAAACGGCTTCATCAGGATATTTCAGTTTATATCCTGCAGTCAGTTTGGACATCGTCATCCGGATAAGTGAAGATGAACATGATGCAGTTGAGTGCATGAAGTGCGAGTTCGTCGGGGTGATCATCGTCAGGAGTTGCCGAAGAGGTGTGCATCGGCATAAGGTGAAGATCGGGTTATGAAACTGTTGAAGTTTACATGTTGCAAGTACATCAGGATGTTGTAAGTCAGATATATACTCAGTGTATATATCACCGTCAGGATCATCTTCTGTGAGTGCCCATCATCCGCATATCGCTAATAGATGCGGGAGTGAAAGTTCGGTTTTTTTGGCTAAGTGTTGAAGAGGTCATCAGGATATTGTGTGACGTCATCGTCATCCGCATATGACGTCAGCGTCATCAGGATATTGAGATATCCCCCCATGCATGTTGATCCTGTTGTCGCTAAGTGGTTAGGTATCGGCGTAGGCAGAAAGTTGTGAAACATCATCAGGAGGTGTATCGGCGTAGGCAGAAAGTTGCGAAACATCATCAGGAGGTTTCGAGAGAACAGGATAAATTATATCATGATGCTGTTGCTTGTGTCGTCGACTAGCGGAGCATCGAAGGGAAGTTGCTGAAGGTGGTCGTCATCAGGATATTTGGAGCAACCGGATATTTGATATCCTACTGACGAAGGTGGTGTCGCATATCATGATGATGCCGCTAGTGTTTGGCGCCCGATGAACAGTGCAACAGGAGGATGTTTGCGCCCGTTGAGTATCATGATGATGATGATAGGCGACAGGCGGAGGAGGTGAATAGTAGTCGGCAGGAGGATAATTGCGATTGTCCGAAATATGATGATGCTGTTGGTGTTTACAGGAAATATGATGATGATGCTGAGCCGATAGGGATTTTTATCATGCTGTTTGTAATGTTGGCAGCTCCTTCCTGTTAGTTAGCTTCCGTTGCGTTTCACTCTGCATCATTACCACTTCCTCCCATTTCTACCATCCTTTCAGCTCCCCTTCCTTTACCTTCACTACCCTTTCCTTCACCTCTTATCATTTCTTCCTCATCCTCGGTCCTAACTAACCTAACACAAGTTAATGTGCCTTCCATAGCCATATCTTCTGTTGTCCCTAATTCACAAATACTTGCAGATTCTTTGGCAGTGCCACTGCTATCTGGGATCGAGAAAGTATGTGTAGAGTTGGGGTTGCATGAGCCTGAAACCACACTTGAGGAGGAAAAGGATGTATTGGCTAAAGTAACTGATAAAGACTTCCATGAACCTTCAATCAATGTTGAAGTTATTGATGTATTTGATAGCCCTCCAGGCAAAGGTCAAACAGAGGAAGTTTTTAGGTCAGCTCAAGAAAATGTAATGGCAAATCTGAAAAACCTGGCCCAAGAAGAAGAAAAAGAAGAAGAGATAAGCCCAGAGAAGAATGAAAAACTAGAGCAAGGACAAAAATCTCCCAAAGAGTTGGCTGTAATTGATAAGGATGGAGCCATTGAATTGAATAAATCTCCTACACCTGAATGGATGCAAAATAGAATGACATATCATGAGCCACAAGTGGAAGTGATGCAACTTGATTTGAGCACAATTCTCTCACAAGCTCAGAAGCATAAGAAACAAAAGAGGGCTAAGATACAGTCTAGAATCTATAAATATGAGTCAGGTTCTAGAATTGCAGAAATAGAAGTCCCACTGGCTGACACAACAAAAGATCAAGTTAGGGTGGAAGATTACATAATATCTATAGTTGATCTGGGACCAGCCACTCATGCTCAAAGAGTTGATGATTTTAAGGACTCAGTCACGCCAATTTTGGAACAATTGGACAAGGATGAGACATCGAAGAAGGAGTTGAAGCAGCAAAATGAAGAACTTCGTGCGTGCCTTCAGTTTTTGGTGAAGCCAGTAGATGTAGGGGGTGATATAAGGATGATACCTACTTTCCTATCTACTGATGAAATGGCCAGATTGGGTGAGGTCAGATCCAAATCCCAAGGTATGGAAAATTGGTTGTTAAAGCTTTTTGAGATGGGATGTGAAACCATTAGTACCTCTGCTCAAGCACACAAGAAGTTAGTAGAATTGCATAAGAAGTGGAAAGACTTGTGCGAAGGGTGTGACACCTTTGACGAATATTATTCTCATATGTATTCTCGGATAAAGAGCATCAGGGAATTGCCTGCCCAAACCCTAGTCGTAGAGAACATTTTGACTAGGAATCAGTTGCCAAAGGCCATTGAATGGTATCAACAGCTACTTTTGAGGAAAGAAACTTTTGAACACATAAAAGAAGCATATAAACCAGCTGATGAGGAGCTTAGATCAATCATATATGATATCGATGACTCTTTAAAGGATTGCCGGGAAGCATCCTACAATGATTATGCCCCATTTGATATTGAGAAGTGTAAAGATAAGTTGCATAAGGTGATTTTTGAAGATGCCATGCTTAGTATGGAGGAAAGGTTAGACAAGGCAAGCAACCTCAGAGGTGAATTCAAGGCATTTCAAAAGGCAAGAGCAGAGATAGAGAAAATACATAGTAAATTCAGTTGGGAACTGGAGGTGTTTGACTACCAGATAAATTATTTGAAGGATCTAGATCTGTCTGAGATTAATCCTACACATGACGCATGGCTGACTTATCACAACAAGCTGGCTAGTGAAGACAAAATTGACTTAGATAAAGAATCTTGATATTATTTTGAATATTCTAAGGATGTAATCCCGTCATAATTTTAAATTGTTGTATTTGGGGTAGCATGTGACTCTATTTTGTTTTTTTCTTGCTTCTAAAATGTTCTTTTCTACTAATATATTAAGTTGGCTAGTCAAATTGACTAGATTCAATGTATCTGGGGGTTGTTTTTCGTCTTTTTCATAGAAGACAAAATGTAATCCGAGAATTGATGTGAGCTGTTATAATTGTCTCTATTGATGTAATCTGGACCGTCGGTGTCGAGTTATTCTCCACCGTTGATTTGAAAACTTGGTATGCTACTTTTCTATATAAAGGGCTGCCAATTCCTTTGTTTGTAAGAGAGATTTGATACCGAATTGTTGCCTCTATGCCATTTGAAGTAATACAAAGCAAGTTTCTACAGTATTTCTAAGAACTTATATCTTGTGTTGACTCATTTTGGTTTTCATGGTTCACTTCTTGCTCTCCCATAGTTAGTTAGTTGTGCTTTGTAATGTTCATGGTGTGATCTATGAGGACAAAATGAAGATTAAAACATAAATCAAATGCAAAAATACACGATTATACCTTCATAATGACTCACAAATCCAAGAGGGAAGGAGTTGCACCCGATAGTCTCCTCAGATTTTACCCATGATGATGACTGAAATGTGGATTGCTCAAGGCTTTTCAACACAAATGTAGATGAGAGACAAATGGATTCAGATAGATTAGATGGAGATGAGGCAAGATTATGGTGGTATGATGAGGAGATTGTGGAGTGATTTTGGTAGAGGTTTAATGCATGAAGAAGTCCCTCCTAAATGGCTTGGAGAGGGTCTCATTTATAGATTTTCTGAAAGGAGGATGGAGGGTGAGGATTGAAAGATGAGATCAAGGGCTAGGAATAAAAGGAAATCATTTATTCATTTTGGGAAAAGGGGTGATAAATGAGGTATGGGTGTGAAAGAATGTGAAATGAATTAAAAATTCATTTGGGGAATGGGAAATGAATTAAGAATTCATTTGGGGATAAGAGATAATGAATGAGGATGGGTGAGGTAAGAGGTGTGTAAGAGAAGTAAATGTGATATGTGATTTATTTGAATTTTTAATTTGGGGGATGTGGGGAAGGGTGTTAAACTAGGTTTGACCACCCAAATGAGAGGTTAGGACTAATTAAACAGAGGTTTTGCTTAATTGATCCTAGGGCTAGGATAAGGTAGGCTAGGGTAGGTTAGGGTAGGTCAATTAGTAGGCTAGATCAATTAGATAACCATGATTTATCTAATTAATGAGGATTAGGAAAAAGGAGAATTAAACCAAATAAATATTGGGAATATTTTTTTGATTAATGAGGGATAGTGTTGTAAGGTCTTAGTGATAAATTAAGTTAATTGATCACAAGGGATAGACAGATGGTTAGGGATAAAATGATTTTATTCCATTAATAGGAGGGATAAATTGGTTTGCAGAGCAAGTCAATTTTAGGTGTCTACATTTGCCCCTCTTTGAGATGGTGTTGCGGCTAAGTAACATCATTTCAAAGAAGTTAAAACATAGAGTTGGATTGGATAGAAAAAAGATTTTGGCTTAGAAGAATAGGGTAAGGTTTGGGGATAATTGGTAAGGGTGATGCCCCCTCGAGAGGTTGCAAGAACATGGTTGTGCTCTCGAAATGGATGGAACAGATTGGTAGAAGTGGTTGGAGGATAAGGGGCGAGATGAAAGAATGATGATGGTGGGAGATTGATTGGTGAATGATCATTGTGTTGAAAAATGATTTAGAGCAATCCTAGGTTTGATATATCAAAGTGGATATTTTCAGCAAGGTATAGAAGAGCAGGGTGATGATGCTTATCCAACATTTGCATGGACTAGACACACAAACAAAGGGATGATCTCATGCATGCCCAAGATAGTACAACCTTGTCCTGACGAGGGAAGGGGAATCATAGCATAAGTCCTTAGTACAAAAAAGGTATGATGAACCTTAGATGCATAAGGGGATCAATATGCTACAGACCCTATGATCAACAAGATATGAATACTAGCTTGGAGTAATGAAAACAACCCACAAACATAGCATACAAAAGCAAGACTATGCCCCATTCTAGATGTTTTCGCCACATACCATGATATAGTGAGATCAAGGTAGCTTTGATGTGATCTTCGAATAGGACAAAAGATAAAAATCAAAAACAAAAATACCAACGAACCAAACAAGTGACCATTATATCTCTTGCCAAGATGGATAATGATTTGATAGATTCTACCTATCATAGGAACAATATATCCTAAGGCAAGAATCGATTGACGGTTGGATGATGCCTAGTTAATGTTGTAAGATTGGCTCAAGATATGATGGTGACAAGTTGTGGTTGATGCTGATTTGATAGTTGATGATTTTTGTTAAGGGATGATGCTTTGATAGGTGATGCGATGCTTGGATCTAGTGTTAGCTCAGCGGGTTGGATGGGTGCATCTTATGTACCTGAGTACTAGAAATGTCCTTCCTATCCCAGACTGCCTACATACCCTGTATCCACGGGATCAAGGAACATTAAGATGCAAGTGGTTATGATATGTAGTTCTGATTTGTGATGATGATGTGGGATGATGAGATGAGTTATTTTTCAAATTTTGTGTGTTTTCTATTGTTTTGGTATTTTTTGATTTTGTGATGTTTTTGGATTTTTGGATTTTGTGATGTTTTTGGATTTTTTGATTTTTTGATGTTTTTGGATTTTTTGATTTTGTGATGAGGAATGGTTTATTATGAGATGGTTGCATTGGAGTTTGTGTGGATAACCTTTATGCTAGATACCAATGACAAGGGAACACCAAGTCTACAGGTGAAAGTGATGGGGTTGGATAGAGGGATTGGTGATGAAAGATGATGGATAGATGATTCATGATAGATGAATGGACAAGCGATAGGGATGCATGTTAGATAGATGGAAGATAGGGATGGGGGATAGGATAGGTATGCATGAAATATGGATGGGGGATTTTAGGATTTTCTCCAAGGGCTAGGTTGCAAGGAATCTTATGCCCTAATGCTTAGAATTTTGCATGATAGTTTCATGTTTGAATGGATGGACTTTGCAATAGATGGATGGAGGATGTACTTATAAAGGGAGTATGCCAAGAGATCTCCAAAGCATGTTGTTGATATTTTGCCCCTTGTCTTCATCAAGATCTAAGGAGGAGGAAATAGTGGATAGAATGGATGGGGAATGATAGGATGAATAGGGGATGGTAGATAGGAATATTATAAGATAAATAGGGGATAGTGGATAGGATATGCAAAAGGATGTTATGGATTTGGATGATTAGATGGTTTTGCCCCCAAGTGTAGGGATACAAAATGGATGGAGAAGGGATTATGCATGATGCCCACAAGGGGTTTTCATCAAGGTATTTGCCCAAGGCGCCACAAGGAGTGGTTTTCACCATTGGATGGATTTTTTTTCTTTACTATTTTCTTGATTTTTTGATTTTTTTCCTTTTTTGATGGAAGGGGAACTCTAGCGTCTGTTTCCATAGCAAGGTGAAGGTGGTCCCATGTTGGATAGCATTTTGGATGATGATTGCATGGATTGTTGGTAGATAGGAGAAGATGTAATGGATTATGATGTGGATTATGCAAAAGCATGGACCATAGGAATGTGATGGGGAAGATATGTAGGATAGTGAATGAAAGATGGAGAGATGGGGGTATGTGGGAATGTTAAGTGGTGGAGGGGAATCAAGACCAACGGTCGCACACACTGTGATGTATTTGGAAGCTTGTACTTTGGATGTGGAGTTGGGAGTAATGGGGATTGGGATAGGAGATTTTTGGATGGTTGATTTGGGGTTTTAGGTACCCAAATGGACTTAGGAATTATGGGAATTTTAGATGGGGATCGGGATGTTTGGAATTTTGGGGTGGATTGGGAGGTAGATGCCTCATTTTTTTTATTGATCTTTGCTTAGGGACCCACACCATTTTTGCTTTTGCTTTTTCTTGTGATGGTGTGGGATTTGATAGCCTTTTGGATTTTTTATTTTGCTTGGAAGGGATAATATCTTTAGGCTTTTGTGCTTTATGAGTTGAGGCATTCAAATTATTACTTTTGAATCCCATGGATTTGGGGGAAGCTTCATGTTTGAAAGATGTGTGCTTTTGTTGGTCTTGATTGGGAATTTTAGGGGGTGTATGGGTGGAGAAATTAAAAGTGGATTTATGGATAAATGGATGAGGAGATTTGAGGATAGGGATATTAGGAGTTGGTAGGAGTGGAGGTAAAGTGGATTTGATAGAGATATTTGGAGTTGGAAGTAGTGGAGGTAAATTTGATTGGGGAAAATGGTTGGTCACATGCTTTTGCAAATGATAGGATGATGGAGGAGGGATGGCGACATATGTTTTTGGAGTGCGATGAGATGCACCATGTTTAGGATTGGATGAATGGATTTTAGAAGGTGTGTGGGTGGTACCAACATGTTCGTTTTGTTGGTCTTGGGATGTATAGCCGAGGCCCTGCGAGGATGGATGGAATGTGGTGTAGATTGGCTCCAAGATGCCTTGCTCATGAAGGCCTAAGCCTTTGCCTTGATAGTTCATGTGTTGGAGTATGCGATATGCGATGGGATATTTAGTGCTTTGGAAACAAGACGTGAGTCCATTATTTATTGGAGAAATATAGGTGGTGAATGGAAATTGTTCACCTCCTACAAGGGAGTCACCACGGATGAAAGTGCTTTTTCCAAGTAGATAAGGGGATGGATTTGGGATGGGATTGGTAGATGGAGGTAAAGGATTCATGTGGGATGGTAAAGGGGTGGTAGAAGATGGTGTGAGATCAATAAGTTGATCAATGGATGGTAGGGGATTGGGGATCTTATTAGATGGGATGGTGAGGTCTTGATCAAGAGAAGGGGTTGATATTTCAACATGCTTTGGATTTGATTCTTGACATAACTCATGTGGTTTGATAGAAGTGGGAGTGTCTTGGATATATGTGATGGGTGCTTGGATGGATGTGATAGGTGCTTCACTTATGTGTTCTTGAACATGGCTGCATGATGGTTCTTGACTTATGATAAGGGGTTGTTCAAGAGATTTGGTGGATGTTGGATTACATGAGGGTGTTTGATTCCTTGCTAATAGCCAATGGATGGTATCCTTCATGATTGTGTGGGTTGAAGAACAATATAATGGATGGTTAATGATGGTGGTTGGTGTGGGATTAGGATTGGGATTGGATAGGGGGTGATGGGATTATGTAGTGATGGTTCTTGGATGGGTTCAAGGATAGGTGTTGGACGAGATGGTGGTGTTGGAGGGGTGGAGGATTTGGGGGATTCCTTTCTTTTTCTTGGTGATGTATTTTGGAGGAAATCCCACAAGGATTCTTTGGATGTGATAGTATTGGGACTTGGAAGATTTGATGGTGGATTAGATGGTGGATGTGTGATAGGGATTGGTGGATTGGGAGATACATAGGGTGATGGATTAAAATTGGAGGAACATTGTGTTGGGTGGGTTGGGATTGATGGATTGTAAGGTAGGTAGGGTGATGGATTAAGGTTGATAGGATGGGGAGTAGAGGATGGGGGATTTGTATGGGGAGATGGTTGTTGATATATGGTTTGGATTTTGGAGATAAGGTGTGGTAGATTGGTGTTCCCTTGATCAAAGTTATCATGACAAAGGTTGGTGGATTGATAAGGTGGAGGTATTGATTGGTTGGATTGGTATGATGGCATGGATGTGTAAGGGAATGGTGATTGATATGAGGGTAAAGGTTGATATGATGAAGGTTGATATAATGGAAGTTGGTATGAGGTTGAAGGTTGATATGAGGTTGATGGAGTGGATATGTAAGATGTAGGTTGGTATGAAGGTTGAAAGAATGAAGATTGATATGATGTGGATGGGGATGATGTGTAGGGTGTTTGTTGATATGATGAAGGTTGGTATGAAGTCAATGTTGTGGATATGTAAGATGTTGAAGGTTGATATGATGAGGGTTGATATGCTGAAGATGGGGTAGGGGTTTGGGATTCTCCAATGATGAGGTGTGCTAAGGGTATATCTTTAATGTCATTTTTGAATTGTTCCTTAGCATTAGGATCCATGTTCTCATAGACTTTTCTACGTCTTTGTAATTGTTATATTGCTTCATAAAGATCCATTTTGTGGGAGATAGTATGGGATGATGAGGGATAATGGATGATTGTGATGTTGGGAATCAAAATTTCAAGACCTTAAGATGATTTGATTTGATTTGTTTTTTTGTTGGATGGTTCTCTATGCTTTTGATAGACTAATGATCTTAAGCAAAGGGGTTGATGTGTCTGACTAAGGTCTTGATTTTTTTGATTGGTTTGATTTGGATTTTGGATTGGGATGATAATGATGTTGAGGGATTTTGATAATTATGTGGATAGTTTTGGTTGGGCTTTTCGATAAGGGGATTGATAGAGGATGAAGGAGACTAAGTCCTTAACGAAAGTTTGATGTGCCAAGGATGATTTGTTGATTAAGGATTAGGAATTAGAATGTTTGATTGGAGTGGATAATGGAGAAGGGATGATTGATGTTGGATTTAATTTTGGATTTTGGATTTGGATGAGATGGGATTAGAATGATGTTGATGAATTGGATTAAGGATGATGAGAGTGATTAGGATAAGATTAGATCGAATGATTTGGATGATGATGTGGATAAGATAGGTGATTAGGATGATTAGGATAGATGAGTGATTGATTTGAATGTGTTTGAAGAATGAGGTTAATGACTTGTCTTATGTGTTTGATGTTTAGCTTGATTTGGCAATATTGAATGAAATGATCACACATGTACAAGCATGAATCACTCACACAAGACACAAGCAATTTTGAATTTTGAATTTGAAGAATATGATAATGATTAAACAAGCACATGTGTAAGACAAATCAACATGCCCTAATGTCTAGTTTGATGTAAGTTATGGCCATTTAGGTTTGGGCAATGTTTACATGAGGTTGACTAATGAATTGAAAGTGAAATCCTGTCACATAGCCGGGAGAAGGGGGTAACCCACCCTTCACCTTCACTTCCCAAAGGTAGAAAGTTCTTTGGGGCTTAGCCAAGGGTGACAAGATTCTGATTTCAATGAGGGTGTCTTTCGATTCAGCCTCGGATGAGGTCATTCCTAGGGGTGATGAAATCCCCTAGCAGGCCTCCTAGGAAAGGGTAAACAAAAGTGAATCAAGTGAGGTGTTTTTGATCTCCAAGGTCACCTTGCGGTGTGAGGAGAGAGCATACACATGCACACTTGACTCACACTCGCACTTGGTTAATTTTCCCTTAGAAAATTGAAATGTGTGAAAGACACGTCAATCAATGGTTCTTTTTAGTCCAATTTCAAGGTGTGAATAGAAGACACTGGTTGATTTTAAGCCCAATTTCAATGATGTGTGACCAAACAATGTTCATTTTAGAGGCCCAAATTGAAGTGTGTATGCAAGCAATGATTCATTTTATATCCCCAAATTGAAGTGTGTAATCAAACAAGATTGAGAGATAAAGGATGAAATGAATGCACCTGATTAAATTGCTGTCCAAATTGATTTAGATGCTGATCTTGATGTTTTTCCAGCCCCGAATGATCACTTGCAAGTCACAAGAATGAAAACGGAGCAAGTAGAGTAGCCAAGATGATCGTTATATGAAAATTGAGAATCTGATAAAATCTGATGAAAAAAGAACTGATACAGAAAACTTAAGTGCATGAACAGATTCTTCAGGAAATTCTATGCGATTTGAAAATAAAATTCATGAAAATTTGATAAAAAATGTAAAACATATGAGCATTTGAAGTTTTGAAGTAGGTTTGAATTTGACTACCAAAAAAGGATGGAAAAAGGTACAGTCACCTGAATATTTTTTCACAACTACGTATTTCATCTTGTCCTCTTTCCAATGAGTGTTTGTTTGTGAAATTCTACCACCGTATGACCAAGTTATGTGAGTTTGAAAAAGTCAGCCTCCTTTGGTATGTGGAGGCAAGACAAGGCTAGCTGACTGTTAAAAACTAACCACTGGCAGTTAGATGAATCTGGTCACATGCAAGTGTTATCTCCTGGTGGTCAGGGTTAAGTTTGGGCCAAAAGGGCCCCTGGTCGCTAATATGACCAAGGGTCTAAAAGTTTGAAAAAAAAATATAAAGGGGGGGCTAAGAGCCCCTCCCCACGGTCACCATCAAGGTAAACCCTAACCCTAAAGTGTAAGTGATAGGGATATTGTGAGTGGCAAGGAGTATAGGAGATGGTGCAAGAGTTGGAAGGTTGACGGGAAGTGGCGGGAGAAACCAAAGGCAGCGACAGTGGTAGGGAGATGGAGGCGGCGGAGGAGGGAAAGGGGGCCGAGCAGCAGTAGGGATATGCAGGCAGTGGCAGAACAGTTTTGGATGGATCGGTGGAGGGAAAGGGGGCCGGGCGGCGGTAGGGAGATGCAGGCAGTGGTGGGGGGAAAGGGGGTTGAGCGGTGGTAGGGAGATGCAGGTGGCGGCAGAGGGAAAGGGGGCCGAGCGGCGATAGAGATAGGACGGACAGTAGAGGATGAAGTCGGTGATGGTCAGGCAGTGCGGGGGTGTTAGGGTAGAGCAGCCATGGCAGAAAGGGTATCCCCGGTGGTGTTTTGGATTTGCAGAGGTAGTGCGAGTAGGGGGAAGGTGGTGGTTGGGGTTTAGAAGGCGGCGACCTAGTGGGGGGTGGGTGATGAAGCGTGGTGACCCAGTGGCGGTTTTAAACAAGTGTTACAAAACCAAAAACTTAACCCTGCAAACCAATGATGGTAGAAAACAAAGAATGTACCGATTAGCACAGCAGGGGTCACAGATCCGTACAGTACGGATCTGTATAGTATGGACTGTACCCTAAATTTTTTTTGAAAAAATTCAAAAATTTCAATCATCGAGCATAGTCAAGTTTACTGTCAAAAAAGTCAGAAACAGCGTTCTAGTCTCAACAATGTCATCTATTTTTGCCCAAGACGCAACCTGTAATAGTTTAGTACCAAAGCTTGCAAAACTTCATAAAACAAGGGTTAGAAAATAAAGCTTTTGACAACAAAACCTTCACAAAACGACAATTAGATCCAAGACCGGGCATGCCAATGTGAGATATGAGAACAAAATGAAGATTAAATATAAATCAAATGCAAAAATACACGATTATACCTTCATAATGACTCACAAATCCAAGAGGGAAGGAGTTGCACCCGATAGTCTCCTCAGATTTTACCCATGATGATGACTAAAATGTGGATTGCTCAAGGCTTTTCAACACAAATGTAGATGAGAGACAAGTGGATTCAAAAAGATTAGATGGAGATGAGAAAAGATTATGGTGGTATGATGAGGAGATTGTGGAGTGATTTTGGCAGAGGTTTGATGCATGAAGAAGTCCCTCCCAAATGGCTTGGAGAGGGTCTCATTTATAGATTTTCTGAAAGGAGGATGGAGGGTGAGGATTGAAAGATGAGATCAAGGGCTAGGAATAAAAGGAAATCTTTTATTCATTTTGGGAAAAGGGGTGATAAATGAGGTTTGGGTGTGAAAGAATGTGAAATGAATTAAAAATTCATTTGGGGAATGGAAAATGAATTAAGAATTCATTTGGGGATAAGAGATAATGAATGAGGATGGGTGAGGTAAGGGGTGTGTAAGAGAAGTAAATGTGATGTGTGATTTATTTGAATTTTTAATTTGGGGGATGTGGGGAAGGGTGTTAAACTAGGTTTGACCACCCAAATGAGAGGTTAGGACTAATTAAATAGAGGTTTTACTTAATTGATCCTAGGGCTAGGATGAGGTAGGCTATGGTAGGTTAGGGTAGGTCAATTAGTAGGCTAGATCAATTAGATAACCATGATTTATCTAATTAATGAGGATTAGGGAAAAGGAGAATTGAACCAAATAAATATTGGGAATATTTATTTGATTAATGAGGGATAGTGTTGTAAGGTCTTAGTGATAAATTAAGTTAATTGATCACAAGGGATAGACAGATGGTTAGGGATAAAATGATTTTATTCCATTAATAGGAGGGATAAATTGGTTTGCAGAGCAAGTCAATTTTAGGTGTCTACACATGGTTTGCTGAAGTATCTGATAAATACTCTAAGTCCATACTTTTAGTTGTTTGCTGATGGTAAATAGCTATGTAAAGTTAGCCTGGACTGATTATTTGTGCTAAAGTTCAATTGCATTTCACAAGTTAAGTTACACCATTTATTGGTTATTTAACAAATGAATGTGATCTAAAAATCTATTGACTTCCATTGAAGATAGCACCATTTTTTGCAGCACTGTAACACCCATTTCAGTTTGGTAACTCAGGAAGTTGGTTGAAAGTTTTAGAGTATTTGTCTACTAAGGATAACCTATGCATTGTGAATGTCACTTAAGATTCTTCTAAAACCCTAACCCTTTTACATTTTCTTTAAAACCATTGTTAGCCATTAGAATAGGAATTTCAGCAGCACTTTATCTTGTTTATCAACTAAAAATCATAGAAGGGTTTATGTGTATTTGTTTCCCCAAACCTGAAGATTTGTAGATTGCATGTAAGACCCCTTGTAGGCACAGCTAGAACATACCAACTGAGAAATTTCAAGCAAGCTAAGACCTAGCTGTATTATCCTTGGAGTAGTCTTACCTAGGGTAGGATACTTTTCAAGAGAGGTGTGAAACCAACAATCACACCTGCATTGCTACATGCTAAAACCACCATCAACACATACCTACATACATTCTATAATAGAAACCACAACATAAACCATATTACATTCCACCACCAAACAACCAACCTCCTTTGCAACAACAGATACTATCTCAAGTGGATGTCGAACAAATGGTTAACAAGGTAGTAGCACAAAACAAGAAAATGTTTTCCTTGGGAGACATATGCTCATATCCATTTGACAAGTCACTTCACATGCCACCTTTTCCACCACACTTTGAAATCCCACAATTTGACAAATACAAAGGGAAACGTAATCTGGATGACCATTTTAGGTCATTCTATGTTGCATGTCTCTATGTCTCTCAAGATGACACATATTGCTTGAGACTATTTCCCCGAAGCTTAGCGGGACAAGCTCTTGAATGGTTCTCTCACTTACCGCCAAGCATCAAGAATTTTGAGGAATTAGCAAACAAATTTTGCTCCAATTTCACTTTCAACATTGAACATGAGGTGAACATGAATGATCTTGTCAAGAACAAACAACGTAATGGTGAATCTTTTTCCTCCTTTACCCAACGATGGCACAACATGGCTAGCAAACTATCATGGCAAATACCAGAGAAACAACAGCTTGATATCTTTGTTCAAAATCTTCACCCTGATCTTTCATTTCAATTGCAATTGCAAAGTGCTAGCACCTTTGAGGAGCTTATCTCCAAAAGAACCACCATTGAGTGAGCTTTAATTACTAAGGGAACAATTAAGATTTTCAGAGACTAATCCCTAATCGTCAAATGATAAATCCTTCTTTTGGAACAAGAACAAAAATGTTGTTAATGATAGTGTTGTGGATGCAAAGAACATACAAACAGTGAAAGCTCCTACTAATATCCAAGCTGCACCTACAGCAAATCAACCTTTTCAATGAAACTGACCAAGAGTGAATCCAACACCTTAGTGATAGTTTACTCCCTTAGGGGAACCCATAGAGGTAATCTTTCGTAAGCTTCTCCAAGCGGGAGATGTCATATTACCTTAAGCACCACCTAACGACAAACCTGTTCTCAAAGCTCCTTGGTACAAAGAGAATGAATATTGTGAATACCATAGGGTCAAAGGACATAAAACAAATGGTTGTATGCATTTAAAACATGTCATTCAAGATTGCATTAATCAAGGTCTAATTAAAATCACAATGCCAACATCACAACCTACAATTCAACCAACATCAAACTATGACCTAGATGCTTTCAAGAATCCACTTCCGCTTCATGACAAGACAAGTAACCCCCATACTGGGAATGCTATCCATTACAACTATGACTCATCCATGATTGGCCGCATTGACCAAGCTTGCATTTCTACCATTACAATCCAAGGCAAAGCACCTGATTGTGTTGTCACTACTAGAAGAGGTCGTGTTACCATTTAAGGAGCATCTATCAATCCTTCTCAACCGTCTTCTAGCTATAATATCTTTGATCACCTTGGCAAAACTCCTACACACATTTCCATCCTAGAAGGGCTTCGCATATCCCCCACCCACAAAGCTATCCTTGACAAAGCATTGCAAGAATCTCTGGTGCCCAACGATATCGATACCACACAATTCCAATCTATGGTAGCTAGCATTGCAGCCCCTTGCCATCTCACTTTCTCCGACAAAGATCTTCAACCATCCATCAATCCATCACATAATGAAGCCCTCCACATAGAAGTATTTGTAAACCAACGCCGTATCAAATGAATACTAGTGGATGGTGGAGCTAGTCTCAATATATGCTCTCTAAAACTAATAAAACATTTAGGATATTCTAAGAAAGATGTTGACACTTTGAAGGTTATTACTATCAAAGCATATGATGATGCTGAGAGAGATACTGAAGGAATTATCCATTTGCCTATCCAAGTTTGTCCTATCACTACGGACACCCATTCTCAAGTTCTTGATATTGACCTTCCTTATAACATTATCCTTTGTCGTCCATGGATCCATGCCCTTAAAGCTGTTCCTTCCACATACCATCAATGCCTCAAGTTTCCACATAATGGTGTTGAAGTTACTATCCATGCTGATCCCAATCCATTTGAGTTTTGTCGCACTTTTCAAGCTAAATATCAAAGTCCTAACCATATCCCTATCAACACCAAAGCATATCCATCTTCATCTTATGTGGATCCATCTACCCTACTCAAGCCATCATCTAGCAAAGCCACTTCCAATCTCTGTATCAAGTACACTGAACACGGTCTAGGTGAGTACACATTGCAAGAATCTTGTTGTGTTGGAACTCTTCCCTTGTCTCCCAAATCTCATGGAAAACCTTATACATCCAAGGCATCTTCATCCATAGTTGTCATAAAAGCTCCACCAACAGTGTTCATCAAAGGTGGATTCCTTGATGATGAAGACATAGATGACATTAACTCTTGGATATTCTATGATGAGAATGACCAAGTCTAACTTGAAGTGGAGAGATATAACAATGGGTTCCATATTATTAAGAACATGGGTTACAAAGTACATGGTGGATTGAGATCACAAGAACAAGGACCTATTGAACCCATTATTATGTCTAAGAAGTTTAATAAGCAAGGCCTTGGCTATCAGCCAGAGGTACCACCTTCCAAAGACATTAAGTGTATTTATGATATGGAAGCTGGATCTTCTTCAGTAGGAGAGACCTCTAATTTGGATACCATCGACGACTCCTCCCTTCATATCACTAAGCTTTTCCAAGAAACTTCCATTTTCATGATCTCTACCACTTCATCTAGCCAAAACGCTTCGATTGTTACCCTTTCACTCGTATATCCTGACCTCGTCGATTGGGACCAACAAGGGGCACCGATATTGGACACATTTGAAAATGACGAAGCTATTGCCAAATTCATGGGTTTATGACAAGGCATTCCAATGGGTGATCGCAAAGTAGGCTTCATGATTGACCTCCCTAAACTAGCATATTTTGGTGGAAGCATCAAATCCTTTAGTCGTAAAAGTGAAATAAATAGAATAAAAAAAGATAGGTAACTAGGTGAAAACTGAAAGGCACCTCTTGACCATGAAAAAGTAAAAAGAAAGGACGTGTCCGAGGATGAAAACCTCTCTTAGGCACCCGAGGATGGGGGATTTGATCTTCCTATCACCACTGATTATCATGAAAAATCAACAGTGCTAGTTGAAAAATCTCAAGAAATGAACTTAGGCACATAGTAGAATCTGAAGATCATATTTTTGGCAGATCACTATCAGAGCGGGAAAGAAGAAATTTCATAGCATTCTTCATAAAAAGAGCTATCAATTTTTCATGGACTTATACCGACATGTCAGGTCTAGATCCATCACTTGTGGTACATCACCTAGTAGTATCTCCTAATGCAAAACTGGTTAAGCAAAAATTGTGCAAAATGCATCTACAAATAGCTCTTTTGGTCAAAGCAGAGATTCAAAAGCTATTAGAAGCAAAGTTCATAAAGCCTATTGATTATCTAGAATGGGTTTCAAACTTGGTAACTGTAGCAAAACCTAATGGACAAGTTCACTGTTGTACAGATTTCAGAGATCTCGACAAAGCATGCCCTAAAGATGACTTCCCACTACCAAGCATAGACAACATTGTAGATCTCACAACTAGACATGAAATGCTATCCTTGATGAATGGATTCTTAGGATATAACCAGATCAGAATAGAAGAGGAAGATCAAGACAAAACATCATTCATTTGTCCATGGGGTACATAATGTTGGGTTGTAATGCCTTTTGGTCTCAAGAATGCTAGAGCCACTTATCAACGAGCCATGACAGTCATTTTCCATGACCTTTTCCACACTATCATGGAAGATTAAGTTGATGATATCCTAAGAAAATCCAAGACAAGAGAAGAACATCTACAAGTACTAGCACAAATCTTTGATCAACTAGAGAAGTATCAAGTCAGGCTAAACCCAATGAAATGTGTATTTGGTGTAACATCTAGAAAATTGTTGGGGTACATTGTGTCTCAATGAGGGATAGAAGTGGATCCTAACAAAGTAAAAACCATCATGGAAATGCCTCCACCATCAAATCTAAAGCAGCTTCATAGTCCACAAGGAAGGTTACAATCCATTCATAGGTTTATCTCACAACTAGCAGACAAGTGTCATCCTTTTCAACACCTTCTTCGCAAGGGTGAACCTTTTAAGTGGGATGAAAAATGTCAACAGGCCTTCGACAAAATCAAGGAATATCTGGCAACACCTCATGTGTTAGTACCTCATGTACTTGATCGACCATTATTACTCTAAATATCTTCAACAACAGTAGCATTGGGTGCTCTTTTAGCTTAGCATGATGATTTGGGAAAAGAACAAGCCATTTACTACATCAGCAAAACTCTTGTGGGATATGAACTTAACTATTCATCTATAGAAAAAGCATGTTTAGCATAGGTGTTCGCTTCCCAAAAGTGGCAACATTACATGCTGAACCAAACAACAAAGTTCATATCTAACTTTGATCCACTCAAATATCTTCTCTCCAAAGCAATCCTCACAGGAAGACTTGCAAAATGGGTTATGATCTTAAGTGAATTTGGCATACAATATGTAGATTGAAAGGCCATAAAAGGACCAGTCATCGCTGATCAGCTAGTCGTGACACCTATCACAGATATTCATCCAATATGTCTGAAGTTTCCTGATGAAGAATTGTTCAATCTAACTTCACCAACATTGTGGCAAATATACTTTGATGGATCTTACACACAAGATGGATCAGGAGCAGGGATATTGTTTGTTACCCCTTAAGGAGATTATATCCCGAAGTCATACAGAATTGCATTTCCATGTACCAATAACATAGAATAATATGAAGCTTTAATCACAGGATTACACATGATAGTACAGTGGGCTATCAAATAGCTACAGGTCTTTGGTGATTCCCAATTAGTTATCAAACAGGTCTTAGATGAATACCAAACAAAAGATGAAAAGATCCTTCCATACAAGGTAATGGTGGATGATTTCAAGAAGTACTTTGACAATATCACCTTTGAATAGATCCCAAGGATACAAAACAAATCAATAGATGCTATGGCTATGATTTGATCTCTTCTAGACATGTCGTCCAATGCACATAAGTGTGAGTTTTTAGTTGAGCAGCTTCTGATCCCAGCATTTGAAGTACCGCAGTTTCAGCTTATATGTGAGATTGTTGGTCCCAATTTGCCTTGGTATGAGGACATATACGAGTATCTCCACAATCAAACCTTGCCATTTCAACTATCTAATACCCAACGAAAAACCTTTATCCGTCAAACCTCTCGCTATACTATCATAGAAGATACCTTATATCGCTAGAGTCTTGATGGTATCCTCCTTAGATGTCTTGATTCTGAGGAAGCAAAAGTTACCTTATGTGAAGTACATGAAGGTGTCTATGGATCGTATTCTGCTAGCCCTGGTCTTGTTAAGAAACTTCTATGAGATGGATACTATTGGCCAACTATGGAGAAAGATGCACGACAATTTGCAAAGAGATGTTTACAATGTCAAAAGCATGGGAATCTAATACATGCACCAACACATGAACTTCAGTGTATTACTACTCCATGGCCCTTTTCACAGTGGGGACTTGATCGCATAGGTAAGATCCATCCTACTTCCTCAAATGGTCATAAGTTCATTATCACCGCCACTAGTATTTCACAAAGTGGGTGGAAGCAATACCAATGACGTACATTACTAGCAAGCAAATATCCAAGTTTATCTTACACTATATCATTTGTTGTTATGGAGTTCCTCAAGCCATCATCACTGATAATGGTCGTCCTTTCAAGAACCAAGAGGTTAGAGATCTCTGCAATAAGTTGCATATCCAACATAGAGTCTCTACACCTTACTTTCCTCAAAGTAATGGCCAAGTTGAGGCTTCTAACAAAACAATCATCAAGATCCTTAAAAAGAAAGTCAATGAAGCTGATTGTGATTGGCATTTACAACTCAATCTTGCACTATGGGCTTACAGAACAAGTGTTAGAATATCACTGGTGCTACATCTTATGCTCTTGTGTATGGCCCTAAAGCTATTTTACCTATCGAGGTTGAGATCCCCTCACTCCAAGTATCCCTACAACACAATATCTCAGTCGAAGAATATAGAGTATCCAAACTCCATGATCTTGAGCTATTAGATGAGCAGTGTCTCACAGTACTCAATCATCATCAAGTCTATCAAAATCATCTACATCATAGCTATAATAAAAAGATCAGAGAACAAAGATTTCAAGTTGGAGATCTTGTCCTTAAGGAAAATCAAAGGAATCAACAACAACATGAGAAATAGGGCAAGTTTGAACCTAATTGGCTCAGTCCTTTTGTCATCACATCAGTCTATGGATCAGGTACATACATTCTTTCAACACCTGAAGGTATTCCCTTGGATGAACCAGTCAACAACATTCATCTCAAGAAGTTCTACCCATGAGTCTCAGCATATTCCAAACATTAAAAAAAATATATCCATCCAATAGTGAAAACCACTTTGTGGCACTTTGGATGACAAAAAAAAATAGTACAAGATAAATAATTCATCTTCTGGTGAAAACCTAGTAAAGAGGTGCCTTGGATAAGTACCATAGTGAAAACCTGGCAAATAGGCGCTATGTGTAGAGATCAGCCTCCATCATTTACTTGGTTTATTTGATCACATCTTTCCATAAACATCATTATCTACTATCTTATCTACATAATCCACATCATAATCCACTATTGTCCTTATCCAAACATCGCAACCCATTATCCCTTATCTATCCATAATAACAGCCTTTTCGCCCTAACCTCTGTCATGCTAGTTCTCGTAGTTTGGACTTCATTGAGGTTAAGATATCATTTGGCACCTTAGTACATTATTCACATGCAAGCACCATCACAGCCTCTCCATAACCAATATCATCCCACACTGGGGGCACTTGTTAAACCTTATTTGGAAAAGGATATCTACATCTTTAGCTCTTGTCAACCAAAAACACAACAAACATCCAAACCAAAACACACTAAAAATTCCCAAAAAAAAAAACCAAAACATCACAAAACTCTAAGGAAAAAAGTTGATTCTTTGACATCAACCCTCAACACAATAAACAAGAACTACATCACACCTCTATCGTTAAAAGCCTTGATCTCATGGATACAGGGTATGTAGGCAATCTGAGATGTGAAGAAAGCACTCTGATTCAAACAAAGACGATAGCCCCCTTTTCATTATCCATCTTTCATTTTCCTTCTAATCATCCTCCCATCTTTCATCTTCTTTTTTTCTATCTTTTATCACTTACATAATCAATAAGTCTAGAACTATATATTCATCATGTCTCATCACTATTGTAATGTGCTTTGATCCCGTGGACATAGGGTATGTAGGTAGTCTGGAATACGAAAGAAGTATCCAGTACGCAAGCATAGACGATCCACCCCATCTTCATCTTCTTTCATCTTCCATCTTCTTTTCTTTGACCAGCCCAAGCAAGAAGCAGACTATGCACATTAGTGAAAGGTCAAGCACTTTAACCAATTAGGGATAAGCCAGAAGCTATTTTGTCTGCATGCCTTAAGCCAACATTTGCTATAGCATTTTATCAACATCTTTAGCCTTTAATAGGATGCATCTTTCCTCTCAACAAGGCGCAAGCTTAATCCATCTAAGAGCACTTAAATTTGGAAAGAGAACGTGATGACAGTATCTTTTGTTTTATCTTTTGTCTCTTTCCTATGCCTAATCAAGACTGCCTTGATCTATCATATCTTGGTATGTTGCGATGAAGTACAGAATGGGGCATGGTCATATTGCTTTCGTATGCTGTGTCTATGGGATGATCTTATTCTTTCCTATGGTATTGGTATCTTGTACATGTTGGGATTAGCATCTTGCATCTAAGAAGCTCAATAGTCTCTTATGCATTTGAGACTATTCTATACTAAGACTAGCTGCATACATATAACCAGCAAGGTGTCAGTATGTGTAGTGGAGATAAGCTCAAACCTTTTCTTGTAGAGTCAAAGTCCATCTCAGAACACTAGTTGCTATTCATATCTTGTGTGTGTTGGCTCAACATCTTGACCTCATACATTTAGACAAGATTGTAGTATGCTAGTTATGCATTGGATACTTTAACACCTTGGTCTTTTCTACCTTGGTGCATAACATCCATATGCTATATCAAACATAAGGATTGCATTTCTTTACTTTTGAGAAATTACTTTAAAAGTTGTCATACCGTCTATCCCTTCCATCATATTCTTATATAGTATTCAACCAAGATCAATCTTTCCCTCCACATTCATTTTCGACATTCCTTGTCCTACAAAACAATTGTGTTAGGCATACATAGGTCCATCTAATTATCATCTAGATTTGCATTATCATAATCTCATTATCATACATTACCTTCATAATACCATTAGCATAAGATACATTTCCATTATTACCATTTGCATATTTATATCATTTGCATAAACATTCACATAAACCATAAAAATATAAAAATGCATAACATCATAACATAAGTGCATTCATAATCATTACAACATCACATAGGTAATCAAATCCATCATCTATATATATATGATGGGGCCTCCTAGAGATGGTAGACCAGGTGTAGGACCCAATACAGGTGGACAGGGTGAGGGGGCTACTAGTAGTCACTAGGGCTACCTTGTTGTATATTATTATATCATGATGAGGCCTGTGAGCTAGTTGTACATACAATTTTGATTGCTTATGGATAGCCCATGTTGTATATGTAGACACTTGTATATTGACTCATTGATATATATATATATATGACTCATTGATATATATATATATATATATGACTCATTGATATATATATATATGACTCATTGATATATATATATATATATATATATATATATATCAATGAGTCAATATACAAGTGTCTACATATACAACATGGGCTATCCATAAGCAATCAAAATTGTATGTACAACTAGCTCACAGGCCTCATCATGATATAATAATATACAACAAGGTAGCCCTAGTGACTACTAGTAGCCCCCTCACCCTGTCCACCTGTATTGGGTCCTACACCTGGTCTACCATCTCTAGGAGGCCCCATCATTGAAGCTGTAGATCATGATCCTCCTATCCTCCGTGAAGCTGAAGCCCCCGACTTACTCCTATAGCTAGGTTGTCTCTGCTCTGTAGGTACTGCTCCATGATATAAGCCTCTATAATACTTGGCCTCACCCTGTACCCCCCTCAGCTCTTCCTGTGACTGAGTCAACTGTGTAGCTAGGTACATCATGGCTCCATCTATCCCCAATATAGCTATTTCTCTATCTCTCTCCACTGTCATAGCCTGTAACTGTTGCATAGCCATATCCCTCACAGCCTGCACCCAATGTACAACTATATCTCTCTCATCTCTAATAGCCTATATCTACTGCAATGTTATATCTCTTTCTACTGTAACTATCTGCACCTGCTGCATAGCTGCATCTCTCTCTCTTGTCATCCTCGCAAGAGTACCATCATACTGCCCATCACCTCCCTACACTCTAGCCTATAGCTATGCCTGGTAAGCCTGAGCTTGTGCTCTAGCATGCTTCAATCCCAAGACCACCTGATGTCTATCTATCTCCACCCTCCTCAATCTCATTTGAGCACGTTGCCTCCATCTCCTCTCCTCTCTAATCCTTTGCCTCAGCTACTAAATCCCAACATCATCTCTCCTAGCACCTATACCTATGGCTATGCAAGTACCTATGGTTGAGCCTGAGCCTGCCCCTATCCCTAAATCTCTGGAGCTGCTAGTACTACTGCCTATACTGGTGGAGCTTTTCGTCATCTCCTCCTAACCGACCTCTCCATCCCAATCTCCCCTATCTCCCTAGGCCCCATCAACTGAGTTGGCCTAGCTATAGCCTAGTATGCATGATAATCTGGTAAAGTCCCTAGATCTGCAGGACCCTATCTCCACTGCCATACCACTGGCTGTAGTCCCTCTCTCTCTGCCAAAGCTGGATCCACCACTATCTCTGGTCCCTAGTCAAAAACCTCCTACTGAGTCCTCCCAAAAATGGCATCCCCTACTGGTACTACTTGCGGTATGCTAAACTACCTCAACACCCTCTCAGACAAATATCGCTCTATAATATATATGCCCCGACCAAAAATGTTTCTAGCCTACCTAGCATAGACAAGCTCAGTGTCCTCCCATCTCTCACATCCCAACCATGGTTTCCATACAAACCTATCCACCTCATCCAATGTCTGCATCCAGTAAACTATGCCCCTGCACTACTAATAGGTAAGAGCTCCCCTATACATCCTCACATATGGCTCTCCTGCTACCCTAGCTACCCATCCATCTAGCCTCGTCAATAGAATATGCTCATATTCCCATACATGCAACACTGTGACTCTCGCCGACATACTCGTTCCAAGTATATATGCACAATCATGCAGATAATGATACAGCTACCCTAGTACACACTCAGCCCATGCATATCTAGTCCCATATGAAAACATCCCCTCCATCACTATCCCCCATCTGACTGGAAATCCTCTCACCCGTCTGTCTCCCACTAGCCATCTGATAATCATTACCACTACCCGCTATAATCTATCGCAAAGCTCCTCCATCCTCGCCATCAGAATCTATGAGCCCTCAGTCCCAATGTCATGAGTCCCAAAAAATCACCTAAATGTCACTGGACCCAAGTCAGGATCATAATCTACTCTATCTCCATCAATTAGGATGTGCAGAATCCGGAGCGCTTCCTCTAGTGTAATCGTCACCTCTCCCATTAGCAACAAGAATGATTTGTGCTCACTCCTCCACCACTCAACCATCGATGTCATTAGTCCTTGATGTACCTGCACTGGCTCTAATCTTGACATATGCTCTAAACCAATGATATCTAAAAATAGCTACTCCTCTGCATCCAACAATCTAACCAATCGCAAATCCCTAGGGTGTGGCTCTCACGACAATAATGGTGTTAGTATATCCTGCATCATTCAACTCACCGCATTAGTTTCTTGTATTAAAATTGACTTTTACCTGATCCTAAAGCCTATCTTTACTAAAAGCGACCCAATTTTCTACATGTGATACCTTTTTCCCATAAGCGATTCATTTCATTATAAGTGAACACTTTTCTCTAAAAAGTGACTCATCTACCATATGCACGCTACTGTCACTTACAAGCAAGCTAAGTAACTACATGCGATTAATTCTTGCCCATAAGCAACCTCAAGTCATCATATGCGCATTCCCCCTACCCATTTGACCTAGCTGACCATAAGAAACCTATTTTTACCATAAGCAGTCGGTTTGAGCCTATAAGCGAGATATACTACCATAACCGACTACTTTTCATCCAAAAGCGACCTAAATCCCAAATCCAAAACTAGTCGCTTCTAGTGACGTGTGTGCATTTATGATGCTTTTACACTAAAAAATGATGCAACTGGGAAAAGTTTTCGAAACATACTAGTACACCTACTCCTGTGGTCACCCATGTGTCCTCACTCTCTCAGCACGATGATCACTACGTGAAATCACCATTCTGATAGCTCTTTGATACTCTAAGCACTACCACACTCCAGAGATCTAGATTTCTAATGGAAACAAGCACAAATGATCCTATTTTCCCTTGAGGGACCTACTTATAGCCCTTTCCAAACCCTAATTCTTCTATACTAAAGCCTATTTTCTTCTACCCAACCCTCGTTTTCTTCATGTCAACCTAGTTTCTAGCTCTTCATCTTATTGCGCGCCAACCCAGCCCTTCCTAGTTACCCTGGCTTACCTCTCAAGGGGGCATCACCTGCCAGTTACACTGGGGCATAACCTTGTTTATCAAGTGAATCATCGTATCTTCTTTGACACAACGTTCTAATGAACATTGTATCAAAGAGGGGCAAAATGTAGACACCCAAAATTGACCTAATTATCATTAGTATCAAATATCACATCTGCATTTGTCTAGCACACTTGAGCATTTTATCTGTTTTCTCTAAACCATCCATTTCTTCTATTAATTAAATAAATTTATATTTATTTAATTAATTCATTATCTATATCCTCTAATCTATAATTAAATAATCTTTAATTATTTAATTATCTTCATTCTATCTATTTTAATTAAATAAATCTTATTTATTTAATTAAAATTCCTTTCATAAACCCACTTTCTAATTAATTTAATAAATTTTATTTATTTAATTCATTTCTCTTATCGTTTATCTTCACAAGCCAACATGTGTGCCTCTTTTATTTAAAAACATGTGAATCTTTCATTTAATATTTTTCACATGTAGTACTTTTTATGTATACAATCACACATGAGCCTTGTTGGTGTAGGAGCACCAAGTTTGGCACCCACGCTCCATGTTGGCGCCCGCGCTCATGTAAATATTCTTGCTTTGCATTTCGGTGTGATGTTTTGTTTTGGTGTGATGGTCTTTTATTTTCTAAGGAAGGAGCGGGACCGATGAAAAGTTTAAGTTTGGCGCCCATGTTTGGGCCAAGCAATAAAGGTGTTGAACCATTGAACCTCATACTGAAGGTTCAATAGGTTCATTTGGTTCAATGAAATGAACATACTTTTTTGGGTTCAATGGAATAAACTTGCAGAAGCGTTGAACCTCATGCTGGAGGTTCAACGGGTTCAATTGGTTAATGAAGAGAACAAGTTTTTGGTTCAGTCAAGCGCTGTCAAATGGAGGAACCTGGTGTTGAACCGTTGAACCTCATGCTGGAGGTTCAATGAGTTAAATTGGTTCAAAGGTTCAATAAATTGAACGCACTGTTGGTTGGACAGAGTGGTGACTGACAGTGGCGGTGAGGAGAACCGGTGGTAAGAAGTCGATAGCGACATATGAGAAGACAGTTAGTAAAGCTAGCCGCGGGGAGGAAAACAAAATAGTTAATAAAGAAAAGCTAGCTGGAGGGAGAAAATGAAACAGTTAGTAGAAAACTAACCGAACGGACAGAAAACAAACCTAACTGCCTGATAATTGAAAAGATGAAGAATATAAAAGTTGTTTTTGCTTTGTAAATCGAGTGGGGAAGTATTGGAAGTTTTTGGGATGTAAGAAGGAGAACTCTCATAAATAAAATATTGTCAGTTTGATCTATGTGTGCATTTTTCTATAGCATTCTTGCATAATTCAATCTGAAGTACAGTAGTTAGTTTATTTCTGTTGTTTTGTTCTTGTTTGTACAAAATGTCTCTGTCTTGATGTTCCTACAATTCCTCTGTACAGTCATGGAGGACCATCAAGCAGAGATCTCTTTTCTTGTTTTTCTTTTTGTGAAAATGGTTGAATTGTCAATGAGAGACAATAGAAACTTGTCCTAGGTGAGCTCTTCCATAGCCTGGCTAGGCATGCAAGTTACAGTCTAAGAAGAGACATGGGTGAAAACAGAGTAGGAGGAATTGAGCACCAAGCAATTAGAACCCTAGACCTAGAGAGGAGGGCTAATAATGAGCTCAAGAAGGCTATAAGCCTTGGGAGTTGAGAATCTTGGAAACAACGAGGACAAAGAAGAATGTCCTATACCAAGAAACTAGTGTCTGTATTGAGAATAACATACAAGTAGGCCTTTAACCTCTATAATAGACTGTTTAGTTTGAGTTAGGCATTTTGGGTAGAAAATGTCTAAGAGCACTTGAATTGGTGGGGATTTGGGGTATGGTATAGGTCTTGAAGTGTTTCAATCAAGATAGGTTTTTCTAAGTCCATAGTCCTCCCCATCAAATTGGTATCAGAGCAAGTTAAAGATTTGGGCTATTCTTAGATTAGAATAGAAGCAGTTGTATGTCATCACCAAGTTTGAGTGAGTCTGTAGGTTCATCCAAGAAGATGGTGACTAACGCAAAATTGGCAAAGAAGGTTGATGAACAAGAAGAGGAGAATAGGCTCCTACAAGAAAGATTGGCAGAAATGGAAAGTAAACTAGGTGTAATGATGGAAAAGACTGAAGAAGTCAGTTAGAAAATTAAAAATTCTGAAGGTAAGGAGAAAGTTGTGTCTGTAGAAGATGAAGAGCCCACACTTGATCCTAAGATGGAAGAAGAACCTTTCTTGAAGGCCTTGAAAGCCATGAGTGGTATGGCATTGGAAGGAGTTCCTCTTTTTAGTGGAAAGATGGAGCCTGATTTGGTTATGGAATGGATAGAAGGTATAGAAAATCATTTTGAATGTGATGGAGTGACTAAAGCACAAAAGGTGAAGGTGGCTAAATCAAGACTCAGAGGAGCTGCTTTGACATGGTGGAAATTTGTTCAAACTGAAAGAGAAAAAGAAGGCAAGAAACCTATAGCTACTTGGAAAGGTATGGTGGCTAAAGTCAAAGAAGTCTACATGCCTAGAGATTATGAAGTCCAGATGCACAAGAAACGACAAAATTTGAGACAAAGAGAATTAGATGTCAATGCATACACTAAGGAGTTTCAAAAACTATGCTTAAGGTCTAAGGTGATGGAAGATGAAAATGTAAAAGTGGCAAGATATCTCAATGGTTTGAGGTGGAGTATTTAAGAGGAAATCATCTTATTCAGCCCTACAATAGTGCATCAAAGCTATCAACTAGCACTCAAGGTAGACGAGAAGAGCAAGAAGAAACAAGAGTCAAGTAGCAGATTAAGAGGAAGAGGTAGAGACAGTAGAGGAAGAGGAAATTATGGTGGTAGGAACACTGATCAAAGGCCCCAAGGAGAATCCAAACTCACAGAGCAGAGTGGAGAGACTACTAGTAGAGGAAACTACCGAGGAAGGGGATCTAGCAGAGGAAGATCAGGAGGATCAGGCAGAGGATCCTACTTTGCCACTATGAAATGCTACAATTGTGGTCAATTAGGCCATCCAGCATATAGGTGTCCTGATAAGGGCACATCTTCTTCTCAAGGAATTGATAAAAGAAATCATTATGTACAAGATGATGCTTCAAGCTGCAAATCACCTGAAGTCAGTCTAGCCTCAGAAGTGGGAGAGAACATCATGGTAAGGAGAACTTTGATCAAAGAACTAGTGAAAGTTGAACCAAGCCAAAGGAGAGCTTTATTCAGAATCAGATGCAAGATTATGAATAAGGTATGTCAAGTAATCATAGACTCAGGGTCTACTGATAACATAGTGTCTGATGAAGTAGTTAGAAAATTAAATTTGCAAAGAATACCTCATTCAAATCAATATAGAGTCACATGGTTAAATAAAGGTCAGCATGTGATAGTCAATGAGCAAACTTGGGTAGAGTTTGGTATAGGTGGATACAAAGACAAGGTACTCTGTGATATCCTACCCATGGATGCATGTCATCTCTTATTGGGTAGACCATGGTAGTATGACCGAAAGGCTATACATGATGGTGAGAAGAATGCATATTCTTTTCAAAAAGATGGTGTCACCTATAAAATTAAGTCATTGGAAGATGAAGAAGCAGGTAAGACTAAAAGTCCTAATGTCTTAATTGTGAGTGGTAAAGAAGTTTTTGAGCACTCTTAAGGAGGATGGTATTGGTTATGCTATCATAGTGAAACCTAAGGAGGAACAAAAAGATAAAAAGGTAGTGGTCCCAAAAGAGGTGCAGACTATACTGAAATAGTATAAGGACATAATTAGTGAAGGAACACCAGCAACACTACCTCCACAAAGAACTATTAGCCATCAGATAGATCTAATTCCAGGAGCATCACTGCCTAACAAGGATCCTTATAAAATGACTCCAGAACAACATAAGGAGATAGCCAGACAAGTACAATAATTGATTGACTAGGGATTGATTAGGAAAAGCATAAGTCTTTGTGCAGTGCCTACAGTGTTGGCACCAAATAAAGGAGGAACATGGAGACTATGCATAGACTCCAGAGCTATCAATAAGATCACCATAAGGTACAAATTTCCAATTCCCAGAATTGAAGATTTTATGGACTGTTTAGGAGGGGCTAAATACTTCACCAAGATAGACCTAAAAAGTGGTTATCACCAGATCAGAATCAAGGAAGGTGATGAGTGGAAAACAACCTTCAAGACCACAGAAGGACTGTATGAATGGTTTGTTATGCCATTTGGTCTATCGAAAGCTCCCAGCACATTCATGAGGCTCATGAATGAAGTCCTCACAGACTATATGGGTAAATTTGTAGTTGTTTATCTAGATGATATCTTAATTTTTAGTCAAACTAAAGAAGAGCATCTTGAACATGTAAACATGGTTTTGGAAAAGTTACATGATGAACAACTAACCATAAATTTGGAGAAGTGTGAATTCATGAAGCAGGAATTGGTATACCTTGGTTTTGTGTTGTCCAAAGGAGAAGTAAAGATGGACAAGTCAAAGGTAGAAGTCATATTGAATTGACCTACTCCCAGAGCAGCAACTAAGGTGAGAAGTTTTCATGGCTTAGCTCAGTTTTATAGAAAATTCATAAAGAATTTCAGTGCTATTTGTGCACCCATGCTTGATACAATCAAGGGTGGGATAAAAACAAAGTTTTAATGGACACAAGCAGCTAATAAGAGTTTTGAATTGTTGAAGAAAGAAGTAGCCACACAGCCAGTGTTAGTGCTGCCTAGTTTTGATAAGTTATTCACTTTAGAATGTGATGCTAGCAATATTGCAGTAGGTGCAGTACTCAGCCAAGAGAATAGACCAGTAGCCTTTTTCAGTGAGAGGCTAAATGAAGCAAAGAGAAGATACTCTTCATATGACTTGGATCTCTATGCTCTAGTCCAGGCACTTAGGAAATGGAGGCATTATCTCCTACCTAAGGAATTTGTTGTATATACAGATAATCAAGCTTTGAGTTTTCTGAACTCACAGGATAAGTTGAGCCATAGGCATATCAAGTGGATGGAGTACTTGCAGTCTTACACATTCACAATTAAGCATAAGAAGGGACAGCTCAATAAAGTAGCAGATGCTTTAAGTAGGAGGCTACTCACGATACAAGAGATGAAATTAAGAAGCATAGGAATGAAAGAGTTCATAACCCTCTACAAGGAAGATGAAGATTTTGCTGAAGCATACAAGGTATGTCAAGACTTTGAAAATCACTTTCATAGTGAATTTGCATATTACACTTTGCAGTAGGGATTGTTGTTCAAAGGTGGATAGTTGTGTGTACCAAAAGGATCCATGAGAAGCATAATGGCAGTTTGAGTGGACATTTTGGTCTGAACAAAACATTGGAATTAGTCCAGAGGTTCTACTATTGGCCAAAGATGCACAAAGATGTCAGAAAGTATGTAGAGCAATGTATCATCTGTCAGAAGGCCAAGGGAACTTCTTCAAATGCAGGACTGTATCAACCACTACCCATTCCTTCTAGGCCATGGGACTGTGTAAGTATGGATTTTATAGTTGGTCTACCAAAGACTAAGACTGGTTTTGATAGTATTTTTGTAGTTGTTGATAGATTTAGCAAGATGAGTCATTTCATTCCCTGTAAGATGACTCATGATGCCAGTCATATAGGTCATTTGTTTTTCAAAGAGGTCATAAGGATTCATGGACTCCCAGCAAGCATCATGTCTGATAGAGATGCTAAGTTCATGGGACATTTCTGGAAAACTCTATGGCAGAGGCTAGGAGCAAATCTATCTTTTGGATCAACCTATCATCCACAGACAGATGGCCAAACAGAAGTGGTGAACAGGACATTGGGCAACATGTTAAGGTGTTTGACAAAAGAATATGGACAGAGTTGGGATCAAGTCATTTATCAGGCAGAATTTGCCTATAATGACAATGTGAATAGAACTACTGGCAAAAGTCCATTTGAGATAGTGTATGGAATACACCCTCGAGGTGTATGTGAACTCTGACATCTTGGAGACATGGAATATAGAAGTGGTCATGCAGAGGATTTTGTACAATCTATGAAGGAGATACACGAACAAGTAAAGAAGACAATGCAGGAAAATACCCAAAAAATTAAGGATAGGGTAGATGCACACAGAAAAGATGTCCAGTTTGAAGTTGGTGATTTAGTCATGGTTCATTTGAACAAAGCCAGATTGTAGAAAGGGATACCAACTAAACTGCAGATGAGATGAATTGGTCCTTGCAGATTTTTGGACAAGTATGGCAAAAATGCCTACAGGATTGATTTGCTAGCAGACTTGGCAATTTCACCAGTGTTCATGTTCAGGACCTGGTATCCTATAAAGGTCCTCATTCAATAGCAGGCAGATCTAGTTCAGAGACTGAATAGACAGTGAGTGATGTGACTTTTCCACCTACACTCAAACCACAGGCTAAGAGAATTCTAGATTCTCGAGTGTAGAAACAGACCAGACATGGCGTGTACATGGAGCATCTGATCAAGTGGAAATAGTTGCCTGAAGCTGAGGCTACCTAGGTTGTAGAGTCTGAGTTCAAGAAGTGGGGCATTGATTTTGCCTTGTTGTCACCAGAGGTGACTTGACTTTTTCTGTGTAGGGGGAGTATGGTGCAGGAGCACCAAGTTTGGCGCCCACGCCCCATGTTGGCACCCGCGCTCATGTAAATATTCTTGCTTTGCATTTCGGTGTGATGTTTTGTTTTGGTGTGATGGTCTTTTATTTTCTAAGGAAGGAGCGGGACCGATGAAAAGTTTAAGTTTGGCGCCCATGTTTGGGCCGAGTGATAAAGGCGTTGAACTGTTGAACATCATGCTAAAGGTTCAATAGGTTCATTTGGTTCAATGAAATGAACATACTTTTTTTGGTTCAATGGATTGAACTTGCAGAAGCGTTAAATCGTTGAACCTCATGCTGGAGGTTCAATGGGTTCAATTGGTTCAATGAAGAGAACAAGTTTTTGGTTCAGTCAAGCACTATCAAATGGAGGAACCTGACATTGAACCATTGAACCTCATGCTGGAGGTTCAATGAGTTAAATTGGTTCAAAGGTTCAATAAATTGAACGCGCTGTTGGTTCGATAGAGTGGTGACCGACAGTGGTGGTGAGGAAAATCAACGGTAAGAAGTTGATAGCGACATATGAGAAGATAGTTAGTAAAGCTAGCCATGGGGAGGAAAATAAAATAGTTAATAAAGAAAAGCCAGCTACAAGGAGAAAATGAAACAGTTAGTAGAAAACTAACCAAACGGATAGAAAACAAACCTAACTACCTGATAACTAAAAAGATGAAGAATATAAAAGTTGTTTTTGCTTTGTAAATCAAGTGGGGAAGTATTGGAAGTTTTTGGGATGTAAGAAGGAGAACTCTCATAAATAAACTATTGTCAGTTTGATCTGTGTGTGCATTTTTCTATAGCATTCTTGCATAATTTGATCTGAAGTACAGTAGTTAGTTTATTTCTGTTGTTTTGTTCCTGTTTGTACAAAATGTCTCTATCTTGATGTTCCTACAATTCCTCTGTATAGCCATGGAGGACCATCAAGCAGAGATCTCTTTTCTTGTTTTTCTTTTTGTGAAAATGGTTGAATTGTCAATGAGAGACAATAGAATCTTGTCCTAGGCGAGCTCTTCCATAGCCCGGCTAGGCATGCAAGTTGCAGTCTAAGAAGAGACAGGGGTGAAAATAGAGTAGGAGGAATTGAGCACCAAGCAATTAGAACCCTAGACCCAGAGAGGAGGGCTAATAATGGGCTCAAGAAGGCTATAAGCCTTGGGAGTTGAGAATCTTGGAAATAGTGAGGACAAAGAAGAATGTCCTATACCAAGAAAGTAGTGTCTATATTGAGAATAACAAACAAGTAGGCCTTTCACCTCTATAATAGACTGTTTAGTTTGACT
Source organism: Cunninghamia lanceolata (assembly GCA_027924645.1). Taxonomy (NCBI): domain Eukaryota; kingdom Viridiplantae; phylum Streptophyta; class Pinopsida; order Cupressales; family Cupressaceae; genus Cunninghamia; species Cunninghamia lanceolata. The sequence goes on from BSBN01000567.1 coordinate 7,585,898, forward strand.
TAGGCATTTTGGGTAGAAAATGTCTAAGAGCACTTGAATTGGTGGGGATTTGGGGTATGGTATAGGTCTTGAAGTGTTTGAATCAAGATAGGTTTTTCTAAGTCCATAGTCCTCCCCATCACTTATCTTCCCTCCACTTGTCATCTATATATTCACCTATGATTATCAATTCATCTCAACCTTTCACATAGCTACTAAATCTCTACCGTTGATTGATTTGGTTGAGGTCTATATAAACACCCTCTCATTCCATACTACAATCATCCATCATTTTCATATAGCGTCTACATTATCATCTTGAAAATATTGAGCACTTTAGCATCCATCTAGCATATTATCATTATCATCCATCCATCATGGCACCTTTGATCTTCATAATTGTTCATTGTTGAGAAGTAATCCACATCACAAACAAGGAATCATACAACCTAGGTGATCTTGTTCTTGAATTGCATGATTTTGATTTCACTTGGATTCAATTCTTTGATGGTGGTAGGATTAGGTTTTCATTTGTATGCTTGATCTTATTAACCTAATTTTTTACCTATCACATGAAGAAAAAGGAAGTTAGTGATATTTTTGAACCTCTTCGTAATGTAGGTTGGTCCTCTAGTAATTAAAAGGAAAAACACCAGGTTAGGGGAAGTTTCAACAGTAAAATTTTCAAACCCCTGAATATGCAAGATGCTATTTTTTTAGCATTGGATCATTGTTGGCATGAGAATAATAAGATTACGGAATTAAAGGATTCTGATGAAAATTCTAGAGAAAAATATCTAAATGTAGCAGATTACGGAAGACTTTAGGGTTTGCAGTGACAAGAACTTCTACCAAGAGGTCACATGGGCTCAGAGGGTGTTATTACACAAAATTCACCATCTTTCTCTTCATGATAATACAAGCACCCAATATGTAGATGACCCTAACAAAAATTCTGGAGCATTTGAATAATCTACAGAGGATTGTTGAAGGTTTACAAGGCTCTGTATATGAAAGAGAGAAAATTAGGTTAAAATAGAAATACAATTAATATGGAGGAGAATTGTTTGGTGAAATGTTTATATAAGGAATGCCTAATCATTTTTATGATATTTGAGTGAAGACAAAAGATTTGAAGATCTAAAGGAGAACTGAAAGAACTCTACAACTTGACTGAGCAAGACTTATCATCACATATCAAGGTATTCTTCTCTCTAGTTAAAACCCTAGTTTTGAAAAATGGATGCATCCTCTACTCCTCAGTTGATCAACATTATTGAGAAACCCCGATAAAAATTCAAGAAACATCCATATAAGGTAATGGAAGTTGATGGCAATGGGGCATTATCCAATGTTCCTACCTTTGTGGTATACACAAAAGATGTTAGAATATATATTCATGTAAAACATGAGGAAATTGTGTTGATGGTGGTTTTAGCACACAAAAACACAGGTGTGATTGCTGGTTTCACACCTCTCTTGAAAAGTATCCTACCCTAGGTAAGACTACTCCAAGGATAATACAGCTAGGCCTTAGCTTTCTTGGAATCTCTCAATTGGTATATTCTAATTGTGCCTACAAGGGGTCTTACATGTAATCTGTAGATTTTCAAGTTTGGGGAAGCAAACACACATAAACCCTTTATGGTTTTCCGTTGATAAAGCAATATAAGATGTTGCTGGAATTCCTAATCTAACAACTAAGAATGGCTTTAAAGAAATGCAAAAGGTTAGGGTTTTAGAAGAATCCTAAGTGACATTCACAATGCACAGTTTACCTTTAGTAGACAAATACTCTAAAACTTTTAACCAGCTTCCTGAGTTACCAAACTGAAATGGGTGTTACAGTGCTGCAGAAAATGGTGCTATCTTCAATGGAAGTCAATAGATTTTTTGATTACATTCATTTGTTAAATACCCAATAAACGGCGCAACTTAACTTGTGAAATGCAATTGAACTTTAGCACAAACAATCAACCCAGACTAACTTTACACAACTATATACCATCAGCAAATAACTAAAAGTATAGACTTAGAGTATTCATCAGATACTTCAGCAAACCATGAACATTACAAAAGCACAACTAACTAACTATGGGAGAGCAAGAAGCAAACCATGAAAACCAAAATGAGCCAACACAAGATACAAATTCTCAGAATTACTGTAGAAACTTGCTTTGCATTACTTCAAATGGCATAGAGTCAACAATTTAGCATCAAATCTCTCTTACAAAGAAGAGAAAAGGATGGCCCTTTTATAGGCAAGGCACCATATCGAGTTTTTCAATGGATGGTTGAGATTAACTCATCACCAATGGTCTAGATTACATAACATTTAATTAAGTACAACAGTTTGTTACATTTTTGGATTTGCATTTGTCTTGTAAGAAAAAGACAAAACAGCTTGTAAATACATCGAATCTGGACAAAATGGATATCCATTTGGTTGTATATGATGAAAAGTCAATTTTCAAGGCCTAATGAAGCTAAAATAGAGTCACATGACGCTTGAAAACTTGAGCTTATGTGGATTCATGGGATTCCAAGTGTTGAATGGACCAAGAGGAGTATGTGGCACATTCTTTGATGAAGACATATCCAATTGGATGCCTACTGGATCATCACTGCATGACTGGACTGCTAGAACAGTTGTATGCATGTCTTGGTGATCCAGTCCATGGTCATTTGAGTGGTGTTTTTGGGAAAATATCAAAAATATAATTTTGGGTATTTTCTACATCATAGTAAATTATATTTTCAGAGGCCTTCAGAGTGGAATGGGGGCTCAAAATTTGCTAAGACTAGGTGGTTCGAACTAGATAATCAGTTTATCTTTCCAACGAGTCCAAGAAGTTTAAATTCTGATAAATAGCTAGGAGTTATGACCCCCAGACTGGATCACTAGGACATTGGACTGGATCTGCAAGAACAACAGTGATGTAGGCATGATCTTCAGAGTCTTCAATCTCCAGGGACTTATTTCCATCATCCTGGACATCATACTAACATCCTTTTGCAGGTGCAGCAGCAATTTGGTTGATAAAATGAAGTTTCTGCATTTCTGGGTCAGCACTGCATATCTGTGTGTACATCCTTCCAAGATGGCTCTAGCAAGCTCCTATGCTCTCCAAGACCTACAATTCACAATGCAAAGCATCAATTTCATCTTAGCAAGTCATTTTGCATCAATTTGGATCAAAACATGTCCATTTGCAGTCATGGATTAGTAAAAAATAGCTCATTGTCAATGTTGCTTCCTTATAACCAACCTCTTAAATCTAGTGATTTTTACATGATTTCCTGCATTTTTTGCCATTTTCAATTACCCATTTGGCCTATATATTGATCTAGGAAGTTTTTGGGGTCAATAGAATCCATTTGGGAACTTTTATTTCATGTTTTTCTAGCATTTTCTGTAAAAAGTGAGATTTTTGGGGGTCATGGACTTTTCATGTGTAGTAGCATTAATTATCGTAAAACATGCCAAAAATCCACAAAAACTTGGTAAAATGTTCATCATGATGTGACAAATAGATATACAATTGAAATCCATCAAGAAAATCCAATTTGCTCCTTGAAAAACTCAATTTCAGGCCAAAATACCAAAAAGCGTTGATTTTGGGGTTTACCGACCTAGTTGGGATTTTGGGTTCTACCGACTAAAAGTCGGTGCAATGTAATTCTAGCATAGGTCAGAGAGGTTCATTTTTAGCACAAAATGCTTTTGCGCTACTTTTGGATGCCACCGACTTGCACGATTTTGGGCTCAGACCGAATAACAACATCTCATAAGGTCGGTCGGGGTGGATTGTAGCGCAAGTCAATAAGGTCAATTTTTAGCACAAAACATAAAAGGCTTAGTTAGCAGGGATTTTCAATGCAACTAACTAGTGTAGGTTTTAGCACTGACCAACCTACACAACTTAAGTCAGTGGAATGCCATTTCAGCACAAGTCTGCGAAGTGGGTGTTTAGCGCAAAGGTTGGTAGACGATGTTTTTAGCGCTAAGGTTGGTAGAGGCTGTTTTTAGCGCTTTTTACAGTTGGGGTCATTTTTAGTGCTAGATTTTGAATTGGCCAAGGTGAAAGTATATTTAAAAATATTTTAAGTATAAGAAATTAATTTCTTATACTTTAAATATTTTTAAATATACTTTCAGGATGTTTTAGATAGGTTCCAGATCCATAGGATTTCATATGCAGATTCTAGAATTTTTTAGGTTCTACCAGATTTTAGACTTAGCCATTTTTCAGGGTTTTCAAGGTTTCAGACTTAGCCAAATCAGGGCTTTAGAACCATGTATCAAGGTGAAAGCATATGGACCCCTTAGTGAAATCTAGTGGAATTTGACGTGATTTTGCAACTCTAAGACCTGAAAACTAGGAATTTCAACATGAAACATCCTGCAGAAGCACTTTCAAGGGCAAATCCAATGACACAAGATTTTAGAGCAAAGTGCAGTAACACCCAATTTTAGTGCAAAAGGCAACAAATGACTATCTTTTAAGCACAAGACCACCCAAGACACCTCCAAATCAACTATGCACAACATCAAATGACTCCAAACATGTAAAATACTCAAATCTGGAACAAATCCTGCACTCTAAGCACAAATTCACTTTCTCATCATCATAAGGCAAAAAAGTTGAGACTCCAAGCCAAAGAAAAAGAGGGGGTCTCCATTTGGCAAAATGGGGCATGTGTGTGCAAGGCACAACAAATTGATCATGAGAAATTCAAAACCCTAAGGCATGGACTATGAGATGATGACAATACACATTACAAGCCTAAATATGCCAACATTGGAGTAAAGCATTTGGATGTTTGGAAAGATTTTCTAGATTTTCATAATGAGCATGACTGTGTCAATTATCCTTAGCAAAATTCATGACAAACTCATATACCTAGACAAACCGCATCAAATAACTAAAGAAGGCATCAAGTTTGTCACAGGATTGTGGTCTACTGGACCTATACCACAACTGAAATCAATTAAAAATGAAAAGGTCATGGAATTAACCACAGCCAAATTTAATAAAAGGGTGTTGACAATTGATGACATTATTGATCCCAATGTATGATATATAGCAATGGGAATTGCCTACAAAGTATACTACTCTAACAGAGAGGGATTTGCCATAGCTACAACCATACACACTATCTATCTAATGGCAAAATAAGCCAAGGATTTTGACCTATGTGAAGTGATGAAGGAATAGCTGGTAGAAAATTTGAGAAAAACTAAGGAGACATTATATCATTCAAATATGGCTCATTAATCATATGTTTGGCATTCTACTTCATGAATGACTTACCAGGGTTTAAAGGGAAGATATGGAAACAAGATAGATCAGTAGCAGCACAAATAAAAGAATACATAAGAAGATTTGAATCGCAAAACTACAAAACTATTTTTTGGGGCTTCTTAAATTAATTTCAAAGTGAAATGCATAAAAAGGAAAGAATTTATTTTGATTTGGTCCAAAAATACAAGGATGACATAACATTTATAGGGGGTAAAGATTGTTGTTATATGGCAGTAGTTGAGCCTAGAACTTCATGGATTCCCAAGCTTCCTTATGAAGTGCCTGATGAGGAAGTTAAAGCCTATGAAAATTTTTTGTTAAGTCTGCCAAAAGATGCTAAAAGTGAAAGATTTGTAACCATTGAAGAAATTCAGGATAAATTAACTAAGAAAAGGGTAGAGGAAGAAGTAGAAAAGAACAAATAAAAACTTTTCAAGTGGGTAGGTATTCCATCTGGAGGTTTCTCTACTCAGAACTCTCCTAAATTTGTTAAGCCTCATCCCACTGTGCATCCAACATCGAGGAGATTTGTTAGAACTGCCTCTCTATCAACTTCCAGCATTCCTCAATCTAGCTTCTCTAAAAAGGCATCTCCCACCAAACATGTCTCTGAAAAGTAAACACAGTCAAAACCCAAGAGAACATTCAAAAGAGAAGAAATAAACCATTTTGGAGGAGATTGAAAGTGATAAAGATGAAGAACTCATTTCTAAGAAATATAAAAAACAAAAGAAGAAAAGGGGATCAAGGGTCAAAGTGAAGGCCAAGAGAAATAAGAAACATGGTGTGGAAACAAGTGAAGAAGAAGAGAAGGAGGAGGAGCCAAGCCCTCCTTCCAAGAAGAAAAAGAAAATTGTCTCTCAGAAGCCAATTTCTTCTTCTGAGGGACAAATTGTTGGCAAGAAACACTATATGGAATCATGGTTGTTGTCATTGATGGCAACAAAGGTCATCCCACATATCCGCAAGTCATGGTGTGTCTCTACCGGAAGCCAGAATGAAGACTGTTGTGGTCCGGTGAACAAGAACAGAGCATGTGGCAAGGTCCGACAGATTGGTCCAGATCTCTCAGAGGAAGTGTCTTGGTGTAGTGCGGATTTGGGGAAGTCAAGAGGACTACCTTGAGTGGTATATTCCAAGGATATAGCCTCCGGTGATGGACAAGGAAAAAGTTATGAATAGTTGAGTACCAGATTCCTAAGTGACAATGAGAACAGAGGAAGAACTAACTGACAGAACATCAAACTATTTTCCGGATGTGTTACTGTTGATGGTAAAGGTTGTGAAGGCATGAATCATGTTTGGCCGACATGATTAATGATATCTACAAGTATATGCTTGATCCGCATTACTTGGTATGCAAGGATTCAGCCGACAGAACAGAGTTTGTGAGAAGATAGATTATTCTGGTTGCCGACTAGAAAGATAATGAAATCACTAGTGCGGATATATATAGAGGATGGATTCAGTTGTGAAATGTGTTGTTGTGTTGTGTGGAATGTGAAAAAGTATAGAGCAGAGCAAAAACAACCAGACAGATCCGGTATGTGAAAGGAAAGCAGAATAAAGAGAAGAAAAAAAAATGAAGTGCAGCAGATCAGTGTACTGAGCCTAACCGGAACTGAACTTCAGCATATGTAGATGCTTCCAATCAGTTCAAGTATTGTATAACATTCTTGTGTAGACAGTGTGTCTCCTTGTAGGCAGTGTGCCTCTTTGTGAGCAGTGTGCTCGGGCAGTGAGCCCTAATTGGCAAGTGCCATTTTGTAATTCCTTATTCTTCTAACAGAGAATAATCTTTGGGTTAATCACCCCGTGGTTTTCTCCCTTAACAGGGTTTCCACGTCAAAAATACTGTGTCATGTGTTTTTCATTTCATGGTAATGTTTGTTTGTTTGATTCAATGTTGCATTGATTAATAAGAAAGTTCAAAAGAAGAAATAATTAGGATAACTGATTCACCCCCCTCTCTCAGTTATCAACAATTGGTATCAGAGCTAAGTTCCTCCTAATAGAGCCTAATAGCTTGAGGAAGATCTGGGAGTTCAAATGGATGCATATGGTTTAAAGGAGCAACTCAAGACTGCCCTTGAGGATCTTGAACAGTCAAACTCTGAAGTCAATGAATTAAAGGAAAGACTCAAACATGCTGATGAATTCATGAGAGAATTAAAGGACAAATTAAGTCTCTCTATGAAAAAGAGAAAGGAGCTGCTCCAACAATTGGCAAGACAAAGTGAAGAAAGCAATATAAATGAAGAATTGACTGAGAAAACCAAGTTATGTGAAAAATTATCAAAAGAAGTCATTATGGTAAGACATGAAATGGAATCAGGAGTTATAAAGTTTACTCAAGAGATTGAAGAGAAAAGAAAAGCTGAAGACAATCTAAGACAATCTCTTAAGGAGAAATCAGAAGAATGCCATCAGATGGACAGAATTATCAGACATCTTGAATCTGATCTTGAAGATGCCAAAGATAATGAAGAAAAACTTGAGGATCAAATTGTCTCTCTCAAAAGAGACCTTCAAACAACAAATGAATATAAAGAGAAATTCAAGATAAGTTCTGCTCAACTTGAAGTTCTTCTTGGAAGTCAAAAGAAGACAGATGACAAGTATGGCTTGGGATATGAGAAAGGAGAAAGCTCCGGATCCGGTCAAAAGAATTTTGGATCAGAAAATCCAAGGAATAGGCCTAGAAGATCTCTGGTAAGACAGCCCAATGCTCAAAGATATCCATCCTTCAATGGATACTGCCACAGTTGCAACCACTTTGGTCACAAAGCTAATCAGTGTAGAAAGAGAATGAATCAGATTAATTCATCCTTCTCTGGACAGTGCTTTAACTGCAAAAGGTATGGACACAAGTCTCATGAATGTAGAAATATGCAAATAAACAAATCATTCAATGGTAGATGCTTTGCATGCAATAGAGTAGGTCATATGGCTAATCAATGCAAATCAAGAGGTTATCAGTCAAATATGCAAAGAAATGTTATTTGCCAAATCTGTAATAGGTCCGGTCATAATGCAAAAGTCTACAGAAGCAAGAATCAGGACAAAAGAGGTCTGGTGTATAATCAGATTCAAGACAAGGGTAAACAAAAGACGAATGCGGATGAAGTTAGGAATCAGATGAACAAGATTTGGGTAAAGAAAAGTTTAGAGAATATAGAAGTTGGATCCGCACCAGACTCTAGTGTTGATATTCCTTTTGGAAATTAAAAGGTGAGCTCTGGCTTAGGGGGAGACTCAAAGAAAATCTTGGTCCCCCAGCCAATCAAATGGTGCCGGATGTGGCACAAGATGCGGAGTAAAGGGTTTGTAGATATAAGTCTTGAGATGATCCAGATAAGACTTCAGAGGTCCGCATGAAGATGTCAAGAAGTTGTGATCGATCAAGCAAGACCTGTTCCGGGAGATGCTCCAGAATGACAGAGGATTACAAAAGGGTCCAGAGAGATCCGGAAGTGCATCATCTTATTCTGTGGATTGGACAGAGTGTTTGGGATGTCCTTGTGATGTGTTATCTTGATTTGTTCATGGTTCCGCACGATGTTCATAGACCAGGATTGATCCGGTTCTTCAAGTTATCCAAATAAGGCAAACCGGAATAATATAGGTCAAGCATTTATTGCCATCAGATATTAGGGTTTGCGGAGCAATATAAGGGATTTCTCATAAATCATTTGCTCATTCTGCACTTAAGAAGAAACAAAAAGTGGAGCTCTGCAACAAGATTCATCAAGCACACCAAAGATCTCCTGCCGAAGTCATTGCATAAAGAAATCAATCCAACCACTCCGTGCAAACCAAAGGCACATAAGGTATTCTCCATTTTCATTATCTCACTGCAAATCTTTGAAGAATGGCTACTTCGAATATAGTTAAGATCTCTGATAGACCTCGCCCCACATTCAAGAAACATCCATACAAATCTTTGGAGGTAGATCCAGTAGGAGCCTTCTCTAGTGTTCCGCATGGTGTATTACATACGGAGGACATTAGGGTTTACATCCATGCAAATTTTGAAGACTTTGGAGAATCAAAACTGATGGATATCTATCACAAACAATTGATAGATGACTCCTTTGAGATCAAACCTCAGTACAAAGCCATCCGGGACAAACACTTTGCACAGTGCATTCATTTCCCCTGTTTTGAAGAAGATGAATGGGTCCGGTATGTACTAAGTAGAGTACATGACAACTTCCTATGGTTGAACAAGCCCTTCAAGATCACCAAAGATGCAATTAGGGCTGTAACCGGTCTGCACTCATCCGGTGGATTACCTATTCTCAAGTCTGTCAAAAATCAGACAGTTAGTGATGCAACCGGATCCAAGTTTGACAAGAGAGCTATGACAGTTGATGACATCACTTAACCGGATGTCAAATTTGCATCTATGATAATTGGTTACAAAATCTATCACTCCAGTAGGGAAAATTCAGTACCAGGAACTGCAATCTACACAGCTTATCAAATGTTAAAGTAGAATGCAGACTATGACTTGTGTGAGCTTCTTGTAAGCCAACTTTTTGAAAATCTGCAGAAGATTAAGGACAAGAAAAACTCCTTCAAGTATGGCAATCTGATCCTTTGTCTCTTCTTTTACTACATGAATGAACTTCCCGGATCCAGTGGATGGATATGGCAGAATGACAGACTGGTTGCCATCCAAATCAGAGACTATTTGCATGGACTTGGGGATGCTAAAGCAAGAAATACAGCTCTATGGGGATATTTCAAGAACTTCCAAAGCATGATGCATGCAAGAGAAAGAATACCCCAATCCCTTGTTGAAAAGTACAAAGACACAGTATGCTTCATGGTAGAAACAGATCAGTGTCTAATGGAGGCAGTAGAACCAAGAACTGTATGGATCATGCCCATGGGGTATGAAGTGGATGAACAGATAGTGGAACTGCATGTTCAACACATGCTAAGTCAGCCCAAAGATCCAAAGGCAGAAAGGTTCAGAACATTTGAGGAACTAAGTATCAAAATTCATGTTGAACTCTAAGAACCGGAAATCAAAAGGAAGGTGAGAAAAGAAGTAGAGAATATTGCTCAAGGCCTAGGCATTCCAAAGGAGGCACTTGATGCCAACCGGGAAAAGAGGAGAAAGGCTGAGGAAGAAAAGAAAGAGGCAGAAAAGAAAAGTAAAGAAAGTGTTCCGGTTGAAACTTCCACCCGGACCAGATCATCAAAAAGATCTGCACCTCCCAAAACCAAAAGTTCAAAACCGGAAGTCCAGGCATCCGGTAAAAGATCTAAGACAAAAGCCACAAGGGCTTATGAAAGCCAAAAGGATGAAGAGGAAACTGAGTCAGATGAGGGAGTAAAAGAAATAAAGAAGCAGAAGAAGAAAGGATCCGGGAAACCCTCCACAGGCCAAGACAAGGAAGAAATGGCAGAGGAATTTGCTGAAAAGCCCACTCTATCCCTAGATAGTGTAGTCAAATCAGTCACTGTGGATGGGAACCTTCAACCAGTAGCTGAATTCTATGATGACTACAATGAGGCAGATCAAAAGATCCTGCAAGAAGCTACAATCAGGTACCTGAACATTTACAATAAAGCTTTTATTGAGATTATCTCTGAAATTCCTAAGAGTCTAGAGAAGGAACTAGAAATAAGAAAGAACAATGCCATGGCAAAAGACCTTGAGATCAGAGAACAGATAGCTATTCAGCTATATCCTTCAATTGATCACAAAACAATGAACATGGTTTTCAAAGACTGCAAGGATGAATTCAGGAGCAAAGCAAGGATGAATCAACTTATGCTTGGTGAGACCGACAAGGTAGCCAAGGACACTGAAGAGATTCTTCGAAAAACCTTCAAAAGGTTTAATCTTCCTGTTGTAGAGGACTTAGGTGTAGAAACAGTTGTGGACTTGGAATCATCTGCTCCGGAAGAAGTGGCCCTTGAACAGACTAACATCTCTCCTCTGGTTTCCCCTACAGTCTCCGGATCCCAAGAAGAAGAGAAACTACAGGAGAAAGAAGCAGCAGTTAAAGAAAAAGAGGTTGACAGCACCAAGGATGCAGAGAAAGAGAAGACCCCAACAGAGAAAACCATGAATGAAAGTGGTAAGAGTAAGGAAGGAGAAAAGATTCCAAAGGACAAAACTGCAGAAGAGAAGAAACATCTGTCTCCGGCAAGAGACACTGCACAAACTGTTCAAGAATTCTTGACAAAAGCCACTATAGAAATTGATGAACCGGACCTGCTAAAAGGACCATTAGATTTTGACTCTTTGTCACCGGTACAAACAATGAAAATAGCCTCATTTGCAAATGAGAAAGTCAAAGAGAAACTACTGAAATCTCACATGGAAGACTGTGAGCTTATGGAGGTAGCATCTGGAGTGCTAGAAAAGATCATGCCATCTTTTCAGAAGGATCCCACAACCTCCTCTTCCGGTAATCTCAAAACCTTAGTCAGCAGTGTTAGTACACATTTTGAATCTCTAGAAAAATCAGCTGAAGAAAAGGTCCGAAAGGAGTTTTTGGATAAAAGGTTCTCCGAGGTTCAGGGTTTGATCATTAATGATAGGAGAAACATGAACATTGGGATAAAGAGCTTAGAAAATGCTCTTAAGGATGGCGGTGAAATATACAAATTTTTTATCTCCTGGTCCAAGGTAACAGTGGACATTGAGAAGAAAATAAAAGAGCAAGAGGACACACTACTAAGCTTGTCTCAAAGTTTTGATCCTCTTTCTTCCTCTATAACAAATCAAGAATGTCAGACTATTGCAGTCTTGAGTGAAATCAAGAAATTGGAGAAGGAAAGGAAAAATAGAATAAGCAGGTTGAGTGAGCTCAGGGGGTTAATTGTCCCTAAGCTAGAGGCCATGCATGAGGCCATAGCAGAAGCTCAAATCACAGCCCAGACAAGTGATCCGAAAGATCTAAAAAGGGTAGATGCATTTGCATTTTTGTTGAGTGGTCACATTTCAATTTTGGATAGAATGAAGGAAAGTTGGGCTACAAAACTGATCCAATTGAAGACATCCTTTGCAGACATTCTTCAGTTTATGTGAGTATGTAATATGCGGCTAAGTATAGTAAATTTTTAAAATTTTTGTATGCGGACCCTACCCTTTGCCATTGATGTCAAAGGGGGAGTGAGGAGCAATGAAAAATGAGGAATCCAACCAAGGGGGAGTTCCGGAAATTGTATATAAAGATAGAGCATCAGCCAAGGGGGAGCATAGTGTAAACACTTAGTCATTTTTCACTAAGTGTTTCCATCAATGCCAAAGGGGGAGATTGTTGGCAAGAAACACTATATGGAATCATGGTTGTTGTCATTGATGGCAACAAAGGTCATCCCACATATCCGCAAGTCATGGTGTGTCTCTACCGGAAGCCAGAATGAAGACTGTTGTGGTCCGGTGAACAAGAACAGAGCATGTGGCAAGGTCCGACAGATTGGTCCAGATCTCTCAGAGGAAGTGTCTTGGTGCAGTGCGGATTTGGGGAAGTCAAGAGGACTACCTTGAGTGGTATATTCCAAGGATATAGCCTCCGGTGATGGACAAGGAAAAAGTTATGAATAGTTGAGTACCAGATTCCTGAGTGACAATGAGAACAGAGGAAGAACTAACTGACAAAACATCAAACTATTTTCCGGATGTGTTACTGTTGATGGTAAAGGTTGTGAAGGCATGAATCATGTTTGTCCGACATGATTAATGATATCTACAAGTATATGCTTGATCCGCATTACTTGGTATGCAAGGATTCAGTCGACAGAACAGAGTTTGTGAGAAGATAGACTATTCCGGTTGCCGACTAGAAAGATAATGAAATCACTAGTGCAGATATATATAGAGGATGGATTCAGTTGTGAAATGTGTTGTTGTGTTGTGTGGAATGCGAAAAATTATAGAGCAGAGCAAAAACAACCAGAGAGATCTGGTATGTGAAAGGAAAGCAGAATAAAGAGAAGAAAAAAAAATGAAGTGCAGCAGATCAGTGTACTGAGCCTAACCAGAACTGAACTTCAGCATATGTAGATGCTTCCAATTATTTCAAGTATTGTATAACATTCTTTTGTAGACAGTGTGTCTCCTTGTAGGCAGTGTGCCTCTTTGTGAGCAGTGTGCTCGGGCAGTGAGCCCTAATTGGCAAGTGCCATTTTGTAATTCCTTATTCTTCTAACAGAGAATAATCTTTGGGTTAATCACCCCGTGGTTTTCTCCCTTAACAGGGTTTCCACGTCAAAAATACTGTGTCATGTGTTTTTCATTTCATGGTAATGTTTGTTTGTTTGATTCAATGCTGCATTGATTAATAAGAAAGTTCAAAAGAAGAAATAATTAGGATAACTGATTCACCCCCCCCTCTCAGTTATCAACACAAATGTCTATTGAAGTTGTTTATAATGCAATCATTTATCAAAACTTGTTTGATGAAACAATGGCACTCCATTCTGAATCTACATCTGACGATCAACCCATCATTGAAAAGGATATTGTTATGTATATGACAATGTACCATAAGTCTCTAGAAGAAATCTTAGTCAAAGCACTGGAGAGCCTACAGAAAGCCTTAAGAAGGGATAGAGATGAAGCTATGACACTTGATGAAAATCTTAGACAAGATGCTTTGAATAAAGTTAGTTCTTCCCTATCTAAGGAAGAAAAGGAAAAGTTAATCCAAAAATAAGATCAAGAGCTCAAGACTAGGCATAGAGTAGATACTCTTATGCAAAATAGAAAGGACATTGAACAAATCATAAAGGAAACTGAACAAGTTACTCAAAAGATACTTGATGAGATGAGAGAAATAATGACTACAAAACAACCACATGTCTCATCACCATAATCACCTCATCATGCTATGGCATTATCTCCAGAGAAAGATGAACATGCTGAAAAAGAAAATGACATGAATGTTGATCCTACTTTTCAAGAGAATCTATAAAATGATCAGAGTGTTCTGGAAGATACTGAATAGCTGGATGACCAGGAAAATGTGGAAGACTCGTAGATTGATTCAAAGACTTTAAGGAAACATGTAGATCCTTGTTGCAAATGTGTGCCTAAGCTGTGTTGTCATTGATGTCACATATCCCTATTGCATTGATGTCAACTATATCCTATTTTGCTACCTAGTTAGAAGACTGGAATGTTGAGGATATTGAGAAAATTAATAAAGATCAATGTATGTGGACTGTATGGCTATGTAGAGGATTGTCTGAAATAGCTCTAGTTAAGAATTGAGAGGACCGCACGAAGATCTGAGAACTTAGTTTTGTAGTGTTTAGAAGAAATAGAGTGATAGGAAATGGGTCCGGATTGCTCCGGAAATGAAAAATTATGATTTGTGAATCTAGAGGCATGTTTGGGAAGTCAATGTGTGTCCTCAACTCAAGTGGTTAGTGGGTTGGAGGTCCACAAGCAATCTTTCTAGGTTGATAGTCATGGAAGACAGTGTTCTTGAGGTTTTGGATGAAGATGCAAGTGATTTTGATGATTTGGAGGAGTACGGATGTTTTTATTGAATTCAATGTTCTTGTGGAAGTCTTTGGATCATGTGATTGCTGTGTTGGAGGTCTGTATTGAATATTGAGCTCATTGGTGAAGATTTCTTTCTTGGTGTTGATGTTCTTCCTAGTCTTGGCTGACTGGATGATTCAAGCGTGTTACAAATGATCTAAGAGCATTTTCCTAGAGTGAGGCATGTTGCTTAAGGAAGATTCAAGTCTCATCTATGTTTGGCCGACAATATACTAATCCACATTAAGACAAGCCAACCTTGATTTTCATTCCAAGGTTGATAAAGCATATAAATATTTGTGGATGAGTTGTGGAAAGATGTCCTTGTGCGAAAATGATAAAATCCTAAGAGAGGTACAAAAGTAGAGTAGAAGCAAGGAGGAAGAAGTGCAGAGGATCAAGAGTAGTAAAGGATGAAGATATAGCAAAGAAGTGTTTGAGGATCAAAGCAAAAAATTGTGAGCTTTCAAAGGGACTGAACCAGGCATGAAGAAGATGCTATTTCTTAGTTCATTATCTATGTGTTAAACTTAATTTCTTATAGGCAGTGAGCCTCTTTGAGCAGTGAGCTTTGAGCAGTGCACCTGAAGGCATGTGCCTTCCCCTTTTCTAAGTACTTTTAACAGGATACGAATCTTGTGGGTTAACCCCCACCATGGTTTTCCCTTAACCGAGTTTCCACGTTAAAAAATTTGGTGTTATGTGTGTTAATTTGTTTCTACTCATTTGTTGATGATTCATGTTTTAATGTTCACATCATTAATCAATTTTAAATGGTAAAGAAGAATTAATTGCTGCAAGAGATAATGTTTTGGGATAACTACTTCACCCCCCCTCTCAGTTGTCTAGCCTAATTCCAACAATCCTACCACAGACAAAGAAAAGATTCTAGAGAGAAGTTAATATAAGGCAGAGGAGACTGGTCAAGGTTCAACTAACTCTCTTACAAAACTACTAAACTTGTAAATTCAAGTTCAGCCAGTTGTCACGCCCTAGTTGCTGCAAGTTCTGACAAATGAAGGGCAACTTGATCTAACAAGCATATCTCCCTTACACAAGTTGCAGCCTATAGACATACTACATGCCTCTACAAGGAAATAATTTTTATAACAAAGCCTAAAGAAATCTAGTGCAATAGAGGATGCTGTGGAGTTGGTACAAGAAGGGTTACCAAAGGTAACCATTGACCCCTCATTGCCTCTAGAACAACAGATCAAATTACTAATGGATTCATTTAAGGATCATTTCTCCCTATTAGTGTAAAAGGTAGAGAACAAGGTAGTACAAAGGATTAATGACAAAATAATGGCTGATATGGATGATAAGTGTGCTAATGCACATATGAATCTTAATGAAAATATGAAGAAATTTAAAGCTTATATTGACAAGGCCACATGCTTATACCTATTCTACCTAAATTGGCCAAAATCCACCAAGCAGATCAAATCTTAGATTGACTCTATTAAGTCACAGATTCCTAAGGTGGCTAAATTATATGACTTGTCAAAGGATAGGATGGGGGCAACAAGGGCACAAATTGAAAATTTGCATGCACAACTATCCCAATTATAGGACCAAAGAGAAAACATAAAGAAAAATTTGGTCAATTAAGAGAGGCAGTGAATTTGAGAATTGCCTCAATGTCCATCTTGTTAGGAGAGGTAGAAAAGATAGATCAAAGAATAAAGACCCCAAGCAATGTAGACAAAGATGAGGAAATGTACATACAATGTGAGTGTTAGACTCAAATGCTTGCATCAGAGTGTTCCATCTGGACCACAACGGTTCAACAACTCAAGGTAATTTATAAAGCCATTATCCCATCCAAGTGAGTTGTAAGAACAATTTTGATGTACATAGTATTGCTGAGATATTGAGTAGAGTGGCGGTACCATTTTGGTTTTCAACGGTACAATTTTGTAATTGAGTCAGGGGAAGCATAGTTTAGATATCTTTTTGTAAGGGGAGTACATATAGTTTTGGATTGATACAAAGGTTATCAATCCCCTTGTCCTTGGTGTCAAAGGGGGAGTTGTTGGCCACATGTGTTGTCACTGATGTCAACATAACAGATGAAAATGTACAAACAAACTTAGAGTCAAGATGGTTAAGACATATCAGTCTAGGAGAAGGGAAAAGTGGTCTAAGTATGTATTAGTTTTGGGGTTGAACATGGTACAGAGTTAAATACTCCTATCCTTGCATGATTCTTGCATATATACATACATATCTCATCTATTAGAAGTACCGCACTCAAGGGTAAGAAGTAGAAAAGTGTCTAAGGCATTCCCAATACAAAACCTAAGGTAGAGTCAACTTGAATTGGTCCTCACTTCTCCACAAAGAGAGAGTTGGCCATGTGCTTCAAATGATAGCTTCTAACATGTATTGACATGTTATATCTAAGGTTTTAGTCTCTCATTCTTTTAGCATGAAAAGTTACAAGGGATAGTTCATCGGCCATCACCTAGACAAAGCAAAGTAGTAATGGGGAGACAATGGAATGCTCTGCATTCCTTCAAAAGATATCTTTTTGTCATGTGTCTCTAAGGAATGACTAAGATTAGTATGCTATATGCTATGATAAAGTTTCATGTGTTCTATTGGTCCACAAAGATATTACTCAAGAGATATAGGTATATCACATTGTATTCTGGAGCTTGAATATACAAGTTAAGTTCTTCAAAAGATGAAACATGTATAAATCTATTATGAAATCTTGTGCGGAGGTAGTTATGGTCCAAGACACATCATATATGATCCGCATATAGATAAGTCTCATTTTCTAGTACCACATCAAAATGTCATAGCTGTAAGCAAAGTTGTAAGTATAACTGTCTTCTAGAACTCTAAGTACCTGAGCCATTCTTGAATTCCTTTGAAAACTTTAGACAAAGGTGTGTGGATCTAGTGTGTAGCATCTATTGATATCTATGATCATTCCCTAGAGGTTTCAGACTCTTCACCTCACTACAATATCATATTTTGGGTTGTGAAGCATTACATAAGGTTTGAAAGACTCTGTTCTCCACAAAATGATACATTTCGTGTCTTGCGGATACATAGTTTGGTATGATACTTCTTTGGTAAGATGTATGATTGTTATTGAGCTCTTGCATGATTGAATCCTTAGTCCGCATTGATATTTTGGCTTCTCCTCAATAGTTGAAAGATGAATAGTTGATAGTGTTAAGTAGTATGAGCCAACTAGTTAAGTACCTATTGCATGTGGAAGCTCCTGACTAGTTGTACTCCAAGTCTGAAAGGTGTGGAAAGGTGTGTCATGATCTTCATAAAGCCTTGAGGTCCACAACAAGTTTATTATCACTTTACATGTGTTATGGCTGACCAGTGACTAGCTACACATTACATTCAATATTGTTCTAGATGCCAACCTAATCAATATTTCAATATCTTGCGGATGATATATATAGAAGATACAATTCGCTTGAAAGGTAATTAAGGTGAATGTGAATATAGAAGAGTAGAAGAAGATATAAAATGCACAGAATCAATTTGAAGATATGTATTGAGAAAAAATAGAAGACTTCACCATCAACATACAATAGATGTGTTCTCCATAGCAGTTCTCATATCTATATTATCATTGTAATAGCAGTGAGCTAATCATTCAAGGAGTAGTAGCTTCCTTGGGTTTAAGCCCTAAAACAATGTTGTAATATCTTTTTGTAGTGAGCATATTATATTGTGAGCTAATCTATAGCATGGTTTTCCATGTTTTAGAGTTTTCCACATAAAAACATTGGTCTTATGTGCTAACTCTTGATTTATATGTTTTTCTTCATGTTTTTAAAGCTATTCAGTTTTATCAGTAAATGTTTGGTTAAAGTTTTTAAGTGTGTTGATTCACCCCCCTCTCAGCACCCCATTGTGTTCAACAACTATAGTTGAAGATTTTAGTGGTTCAGAATACACTATACATAAGGTATATGTATTCAAAATTGTTAAATATTTAGAAGATCAACCCTGGAATACAAAAGAAACAAATCCACCATAATTTGAAGTTACGCGGATATGCTAGAATGTCACAAAGGTACAAGATAAAGATCCTCCTCCACCCTCAGCGACAATTTGGGAAAGATTGCAGGTGGACTTGGCTAAGTCAAAAGGGGACTTGACACAACAAATTGAATAATTAGAATCCTTTGAAGAAAGTGTTGAAGAGGAAATGCTTAACAAAACAAAGTTTCTAGAAGATGCACTTAATCTTCAAATACTTGATCATAAGCTTGCCAACAAAAAATTAGAGCCTACAAGATCATTTGATATGGATCCCTAGATTCAATGGGTCCAAACCAAGGTATTAGAGATGGCATAGATTTGGTTAGTCCTAAAGGTAGAGCTTTACTAGCTTCCTATAGCCTATAATTTGATTGTACTAATAATATGGCTAAATATGAAGCCTTGATAAGAGAATTAATATTTTCCTACAAGAAAGGTGTCCTCTTTCTAAGAGTACAAGGAGATTCATAGATGGTGGTCAAAACGTGATGAGTTAGTACACTTTCCATGATAAAAGACTACATACATATAGAGACTTAGTTTGGAGCTTGATTGAATATTTTAAAGCATTTGATATTAAGTTGATCCCTAGGAGAAGAAATCATAATTTAGATGCACTTGCACTTGTAGAAATAACTTTAGATCCTATGGCTCAGTCATGGCTAAGAAAATTTTTAGTAGAACTTGTTTTTTCACTAGAAATTCTAGATAACATAAGAAAATTCCAAGTATTCAAAGACAACCAACACATTATATCTAGTTTATCACCAACACTAGGGTTTTCGAAGGATAGATTGTTGATCAATTAGATAGGGATCCTTTTGAGGAAGATAATGAAGGAGTCATCAATATAAAAACAAATAATATTCCAAAAGGTGTGATAGATTTAGAATTAATATTTGATTCTGATCCATGAACAAAGCAAAAGGTACCCCCTAATTCAGAAGGTGGAAAATATGAAACATATAATCTTGGAGATGATAATATGGAAAGAAATGTTTTTATTGGAAATACTTGTTCTATAAGAGAAACAAAATATAACTAAGGTTCTAAAAGATTACCATGATGTGATAGCCAAGGGATATGAAGACCTCAAAACCATTGAGACCTTTATTATCGATCATACCTTCCCTCTCAGGTTGAATATAAAACCTTTCAGAAAAAATAAGAGGCTAATAAATGCCTTGATAGAACCATTAATTTTCAAAGAAGTCCAAAAGCTACTAGCTGCAAAGATCATTTTTCCTATTATACATTCAACATGGGGGGAAAATCTCATCCCAGTCAAGAAGAAAAGTGGGTAAATTAGACTTTGTGTTGATTTCAAAAATATAAACAAGGCATCAAATAAAGACAATTATCCATTGCTATCCATCGATGAAGTTTTATATATAGCCAATGGATCATAAATGATGTACTTTTTAGATGGATAGTTAGGATACAATCATGTTCTTGTTAAATATGAAGACACAATGAAGACTGCTTTCACAACTAAATGAGGAACTTTTGCATATAGGATGATGCCTTTTGGTCTAATAAATGTAGGTGAAACTTTCCAAAGAGCCATGGACATTACTTTTAAGGATCTGGTAGGTAGTGAATATAATATATATGGATGATCTAATAATTTTCTCTAAAGATAGGAGTAATCATGTAGAAAATGTAAATAAAATACTAGAATGATGTAGACAATATGGGATATCTTTGAATCCAAAGAAATGTATCTTTGGAGTGACTAGGGGTAAATTTTTAGGACATGTCATTTCACAAAGATGAATCTGAATAGATCTTGAATTTGTAGAAGTAATTCTAAAGTTGCCAATCCCATGTAGATAAAAGGAAATGAAATCTTTCATCGATAAGATTAACATTGTTAGAAAATTCATAACTAGTTTTGCTGAAATAGTTAAGCCTCTAAATGATATGATGAAGAAATATATAAAAATTGAATGGAGTAATCAATCCAAGTCAACCTTTACATAGACTAAATAGTCTATCACTAAAGCTCCCATTCTAACTAGTCTAGATTATATGCACTTGTTTTACATTTATTCATTTGCTTCTGAGCATTCATGTGTAACTGTTCTCACACAAAGAAAGGAAGATAAGGATGAGAGACCAGTAGCATTCATGAGTTCTCCATTCAAGAATGCTGAAATTATGTATCCTTATCTTGATAAACAAGCCTTTACTTTAGTAAGAGTCATGAAGAAATTTAGACATTACATCATACGTAGCAAAACTTTTGTTGTTTTCCTTGATTAGGTAGTGAAGTCATTACTGATGTAGAGTAAATTGGGAGAAAGGATAGGATAACGAATGGCTATATTATACGAGTTTGATCTAGAAATCTAGCCCATGAAACTTGTTAGAGGACAAGGACATTCTAAGTCTATGGTTGATTTAGACCCAGACTTAAAGTTTTCATTAGTATATAGTTGAATCTATCACAAAAGATGAATGGTACAAAGATATAGTGCATTTTCTTCTAAATAAAAAGTATCCTAAGGATCTGAACTCTACGCAATGAGGAGCACTAAGATTAAAAGGTGCTAACTATATGATCAAACACGGAGCTCTATTCAAGAAGAATGTTGAAGAAATTTACTTGAGATGCCTTGGATAACATGAGGAAAAATAGGTGCTTTCAAAGTTTCATGGCAAGTATGAGGCTAGACATGGTTTAGAAGATTCCACGATACATCAAATCCTCAAGCTAGGTATTATTGGTCCTATATCTTTAGAGATGCACATCATGTAAGGATGTGTCATATTTGTCAAATTATTGCCACGAGAGAACAAAATCATGTAATTCCCTTACAACCCATATACAAAGAAAGACCATTTGCCCATTGGGATTTAGATTTCATTGGTGTTATTAGTCCTAATTCTTCTCTAGGTCATAATTTTATCTTGAGAGCAATGGATTATTGCAATTTCTAGATGGAAGCTCTGTTGGCAAATGGTCAACGCTCATCATGGGATTTGTGACATGGACTAACCACCTCCTGTGGATTCATTAACTCTGGTGCTTGTATCAAAAATTGATAGGTCGACCTTTTGGTTTAATGGAAATCATGGGCCAACAATTGGTATCAGAGCGAAAGGTCATGGGTTTGAATCCCTTGGGTAAAGATGGGGTGAGTTTGTTGGCAAATGGTCAGCACTTCCTATGGGATTCGTAACATGGACTAACTGCCTCTTGTGGATTTATTAACTCTAGCACTTGTATCAGAAATTGATAGGTCGACCTTTTGGTTTAACAAAAATCATGGGCCAACAAGCTCAACCTTGTAAGAATTGCATCATAGATGTGGTAGTCAAATTTCTAGAAGAATAAATCATTACAAGGTTTGGAATACCTTTTTCTCTGGTATGCGATAATGGCCTTGCCTTTCCATCTACTCAATTAATGCAATGGTCTTTTGAGCATAAGGTAATCTTAAAATTTTCTTCTAATTATTACCCACAAGGTAATGGAGTGGCTAAGTCCACTAATAAAAATTTACTTCATGTCATTAAGAAGCTATTGGAAAAGAATCCTAGGGATTGGAACACTCAACTAAAGTTTGTTGTATGGGTAGATAGAATTAGAATTAAAGCCTTCATAGGAACTTTAGGATACCAGTTATTTTATGGGTTAAACATAGTCTTTCCTCTAAACTTACAAATTCCAGTATTGAAATTCATGAGAGATTTTATTATAGATGAGGACAAAATAGAGGCTAGGATTATGAACTTGTTGAGTCTAGAAGAAAAAAGAGATGCTACCCTCAAAAATTTGGTCAAACATTAGGCAATAGTTATGTGATGGTTTGAAAGGAGAGCCAAGGTGAAAGCATTTAGAATATCCATTATAGTTCTCTTATGGGATAAGCCCGAAAAAAAGAAGGGAGACATATAATATTTGGAAAACTTTAGCTAGTTCCCTATCAGATCTCTGGGATTCTTGGAGAAAACACTTTTAGGATCAATTCCTTAACTAGAGAGCCTATTCCATTGCCCATCAATGGGTAGTTTCTCAAACATTATTTTGGTCCTTGAAGATGATTTTAAAATCTTGTACGATACTTAGATTAGAGTGTTGTTTGTCTTGTTTCTATTGTTTGTTTTTGTTCTTTTGTTTATTTCCTTTTCCTTGTTTGTTTCTTCCTTTTTTCCTTTAGGAGGCGTGTCCCTAGCTTGTTGGGTAGAAGATTTAGTTTGTATGCAAGTAATATCATAAGGTGGTTTTTGTTGAGATTGTGATGTTCCATATTTTTTAATATATGATGAATTATTTATTCAAAGCCCCTAGTTTACTTTTATCCATTATAAACTCTAGAACCATAAACATCTATGAAATATTTAATTACTATGAAATTTGTGAGATTTTGTTGAAACCCTGCTATCATATATCTGTTGACCTATTTTCCTCTATCCAGAGTTAAATAGTTCACCTTGTTTATTCCTTGAATATCCTTTAGAAAATGACCCTACAAGGCTTAAATCCTTCAATTACCCATGATCTACCTTGCCAAAAATCCCAAATGCTTGCCTGAAGAATCCTTACAGAAAACCCAAAAAAACCCAGAAATCTTTTGTCCTCAAGTGCCTTCCATTGCACATATTTCTTAGTTTTATCCTTTGTATGTACCTTTGTATGTATGCTTGTATGTACATTCTCCTCTGCATATACAATCGCACATACAAGGAAAATATACAATTGTATATACAAGGCACTATACAAAGCAGAGATACATTGGCGGCATACAAAGGTGAATGTACATTGCCAAGATGCAAGGGGCAGATTCAAAGGGCAATATACAAAGGGTCACATACAAGGAAATATGCAAAGTCAAAATGCACATGCAAGGGTCAAATACAAATGATGGGGTCCACCAATTGCATGTATATGCAATTGTATCTTTGCATATACAAATCCTATATGCATTGGCATATACAATCCTGACATACAAATCCTAGGCCCGAAAGGAGTTGCAATTTGAGTTATAAAGGCAGATAGCGATTGTATGCATCTTTGTATGTATGTTTGCATTTTATGTTTGTAGATACAAAGGTCATATACAATGCAAAATATAAAGGTCAAATGCATTGTTTATAGGTACAGGGGCGATTGTATGTATGTTTTTCTTGTATATTCGCATTGTATATGCGATATACAAAGGCAATATACAAAGGGAAAACATACAATCCGGACCCGACTGGGGAATCAAATGTAGCAGATAATCATTTTGGGGTCCGCATTGTATGTATATGTGATTGTATCTCATATACAATCAAATATACAAAGAGCAACATACAATGGATTTCGGCGAGACTTAGTGCATCGGCAGCTCAGTTTGTGGTCTTTCCGATGGCCGATAAAGCATGTGAATGTTCAGCGATGGGTCCAAGGTTCAACTCAATGGCAAATCAGAAGTGCCACGTGTTAGGGCCGATTCAAAGGCCGATTAAAAGGCACATACAATTGCATATGCAAATCTAGAATATGCAAAAGGCAAAAGTGAATGAGACTTTGTATGTGGCACCAAGTGAACTTAAAGTGCAGTTGCGATTGTATATACAATGGAACATACAAAAGCATATACAAGTGTAGATATGCAAAGTGATATGCAGATGCAGGACACAGTTGACCGTATCTTTGACTACCCATATCTCCTTCATCCTAGCGAATTTCAACATGCTTCAAAAGGTAAATGTACTTGTTTTTGCCTCCTCTTTCATCTGGTAGGCTTTGAGGAGGGTATCTTCAATTTCAGATTTTGATGCAAATTTGCAAGCATGATCGACTGGACGTTTTAGCGACCAGTTTGGCATATACAGGGGTTGATATTGTTGCATTTATTCTAGTTGGTAGGCTTTGCAGGTAGATTCATGGCAAATGGCTTCAATCTCCAATGCGTATGGGCTCTATGTCTTGCTAGCGGTCTTCATGTGTTTGGCGACAGAACGTCTCAGCGACGGATTTAGGTTTTGTAGAGGTCCTTCAATGCAGATATTTGTTGCACTTTTGTGGGTGCAGATCAATGATTCAACAGCTCACATTGAAGATTCAAAATATCTTCCACTTGCCCTATTCTATATATTTGATTCAATAACTCCTTACAGGTGGACGTCCCTTCAGATGTAGATATTTTTTAACACGGCAGTT
This sequence comes from Cunninghamia lanceolata, assembly GCA_027924645.1. Lineage (NCBI taxonomy): Eukaryota > Viridiplantae > Streptophyta > Pinopsida > Cupressales > Cupressaceae > Cunninghamia > Cunninghamia lanceolata. The sequence goes on from BSBN01000567.1 coordinate 7,610,877, forward strand.
TCTAAAAATTGTTTTGTAACTGACTTAGGTCAAAGTGAAATATATATATATATATACATAAAGAGGATATGTAAAGGAGGTTGGAAGTTTTAGTAAGTTATGCTTTCATTTCCAAACAGAGCTTTTCCTCTACTATAACCTTGCCTTCTAATTAAATACATGCTGGTTATTTTTACCTCTTCATGTTATTTTTGACTCTGTGTGATCTAAGAATGATGTGTTTGTGAATGATTAATTCCTTCTAACCATCTCTTGCTCCTTGCCTCCGTTAAAATTAACTTGATCTGTGTATGTTTATTGGTTGTATCTGTCATTTTGTGCATCTTCTCAATTCTGTGAGGGTTCTTTCAATGAATTTGGTGTATCACCTTAGACAATAGATTTCATTTTAATGCAATCCTTCTTACCCCTTTCTCTACAAAGTCCAGTAGATTTTAGGTGATTACCAGAGAGGAAGCCGGCCTTTTCCAGAGGTCTGCTCTCAGTTTGCAAGGTCCCACACTTCGAGATCATTCCCATGTTTCCCCAGATTGCCAAGTCTTACAACTCGGCAAGGGTGCAAATCTAAGAGATAACAATTTTTGGCATGCCCGGTGGGACTATAGAATCAGAAACAGTTCAAATACTACCTTTTATTGTTGGTTTTGATGTACAGCCAATGATTTTTAGACTTGTAAGAGGTTAAAACCTGCATATCTGGCGACTCTGAGCTTTGGTTTAGCAAAATCAGTATATTTCTGCTTATGAGAAGAATATAAACCAGAAGTAGTTCTTCATCTTTTAAATATTTGCAATTATCCCCACCTAGGAGAAGAGGGATAATAACTGTCAAACCCAAGAAGACTTGTGTCGATTCTATGAGAGCCAAGTCTACTCCTCTTGTGGTTGGAACTCATACTGTCCCAAGAATCTCAGTTACAATGATCCCTGCAATCAGAAATCCACTATTTGTTGCATTCGACCAAGGCCGCCCACCGAATGTAGCTTAGCATGATGATATTCTTGTCATTGCCTTGAAAAGTCTACCATATTTTAATGGTGAAGATCAGACTACTCCAGCTGAACACATAAAAGACATTGCAAACCTGTGTGCTGTCCATCATGTGACAGAAGAGAATGTTGCGATCAGGTTGTTGGCATCTTCCCTCAAAGGGAGGGCTTTGCAGTGGTTTAGAAGCCTACCGGTGAACTCAATAGATTCATGGGATCATTTGGGAGAGGAGTTATGCATCTTCTTTGAAGACAAATCAGACCATCTGTCATTGGTAGAACAACTATCTACAATTAAAAGAGCTCCTCATGAAGTTATGTCAGACTTCAACAACCGTTTCCAGAAGACATGGGATAGAATCCCACAAACGGTAAGGCCTACAGCTGACCATGCTTTCTTATATTATTTGAGAGCTTTAAACAATGATATGTCTGTCATCATTCAATCTATGGGAGGAAATTCCTTACCACAAGCTTATGCCATAGCCATAAGGGCTGAAAACAGCCTCATACAGGCCGGTAAAATTGCCCCTAGGCCTCCTTTGCCAATATTCCCTGCTATTCAGCCACCAATGCCAATGCATGTGCCTCCTATAGCTGTTATACCTGCCGCACCAGCATTACCAGCACCTAATACACAGCCCAATAAATCAAAAAATGATGTTTAAACTCAGTCTTTTGAGTTACAAGAGATCAAAGGATTATTGCAATCTTTTGGGAATGACCTGGTGAATATAAAAAAATAGCAATCCCAGAATAGACAGCCTTATCAGTGATACAGTCAAGGGCAAAATTAGCCTTATCAAGGGAAAAGCTAGCCATACCAAGCTAATAGGCCACCTTATCAAAGTAATTACCAGGGTGCTAGGCAGAATGTGAACTAGAGGCCTTTCCAGCCTTACAATCCTGCACCCATTAATGCAGTTAGTGACCTTGTCCCTGTTCAGAACAACCTTGCAGCTGAGTATGAATGGTGTCCTCCATGTAATCAGCCACACAGTCAGGCAACCTGTTCAAATGGAGTGATAAATCAGGATCTAATGGTACAAAACATTGTAGTTTCATAGCCACACACCTAATGATGGGACTGTACAATAGCAAGAACAACCTCATAATGATACTGCCTTCCTAAACTGGCGGGGAGATGAGTTCTGTGGCGTAAACAAAGATGATACTTTAGTTGCAGCAAATACGAGAGCTAAAAAGAGGGGTTATGAGATAGATCAAGCAGCAAATAAAGGAAAAGGACCTGCTAATCCTTCTACATCCCAGATTCCCCATATTTTGCAAAGGAATACTCAAGCAGCTGCCAGGGAATAGCCTCGTTTGCAAGCTGATATTCCTGCTACAAAGTCACATTAGAAGGTAAATGTTACCCCACCTTTTAATATCATTGAAAATATGAAGAAAATGAATGTGACAATGTCTATGTGGGATTCCCTAGCCATCCTAGGTCAAAAGGACATGTTACAATCTGCCTTGTCTGATTTAAAAGTGTCAAATGATGCAATTGTTGACCCAGCTAGGGCTGTTCTTACCAATTCTTCCTAGGACAACAGTAAATAGCCAAATAAGAGTGCTAAACCACTTCCTTTTTTTGTGTCTTTAATAATTGGAGACAAGTTAGTACATAACTGCATGGTGGATAGTGGTGTGAGTAGTTCTGTAATGCCAAAACAGATTGCAGACCAATTAGGATTGAAATACCAACCCCTTGAGAAGGGTGTGCTCCAGCTAGATGGCATAGCTATTAACACTGTTGGTGTGATGAAAGATCTAGGTCTCACTCTGCATACCTATCCAAACGTTTCCATTTCACTAAAGGTGTTCATCATAGAGTTACCTCCTCATTTTGCCATGTGTTTGTCAAGAGAGTTCATAGCCAAGATAGGAGGATATTTATCCTCAGACTGGTACCACATGTTCTTTAGGACCTGATATGGCACAAAAGTGACTGTAAAATCTGAATTGCTTGCCAAACATCACATAGAGCCTTATGTCCCAAGTGTTGTTAATGCAAATTACATTATTTTTGATGATCCTGAGCTTGTTGCTACTCAAGAGCTGCAAGATGAAAGTATACCAGAAGTACTGTTAAAGGAGTGGGCCTTAGAAAATATTGTAGATGATCCTGAAAGACACACTCAAGAAATTGGTATGGGGGTTTACATACTGTACGAACCTAAAACAACAATTGCAAACCTTGTAAAGAGTACAAAACACTAGATAGAACAACAAGATGAGGTATGGAAAATGTACTTTGATGGCTCCAGGAATAGGAATGGATCTGGTGGTGGTGCAATGCTCGTGTCTCTAGAGGGTGACAGATATTATTCTGCTTTCTGTTTTTCTTTTTCGTGTACAAATAACACTGCTGAGTATGAAGGGTTGATTCAAGGTTTGCAGTCGGCCAGAAAGTGTGCAAAATGTGCCACTTTTGTAGGCAAAGAAAGGTTGCCATCTTTACCTTTGTAGCCAATTCAAGTAGAACAACCCTTCATGAGATGGGGTATTGATTTTATAGGTCCCATTAACCCACCGTCAAGTGCAGGCCATAGGTGGGTACTTACAGCAACAGACTATTTCACAAGGTGGACTGAAACAGTGGCTCTGAAAGAACCTAATGAGGATGTTATTTTGAAATTTTATTATGATTTGGTATCTAGATTTGGAGTGCCTGAGTCAATTATCTCAGACAATGCTTTGGCCTTTGTTGGATTGAGGATAACTGACTGGGCTGTGAGGAATGGAATCTATTTGAACACTTCATCAAATTATTACCCACAGGGTAATGGTTTAGCTGAATCTACAAATAAGAATCTCATAAGGATTATCAAAAGATCAATGCGGGACAATCAGAGAACCTGGCACACCAATCTGAAATCTGCTTTATGGGCAGATAGAATAACTCCCAAGAGGTATATTGGAAACTCCCCATATATGTTAGTATATGGAAAAGAGGAAAGATTGCCTGTATCTGTAGAGCTACCAGCACTTGATATCATGAATCAACTGGAGATGTTTGAAGAGGAAGACCCCTTGGCTATCAGATATGCTCAACTTATGGAGCTTGAAGAAGTGAGAGATAAAGCTATGAAAGCTATGGAGAATCATCAGCTTTAGACAAAAAGAAATTTTGATAAGAAGGCCACTCCCAAAAATTTTAGGGAGGGTGATATGGTACTTAAATGGGATGAGTTGAAAAGCAGGCCAAGGAAGCACTCCAAGTTTGACAGCATGTGGAGTGGCCCATTTATCATTACTAAATGCAAGGAGCACAATGCATTTCAGTTATCAAACATAGATGGAGAAAATTTGCCTTTCCTAGTCAAAGGGATACACTTGAAGAGATGTTTTTGAGGTATGAGTTGCCTTGTAAATTAGTAGATTAAGTTTCTTTCTTTCAATAAGTACTACTGCACAATAGTTTAAATCCCCTTTTGTTTTCCCTAAGTGTTGTCTAGCACAGTTAGATGGGTTACTTTTAGCATATTATTTTGGTTTGGGTCGTCCAAGTGTTCTTGATTGCTGATATGCTGAGTTACTGAGGGCAAGATTGATTGTCAAAGGTTTATTTTTAAGTCCCTGTGTGACTCCATGCCCAATGAATGCTTAAGGCCACTGGTTTAATTGTTTAGTAGGCAAACATCCCTTAGAGGTCACTAAATTGTTGACCTATTTTTCTCTATCCATAGTTAAATAGTTCACCTTGTTTATTCCTTGAATATCCTTTAGAAAATGACCCTACAAGGCTTAAATCCTTCAATTACCCATGCTCTGCCTTACCAAAAATCCCAAAAGCTTTCCTGAAGAATCCTTACAGAAAACCCATAAAAACCCAGAAATCTTTTGTCCTCAAGTGCCTTCCATTGCACATATTTCTTAGTTTTATCCTTTGTATGTACCTTTGTATGTATCCTTGTATGTGCATTCTCCTCTGCATATACAATCACACATACAAGGAAAACACACAAGGAAAATATACAATTGTATATACAAGGCACTATAGAAAGCAGAGATACATCAGCGGCATACAAAGGTGAATGTACATTGCCAAGATGCAAGGGGCAGATTCAAAGGGCAATATACAAAGGGTCACATACAAGGAAATATGCAAAGTCAAAATGCACATGCAAGGGTCAAATACAAATGATGGGGTCCACCAATTGCATGTATTTGTGATTGTATCTTTGCATATACAAATCCTATATGCATTGGCATATACAATCCTGACATACAAATCCTGGGCCCGAAAGGAGTTGCAATTTGAGTTATAAAGGCAGATAGTGATTGTATGCATCTTTGTATGTATGTTCACATTGTATGTTTGTAGATACAAAGGTCATATACAATGCAAAATACAAAGGTCAGATGCATTGTTTATAGGTACAGGGGCGATTGTATGTATGTTTTGCTTGTATATTCGCATTGTATATGCGATATACAAAGTCAATATACAAAGGGAAAATGTACAATCTGGATCTGACTGAGGAATCAAATGCAGCGGATAATCATTTTGGGGTCTGCATTGTATGTATATGCGATTGTATCTCATATACAATCAAATATACAAAGAGCAACATACAATGGATTTCGGTGAGACTTAGTGCATCGGCAGCTCAGTTTGTGGTCTTTCCGATGACCGATAAAGCATGTGAATGTTCAGCGATGGGTCCCAGATTCAACTCAGTGGCAAATCAGATAGTGCCATGTGTCAGGGCTGATTCAAAGGCCAATTAGAAGGCACATACAATCGCATATGCAAATCTAGAATATGCAAAAGGCAAAAGTGAACGAGACTTTGTATGTGGCACCAAGTGAACTTAAAGTGCAGTTGTGATTGTATATACAATGGAACATACAAAAGCATATACAAGTGTAGATATGCAGAGCGATATGCAGATGCAGGACGCAGTTGATTGTATCTTTGACTGCCCATATCTCCTTCATCCTGGTGAATTTGAACATGCTTCAAAAGGCAAATGTGCTTTTTTTTGCCTACTCTTTCATCTGGCGGGCTTTGAGGAGGGTATCTTCACTTTCAAATTTTTGATGTAAATTTACAGGCACGATCGACTGGATGTTTCAGCGACTAGTTTGGCATATACAGGGGCTGATATTGTTGCATTTATTCCAGTTGGTAGGCTTTGTAGGTGGATTCATGGTAGATGGCTTCAATCTCTAATGCGTATGGGCTCTATGTCTTGCTGGCGGTCTTCATGTGTTTGACGACAGAATGTCTCAGCGATGGATTTAGGTTTTGTAGAGGTCCTTCAATGCAGATATTTGTTGCACTTTTGTGGGTATAGATCGATGATTCAACAGCTCACATTGAAGATTCAAAATATCTTCCACCTGCCCTATTCCAGATATTTGATTCAATAACTCCTTGCAGGTGGACGTCCCTTCAGATGCAGATATTTTTTTACACGACAATTTCTAAATATTGTTTTGTGACCGACTTAGGTCAAAGTGAAATATATATATACATAAAGAGGATATGTAAAGGAGGTTGGAAGTTTTAGTAAGTTATGCTTTCATTTCCAAACAGAGCTTTTCCTCTACTGTAACCTTACCTTCTGATTAAATACATGCTGCTTATTTTTACCTCTTCATGCTATTTTTGACTCTGTGTGTTCTAAGAATGATGTGTTTGTGAATGTTTAATTCCTTCTAATGATCTCTTGCTCCTTGCCTCTATTAAAATCAGCTTGATCTGTGTATGTTTATTGGTTGTATCTAGTCATTTTGTGCATCTTCTCAGTTCTGTGAGGGTTCTTTCAATGAATTTGGTGAATCACCTTAGACAATAGATTTCATTTTAATGCAATCCTTCTTACCCTTTTCTCTGCAAAGTCCAGTAGATTTTAGGTGATTACCAGAGAGGAAGCCGGCCTTCTCCGGAGGTCTGATCTCAGTTTGCAAGGTCCCACATTTCGAGATCATTCCCATGTTCCTCCGAATTGCCAAGTCTTACAACTCGGCAAGGGTGCAAATATGAGAGATAACAATATCATAGCTTAATATTTCTAGGAGTTAACTTGAATCAAAATATAGAAGTTCCTTCCACAAGTGAAAACATAAATGCTACATTTCATTTGAGTAGGGTCATTCACTTCCATGATTATGGCTCAAAACTTTATTATTAACTACACCAAAGAATACACTACTATTGAATATTTGATTAGATCATAGATGACAATGTAGACACCTAAAATTGACTCATTTCATTATTTGTCAATTTATCACATTTTCACCTTCGACATCCATTTAGGGAACTTTGTCCTAGCACACTTGTCTTGAAAGCGCTTAAGTCATCTATATTCTAATTAATTAAATAAATCATATTTATTTAATTAATTCCCATCTTTTGCATCTATTTTCTTCTATTTCTAATAATTAAATAGTTTTTATTTATTTAATTAGCTTTCCTCTACCATAAATAAATAAATTTAATATTTTATTTATTTATCTTATCATCACCTCTATAAATTAAATAAATCTTTAATTTATTTAATTTATTTCTTCTTTCATTTAAAATTATCTCTTATCTTATCACTTTCTTCTATGTGTACAAGTCAGCCTAGTCCATTAGAATGATCTATCTTTAATTCTAATTGGTTTTAAAATCATCTATCCTCATCATCAAGCTTTTAAAATAGAACTTCTTTCTATTTTAAGTAAACTTATCTTATCATCAATAACAACTCAACTACAAACATTTAAAATAGCTCTTACCTATGGACACATGGCTTGTACACATTCATCTATGCCATCTTTTAATCTTAGCCATTCACATAGCCACCAAATATCTACCATTGGTTGATCTTGGTTGAGTTCTATATAAACACCCTCTCATTCCATACTACAACAATCACATCTAGCAAGCATAGCATCTACATTATCATCCTGAGCATATTGAGCAATTGAGCATCGATTGAGCATATCATCATTGTTTTCCATCCATCATGGTAGCTTTGATCTTCATGATTGCTCATTATTGAGAAGCAATGCCCATATCCAAACATGGAATCATACAATCTAGGTGATTTTGTTCTTGATTTGAATGTATTTAATTTCACTTAGATTAGATTCTTTGATGGTGGTAAGATTAGGTTTGGATTTGCATTCTTGATCTTATTAACCTGATTTTTACCTATCCACATTTGGCACACTCGGTGGGACTCATGTCCTTGATTAATTTTGCTTTTTGAAGCTATTTTTGTGAAGTTCGGATCATTCGGAGCACTTATAGCGAATCACAATCGCTTTTGGATGAAAACTACTTGCTTTCAGACTTTCAGTGTCACTTCTAGGCTGAAAATAGTCACTTCTAGTCATATTCTGATCACTTTTGAGCTGACACAAATCATTTACAGTCTGCTACGAGTTGATTCTTATCAAAAATTGGTCACTTTTGGCAATTACAGTCGCTTCCTGCAACTTAGGGTTTTTATGTTGACATTTGATCTTGTAGGGCATTTTGTCATATTTTAATTCTTCAATCAGGGCTTATAATCTATGTTTTGTAGGACTTTGATCATCATTCCATCATTTGCTAATCCATTTGATTAGGGTTTTTGATTTTAGTGAGCTAAGACTCTTTGATTTTGCAAGATCTTATCAGTTTGCCATTCTAGGGTTTTCAATTGCACAATTTATGATCATAGGGTGTTTATTAGAGCTAATTTCATCTATTAGATATCATATAATAGGGTTTGTGATCTTTGATTGACATTTTCCTCATTATTCTAGCCCTAGTTTTGCAGAAACAATGATTTTTTGCATTTACAGAAGATACAGATCACTTTTGAGCCGTAACAAATCACTTTTAGTTTTTCTACCTCGCTTCTAAGTGATAATAGTTCGCTTCTAGTAAAATTTAGTTCACTTTTGATCAATAGTCAGTCGCTTTTGGTAACTGTAGTTCGCTTCTAGTTGAAAGGAAGCTAGGTGTACGAAAATCACTTCCTACACTAATCTAATGAGGGGAGAGCTATGCAAATTCAAATTAATCTTTACAATTATAGCAATATGAAACATATAATAGAGATATTGCAGCAATACACATAGAACTAGTAAGAAGACAGAAGAAGAGAGACAAGATATAACGTGGGGAAAACCCTTGTCGGGTGAAAAACCCCACACTTGAAAACCTGCACAATGTATTATCAAAACTGAATATGGTTTACAATACACTTCCAATGCAAGCTCTCAATAGTCTTCAACACTCATGTCTGGATTCAATCTAGTAGCATAATAGTACCTATAAATCACATTATGCAACTCCTCCTCAAAGCACCTATTTATATATAAAATACAAGGAAAAAATGGCTCCACATTGGGATGGGTGTCCAACATGGCCTCATGGCCCAAATCCCACACCTATGGACACTTGTCCAACAATGTAAGATGCCCTTGACACTTGTCAAGTCACCCCATCCCAAAGAAGTCACCTATTTCCAAAATGGGCTATGACAAATGCTCTTACGACTCTTACGACCATCATAGAATCTATCATAGCTGTCATAACTTACAACTGTAAGAGAATCTATCATACACAGGCTATAAATAGCATATTCTCTTACAACATGTCATAGTCCACCTTGGGGCACCCAAAGATGCATTTTTCAAAGATGCTTCTCGACACATGTCTTCACATGTCTTACAAGCTTCTATTTCTAACTCGTATATGTCATAACTTCGCCATAGGAATCTGTCATGACCATTACGGTCAACATTCCCTTACATAACATCCAAGATGCTGACACATGGAAAAATATTCCTACCCTTAAGTGGAAAGCCTATCTCCTCATGTGAGGATAAAATTACATGTGGTCATATGCCATGTAGGATGACACATCACCGTGCCAACTCCCACAATATGACAACATAGGATTTGCATCCAAATTATACAATAGGCAATAAATAAATAAATACAATGAAATAATACAAGGAATCACCAAGTTTGAGACACCTTAATTCCTAACATTCTCCCACTTGTCGAACACCTTGTAAGAGCCAATAGAATTAATAGAATTTAACTGCTATAGGCTGAGAGGCCCATAGACTCTGAACACCATCTAAACTTCTTTGTGCCCACTAGCTTCGTCAATGCATCTGCAACATTCTTCAAAGTATCTTTCTTCTCCAAATTTACCTTCCCATCCTCTACCATGTCTCACATGAAGTGAAACTATACATCAATATGGTTTGTTCTAGCATGGAAAGTTGGATTCTTCGCAAGGCAAATCGTACTCTGACTGTCACAAGAAATCGTAATATGTCCTGCATCAACACCAATATCTAAACACAATCTCTTAAGCCAAATGGCTTCCTTACAAGCATGAGTTGCTTCTATGTACTCAGCTTCTATCATGGACAAAGAAACCATAGGTTTTAGCTTAATCATCCAACTAATAGCATCACCAAATAGTGTAAACACATAAGCACTGGTGGATCTCCTGCTGTCAATGTCACCTGCCCAATCTAAATCCACAAATCCATGAATATCAATAAAATGCAGAGGTCATGCAACATTACCATGATAGCATATGGAATACTTGGAAGTACCCCTCAAATATCTAAACACTCACTTAACTACATCCCAATGTACCCGTCCAGGATTAGCCATAAACTGACTAAGGACTCCCACTACTTGGGCAATGTTTGGTCTTGTGCAGACCATAGCGTACATCAAACTGCCAACAACACTAGCATAAGGTACTTTGCTCATGTCCTCCACCTCACTAGGAGATTTTAGACAATCACTAATAGACAACTTTGTCCCCAAAGAAACAAGAACACACAATGGTCTACAATCTGCCATTCTGAACCTATCCAACATAGTCTTCACATACTTACTTTGGCTTAACCAAAGTTTTCTGTTAGATCTATCTCTACGAATCTCCATCCCAAGAATGTACCTGGTTGCCCCTAAGTATTTCATCTCAAACTGTACTGACAACTAAGACTTCAAATCAGAAATCATATTCATACCATTCCCAATCAGCAACATATCATCAACATACAGTGCAATTATGAGAATATGATCATTGTCAAACTTGTAATACACGCAATGATCTAATTTTGATCTCAGATATCCAATTGACAACACAAAGGCATCAAACTTTGAGTACCACATCCTAGGAAATTATTCCAATCCATACAAAGACTTCTTTAACTTGCAAACCAAATTTTCTTTACCTTTCACCATGTAATGCTCTGGCTGTGACATGTAAATCTCTTCCTCCAAATCACCATGAAGGAAAGTTGTCTTCACATCCATCTGCTCCACCTCTAAGTCATAAGCTGCCACAAGAGATAATAGGAATCGAATGGATGTCAGCTTTGCAATGGGAGAGAAGATCTCACCATAATCTATACCCTACACTTGTGAATACCCCTTTGCAACCAATTTGGCCTTATACTTCTCAACACTGCCATCTGCACCAAATTTCTTCTTGAACACCCTTTTGCATCCAATAGGTTTCCATCCAGGAGGCAAAGGTACCAAGTCCCAAGTTTGATTCTCTTCCAAAGAAGCCATCTCATCCTCCATGGCCTCCTTCCAAGAACCTGTATCTTTCATATCCAAAGCCTCTGACACAGTTCTAGGTTCATCACTGTTAGTAAGAAATGCAAAAGCACAACTAGAATCAAGCAATGTACAACCAAACCTCTCAAGTTGCTTCTTGATTTGTGTGGACCTCCTCAAAGGCTTAGGTGGAGGTTCTACTTCATCTTCTAAACTTTCAAAGCTACTAGAGTCTCCTCATTTTTAGGTCCAACATTGTCTTTCTATTTAGTCTTCTCAGGGTAGAAGGAAACTAAACAACATCCTCTTTCTTTTCTTTTTCTTCTAGCTATAAAATAGTGGAAGAAAGTGTTAGCTCTCTAAAGATCACACTTCTTCTATACAACACTTTTTTGGCCATAGGATCCCAAAGCTTGTATCCTTTCACACCAAAACCATAGCCAATGAAGATACACTTAATAGCCTTGTTCTCTAATTTTGACCGCTTCTCCCTAGGCACATGTGCATATGCCTCACAACCAAAAACACAAAGATTCCTTATTGAAGGATTTCTACCAGACCAAACCTCCGTGGGTGTCTTACCAACAAGAGCTGATGTAGGAGATCTATTTACTAGATAGCAAGCAGTGGTAACAGCTTCAGCCCAAAACTTTTGTTCTAGGCTAGCTCCACTAAGCATACTCCTAGCCTTCTCCATCAGTGTCTTATTCATCCTCTCTGTAACTCCATTTTGTTGTGGGGTGTATGGAGTTGTCTTATGTCTTTCAATCCCAAGTTCGTTGCAATATTTATTGAATTCTATAGAACAGAACTCACCACCATTGTCAGTTCTGAAACATTTAATCCTTTTACCAGTCTGATTTTTAGCAAAGGCTTTAAACTCCTTAAACTTACTATAGACTTCAGATTTGCTTCTAAGAAAATAAATCCATGTCCTTCTACTGTAGTCATCTATGAAAGATACAAAATATACTAATTTTGATAACAAAGGAACATTGATAGGACTAAATACATCAGAATGAACAAGGTCCAACACACCAGAAGACTTATGAGAACTCGAATAAAACTAAACACGATTTTGTTTTCAATATATGCAATGTTGGAAAAAGTCAAACTCAAGATTACAATCATCTAACCCCTCAATGAGGTTTTTATTTTTCAGGGTTCTAAGACCCTTCTCACCAATGTGGTCAAATCTCTTATGCCATAATATTGTCTTTTTAGTAGGAAGCTTAACTTCCAAAGCATGAATACAACCATTAGGACTAGATACAATAGGTTTCTTCACTACTAGTTTAGATGGTGGGGATGAAGTGATTGCTACCCTCTTCCTTGAGTCAGAAGAACTATTGCATTGTGAAATGCATGCCTCTAGCTGAAACAGAGTACCTCTCTTAGTACCCTTAGCAAGCACCATAGCTCCTCTAGTCATCTTGCATCCTTCTTTCAAAAAGGCAACTTGCACACCTGCATCATTCAACATACTTATAGAAAGTAGGTTCCATGCTAAGCCTGGGATGTGCATAACCCCAGAGATCCCCTTCACTCATCCATCAGGGAATTGGATAGAGACTCTTCCATGACCAACAATCTTCAGATGAGAGTCGTCACCTAGGTACGCCCTTCCACCATTGAATTCCTCATACTTAGTAAACCAGTCTCAATACGAGGTCATGTGGAATGATGCACCAGAATCAATTAGCCACACATCATCAGATGCATGAGTTACCAAGTCTGCGATGAAAGCATCACCATCATCTTGTGACTTGTTGGAATCTGAATCTGGGTTCTTCTTTTTCTTTTTCTTTTCCTCTTTGCATTCCTTTCAAAAATGCCCAGTTTTTCCACAATTCCAATAGAGAGCCTTGGACTCTCTAGGAGATTTGGATCTCCCACGAGAGTTGGATCTACCCTTCTTAGCTTTCTTGTCCTTCTTTTTCCCTTTCTCCTTGGGTCTTCCACAAACTGCAAGAGCCTCTTTGGCTGCCTCAGAAGACTTTCTCTACATCTCTTCAGACAACAATGAAGAAAACACTTCATCCATTTTGAATGTGGATGTGGTGCTTCCAATAGCCATGACAAGATGATCCCACGAGTCTGGCAAAGAACAAAGAAAGGTCATACAATGATCCTCCTCCTCCATCTTCACACCAACGGATGTCAATTGTGCAACCAACATGTTGAAAGCATTCATATGATCTGCAATAGATCCTCCATCCTCCATTACAAGGGAATACAACGTCTTTCTTAGAAAAAGTTTGTTAACCAGGGATTTGGCTTCATACACATCTCCCAACTTCTTCCAAAGCAAGTTTACAGTTTTCTCCTCATGGACATTTAATAGGATAGAATCAGCAAAACTCAGTCTTATGAGACCCTTAGCCTTCTGATCTTTGAGATCCCAATCAGCTTGTGACATTGCCATAGGTTTTATGCCATCAACAGTTTCCTATAGGTCTCGATCAACAAGCATGTCTTCCATCTTGAGCTTCCACAACTCGAAATTAGTGCCATTGAATTTCTCCACCTTTATCCTTCTAGATGGGCTTGCCATCTCCTTCCTGCAATAAGATTCAAAATACTCTACACAGAATCCCACTCAACTTAAGATCAGCTCAAAAAGCCCCTACCCAACAACTAGGACCAAAGGTGATCAAGCTCTGATACCAATTGAAAGGAAGCTAGGTGTGTGGAAATCACTTCCTACACTAATCTAATGAGGGGAGAGCTATGCAAATTCAATTTAATCTTTACAATTATAGCAACATGAAACATATAACAGAAATATTGCAGCAATACACATAGAACCAGAAAGAAGATAGAAGAATAGAGACAAGATATAATGTGGGGAAAACCCTTATCAGGTGAAAAACCCCACACTTGAAAACTTGCACAATGTATTACCAAAACTAAATATGGTTTACAATACACTTGCAATGTAGGCTCTCAATGGTCTTCGACACTCATGTCTGGAGTCAATCTGGTAGCATAACAGTACCTGTCTATCACATTATGCAACTCCTCAAAGCGCCTGTTTATATAGAAATTACAAGGCAAAAATGGCTCCACATTGGGATGGGCATCCAACATGGCCTCATGGCCCAAATCCCATGCCTATGGACACTTGTGAAGTCACCCCATCCCAAATAAGTCACCTATTTCCAAAATGGGCGATGACAGATTCTCTTACGACTCTTACGACCATCATAGAATTTGTCATAGCTGTCATAACTTACAGCTGTAAGAGAATCTGTCATACATAGGCTATAGATAGCATATTCTCTTACATGTCATATTCCACCTTGGGGCACCCAAAGATGCCTTTTTCAAAGATGCTTCTTGACACATGTCTTCACCTATCTTACAAGCTTCTATTTCTGACTCTTACATGTCATAACTTCGTCATAGGAATCTGTCATGACTGTTATGGTCAACATTCCCTTACACAACATCCAAGATGCTGACACATGGCAAAATATTCCTATCACTAAGTGGGATGCCTATCTCCTCATGTGAGGACAAAATTACATGTGGTCATATGCCATGTAGGATGACACATCACCATGCCAACTCCCACAATATGACAACATAGGATTTGTATCCAAATTATACAATAGGTAATAAATAAATAAATACAATGAAATAATACAAGGAATTACCAAGGTTGAGACACCTTAATTCCCAACACTAGTTCTGTCATTCGCAGTTTGGTTTTCTTGGCTACTAATTGTTTCTTTGTGCTATGTCTTATCGTTTGTCCAAGAAAAGGAGGTGGTGAAACTACTAACATATCTGTTGCAGCCTCAATTGGTCCAAGACACATCATTTTATAACTAGTTTAGGCACATTTGGATTTGGTACTTAAAAGGAACCATTGTTTTCTCCATGCTTGTTTTATCTTTTGTCCTTGCTTGTTGTGTATGATTGTAACCCAAATTTAATAACAAAAGTATCCTCTCCCCTTTCCTATCAAATGGATCTTGGGTGCATGAGAACTTGTTATTATCTTTAGAGGGTCTACCTTCCCGGTGTGAGAGGGGGTATGACCCAAGCGGTAACAAGCTAAAGCCAAGCTTTTCCAAGCCGCTATATAAAAAGAATTGTTTGTGTCGAAAGCCACAAACAACGGGTGCTATTGTGTTACACTGACAAAATTTTCCCCAAAAACCCCATTGACCGCAACCTCTTTGGGCTGGGAAGCCTCCATTAATGAAGCGAATCCCTTACTAGCAACCTTGTGTAGTAGCCAAAATCCCTCTATTTGTTGACGCAGAAGGTCATACCTTTGAAGATGCCTTGATTCTTGTGGTTCTTAGTAGAGATAGCAGGGACAATCCTAAGGTTTGTGAGCCTTGGAAAACCTAGAACTTGGTATGCATGAGAAGTGAGTACCGAGGGAGGAGCCGGTGCTACCAAGATCCTGAAGCTATCCACTTTGAATAGGCACGGCAAGGGCATTCAACAAATACAATGCTTTCATAGCCTAGGTTGTAAAAGCTTGTGCATGATGTGAGTGTGAGTGACTGAAATCATTATTTTCTTCCCAAACATTAACAAAACATATCCTCTGTCAGACATAGACCACTTCTAAAATGTAACTGCTCACCTTTAGCAAGTTTGTATCACTTTTAAACTGTAGTCAGTCACTTTTGGTAAAACTGGGTCTCTTTCAAACAATAGTAGATCACTTTTATACTGAAACCAGTTGCTTCTGGTAAACTGAGTCAGTTCTGGTTGACACTATATCCTATTACCTACTATCATCTAGATCACTTTTGAGCTATTACCATTTGCTTTTTGGCCTTTTTTGAGTTGCATCTAAGCTATTACCTGTTGCTTTTGGTCAAATATCAGCAACCTGTATTAGTCAAGCCTAATCTGTTGTATTTCTAGATCCCTTGGCTCTGTCATCAATGTCTAGGCATTTCCCTGATCACCTACAACCATCTGAGCATTACCTCTTGTCTTGAGCATACTAACACCGTTGGACTTTTGAGCTTTTCATCTTTTGAGACCCCCAACCAACAACCAACTAGCAAATCAATCAACCCAACACTAGCAAACAACATCCCATTGGCTTTTGTTCAGCCTTAGAGAACCTTAGCAAGCAACATCAGCAATCATCCATTTTCCCTTGAGTTTGTGAGCTATCCTCTAGGGAAGTTTATCCAACTAACAAAATAATCTTAGAAAACAACAACCCAAACAAAAATCCAAGCAACCAGCCCAACAACCAAATAGCAAATCAACAACATCTTTATCAACAAACTTAGCA
Source organism: Cunninghamia lanceolata (assembly GCA_027924645.1). NCBI lineage: Eukaryota > Viridiplantae > Streptophyta > Pinopsida > Cupressales > Cupressaceae > Cunninghamia > Cunninghamia lanceolata. Next base: position 7,627,679 of record BSBN01000567.1, read on the forward strand.
ACTAGTAAACTAGCAAAACAAACCATCCACCAAGCAATTAGCAAACCATCAACCTTTTGGGTCTCAACCTCAACAAGTTAGTCCAACTTTCATTATCAATCACCATGCCTCTAACTAGAAGCCAATATAAAGTTGAGATGGAAGCAAAATTGAGAGCTGAAATGGCCAAAAGACAACAATTTCAATAAACCCCTCTCAAAGATGTGACACAATTCACAACCGGTATGCCTCCCCACATGTTTGTACCTAAAGGATATATCGCTGGACCATCATCTTCGTAACAAGTGCTACCTCAACCTACTATGAGCCATCCCAAGATGATCTATCTAATTTTCAAGAGACACATGTATGGGACCAAGTTAATAGGCTCATTCTATCCGATCCCGATTTCCATTTCTTGCAATTAGCTCGAATGGGAGCCAAGATACCAAGTGACTTTGACATATCCGCTATTAAAAAATAAGATCCAAATGCTCCTGTTGTTGTTGCAAAGGAACCATCCATTATAATTACAACATCTCATGATATAACCATGTTATCCCATTCCCCTTGTAATCCATCTCTTTCATTACCTATTGATATACCATCAAGCCCATCACACACGGAGCATTCTCTAGGACCTTTTCTTACTCCAAATGAAGTACTCCCATATCTCTCACAAAACTTGAGCCTTCCACCTTTCCATGTCTCACAACATACTTCTGCTCCTACTATGACCGTGTTTATGCCACAAGTATCGCAAGCTCCCCAAGTGTCACAAGTTGTCCATGTTTCACAAGTTCAAACATCACGAGCTATCCCAATATCACAAGCTCCACAAGTATCGCAAGCTATCTCAACATCGCAAGCCATCCAAATTTCATAGCCATTGCAAGTCTCTACTCCTATTGCATCACATGTGGAATGTACACCCCAAGCTAGTACCCCTATTGCTTCTAATATGGTCTCCATGATTTCCATGAATCCATCCAATACATCATATAATCCCAACACTAGTCTTATTGACAAGAATGATCTACATATTGTACCACAAACCAATTCACATACCATTGTCTCTTATGTTGACCAACTCGCATCACTTGCATTGCCCTCAAATAATTCTTCACAAAATGTCAATCTGTCTTATGCAACTCATGCATTACCCACTAGCACCCAACATACGACATATGTTAATTCATATCATGGTACTTATGTTGCCCAAAATACAAACCCAAATATCCTCCTTAGTCATCTACTAATCTCGCCATTTCCTACCATAATATTGTTACTTCAAATCCTAATCTGAACCCAACATCTAATCCACAACCATTGATTAACACCCCTCCATCCTCTACTTCCCATGTGATGCAAAATTTTGGGGTTAATCCATTGCAATATAACCAACCACCTCTTGTGTCTCAAGGACACATGTCTTATACCAATCCTTCGAGATACAATGTGAACACACAACCTCAAAATATGGTCATCCCCTCATACATCCCATAGTAGCAACAGTATACATCATACCATATCCCATCTTCCGGTCATCAACCCCCTTTGCAACAATAGCAATTATCTCAAGCAGATATTGAGCAAATGGTTAACAAAGCATTGGGACAAAGCAAGAAGACATTTTCCTTGGGATACATATGCCCCTACCCATTTGACAAATCACTTCACATGACACCTTTTCTACCACATTTTGAGATTCCACAATTTGACAAATATAAAGGGAAAGGTAACCCCGATGACCATCTTCGAGCATTCTTTGTGGCATGTCTCGATGTTGCACACGATGATACATATCTTTTGAGATTATTCCCTCGAAGCTTAGTGGGACAAGCTCTTGAATGGTTCTCTCACTTATCCTTGAGAATCAAGACCTTTGAGGGATTGGTAGATAAATTTGGATCTCATTTTGCTTTCAACATTGAACATGAGGTGAACATGAGTGATCTTGTCAATAACAAACAACGCAATGGTGAAATTTTCACATCATTCACCCAACGATGGTTCAATATGGCTAGCAAGTTATCATGGCAAATCCCCAAGAAATAACAACTTGACATTTTTGTCCAAAACCTTCACCCCGAGCTTTCATTCCAATTGCAATTGCAATGTGCTAGCACCTTTGACGAACTTATATCTAAAGGAACAACCATTGAGCAAGCTTTAATTGCTAAAGGCATGATCAAAATCTTCTGTGAGGCCGATTATCTTTCATTCCTTATTTTGATTGTTTTGCATTTTAGTTGATGACATTATCAGACTTTTAGAGACTATGGTTTCATTATGCAGATTTGGTTTGATCTCCTGATTTTGATATGACATTGATTAGACATATGGTGATTCAATTTGATCATATTTTGATGCTATGTCGAGACTAGACATGCGAGATATATTAGATGATGTTTTGTGATGTGATTTCTAGTTCTTTATGTGATGATGATTATGCGACACTAAAATAGAAAATGTAGTTTGATCTTATATTATGTTGTAGATGATTAAGGTTGTATTCAATAGCATGAATTTAATTCCAGTTGCTTCGGCTATGATTATTCATGATATGATTGAAACTTGATCTAGATGTGTAGGATTATATTCCCAGGCCATGGGAAATTGGAGGTAGTATTCACACATATATTATTCCTTGTGAAACCAATCCATTCCAAAGAGGGATGAGGATCACGTTTGATTTGAGTGTTGTTTAAGTGCCTGTTTATTTTATCATTTTGACCTAGTACCATTTGTTTAAATTAATTATATCATGTGTTGTATAATTTTTATTGACTTATACTACTTGATATTGTTTTTTATTCTTGAGGCCATTTAAAGTGGATTTATGACTCCCTAGGTGAACCTTAGTGTCCCAAAACTTACCCTAGGTGGTTACCCATGGGTCTAGGGTCAATTTTGGCTAACTAAACCTTGGGATAACTCACCTTTGGTCACTCTAAATTGAGGTTTAGTCAAATTGACGAATTTTGAAATGGATAAGGGTGGGAGATGAGTCATTCTTTGGGAAAGACTCATCTCCCTTCCCAAAGTTTGGGAATCCCTTCACTAAGAAGACTTGGGAGGTCTCCAAGACTCCCAAGTGTGTGGGATCTTCCTCCAAGGCTCTCACACACATGTGAAGGCATCTTGGAGGGAGATGGCTCTCTTGGGAATAAGAGGATGCCATATGGCATCCCTTATCCTCATGGAGGCTTGAAGGGGATTGCCATCTCACCACTTGTTTTCTCACACATGTGTGAGAGCACAAGTGGATAAGGTGAGGATTGAGATGGAATTAGAGGATGACACTTGTCACCCTCACACTTCCTCTCCCTTGCAAGTGGCATAGGAGGAGGAAGGAGAAGGTCACAAGTGTCACCTTCTCATTCCTCAAGGCCAAATTAGAAGGCCTATATTACCTCCTCTTGTTGAGGAGTGTGGGGTTTTGGCATTTTGGAGATTTCTTTCTATTTTGAGTATCTTTTGGGGAAGTTAGAGAGATTGGTGGAGGTTGGAAGATTTGGAGAAGCTTGGAGCTCTTCACCAAATGTGCTTCCATTATTAGGGCTTTTGAAGGTAAGCTCCATGTCTTGTTCTTTACCCTTGCTTATTTATTATGTGGTGTTGTGGATTTTGCTGTTTGTTTGTTTTCATTGTTATGTGGGCTGGGAGTTTGGTGAGAGCACCTCCATTTGGAGGTAAGGCTCAACTTGTTTTGGGGTAGGGGAAAGTGAACCTCCTCAAGGTCACCCCCATATTTTGTGCTACTTATGGCCTTGAGGGCTTTTTATTTGGTGTTGAGATTATTTGGATTGAAAGAGTGCCATGGAAGTTTCTTTTGAGGTATATGAAGATATGTGGTTTTGGAGGTTTTGGCTTGAGGCCATGAGATTTGGTGTTTTGATATATTTTTGGTGTGGCCTTTGAGTAGAGGGGTCCATTCCCTACCCCCATCAAACTCATTTCCATGAGTTGTGTTATGTGTTTATCCTTGGGGTTAATTTTTGAGTTGTTGTTGTTGTTATGTTTGTTGTGGTGTGTTTACAACCGTGTGAATCCCTACCTCCCTAGCTTGGGGGTGACCCACTAGCGGGTCTATGGTAGGAAGGAGGGCATTTCCAAGTGGCTTGGTTTCCCCTTTGTGTTGTGTTTTGTTTTGCAGGCTTTTGTGGAAGAAATGGAGCTTTGGTGGAGTCCATTTTAGTGTGGTTGAAATGTTATTTGTTGGTTGTTTGAGTCATGGCCTTTGAGGCCCTATTGTTATTGTTGTAAAAATTTAATGGTCTTCATTGTTAGTTTACTTCCTGTTGGATGTTTAAACAGCAAAAAAATTGAATTAGTTCTCTTGAAATCACATTGTAAGAGACAAAAAAAAGGGAATATAGTAATATCCTCATGAAAGAAATAATGTTGTCTACATTGTTATGTATGTTCTGAAAAAAAAAAAGAAAGAAAGAGAAAGATAGAGGCAAGACTGTCTTATTCTTTGTTGATAAAAAGAAAATTGCATAGTGAAAGTTATTCAAATAAAAATATGGGATTCTGTTTTAATCATTCCTGTCAGAACAAAACATACTAGTTTGCTTAATTATTTTGCTGTTTCAAAAAAAAAAAGAGAAAAGAAAAGGAGTATTTTGTGCATTTATCTTTCAAGAATGTATTCAATGGTTAGCCATGTATTTTAATGGAGAGAAGTGGTAATATCATCAGTTGTATTGCTGTGCGGATTTATGGGGGAAATTATAATAGAAAGAGATTTATTCATGAAAGTTTTAATTTGCTAGATGCATGCATATCTATATGAAATCTGTGTTATTACTTTCTCTGTTTTCAGTTAATTCACTTTTTGTGTTTTACCATAAAATAGAGTTGGTTGCAGAGGGGAAATTTACCCACATTTGTGCTACTGGTATTTTTGTACACCTGTCATATATATATATATATATATATATATATATTTATAGTGATATATAAATATATATAGACATATATATACATGTATATAATTACTTATATTATGGGACTTATACCTGTGCAAACTTACAAAGTTGCAGGTTGAATAAATGAACAAACTGTATTTAAAAAAAAAAAAATGAAATACATGAACTGTGGTGTTTTTCTCTTTTTATATACATATCTAAGTGGTGCAACTATAAACAAATTGTTTTGTAAAGAAATTTATACCCAATTTATTTATGTAAAAAAAATATATATGTAGAACACATCGACTGCCACATAGTGGGCTACAGATTGAAACACACTCAAAACATTGTGGGCTGAACGGCCATATGTGGTGAGGATAAGGCGACAGTTGGTAAGAAGTCGCCTTCGTAGTAACCATATGAATGGGAGTTGGGTGGAGGACAAACCCCCGCACCTCCATCACACCTTTTACCTCTATAAATGTCATCCTCCACTGAGCTCATTGCCGACCTCCCCTCTTTCCTTTACCATTCGGTTCGGCCGCCATGAGCCCTTCCCCTGCATATAACAAGATACATACATTCTTTAGACACAAAAAAAAAAAGTTTAGGGTCTACTCAGAATCGTGGTAGCCATGACTACCCTTCACCCTCAGTCTACAAACCCAGCATTGCATGGTTGAAAATAAACAAAAATTTAGGGTTTGTGGATGAGACATGGGTGTAAGATGTTTTAGGTTTTTTTTTTTGAGATATGTTATGAATTGTGCCTTTTTAGAGGCCTATTAGGGTTCCTTGTGGGAGGGGAGTTTTATTTTCTTTTTTATTATTTATTTCTTTATTCACTTGTGCATGGGAAATTCCTTCCCTCACTTTCTTTTCTTTCCACTATGTTTAATGTGGAAGGAGAAAAACCTTTTATTTCATGATTGACCTTGTAAGAATTATTATGATTGCTTATATTATTCTATTACTAGGAATATAGGCATTGTTGGGGCTATGATACCTTTTGTGCTTAAGTTTAATTACTATTTAATCGTCCTAATTTTTGCAAATGAGCCTTTTGTTTGGAGGGTAGATTTCTTAGCATTAACTTTGATTTTAATTTTTGCCTTGAGTTAATGGAATATATATATATATATACTTGTGGAACTGTATTTTAGGGAAGATGGGTTAAAATTGCCTTTGATGGGAAGTGTGTTCTTTTTAATTTATTTAATTGGGACATTTATTTTATTCCCTAACGCGTTATAGTTATTTTATTTCTAGCTATTTTACTATTCTTTTACGGGAAAGAGTATTTTAATCTTTCCCCTTCTCTATTAATTGAAGTTAGTTAATAAATATATTGCCAAAATTATATTTATTAACGGACTCAAACCTTGAAAATTTATTTTGGTATCACTTAGTTATTTTATTATTTTACTTCGAGTTTTAATATTTTATTGCAAGTCGATTTATTTGTCCTTGGTAAAGTATTTAAATTTTAAAGTAATTAAATTTTAATTTGTTCTTAAGTTTAATTATTGTTTTTAAGTTTCGCTTAATTTCTTATTGGAGTTCTATTTTAAAATTTTTAATTCGATTATCGAAAACGCATTATGCTGTCAAAGTTTTCCTAGATTTAGGGTTTTAATTTTACGTTATTTTATTAACTTTTATTTGATCACTCTATTTTATCATGCCTCCATTTTGCCATTATTTCATATTCATTATCTCGATTTCATTTTGTTCTGAGTTAGGGTTAGGTTTCGATTCTAACGAGATCACCTTCTCACCTAGGAAACTTAGGGTTTGGATTAAATCATTCTAACCCTAAAAGTGGCACGCTTCATGTCACATACCCCCTAGATGACTATCATCATGCAGGGGACTGCATAGGATAACGCACTACCTTGAAACTATGTTGACATGTTTACACCTTATGTGTATTGCCATCGAGCACACAGACGCATGTGAGGGGGTTCCTAGGGATAGGTAGTAAAGTTTTACGTATTTCGTGTCATGACCACATGACAAATGTGGACATGACACATAAGTTGTGTGTCGTGACCGCATGGGAAATGTGGGCATGACATTTGGCATCAGAGCCCAAGTTTAAACACTGGGCTTGTTTAGGGCACATTATTATTTCCGTAACTTTGATTAATTTGTGGTTACCTCATTTTTGTAGGATGCCTCCCCGATGAGTTCGACGAGTACAGTCCTGCCACACTACATCCACTGAGGTGTACAGTGATTCTTTAGCTGAGGGTCAGGCACCACAGGCACCATCGGCTCTACTAGATATTAGGCCACAGATTTTATAGGCACTACAGGCAGTGTTAGATAGGCTTCCACTGGCTGTAGTTGAGCCACACATAGAGCCACGTGTTAAGCCCTGTGATGATCTGCGAGAGAAGCCACGCATGGAGCCACGAGCAGAGTCATGTGTTGAGCCACGTGTGGAGCCCCGCATTGAGCTGTGAGAGGCACCACGTGTGGAGCCATATGTTGAGGTGCCAGATACGATGGCAGAGGAGGTTGGATCGGCTAACAGAGCCCGTAGCAGGAGCCCTCCATTTCATGCTAGGTGTGAGGAGGCAGTCTGAGTGGAGCATATTGTTCACATGCCTTATGATTATTATGCGGATGCACCTATCAGAGGGCACATAGACCGAGGAGATCCCATCAGGGATTTGTTGAGACTAAACCCTCCTACTTTCGTCAAAACCATAGAGGGAGCAGAGGTAAAGGCCTGGCTCATTAGCTTAGACAGATGCTTCACATTGCGTCCTTACGAGGGTAACACGAAGACTCGTGTGGTAGTCCACCTGTTGCAAGATGTAGCAGCTACCTAGTGGTGCACTAAGGAGTGCAAGCACCATCTATCATTGGACACACTCACATGGGAGACCTTCATTGAGTGCTTCAATGTGCGGTACTTATCAGATCACTGTAGGTAGCGTCGCATAGATGATTTTCATGACCTTTAGCAGAGAGGACTTACGATTTCTCAGTATGAGGGTAGATTTACCGAGTTGTCTCGATATGCAGAGTATCTCCATGACGAGAAACTCCTGGTTCATAAGTTTATCAGAGGATTGAACCATAGCATAGCAGGGCCTGTTCGCATGGCAGACCCCCAAACATTGAGTGATGCTACTGAGAAGGAATACCTAGTTGAGGAGATATAGGGATGAGGGCAGAGTTCACGCCCTCAGTTTCAAGATCATGGGCAGTAGCAGCATCAGTAGAGTTACCGCAGACCACCACTGCCACCTCATAGAGGAGGATTTAGTTCCGCATCCTTACCTCCTAGGCCCCCACAGCAGTAGCAACCATAGCAACAGCAGAGAGCCAAGACACAACAGAGGGAACATGGGGGCCATAATAGAGGTTGGCAGCAGCAGGGCCTGCGCAGAGATCAGAGGTAGCAGGGACCACTTGCGAGGTTACAGCAGTCATACAGGGGTTCATAGGAGTCCACAGGTAGATCAGGACAGCTGTAGTTGAGTAGGACTCAGAATGGATAGGTACAGGCTAGGGCCCATGTTGTGTGTGTGGTGGAGTAGGACATCTAGCCATAGAGTGTCCATAGGGCTTTACAGTAGGGGGCAGCCTCATGCAGGAGGATCAGAGTAGACAGTTGGAGATGTGGGTAGGTCCCATCATATGTTCGCAGCGGTTCATAACCGCCAGGCTAATTTTTAGGCATCAGTGATTGAGACATCAAGTATGATTGGGGGTGCCCCCATTTCTATTCTCTTTGACTTTGGTGCTACTGACTCTTTCATAGCTCCATCATTAGTGGAGCATTGCAGGCTAGTGGCCTCTAGGTAGGGTGATAGGTGGGTGGTTGAGTTGGCCTTAGGGGCCAAGATGACAGTAGATGCCTTAGTCCATGACTGTGAGATTTCTTTGGGACCCTTTGCCATAGTATGTGACCTTAGAGTTATGACATTAGGATCCTACGATGTGGTTCTGGGTATGGACTGGCTTGCGGCTCATCGATCCAAGCTAGATTGTTGCCAAAAGGTGATTAGCTACTTAGATGATCATGGTACATCAGTAGAGATTGTGGGCATTCAGAAGCCCACATTAGTGCGTATGATATCTGCTTAGCAGCTTAAACATTACATGTGGAAGGGATGCCAGATGTTCTCTATCACAGTGAGTGACAGATCAGATGACGAGCCCGAGGCATCTTTGGATGATCATCCCATCCTGAGAGAGTTTACCGATGTGTTTCCAGTAGAGTTACCAGGATGCTAACCCATCATGAGGTAGACTTTCATATTGATTTAGTGTCGGGTGCAGCCAGTGTCTCGTGCACCCTACAAGATGACCACTCATGAGCTCACAGAGCTCAAGTTACAGCTTAAGGACTTGCTCGAGAAGGGGCACATCTGATCAAGCATTTCACCTTGGGGTGCTCCTGTCATCTTCATGAAGAAGGATGGGTCTCTTCGATTATGCATGGATTATAGGCAGTTTAATAAGGTGATGGTGAAGAACTGTTATCCTCTGCCCAGGATTGACAATCTCTTCGATTAGATGCAGGGAGCTAGGGTGTTCTCTAAGATTGACCTGAAGTCCAGTTACCATTAGTTATGTATCACAGAGGTGGACATCCAAAAGACTACCTTCCAGACTGAATATGGCCACTATGAGTTCACTATGGTCCCCTTCGGTTTGACGAATGCCTCTGCAATGTTCATGAGTCTCATGAACGGGCTGTTCCGTACCTACTTGGATCGGTTCGTGATTATTTTCCTTGATGACATTTTGATCTATTCACAGACTAAGGAGGAGCATGAGGAGCACCTACGTTAGGTTCTACAGTGTTTGAGGGAGCAGAATATTTATGGGAACTTGGAGACGTGCTCATTTTTTAGGACAAAGGTACAGTATCTGGGGCATATCCTATCTGGCAATGGAATCTCAATAGATCCATCAAAGATTAGGGCTATTAGAGATTGGCTTGCACCCACCAATGTGACAGAGGTCAGGAGTTTTATGGGGTTAGCTGGTTATTACCATAGATTTGTTGAGGGTTTTTCTCAGATAGCGCACCCCATCACCTCCCTTCAGTAGAAAGGGAAGAGTTTTCTATGGACTGATCAATGTGAGAGGGCCTTTGGGGTCCTTAAGGAGTGTCTTACCAGCGCTCCCATTTTAGCGGTTCTTGATCCTGCAGCAGATTTTATGGTTTGCACGGATGCATCACTTGAGGGTTTGGGAGTCGTACTTATGTAGGGTGGTAGAGCGATTACGTATGAGTCACGAAAGATCAAGACCCATGAGCTGAACTACCCCACTCATGACTTGGAGTTAGTGGCAATGATTCATGCTCTAGTTTGTTGGAGACATTTCTTATTGGGTCATCGCTTTGAGCTTCATTTAGATCACCACAGTCTTCAGTATATCTTTACATAGCTAAATCTAAACGGCGGTCAGCGACGTTGGATGGAGTTTCTCTGCGAGTATGAATTTGATGTCCACTACATCAAAGGGAAGGAGAACGTGGTTGCTGATGTGTTGAGTCAGAGGCACCATGAGCTCTTGACCTTGACTCTGAGTGTGGACTTGAGAGGATGCATTATTCAACATCTGCCTGAGGATGAGTGGTTTCTTGAGGTGCAACAAGAGATCAGTTCACGGATGGCCCTTGTGGGCAAGTTTGCAGGGTATTCACTTGAGGTAGATGGGTTACTTCATCATTGACAGTGCATCTATGTACCCCATGCAGGTGACCTACACACAGTAGTGTTATCAGAGGCTCATAGAGCACCATATGCGGCACATCTGGGGGTGAAGAAGATGCATGATAACCTACGACAATCGTACCATTGGGCAGGTATGAGATGGGATATTGCAGAGTTTGTTGCTCAATGCCTTGAGTGCCAGAGGGTCAAGGCCGAGCATCAGCATCTAGTGGGTCTTTTATACCCTCACAAGATACCTGAGTGGAAATCAGACACCATTTCCATGGATTTTATTGGTGGTCTTCCTATGTCTTCGCGTCGCCATGATGCCATCATGGTGATAGTCAACAAGTTGACCAAAGTGGCGCATTTCTCACCTGTACGCATGACGTACAATGCACCAGCAGTGGTGAGATTATTCTTAGATGATATTGTGACATTACATGGAGTACCTCGCTGCATCATTTCTGACAGGGATTCAGTGTTCACTTCAGCATTTTGGAGAGCCTTGTAGTAGGCGTTGGACACATAGCTCAACTTTTTCTCTGCTTATCATCCCGAGATAGATGGACAGACAAAGTAGGTGAATCAGGTGTTGGAGGACATGCTTCATATGTATGTTATGGACCATCAGTCCAGATGGGAGGATTATCTGTATCTGGTTGAGTTTGCCTACAATAATGGGCATCACAGCTCGCTGGGTATGCCTCCTTTTAAGGTTTTATACGGAAGACCATGCAGGACACCATTGAGTTGGGATTGGATAGAGGACAGGGTTGCCATTGGTCCAGAGTTAGTTTAGGATATGGAGCAGTAGGTCACACTGGTTAGGCAGAGACTTTAGGAGGCACAGGATAGATAGAAGAAGTATGCTAATGCTAAGAGAACTGATCAAAGCTTCTCAGTGGGTGACAGGGTTTTCCTTAGAGTGCAGCCACACAAGAGTCCAATCCATTATGGAAAGGGCTCTAAGCTCACACAACGGTTTGTAGGGCCTTTTGAGATCTTGGAGTAGATAGAATAGTTGCCTATCGTGTCTAGCATTGCCACATAGCCTGTCACGTATCCATGATGTCTTTCATATTTCTATATTGAGGTGATATATATTTGTTTTATCTCATGTATTGGACTTGAGTGCTCTACAGGTAGAGGCAGACGGGCAGTTGGCTTTGGAGCCAATTCGCATATTGGCTCATCAGACACTAGGCCTTCAAGGTCGAGAGCTGGACCAGGTTAGGGTCCAGTGGGATCGTTATGATGAGGTCACAGCGACCTGGGAGGATGTAGCTAGTTTGAGGGCACTCTATCATCACCTTTTTGATGACTTCTAGGAGGAAGTTTAGTCTTAGGGGGGAGGATGTGAGGCCGATTATCTTTCCTTCCTTATTTTGATCATTTTACATTTCAGTTGATGACATTATCAGACTTTTAGAGACTATGGTTTCATTATGTAGATTTGGTTTGATCTCCTAATTTTGATATGACATTGATTACACATATGGTGATTCAATTTGATCATATTTTGATGCTATGTGGAGACTAGACATGCAAGATATATTAGATGATGTTTTGTGATGTGATTTCTAGTTCTTTATGTGATGATGATTATGCGACACTAAAATAGAAAATGCAGTTTGATCTTATATTATGTTGTAGATGATTAAGGTTGTATTCAATAGCATGAATTTAATTCCAGTTGCTTTGACTATGATTATTCATGATATGATTGACACTTGATCTAGATGTGCAAGATTATATTCCCAGGCCATGGGAAATTGGAGGTAGTATTCACACATATGTTATTCCCTGTGAAACTGATCCATTCCCAAGAGGGATGAGGATCACGTTTGATTTGAGTGTTGTTTAAGTGCTTGTTTATTTTATCATTTTGGCCTAGTACCCTTTGTTTAAATTAATTATATCATGTGTTCTATAATTTTTATTGACTTATACCACTTGCTATTGTTTTTTATTCTTGAGGCCATTTATAGACTCAAACCTTGAAAATTTATTTTGGTATCACTTAGTTATTTTATTATTTTACTTCGAATTATAATATTTTATTGCAAGTTGATTCATTTGTCCTTGGTAAAGTATTTAAATTTTAAAGTAATTAAATTTTAATTTGTTCTTAATTTTAATTATTGTTTTTAAATTTTGCTTAATTTCTTATTGGAGTTTTATTTTAAAATGTTTAATTTGATTATCGGAAATGTGTTATGCTGTCAAATTTTTCCTAGATTTAGGGTTTTAATTTTACGTTATTTTATTAACTTTTATTTTATCACTCCATTTTATCATGCGTCCATTTCACTATTATTTCATATTCATTATCTCGATTTCATTTTGTTCTGAGTTAGGGTTAGGTTTCGATTCTGACGAGATCACCTTCTCACCTAGGAAACTTAGGGTTTGGATTAAATCATTCTAACCCTAAAAGTGGCACACTTCATGTCGCATACCCCCTAGATGGCTATCATCACGCATGGGATTGCGTAGGATAATGTACTACCCTGAAACTATGTTGACATGTTTATGCCTTATGCGTATTGCCACCGAGCATGCAGACACATGCGAGGGGGTTCCTAGGGATAGGTAGTAAAGTTTTTTCGTATTTTATGTCATGACCACAAGACAAATATGGACATAACATGTGTGTTGTGTTTCGTGACCACATGGGAAATGTGGGCATGACATCTTCAAAGACAATAAAGATGGCTCTCAATCTTCAAATGATAAATCACACTTTTGGAACAAAAACAAGAATGTTGTTAATGATGGCATAGTAGATGCAAAGAACATAAAAGTAGTAAAAGCTCCCATCAACATTCAAGATGCATCTAGAACCAATTCAACTCCTAGACGACAGTTTACTTCTTTAGGGGAACCTATTGAGGTGATCCTCTAAAGGCTAATCCAAGCGGAAGACATAACATTGCCTAAAGATCCATTAAACATAGGACCTATCTTCAAAGCTCCTTGATACAAAGAGAATAAATATTGTGAATACCATCAAGTCAAAGGACATAGCACAAATGCTTGCATGTGATTAAAACATGTTATCCAAGATTGCATCGATCAAGGTCTCACCAAAATCACAACACCAGCACCACAAACAACACACCAACCAACCTCAAATTATGATCTAGATGCTTTCAAGAATCCACTTCCACCTCATGATAAGACAAGTAACCCTCATGTTGGGAATGCTATTCATTACAACTATGAGTCTTCCATGATTGGTCACATCGATCATGCTTGTATTTCTACCATCACTATCCAAGGCAAAGCACCCGATATCACCGTAACTACTAGAAGAGGTCATGTTACCATTCAAGGAGCAACTGTTAATCCTCCTTGACCTCCTTCTATCTATAATATCCTTGATCACCTTGGTAAAACACCCGCACATATCTCCATATTAGAGTTGCTTCGCATATCCCCTACTCACAAAGCCATCCTCAATAAAGCCTTGCAAGAATCTTCGGTGCCAAATAATATCGATACCACACAATTTCAGTCTATCATAGCTAGCATCGTTGCCCCTTGCCATCTCACTTTTTTCGACAAAGATCTCCAACCATCCGTTAATCCATCACATAACGAAGCCCTCCACATAGAAGTATTTGTAAATTGATGCCGCATCAAATGAATATGAGTGGATGGTGGAGCTGGTCTCAATATATGTTCTTTAAAATTAATAAAACAATTAGGATATTCTGAGAAAAACATTGATACTTCTAAGGTTATCACCATCAAAGCATATGATGATGCTGAAAGAGACACTAGAGGAGTTATCCATTTACCCATCCAAGTTGGTCCGGTCATGACTAATACCCATTGTCAGGTTCTTGACATTGAGGTCCCCTATAACATCATCCTTGGCCGACCATGGATCCATGCCCTTAAAGTTGTTCCTTCCACTTACTATCAATGCCTCAAATTTCCATATAACGGTGTTAAATTTACTATCCATGCTGATCCTAATCCGTTCGAGTTTTGTTGTGCCTTTCAAGCTAAGTACCAAAGTCCTAATCACATTCCAATTAACACCAAAGCCTACCCATCATCATCCTATGTTGACCCCTCCGCTTTACTAAAGCCATCGTCTAGCACAACTCCTTTAAATATTCACATCAAGTATACTAAACAAGGAGCGGGTGAATACACATTGCATGAATATTGTTGCATTGGAACTCTCTCATTATCTCCCAGGTCTCATGGTAATCCTTCTATGTCCAAATCATCCTCATTTGCAGCTATCATCAAAGTTCCCCCAACAGTTTTTATTAAGGGAGGGTTTCTGGATGACGAAGACATTGATGATATCAACTCCTAGATATTTTATGATGACAACGACCAAGTCCAACTTGAGGTAGAACGATATAACAATGGGTTCCACATCATCAAGAATATGGGTTACAAAGGACATGGTGGATTGGGATCACAAGAACAAGGAACTATTGAGCCCATTGTTGTATCTAAGAAGTTTAATAAACAAGGTCCTGGCTATCAACCGAAGGTACCGCTTTCCAAGGACATCAAATGTATTTCTGATATGGAAGCTGGACCTACTTCGGTAGGAGAGACTTCTAACTCAGATACCATCGATGAATCCTCACTTCATATCACTGACCTTTTTCAAGAAACTTCCATCTTCATGATTTCTACCACTTCATCTAGCCATAACCTATCCTCCAACACCCTCTCACTTGTATATCCTGAACTCATCGATTAGGACCAATAGGGGGCACCAATATTGGACACATTTGAAAATGATGAGGCTATTGCTAAATTCATGGGCTTACGACAAGACATTCCATTGGGTGACCATAAAGCAGGTTTCATGATGGATCTCCCAAAACTAGCATATTTTGGTGGAAGTATCAAATCCTTCAATCGCAAAAGTGATATAAATAAAATAAAAAAAGATAGGTCATTAGGTGAAAACTGAAAGGCACCTCTTGACCATGAAAAAGTAAAAATAAAAGATGTATCCGAGGGTGAAAACCTCTCCAAGGCACCCGAGGATGGGGGATTTGATCTTCCTGTCACCATAGACTATCATGAAAGATAAATAGTGCTAGTTGAGGAATCCCAAGAAATGAACTTAGATACAGAGTAGAATCTGAAGATCATATTCTTAGCAGCTTCACTATCAGAATAGGAAACAAGGGACTTTACAGCATTCTTCATGAAAAGAACCATCAACTTTGCATGGACTTACGTAGATATGCCAAGCTTAGATCCATCACTTGTAGTACATCATCTAGCAGTACCTCCCAATGTGAAACTAGTCAAACAAAAGCTACACAAGATGCTTCCACAAGTAGCTCTCTTGGTTAAGGCAAAAATTTAGAAACTACTAGATGTAAAGTTCATAAAGCCTATTGACTATCCAGAATAGGTTTCAAATTTGGTACCAGTGGCAAAACCTGATGCCCTTATCTATTGCTGTACAGATTTCATATATCTTAATAAAGCATGTCCAAAAGATGATTTCCCATTGCCAAGCATAGACAACATTGCAGATATTACAGCTGGACATGAGATGCTCTCTCTAATGGATGGATTCTCTAGCTATAACCAAATCAGAATTGCAGAAGAAGACCAAGATAAAATGTCATTTATTTGTCCATGGGGTACATATTGCTGGGTGGTAATGCCTTTTGGTCTCAAGAACGTAGGAGCCACATACCAACGAGCTATGATAGTTATCTTTCATGATCTTTTCCACACCATTATGGAGGACTATGTTGATGACATCCTAGGAAAATCTAAAACAAGAGAAGGACATCTACTTGTACTAGCACAAATATTTGATAGATTGGAAAAATATCAAGTCAGGTTAAATCTCAGGGTAAGTGCAGGAAGATGGGGGGCCAAAAAGGGGTCTTAAGTGGCCACTTTTTTTCTGAAATCAGGAAATACTGGCCTTGGATGAGAAATTGAGCATAGTTACACTCAAAATTTGGAGATGCAACCAAAACAATGTTCGTAGTGCTCTGAGTCTACTTTCCAAAACTACTATTTTTTTTTGAAAATGGCATAGATTAAGGGGTTCAAAAGAGGGAGCCACAGAAATTGGTGTTGTTTCTGTCAAAAAAACATAACATAGCATGTTTTGTGGCTCCCTCAAAAGGTTAACTTTTTTTTGGTATTTTTAAAATCGCTTCGGTGAGAAATTAGCTAATAGCATGTAGTTTATGCTCGATTTTTCTGATACTTTTTTGATGAATATTTGATTTTTTACTAATTTTCAAAGTGGACACATCCTAAAAAATAGAATTTTGGCCGTGCTACCCCTATAAATTTTGAAAACTAATTGAAAATCATTTTTTTCTTTTTTTAATATTTGTAGAATGGAGTCTAGTTTCTAAATATGTAATTTTTTTGAAATTTCAATGAAGTTAATTTACAATGAAAAAAAGACCAAACAGTGGGTTTTGCCCAAAAACAAACACACAAACAAAAGAAATTAAAGATGAAAGGCTTAACATTGTTAAAATGTGAAAAAAATTACATCATCAGATAGTTTAGAGAAAGCCTAACATTACCCAGGGATTCGATTTGTTTGACCTTGAAACACGTGCAAATCTGAGGGTTAGCTCGAACGAAATTATGTAAAATCTTGAAGAATATGGAAAAACACGTCTATTACTGTTCAAAAGGCACTCCAAGCCTTTAGGTTGGAAATCCAAAGCAAATCCCAAGCCCAAGGCTTAGGATTCCCAAAGCAAGACATAACGCGAGCGCGCTATGTTCAACTTAAAAAAATTTATATTTAAGGCTATTAATCATGTATATATGTATGCCTATATGTATGTATGTATCTATGTATGCCTATATGTATGTATGTATCTATGTATGCCTATATGTATGTATGTATAGTGTCGAGGGTAGAGAAGGGTAGAGATGGGAGTGAGCCAGATAGGGGAGGAGAGGGGTGGATAATGATTGAGTGATTAAGGTTTAAGGTTAAGGGTTGAGCATTTAGGGATAGGATTTAGAGTTTAGGGATAAGGGATTAGAGTTTAGGACCTTGAGGGATTAGGGTTAAGGTAGAGTGTTGAGGGTAGAGGGATTAGGGATAGGGTTTAGGGTTGAGGGATTAGGGTTTAAGGTATAGTTTAGTAGTTCTTGTGGATAGAGCCACTAAACAATGGGAGATTATTTGCCTATTTCATAACAATATACCTCCCCTAAGTGCGGGGTGGACAGCAAGAAACATAGATGTACCCCAATGCAAAGCTTTTCCCATAATGATCATCCTTCTGATTTCAACTGTTAATTACTCACTGCAGATGTACCATACGCAAAGCTTTTCTCATAGTGTGTACACCTATTGGCATAATGAACCCTAGATGAGCCAGAAAAACATGCCATATAACATTACTAACATTAGAAAAGTTCATAGCCATTTTTCTGACATATTCTTGCAACTCAAATATCCTTAAGAGAAGAGTGTCAAAAATGATGGTTTTAACAACCTAACATAAGGCAAAGCAGTTTTGTTGGGTTTAGGGTTTAGGGTTGAGGGATTAGGGTTTAGGGTTGAGGGATTATGGTTTAAGGTATAGTGTTGAGGGTTGAGGGTTTAGGGATAGGGTTTAGGGTTGAGGGTTGAGGGATTAGGGTTTAGGGTTGACGGATTAGGGTTTAATGTTGAGAGTTGAGGGTTGAGGGTTAAGGGTTGAGGGTTTAGGGATAGGGTTGATGGTCAAGGGATTAGGGTTAAAGTAGAATGTTGAGGGTAGAGGGATTAGGGATAGGGTTTAGGGTTGAAGGTTTAACGATTGAGGGTTGAGGCTTTAGGGCTGAGGGTTAAGGGATTGGGGTTTAAAATATAGTGTTGAGCATCGAGGGTTTATGGATAGGTTTTAGGGTTTAATTTTTAAGGGTTAAGGGTTGAGGGATAGTGTTTAGGGTTTAGGGATAAGGGATTAGGGTTTAAGGTATAGTGTTGAGGGTTGAGGGATTAGGAATAGGGATAGAGTTTAGGGTTTAGGGATGAGGGATTAGGGTTGAGGGTTGAGGGATTAGGGTTTAAGGTATAGTGTCAAGGGTTGAGGGTTTATTGATAGTGTTTAGGGTTGAGGGTTGATGGATTAGGTTTTAGGGTTGATGGATCAGGGTTTAAGGTATAGTGTTGAGGGTTGAGGGTTTAGGGTTGACAAATTAGGGTTTAGGGTTGACGGATTAGTGTTTAATGTCAAGGTTAGGGTTAGAGTGTCGAGGGTAGAGGGATTAGGGATAGGGTTTAGGGTTGAAGGTTTAAGGATTGAGGGTTGAGGCTTTATGGATGAGGGTTTAAGGCTTAAGATCTAGTGTCAAGTGTTGAGGGTATAGGGATAGGGTTTAAGTTTTAAGGGTTAAGGGATAGGGATTAGGGTTTAAGGTTGAGGGTTGATGGTTTAGGGATAGGGTTTAGGTTTGAGGGATTAGGGTTTAGGGTTGATGAATTAGGGTTTAATGTTAAGAGTTGAGGGTTGAGGGTTTAGGGTTTAGGGTTCAAGTTTTAAGGGTTAAGGGTCAAGGGATCAGAGTTAAGGGTTGAGGGATTAGGGTTTGACATTGAGGTTCGAGGGTTAAGGGTTTCGGGATAGGGTTGAGGGTCGAGGGATTAGGGTTAAAGTAGAGTGTCAAGGGTATATGGATTAGGGATAAGGGATTAGGGTTTAAGGTATAGAATTGAGCCCATTGAGGGTCTAGGAATAAGGATAGCATTTAGGGTTTAGGGATGAGGGATTAGAGTTGAGGGATGATGGATTAGGGTTGAGGGTTGAGGGATTAGGGTTTAGGGATAAGGTTCAGGGTTGAGGGTTGAGGGATTAGGGTTTAAGGTATAGTGTTGAGGGTTTAGGGATAGGGTTTAGGGTTGAGGGATTAGAGTGAAGGGTTGAGGGATTATGATTTGACGTTGAGGGTTGAGGGTTGAGGCTTTAGGGTCTAGGGTTTAGGGATAGGATTGAGGGTTGAGGGATCAAAGTTAAGGGTTGAAGGATTAGGGTTTGACGTTGAGGGGTTAGTACATCTAGGTTCGACGGTTAAGGGTTTCAGGATAGGGTTGAGGGTCAAGGGTATAAGGATTAGGGATAGGGTTGGAGGGCTTAGGGATAAGGGATTAGGGTTTAAGGTATAGTATCGAGCCTATTGAGGGTCTAGGAATAGGGATAGCATTTAGGGTTTAGGGATGAGGGATTAGAGTTGAGGGATGACAGATTAGGGTTGAGGGTTGATGGATTAGGGTTTAAGGTATAGTGTTGAGGGTTTAGGGATAGGGTTTATGGTTGAGGGATTAGAGTGAAGGGTTAGGGGATTAGGATTTGACATTGAGGGTTGAGGGTTGAGGATTTAAGGTTTAGGGTTTAGGGATAGGGTTGAGGGTCAAGGGATCAGAGTTAAGGGTTGAGAGATTAGGTTTTGACATTGAGGGTTGAGGGTTTAGGGATAGGGTTGAGGGTTGAGGGTTTAGGGTTGAGGTAGACAAGGAGCGACTGAGAGACATAGAGAGGGGAGAGGTAGAGAGGTGAGGGGGAGAGATAAGTGAGATATAGAACATGAGCTAATGGAACTAGAGGTGAGATATTGTAAAGGTGTTATTGAAGGTGAGATAGGCACAAATATTAATGGATCAATCTATAGCAGGACAAAACACGAGCCAATAAACAATGGGAGATTATTTGCCTATTTCATAACAATACACCTCCCCTAAGTGCGGGGTGGACAACAAAAAACATAGATTTAGGGTTTAGGGATAGGGTTTAGGGTTGAGGGTTTAGGGATAGGGTTTAGTTTTGAGGGTTGAGGGTTTAGGGATAGGGTTTAGGGTTGAGGGATTAGGGTTTAGGGTTGATGGATTAGGGTTTAATGTTGAGAGCTGAGGGTTTAGCAATAGGGATAGCATTTAGGGTTTAGGGATGAGGGATTAGGGTTGAGGGTATACAATAAATAAACTAGAATTTAGGCAGGGTTGGGAAAATTTTGTGAATCATCATGGGTTGGAGATTGGAGATTTTGTTGTGTTCAAGTACATATCCAAGTCATATTTTAAGGTTAAGATATTTCAAAGAATAGGGTGTGTGAAAAATATCAATGCTATTCAGCTTATGAATACCAACATTGATACAAATAAAAGATGCCCTTTTTTTTAATAGAATATGCAGTTCAAGTCAACCAATGGGCAACAAGTTGCTGAATGAATTGGTTTCTGATGGGGAAAACAATAATGATGTTGAATCAATGGAAGAAAATCAAAATTAGGGTCAACTGAGGGTTGAGGGATTAGGGTTGAGGATTGAGGGTTGAGGGATTAGGGTTTAGGGTAGAGGGTAGAGGGTAGAGGTTTGAAGGTTGAGGGATAATGTTCAAGGCTGAGTGTCCAAGGTTAAGTGTAAAGGGTATATAGGGTTTAAGGGTTTAAGGTTTAAGGGATTAATGGTTTAAGAGTTGAGGGATTAGGGTTTAAGGCATAGTGTCGAGTGTAGAGGGTTTAGAGACAAGGTTTATGGTTAAAGGTTTAAGGGTTGAGGGTTGAGGCTTTAGGGATGAGGGTTAAGGGATTAGGGTATAAGGTATAGTGTTGTGGGTAGAGGGTTTAGGGATAGGGTTTAGGATTTAAGGTTTAAGGGTTGAGGGTTGAGGCCTTAGGGATAGGGTTTAGTGTTTAGGTTAAGTGAGACACCTAGATGACTAAGGATAGATGAAGAGGCAGACAAGGAATGACTGAGATACCTAGAGAGGGGAGAGGTAGAGAGGTGAGTGGGAGATAGAGGTGAGAGATAGAGAGGTGAGGCGAGAGATAGAATAAAATGAGAGTGAAGTTGACAACTTAAGGGAAAGATGGGTAAGGAGGAGGGAGAGAGGTGGAGAGGAAAGGAAATATCTAGAGAGCCCTGAGAGATATACAAGTGAGAGACCTACAACCTAGGGAGAGAGGGGTGAGAGAGATAAGGGAGAGATGGGGGTGAGGCAGATAGGGGAGGAGAGGGGTGGATAAGGGTTAAGGGTTTAAGGCTTTAGGGTTTAAGGGTCAAGGGTTTAGGGTTTAAGGGTTGAGGGTTTAAGGGTTGAGGTATTAAGGGTCTAAGGGTTGAGGGATTAGGGTCTAAGGTATAGTGTCGAGTGTTGAAACCTAATCCCTCAACCCTTGACACAATACCTTAAAACCCTAATTCCTCAACCTTGGGGTTTAAGGTATAGTGTCAAGGGTTGAGGGATTAGGCTTCAACCCTCAACACTATACCTTAAACCCTAATCCCTCAACCCTTAGACCCTTAATACCTCAACCCTTAGACCCTCAACCCTTAAACCCTAAACCCTTGACCCTTAAACCCTCAACCCTTATCCACCCCTCTCCTCCCCTATCTACCTCACTCCCATCTCTCCTCTATCTCTCTCACCCCTCTCTCCTGAGGTTGTAGGTCTCTCACTTGTATATCTCTCAGGGATCTCTAGATATTTCCATTCCTCTCCACCTATCTCCCTCCTCCTTACCCATCTTTCCCTCAAGTTGTCAACTTCACTCTCTCATTTTATTCTATCTCTCCCCTCACCTCTCTATCTCTCACTTCTATCTCCCCCTCACCTCTACCTCTCCCTTCTCTAAGTTTCTCAGTCACTCCTTGTCTACCTCTCCATCCATCCTTAGCCATTTAGGTCTCTCATTTAACCTTAAACCCTAAACCCTATCCCTAAATCCTCAACCCTTAAAACTTAAATCCTAAACCCTATCCCTAAACCCTCAACCCTCGACACTATAACTTAAACCCTAAACCCTATCCCTAAAGCCTCACCCCTCAACTCTTAAACCTTAAACCCTAAACCCTCTACCCTCGACACTATACCTTAAACCCTAATCCCTTAACCCTCATCCCTAAATCCTCAACCCTCATCCCTTAAACCTTCAACCCTAAACCTTCTACCCTCGATAGTATGCCTTAAACCCTAATCCTTCAACCATTAAACCCTTGACCCTTAAACATTGGGCAAACTTTTACAAAAAAGAAAAAAATGTAAAGAAAATAATAACGCGCTCGCGTTATAACGTGAGTGAGTTATACTCACATTATAATGCACTCGCGTTATAGCGCGAGCACGTTATAGTTTTGTGTTGCCGAGCCAAAGGCTCGGCAACACCAAGCCATAACGTGAGAGCATTCTAATGCGAGCGCATTATAACGCACTGGCATTATGGCTTTTTAAAAAGTTTTAAGAATTTGGCCACTTTTTGGCCCCCCATCTTTGTGCACTTACCCCCCAAGAAATGTGTATTCGGTTTGACATCTAGAAAACTGCTGGGATACATTGTGTCTAGATGAGGAATAGAAGTTGATCCAGATAAGGTAAAATCCATCATGGAAATGCCTTCGCCATCAAACCTAAAGCAGTTGTGTAGTCTACAGGGTAGATTACAATCCATTCAATACTTTATCTCACAACCTGTAGATAAATGTCACCCTTTTCAACATCTCCTTCGTAAGGGTGAACCTTTTAAGTGGGATGAAAAATGTTAGTAGACCTTTGACAAGATAAAGGAATATCTAGCAACACCTCCTGTGTTGGTACGTCCTATACCTAATTGACCATTATTGCTTTACATATCTTCAATAACAACTACATTGGGTGCCCTCCTAGCACAACACGATGACTCAAGAAAAGAGAAAGCCATTTACTACATCAGTCGAACCCTTGTCAGCTACGAGCTTAACTATTCACCTATGGAAAAAGCATGTTTACTAGTAGTGTTTGCTTCTCAAATGTTATGACATTACATGCTAAACCAAACAACAAAGCTCATATCAAATTTTGATCCGCTCAAATATCTTCTTTCCAAAGCAATCCTCACAGGAAGATTAGCTAAATGGGTCATGATCTTAAGTGAATTTGACATACAATTTGTTGATCAAAAATCCATCAAGGGATAGGTCATTGTTGATCAGTTAGCCAAAGCACCTATCATTAATATATATCCAAGACGTCCAAAATTTCCTGATGAAGAGTTGTTCAACGTAGCTTCTTCAACATTATGGCAGCTATACTTTGATGGATCCTATACACAACATGGGTCAGGAGCCAGGATATTGTTTGTCACACCTCAATTAGATTGTATCCTGAAATCTTACAGAATCGTATTTCCTTGCACCAACAACATAGAGGAATATGAAGCCTTAATCACAGGGCTACGTATGGTAGTGCAATGGGATATTAAGCAACTAAAGTTTTTTGGTGATTCCCAATTAGTCATCAAACAAGTTCTAGATGAATATCAAACCAAAGATGAGAAGCTCCTTCCCTACAAGGCAATTGTTGATGACTTTAAGAAATATTTTGATAG
Organism: Cunninghamia lanceolata; assembly: GCA_027924645.1. NCBI lineage: Eukaryota > Viridiplantae > Streptophyta > Pinopsida > Cupressales > Cupressaceae > Cunninghamia > Cunninghamia lanceolata. The sequence goes on from BSBN01000567.1 coordinate 7,651,600, forward strand.
CAGCACTTTTGAACAAATTCCAAGGATCTAGAACAAGGCAGTAGATGCAATGGCTATGATTTGTTCACTTTTAGATATGCCATCTAATGCGCACAAGTGTGAGTTTCTTGTTGAATAGCTCCTAATTCTAGCATTTGAAGTACCATAGTTTGAGCTCATCTGTGAGATTGTTGGTCCCAATTCACCTTGGTACTTGGACATATACGAATATCTTCGCAATCAAACTCTACCATCCCAACTATCCAATACTCAATGCAAAACCTTTATCTATCGAGCCTCCCATTACACTATCTTAGGAGACACCCTATATCACCAGAGTCTTGATGGTATCCTCCTTAGATGTCTTGATTGTGAAGAAGTAAAGGTTACCTTATGTGAAGTACATGAAGGTGTGTTTGTGGATCGTATTCCAATGGCCTTGGTCTTGTTAAGAAACTTCTATGAGCTAGATACTATTGGACAACTATGGAAAAAGAGGCACAACAATTTGCAAAGAGATCCCTACAATGCCAAAAACATGGAGATCTGATACACGTACCAGCACATGAAATTCAACCTATTACCACTCCTTGGCCATTCTTGCAGTGGGGACTTGACCTCATAGGTAAAATCCATCCTCCCTCCTCAAATGGTCATAAGTTTATCATTACTACCACTGAGTATTTTACTAAGTGGGTGGAAGCAATCCCAATGACCTACATCACCGACAAACAAATATCCAAGTTCATCCTACACTATATCATTTGCCGTTATGGAGGCCTTCAAGCCATTGTCACTGATAATGGTCGTCCCTTCAAGAATCAAGAGGTTAGAGATCTCTACAACAAGTTCCATATCCAACATAGGTTCTCTACACCTTACTATCCACAAAGTAACGACCAAGCTGAGGCTTCTAACAAAACAATTATCAAGATCCTCAAAAAGACAGTTAATGAAGCTGGTCGTGATTGGCACTTACAACTCAACCCTACATTATGGGCCTATAGAACAAGTGTCAGAACTCCCACTGGCACTACTCCTTATGCCCTTGTGTGTAGCATTGAAGCTATCTTGCCTATTGAGGTTGAGATTCCCTCACTACGAGTATCACTACAACATATCATATCAGATCAAGAATACAGAGTATCCAAACTCAATGACCTTGAGCTATTAGATGAACGGTGTATTATAGTACTCAACCATCTTCAAATCTATCAAAACTATTTGCATCGTAGCTACAACAAGAAGATCATACAACAGAGGTTTCAAGTTGGAGATCTTGTCCTTTAAGAAAATTAGAGAAATCAGCAACATCATGAAAAATAGGGCAAGTTTGAACCCAATTGGCTTGGTCCTTTTGTCATCACATCAGTCTATGGATCAAGAGCATACACTCTTTCAACACTTGAGGGTATTCCTCTTGATGAGCCTGTTAACAACATTCACCTAATAAAGTTCTATCCATGAGTTTCAGCATATCCCCAAAAAAAAAATCCAATAGTGAAAACCACTTTGTGGCACTTTGGATAATAGAAAATAGTAAAGATAAATAATCTGTCCTCTGGTGAAAACATGGTAAACAAGCACCTTAGATAAGTACCATAGTGAAAACTTGGCAAACAGGTGCTATGTGTAGAGACCAACTCCTACTGTTTGCTTAGTCATTCGAACATAGCTTTTCATAACATCACCTACTTTGCCTTCATAATCCACTGGCTTTCCTATGTAACATCACCCTCCATTATTCCTTAGCCCTCCATAATAAAGCCTTTTTCATTCTTATCCTTGCCATGTTGGCTATTGTAGCTTGAATCTTGTTGGGGTAAGATAGCATTTGGCACCTTAGCATACAATCCACATAAACACATCTATCTCAATGTCTTCCTAATAAACACCATCCCATACTGGGGGCATTTGTCAAGCCTTATTTGGAAGTGGATCTTTAAAGTTCTAGTTCATATTATCCCATCCATCAAAGAACAACAAAAAACCAAACAATAAATCAAAACAACACAAAAATCCAAGCAATAAATTTGATCCTTTGTTATCAACTACCGACAAATTAAAACAAAACAAGAACTACATCTCATCTCTATCGTTAAGTGCCTTAATCCCGTGGATACAAGGTATGTAGGCAATCTAAGATGAGAAGGACGCACTCAGATTTAGGCATGGGTGATAAAACTCCATCACCATCCACCTTTCTTCTAATCACCTTCTATCTCTCATCTCATTTTCTTCTAACTTTCATCATTGGCATCATCAATAAACCTAGAACTACATATAATCATGTCTCATCACTATCGTAATGTGCTTTGATCCCATGGATACAAGGTATGTAGGCAGTCTAGAATATGAAAGAAGTATCTAGTACTCAAGCATAGAGGATACACCCCATCTCATCTTCTTTCATCTTCTCTTTTCTTCTCTTTGACTAGCTCAAGCAAGAAGTAAACTATGCATATCAAAAAATCTCAAAACACTTTAACAAATCAGGGATAAGCTGAAAGCTACTTGTTTGCATGCCTTAAGCCAACATTCGCTACAATATTTTATCAACTTTTAGACTTCAATAGGATGCACCTTTCCTCTCAACAAGGTGCCGACTTAATCTATCTAAGAGCACTTAAATTTGGCAAGAGAACATGATGACAGTATCTTTTATTTTATCCTTTGATTTATCTTTTGTCCCTTTCCTATACCTAATCAAGAATGCCTTGATTTATCTATATCTTGGTATGTTGCGATGAAGTATGGAATGGGGCATGGTCATATAACTTTCGTATGCCATGTTTGTGGGATGATCTTATTCTCCTTCTATGCATATTGGTATCGTGTACATGTTGGGATTAGCATCTTGCATATCAATATATTTTGCATCTGAGAAGCTAAACAGTCTCTTATTAATTGAGACTATTCTATGCTAAGACTAGTTCCATACATATAACCAACAAGGTGTCATTTATGTGTAGTGGAAATGAGCTCAAAAATTTGCTTGTAGTGTCAAAGTCCATCTCGGAGTACTAGCTACTATTCATATCTTGTGTATGTTGGTTCAACATCTTGTGTATGTTGGTTCAACATCTTGACCTCATGCATTTAGACAAGATTGTAGTATGCTAGTTCTGCATTGGATACCTCGACACATTGATATTTTATAGCCTGGTGCATAATATCCACATGCTACATCAAACATAAGGATTGCATTTCTCTGTCTTCTAAATAATCATCTAAAAGCTATCATATCACTTATACATTCCATCATAATCCCATGTAGTCCTCAACCAAGATCCATCTGTTCTTCCATCTTCTTCAGTTCATCTCCTTTTCAGCCTGCAAGACAAGTGTGTTAGGCATACATATAAGTACATGTTATCATTATGCATCCATTTACATTATATACCATTATCATTATCATTATACATATCCATCTCCATTATATCATTAGCATAAGACATTTTACATTATTACCATTTATATAATGTGCATTCTCATAAGTATCCATATATAAACCATGAAAATACAAAAAATAATAAATCATATCATAGCATAAGTGCATCCATCATCATAACATTGCATAGGTAACCAAAGTAATTATATATATATATATATATATATATATATATATATATCACATGAGTCCTTATACAAGTGTCTACAAGTACAAAGTGGTTGTCCACTAGCCATAAAAAATGTATACTACTGGCAGCCCCCTCACCTTGTCCACCTATACTAGGTCTTGCACCTGGTCCACCACCTCGAGGAGGCCCCATCACTGAAGCTATGGACCGTGATCCTCCTATCCTCTATGAACCTAAAGCTGCTAATCTGCTCCTATAGTTTAGCTACCTTTGCTCTGCAGGTACTGCTCCATAATACAAGCCTCTATAGTACTCAGCCTCACCCTGTACACTCCTCAGCTCTGCCTGTGCCTGTGTCAACTAAGTGGCCAAATACATGGTAGCTCCATCTGTACCCAATGCAGCCACTTCCCTATCCCTCTCCATCCTCAGAGCATCCCTCTCAGCTGTGATAGCATGAACCTGCTGCAAAGCTGTATCCCTCTTAGCTATGATAGCCTGCACCTGCCGAACTGCTACATCCCTCTCTCTAGTAACCCTCGTAAGAGTACCATCATCTTGTTCATCACCTCCCTAAGCTCTGGCCTGTAGCTATGCATGATATGCCTGTGCTTGTGCTCTAGCATGTCGCATGGCTGTCACCACCTGATGCCTGTCTATCTCTACTCTCTTCAGCCTGAACTGTTCTCACTACCTCCATCTCCTCTCCTCCCTAATCTACCATCTAAGATGTTGAATCTCAACATCATCTCCTCTTGCCACCGATGTCTGTGGCTGTACAAGAACCTGAGGCTATATCTATACCTGTGGCTGAGCCTGAATCTATCCATAAACTTCTAGAACATCTAGAACTGCAACCTATACCTGTGAAGCCCCTCGTCGTCTCCTCCTCACTGGTCTCTCCATGCCAATCTCCCCAATCTCACCAGGCCTCGTCAACCGAGTCAACTTAGCCATAGCCCAATATGCATCATAATCCGGTAAAGTCCCAGATCTACAGGACCCTATCTCCACAGCCATACCACTGGCTATAGCCCATCTCTCTCTACCAGAGCTATATCAACTATAATCTTAGGCCCCCAATCGAATACCTCTTGTCGAGTCCTCCCAAAAATGGCATCACCAACTGGTACTACCCATGGAATCCCAAACTATCTCAACACCCTCTCGGGCAAGTAGTGTTCTATGATATATATCCCACAGCCAAAAATGTATCTTGCCTATCATGCATAGACAAGCTCCCTGTCCTCCTCCTCCCATCTCTCACATCCCAGCCATGGTCTCCATACAAATCTGTCCAGCTCATCCAACATCCTCCTTCAATACACTATGCCTCTGCGTTGTCCATAGGTGAGGGCTCCTCTGTACATCCTCATGTATGGCTCTCCTACTTCTCTAGTCTCCCATCCATCTGACCTCGTTACTAGAATATGCTCATATGCCCATACATGCAACACTGTGACTCCTGCCGACATGCTAGCTCCAAACATATACGCGTAGTCATGCAAGTAATGATACAACTATCCCAGCACACACTCAGCCCATGCATATCGGATACCATAGGAGAACATCCCCTCCATGACTATCCCCCATCCAACGGGAAATCTTCTAGCTCGTCTATCTCCAACTAGCCATCTGATAATAGCTACTGCTACTCACTATAGCCTATCACATAGCTCCTCCATCCTAGCCATTGGAATCTGTGAACCCTCAACCCCAATGTCTGGAGTCCCAAACAAATTTTGCCTGAATGCAGCTAGACCCATGTTGGGATCATAATCCACTCTCTCTCCATCAACTAGGACCCATAGAATCTGGAACAAATCCTCCAGTGTGATCATCGCCTCTCCCATCGGCAACAAGAAGGAACTATGCTCACTCCTCCATCGCTCAACCATAGATGTCATCAGTCCTCAGTGTGCCTGCACTGGCTCTAATCTAGACACATGCTCGAAGCCAATGATATCTAAGAATAGTCGCTCCTCTACATCTAACACCCTAACCAAACGCAAATCTCTAGGGTGTGGCTCCCATGACAGTAATTGTGGTAGTACATCCTCTATCATCAACACACCGCATCAGTTTTCTGTGCTCAAATTGACTTTTAATTGCTAAATCTACCCATCTTTACTGAAAGCGACCCAAATTTCCACATGCACTAGGTTTTGCCTTATAAGCATACCATTTTACCATAAGTGAACACTTTTCTCTTATAAACAATCTATCTACCATATACAACCTACTGTCACTTAAAAGTGAGCTAAATACCCATATGCGCCCACTTTTTGCCCAAAAGTGACCTCAAGTCACCACATGCGCATTTTCCTAACCTACTTGACCTAGCCAACCATAAGCAACCTATTTTTGATAAAAGTGACCAGTTCGAGCCTATAAGTGATCTCCATTACTATAAGGGACTACTTTTGTTCCATAAGCAACTTGCATTCTCAATCCTAAAACTACTCACTTCTAGTGATGTATATGTGCATTTATGACGCTTCTACACTAAAAATGATGTAACTGAGAAAATTTTTCAACACATACCAGTAAGCCTACTCCTGCTGGTCACCCATGAGTCCTTACTCGCTTTGCACGATGATCACTGCGTGGAATCACCATCCTGATAGATTTTTGACACTCTAAGTACAATAACACTCAGGAGCTCTAGATTTCTACAAGTAATAAGTACAAATGAGCCTATTTTCCCTTGAAGGACCTACTTATAGCTCCTTTCCAAACCCTAATTCTTCTATACCATAGCCTATTTTCTTCTCAATCATCCCAATTTTTCCCACCCCACCCTGTTTTCTTTGTGTCAACCTTGTCTTTAGCCTCTCATCTTATCACGAGCCAACCCATCCTTTCCTAATTAGTCTAGCTTACCTCTCAAGGGGGCATCATCTACGAGTTACACTGGGGCATAATCTTGTTTATCGAGCTAAATCATTATGTCTTCTTTGACACAACATTTTAACAAACATTATATCAAAGAGGGGCAAAATATCATCTGCCAGTTACACTGGGGCATAATCTTTTTTATTGAGCTAAATCATTGTATCTTGTTTGACACAACATCTAACATTGAACATTGTATCGAAGAGGGGCAAAATGTAGACACCTAAAATTGACTCATTTCATGATTTGTCAATTTATCACATTTTTGTCTTCTACATCCATTTACGGAACTTTGTACTAGCACACTTGTCTTGAAAGCGCTTAAGTCATCTATATTCTAATTAATTAAATAAATCATATTTATTTAATTAATTCCCATCTTTTGCATCTATTTTCTTCTATTTCTAATAATTAAATAATTTTTATTTATTTAATTATTTCTTATATTTCTTCTAAACAATTAAATAAATTTCTTAATTTATTTAATTGGCTTTCCTCTAACATAAATAAATAAATTTAATATTTTATTTATTTATCTTATCATCACCTCTATAAATTAAATAAATCTTTCATTTATTTAATTTTTTTCTTCTTTCATTTAAAATTATCTCTTATCTAATCACTTTCTTCTATTTGTACAAGTCGGCCTTGTTCATTGGAAAGATCCATCTTAAATTCTAATTGGTTTTAAAATCAGCTATCATCATCATCACGCTTTTAAAATAGAACTTCTTTCTATTTCAAGTAAACTTATCTTATCATCAATAACAACTCAACTACAAACATTTAAAATAGCTCTTACCTATGGACACATGGCTTGTACACATTCATCTATGCCATCTTTTAATCTTAGCCGTTCACATAGCCACCAAATCACCATTGTTGGTTGATCTTGGTTGAGTTCTATATAAACACCCTCTCATTCCATACTACAACAATCACATCTAGCAAGCATAGTGTCTACATTATCATCTTGAGCATATTGAGCATTTGAGCATCCATTGAGCATATCATCATTATTTTCCATCCATCATGGTAGCTTTGATCTTCATGATTGCTGATTATTGAGAAGCAATCCACATATCCAAACAAGGAATCATATAATCTAGGTAATTTTGTTCTTGATTTGAATACATTTGATTTCACTTAGATTAGATTCTTTGATGGTGGTAGGATTAGGTTTGGATTTGGATTCTTGATCTTATTAACCTAATTTTTACCTATCCACAGATAACATGTACAAAAAAGAAAGAAACTAGCTATAGTATCATATCTACCAGAATTTGATTTTATCATAAGACAAAAGTTACTAGGTATCATGATTCTCAGTTATACATTAGTAACTTCACAGCACCTTAAGCATAAATATTGCATAGCCAATAGTTTGTCAACAAAAATAAATGGACATTCATAAATAGATTATCTAGGAATCTCTGTTAGACTTGAAGTAGTAGCATTCAGTTCTAATTTCTAATATTAGTAGAAGGTATTGGTTATTCTATAAGTAGTAGTTGAGATAACTATGCTCAATGGGGATCATCAAAGTAGGGTTATTTATAGTCCTTAACACCATCCATCTCCATTTCCATTCCATTTTCCTATTTATTCGATATTGATATCAAAAAAACTTAGCTTATCAATTTCATAATCATACATTTGGTCAATAAGGTCTACTAAAATGTGAAATATATGATACCCAAGACTAGAATAAAAAATATCCTCAAGATACATAAGAAAAAACGGCAAGAGAAACCATAGAGGATAGTTGGCTCATTTATAGAAGGAGAGAAGATATATCAATTCAATGACTGAAACAGAATGTCTAGATCAGATAGTCATCTTTCATGTGGGACTGCATCCAAAAATATATATCTATAGCCAAATTCGTCTCATCATCATCTCCAAAATCATGATTCACTCTAATGTGTAAAGAAAATTGATATAAATCTCCATTATCATTCATATCTCATCACCGATAACTCTATCAGATTCACTAAATTTGAAAATTATCAAATCAAACCTAATTTATCATTCATTTAGACTTCTATTCCCATCTCTATTCATACTTTTCATTAACTCTATATCCTAAACTAGTTTTCCTTAAGGACTATAATGGCATTCTATTGGGATGAAACTCTTTTGGTAAGGCCAACTTGACTACAAATGAAGATCATTATAAGAGATGTTATATTAGTACTTGGACTCTAGTAGATTTGTCAACAACATTATCAACATCAAGATTTTAGCAGAAAAGTCAATTAAAGATAATTTATTAGTAGTAGGGTAAGTCTAAAATCATCTCTATTTTGCAACATTAGATGAAGTATACTTAAAGAAGGACAAGACTATTAGGGCCATTTGAGTAGTTCAAATATAATCAAGGTATAGTAGAAAATTTAGAAAAGAAAAGAAGAAAAGACCAATAAGTAAAGAGAAAAATTGTCCTATGGTGAAAACCATTCCAATGCCACCTTGGACAAGTACTATGATGAAAACCCATTTATGGGAATCATGCATAAAATGTACCTATAACAAAGTATCTTGAGGGAGGTTTTGTTGTATTAAGATTCTAGTGACACTTCTCAGAAAGGAATGAATCAACTAGACACACTTGTAGGTTTCAGATTTATTTTAAGAACTTTGAGCTAATCATTTCTTTTATATGGTTTACGTTTTGTTGATTATTTTTTATGAATTGAAACTTTGGTTTTTGAGCAAGTTGAGGGTTCTATACTATAAAATACTCTAAATAATTTCCCAGTAGAGTCAACATTTGTTATGCCTTACATAGACACCCCATTTATTTTGTTCTTTGTTTTTTTTTTTTTCTCTAGGTGTTTTTGTGTTTCGACACCTTCTAGGTCTTTTTTTTGCCTTTGGTTTTTGTCTTGGCCTTTTTTCCTTTGATTTTAGGCCTTTTTCTTCAGGTGCTAGGGTTTCTTAAAACCTTAAGATCTCGAGTCTTGTATTTGTTCCAAACCCAGCCTTTGTTCCTACTTGTAGCTCTGAAAGTTTAGACTTCTAGGGTTTCTTAGTCTTTTGGAACTTTGTCCAAAGTTCCATTTTCTTTTAGACTTCTAAGTTCCTCCTCAGCTCTTTCTTTCTCATTGTGTTGTTCTAGTTAGACTTTTAGAGTTTCTTGGAACTTCTGATTCCTAGGACCAATTTCTAAATTCCAAATTCCTACATGAATCCTAGTTTTGTTGTGTTGTTAGCATTTATGGTGAACAAGTTGATTCAACACTTGCATATTTAATCATTTTTTCTGATGTTCTTGTATATTTTCTTTTGAAATTTCAAATTCTCAAGCGTATATTGTGCCCTAGTGATTCCTCTAATTGAGTATGTCAATTTAATATGATAAATTTCTATTTTGTGAGCAATTTTGTAGTTTGGGTTTTACTAAGATGTAGACCTTAAGATTCTACCTTCATGGTTTACCAAGTAGGTTTTCTTTTTGTTTTCTTTTTGTTTTATTTTTGTGTTCTTATTTCCTTCTGATGTTTGTGTTTTGTTTCTGTTGGTCCTTTGTGTAGACACCCAAAATTGACTCATTTCATTATTTATCGATTTATTGCATTTTCACCATTTACATCAGCATTTAGGTAACTTTGTCCTAGCACACTTATCTTGAAAACATCTAATCACCCATCTTTCTAATTAATTAAATAAATCATATTTATTTAGTTAATTTCCCTCTAAATTTTCATCTAATTTCTTCTATATCTCATAATTAAATAATTTTTATTATTTAATTATTTCTTATATTTCTTCCAAACAATTAAATAAATTTCTTAATTTATTTAATTGGTTTCCTCCATAGTAAATAAATAAAATCAATATTTTATTTATTTATCTTATCATCACCTCTATAAATTAAATAAATTTCAATTTATTTAATTTATTTCCTCTCTCATTTAAAATCATCCCTTATCTTATCACTTTCTTCTATGTGTACAAGTTGGCCTTGTTCATTGGAATGATCTAGATTGAAATTTTTAATTGGTTCTAAAAATGACTATCCTCATCATCAAATACTTAAAATAGGATGTCTCTATATTTTAAGTAAACTTATATTATCATCAATAACAACTCAACTACAATCATTTAAAATAGGCCTTACCTATGGACACATGGCTTGTACCCATTCACCTATCTTCTTGATTAATCTCATCCCTCCATTCTATCTTATCATCTCTACCATTGATTGATTTTGGTTGAGGTCTATATAAACACCCTCTCATTCCATACTTCTCATCTACGATTTATCATAGCGTCTACATTATCATCCTGAGTATAGTCCACACATGAGCATTTGAGCATCCATTGAGCATATTATCACTAGCATCTATCCATCATGGTAGCTTTGATCTTCATAATTGTTCATTGCTGAGAAGAAATCTACATCACAAACAAGGAATCATACAATCTAGGTGATCTTATTCTTGAATTGCATGCTTTTTGGTTTCACTTGGATTCGATTCTTTGATGGTGGTAGGATTAGATTTTGATTTACATGCTTGATCTTATTGACCTAATTTTTTTTACTAATCTGCATTCTAGCACACTCGGTGGGACTCACATCCTTGATTAACTTTGCATTTTGAAATTGTTTTTGTGAAGTTTAGGTTTTTCAGAGTACTTACGGTAATTTCCAGTCGCATCTGAGTGAAAACTAGTAGCTTCCGGCATTTTTGCATCACTTTTGAGCAAAAAGTAATCACTTCTGGTCGACTATCACTCACTTTTGATTGAAAATTGTTCAAATCTAGTTGTTCCAGTTGCTTTTGGCAATATAGGATTTTCTATTAACATTTGATCTTGCAGGGTGTTTTGCTAGATTTTTATTGCTCAATCAAGGGTCTTAATTTACTTTTTTACATGATCCTAATCATCATATTATCATTTGCCAATCAATTTGATTAGGGTTTTTTATTTTATTGAGCTAACATCCTTGATTTTGCAAGATCTCATCGATTTATCATTCTAGGGTTTTCAATTCATCAATCTGTGGTTGCAGGGTATCCATCTGATCATATTTCATCTACTGGACCTCATATTTTAGGGTTTTACAATCTTTGATAATCATTTCTTTCATGGTCCTAACCCTAATTATGTAGGAATAGGGATTTTTATGCATCCCACAGATTTAGATCACTTTTGAGCAGTAACAGGTCGCTTCTGGTTTTTTTGCATTGCCTTTAATTGACAACCAATCACATCTAGCATAAATCACATCACTTATGATCAACAGTTGATCGCCTCTGGTAACTGTGTGTTGCTTCTAGTTTTGTCATTTACATGTTGATTTTTCTTGGCTACTAATCATCTATTTGTGCAGCATCTTATCGTTTGTCCAAGAAAAGGAGGCTTTGAAACTACTAACATATCTATTGTGGCTTTGATCAGTCGAAGACATATCATTTTTATCACTAATCGAGGAACATTTAGATTTGGTGCTTAAAAGGAACCATTGTTTTCTCTGTGCTTGTTTTATCTTTCTTGAATTGCTTGTTGTCTATGTGTGTAACCCAAATTTAATAACAAAAGTATCCTCTCCCCTTACTTATCAAATGGATCTTGGGTGCATGAGAACTTGTTATTATCTTTAGAGGGCATATGTTCCCAGTGTGAGAAGGGGACGAACCAAGCAGTAACAAGCTAAAGCCAAGCTCTTCCAAAATACTATACAAAAAAACGTGTTTGTGGTGAAAGTCATAAGCAATGGGTGTAGTTGTGTTACACTGATGAATGTTTCCCCCAAAACCCCATAGAGCATAACCTCTTCGGGCTAGGCAGACTCCATTAATGGAGTGAATTGTCGCATGTGTAGCCACCAAAATGAATGCCCATACTAGAAACCTTTGTGTAATGGCCTAAATCCCTCTATTTTATTGATGCAAAAGGTCATATGATAGGCCTTTGAATCCACCTTGACTCTCATGGTTCTTAGTAGAGATAGCAGAGAGAATCCTAAGGTTTGCAAGCCTTGGAAAACTTGAAACTTGGTATGCGTGAGAAGTGAGTGCCATGGAGGGGAGCCGATGCTACCAAGATCCTGAAGCTATCTGCTTTGAATAAGCACAGCAAGGGGATTCAATAAATACAGTCCTTTTCTACCCTAGGATTGTACATGTTTGTGAATGTTGTGAATGTGAGTGACTGAAATCATTGTTTTCTTGTCAAAATTCACCAAAACACACCCTCTATCAAACCTAAATTGCTTCTGAACTGAAACTGTTCTCTTTTGGCTAAACTGTGTCACTTTTGATCAACTATAGGTCACTTTTGAACAAAAATTTCTTGCTTTTGGTAAACCCCATTGCTTTTGGTATGCTATTACAGTCTACCATCCATAACATTGTCCTATTCACTTTTGAGCTATCCTACCTCACTTCTGAGCTATTCTGCCTCACATTTGAGCTATCACATATCGTCTCTGGTCATTTTCAATCTGCCCATCTTATTTGCTATCTTTTCTTCAATCTGAGCATCAAACATGGGTATCTGTCATCTATCTATCAGTCTATTTAACTATTCTTCATCATTCTTAATCATCCAATCTCATCATCCCAAAATCATCATCTAAAATCCATGAGCTTTGGTTGTCATATCTATGGTTTTCAAGTTCTATTTCATCCTATCAATCTGATCAATCTCTTCTAAGCAATCACATTCCAATCATTTACAACCTTCATCAAACATTCTACCAAAAACTACATCATGTCAACCTTAGAGGACCTCCAAAATCTCCTTCATATGCTTCACCACATGCATGCAAGCCAATCACCTTTATAGTAGTGAACCTTTCAAAGCATTCAAGATATGATTCAAATGTTTTGAACAAGCCAATCCTCATGCATACAATACCTCTTGGTAGAAATACAACACCTCTTGGCCACTTGCAAAGTCCAACAAGCATCTTCTCAATCCTATCTGGCACCTATCCCATCATATCTATCCACTCATCAACTCAATTCTATATCAACTTATCCCATTTCTTCTAATGTTAGCCCTTATCCATGTCAATCTCCATCTCAACAACAATTATCCTATGACATCCCTTCACCAACACATCATCAACCCTTTCAATCAAAATGAATCATATCACAACAAGCCCAAACTCCTCACATTCTATCTCAGTCTCATGTATCACCTTCACCTTCATCTCATGTCAATGCCATATTTACCCAACAATATCCACCTCAAATTTATCAAGACCATTTCCAAGGACAAAAGGTGTTTTTACAAGAGGTGCATACAAATCCAAATAATCCCTTGTACATAAATCAAGCAAGTCCAAGTACACCTTTCCAACAAGACAACCAAGTATCATTGATAGATCTAAGTCCACCTTTGCAACTGGAAGCACATCCAAGTTCAAGTGGCACCTTGTACATAAATCAAGTTTCCTTAGGCTCACCCATGCTACAAGATTTAATATCCTTTGATGAGGGAAATATCAATCTAGCTAATGCATCCTATGAGTATTCTCGATCATCATCCACCCCAATGCCAACGCATGAGCCTACTAGTCCTATCCTAACACCACCATGTGATCCCAATCCTAGTCCATTGGTCCCTCCACCTTCTAATCCAATAAGCCCTTCATTACCTTCATCACCATGTAACTTCACTCCTTTATGAAATGAAAATGTGGAGTATATTTTACGACAGATGCTTGAAGTAAAACTCATTAAACTTCCTGAACTCAAACCATGGGAGGAAAGTACATACAATGAACATGGCTAGTAGACATACCATAGGATTAAAGGTCATAATACAAATGTATGTCTCATATTTAGGCCACTCCTCTATAAATTGTCACCCCCGTCCAATCCAAATCTTAATACATCAAATCCCATTATCCTTCCATCCAATCAAAATCCTAATCCTAAGCCTACAACACCATCCACTATTATTGTTCATCCATTATAGTTCCCATCTACCCATACACTTGCAAAGGATGTGATACAATGGCTACTAGCTAGGAATAAACTATGCCAAACACCAATTCATGAGCCTATTAAAGAACCTTCAAACACTTTGCTTATTCCTACAATCCCATCATGTGATCCACAAGCCATCAAGCCTAATCAAGAGCCTAACACTATTAGCCCAAGTCAAGAGCCATTGTACCCTCATGTTGAGGAGCATGAAGGACCTATCAAGCCTATTGAAGAGTCTCCAAATGTGAGTCAATATCAAAGTCAGGAGCCATCATACCTTTATGTTGTTGACCAAAAGCCTCTTCAAGAGTCCTCCACTTCCATCCAAAATCAAGAAGTATGTCAAGAGTCTAATTTAAAGAATGTGGAAACATCAAGTCCTCATCCTAATCAAGATCAAATCACTTCCATTCAACCTATCAATAACATTTATCTTTTCCATGATCAAGATGATACCTGCGAGGAAGCTATCTATGAGTAGCTTGATCCTATACCTATCCATGAGCAAGAAATCCAAATCCAACCCATCCATAACATATATCTTTTCCGTGATCAAGATATTATTCATGATGAAGCAATTATCCATGAGCACCCTAATCGTATAACTACTCCTATCCATGAATAGGATATCCAAATTTCTCATATCCATCCTCCACCTAGCCCAATCCATGATGAGAAAACATCCACTGGTTATGATGAGACATATACTTCCCAAGAAAACATAGATGATCAAACCAATAGTTTGGATCTACATGCACATAATCAAGAGCCTAATGATACTTCTACCTCCACTATCAACCCCATTTTAAATCCACTACCATGTCCTATTCATCTTACTACCCTCATATATGAATGTTCTCCCCTAGGCGAGCAACAACCATTGTCTACCACCCCACCTTCTCCATCCAATAATGAACTCAAGTCTAGTTCCCAAAACACCCCTAGTCCCATTGTCAATCACATGTTTCAACAAGCTAAAGATGTTGGTAATTCCTCCATCCCTCATAAGTCTACTTCTTGTCATAAGTCCCATCACACCCCCAAAGCATATGTTGCCTTTTCACCTCCACTATCCTACAAATTGCAAAAGCATGTGACCATACACCTTCCACCATCTAATTTACCTCCACTCCTTCCAACTCCAAATATCCCTCCATCTTCCTTACCTCCATTACTCCCAACACCTAATTACCCATTTATCCATAAACCCCCTCATATTCCTTATCATGACCAACAAATGCACATATCATCTAAACATGAAGCTTTCACTTATTCTACCAAATCCATTCCTAAGGGATTCAAAAGCAAACAATTATATGCCTCTACCTCTAAAGCCAAAAATCCTACCATGAATCATACAAATCCTAATGCCTTAGGGCACAATTGCAAAAAATCAAAGCAAAATACATCCAAAAAGCTATCTAAGTCCAAACCTCCACAAGGAAAGTCCAAAACCAAAATGGTTTGGGCCCCTAATCAAAAATCAAGCAAGTCAAATGAGACATCCTCTTCTACATCTCAAAAATCCCAACCATCCTCTTCCATCCAAAAATCCCACAAGTCAAGCAAAAATCATAAAAGTACTCTGTCTATGTGGGTACCTAAATCACTCAACCACCCATCTCCTAAGCAAACATCCCCATTACTTCCTACACCACCTTCCCATCAAAAGCTTCAATGTTTATCATGGTGTGTGCAATCCTTGGTTATGGTTCCCTTCCATCCCACATTCCCACATACCTCCATCTCCCCATCCTTCATCCATTATCCTACATATCTCCCCAATCACCTTCTTATGGTCCATGCTTTTGCATAAGCCTTTTATCCATCCTTTTCCATAAGTCCTATATAATTCACATCATGATCCACTATCATTCCTCCATAATCCATATCATAATCCACTATCTACCTAATCCATTTACCTCTCACATCTCCCTACCAACATCTATGAGCACGCTTGACATGGGCAATGCAGTTGACATCCATCTCTAGTGGGACTATCACCTTTCATAGCACTAGACACTTGAGTCCCTCCTATCCATTACCATGGAGAAAACCTGGTAAACAGACGCCATGTGTAATGGTCATCCCATCTAAAAAAATGAATAAATAAAAAGAAAAAAAATGAAAATAGTAAAGAGAAATCCCTTCGTCCAATGGTGAAACTTGGTAAATAGGTGCCTTGGATAAGTACCATGATGAAAACCTAGCAAACAGGCATCATGTGTAGGTTGATCTTCTATGTCACTTACACTTGGGGGCACATTGTCTCATCTACACCATCCTATCATGTGCTACCTTGCCATATCCTATCCTACCATCCTTAGCCATTACGCCACACTATCGTGTTCGATCATGTGATGTCCTATCCTACGATCCTTATCCATTACACCCATATACCTATCATGTTGAGTCCATCTATCCTCCCTTCCTAATTTTGATCTTGATAAAAATATAAGGGCAAAATGTTGAAATATGCTTTGGATATCTCTTAGTATACCTCATAATTTCCATACAATCCTATCATTATCCACCTATCATAAACCTTGTCATGTAAAATCCAATCCATCATGTCATCCTTTCATCATAAGCTTTGTAATGCAAAATCCTAAGTCCACCACCAAGAATGGGGGCATGTCATTCTCATGCGATATAGTCTTTGGAGATCACATCCTAACTCCCTTATGATGTATACATCCATCCACTATAGCATATCCTTATATCTATCTATTTATCATGGGCTTTCCATTTCACCTAAATTTTTTATCCATCCCATCTATCTATCGTGAGTCTCCCCTTCCATCCATTTATCATGAATTTGCCATCCCATTTACTATTGCCCATCCTTTTGTCCATCCAATCCCACCTCCATCCTTGCACCTAGACTTAGGTCTTCCCTTGTCATTGGTATCTAGCATAAAGGCTACCCAAATTGTAAATCCATTGGCATTTTCCAAAAAAAAATCAAATATCTCAAAAATCCAAAAAAATTAAATATTCCCACAAAAATCCAAAAAAATTAAATATTCCCAAAAATCCAAAAAAATCAAATATCCATCAAAAATCTAAGCAATAAAATCAATCAAATCACATTAAATTCATCAAAATCAATCATTCAAATCAATTCATCAAATCAATCCAAACAATCAATCCAATTCCTTCAATCAAATCATCCCTTCATCCAATCAAATCCCATCAATCCATCAAATCAATCACTCAAATCAATTCAATCCAATCAAAATCAATCACATCATCAAAATCAAACCAATTCAATCAATCAACTTCATCAAACTCAAATCCAATGAATCCATTCACAACAATTCATCATCATCAAAGTCAAATCACATCAATCTCAAATTCAATCAATTCATCAAATCAAATCACATTCATTCACATCAATCAATTCTTCAATCACTTCTTCCATTCATCCTAATCAAGTCAATCCAAGCAATGATCCAAACGCAAGTCATCATTTATCCATACCAATCAAGTTAATCAATTTTGTCAAATTATTGAAGCGCAGTCAATGGTCTTGATCCTAATCTTGTCGTAAGCCAAATCAATCAATCAATCATCATCATCAAACATCCTTGTGTTGATCTAGGGGTATATCATTCCCCGCCATGACAACACTATCAATCACTACCATAAATCAATCATCAATCAATCACTTAATCATTGGTTTACATCTTGACAAAAGAAAATACCTTGTTTGTTTTTGAATCATCTGTACACACTTCCTTGCTTATGTATGTTATCATTTTATCTTGCATTTGAATCACATCTCTCTCATCTCATCAAACATCTCACATGTCATCAATAACACCATCCGACACCATTCAATCAATCTCATCAATTTGATCAATTCAACAATAAACCAATCATCAACCACCAACACAATGAACAAGAACTACATCTCATCTCTATAGGTCAAAGCCTTGATCCTGTGGATACAGGGTATGTAGGCAATCTGAGATGCAAAGGAAGCACTCTGATTCAGGTATCGTCGATAGACCTTTCTCATCATCCATCTTCAATCTTTCCTCTAATCATCCTCCAATCATTCATCTCACTTTCATCTATCTTTCATCACTTATATCATCAATAAGCCTAGAACTACATATAATCATGTCTTATCACCATCATAATGTGCTTTGATCCTGTGGATACAGGGTATGTAGGCAATTTGGAATATGAATGAAGTATCTAGTATGCAAGCACAGATGATCCACATCATTCCATCTTCTTTCATCTTCCATCTTCTTCTCTTTGACTAGCTCAAGCAAGAAGCAAACTATGCATATCAGAGAAAGCTCAAGCACCCAACAAATCATGGATAAACTAAAAGTTATTTGTCCGCATGCCTCAGGTCAACATTCGCTATAACATTTTGTCACTTTTAGCCTTCAACAAGATATATCTTTCCTCACAACAAGGCACTATCCAATCCATCTAAGAGCACTTAAATTTGACAAGAGAATATGATGACAGTATCTTTTATTTTATCGTTTGATTTATCTTTTGTCCCTTTCCTATGCCTAATCAAGACTGCCTTGATTTATCTATTGTTAGCTTCCATTGCACCAAAAGATCAACCTATTAATACCCGATACAACCACTTGACTTAACAAGCAAGGGAGGCGGTTAAGCCCTTGTCGTAAACCACCGCAGTGCAACATTGAACAAGGAGACCAAGGGTCACACCTTGCAACAATCCCCCCCAGCTCAAGCATGGGGTTTGAACCCATGACCTTAGCTTTGATACCAATTGTTAGCTACCTTTGCACCAAAAGATCAACCTATTAATGCCCGATACAACCACTTGACTTAACAAGCACGGGAGGTGGTTAAGCCCTTGTCGCAAACCACCGCAACGCAACGCTAAACAAGGAAACCAAGGGTCACACCTTGCAACATCTATATCTTGGTATGTTGCGATAAAGGGGCATGGTCATATTGCTTTCGTATGCTGTGTCTGTGGGATGATCTTATTCTCTTCCTATGCGTATTGGTATCTTCTACGTGTTGGGATTAACATCTTGCATATAAATATCTTTTGCATCTAAGAAGCTAAACAGTCCCTTATGCATTGAGACTATTCTCTGCTAAGACTAGTTCCATACATATAACCAATAAGGTGTCATTATGTGTAGTGGAGATAAGCTCAAACCTTTTCTTGAAGAGTCAAAGTCCATCTCAGGAACACTAGCTACAATTCATATCTTGTGTATGTTGGTTCAACATTTTGACCTCATACATCTAGACAAGATTGTAGTATGCTATGTATGCATTGGATACCTTGGCACCTTGGTCTTTTATACCCTAGTGCATAATATCCATATACTATATCAAACATGAGGATTGCATTTCTCTAATTTTTGAGCAATTATTTCAAAGTTTACTTATCATCTATCTATTCCATCATTATCCTATGTAGTCCTCAACTGGATCAATCATTTCTTTCATATTCATTTTTTCATCTTCACCATCATCTACATTTTTATCATCTTCATCCTACAAAACAAGTATGTTAGAGCCAAACCCTAATTTTGAAACCTAATTTCTTCTAATCTAAACCCTAATTCTTCTATACCAAAGTCTATTTTCTTCTAAACTATCACAATTTCTCCCATCCAAGCCCCGTTTTCTTCGTGCCAACCTTGTTTCTTGCCTTTCATCTTATCGCAAACCAATCTAGCCCTTCCTAGTTAGCCTGGCTTACCTCTCAAGGGGGCATCACCTACCAGTTACACTAGGGCATAACCTTTCTTATCAAGTGAATCATTGTATCTTCTTTGACACAACATTCTAACGAACATTGTATCAAAGAGGGGCAAAATGTAGACACCCAAAATTGACTCATTTCATTATTTATCGATTTATTGCATTTTAACCATTTGCATCAGCATTTAGGTAACTTTGTCCTAGCACACTTGTCTTGAAAACATGTAATCACTCATCTTTCTAATTAATTAAATAAATCATATTTATTTAGTTAATTTCCCTCTAAATTTTCATCTAATTTCTTCTATTTCTTAATTTATTTAATTGGTTTCCTCCATAGTAAATAAATAAAATCAATATTTTATTTATTTATCTTATCATCGCCTCTATAAATTAAATAAATTTCAATTTATTTAATTTATTTCCTCTCTCATTTAAAATCATCCCTTATCTTATCACTTTCTTCTATGTGTACAAGTTGGCCTTGTTCATTGGAATGATCTAGATCAAAAAATTTAATTGGTTCTAAAAATGACTATCTTCATCATCAAATCCTTAAAATAGGATATCTCTCTATTTTAAGTAAGCTTATATTATCATCAATAACAACTCAACTACAATCATTTAAAATGGGTCTTACATATGGACACATGGCTTGTACCCATTCACCTATCTTCTTGATTAATCTCATCCCTCCATTCTATCTTATCATCTCTATCGTTGATTGATTTTGGTTGAGGTCTCGATAAACACCCTCTCATTCCATACGTCTCATCTACCATTTATCATAGTGTCTACATTATCATCCTGAGTATAGTGAGCACTTGAGCATTTGAGCATCCATTGAGCATATTATCACTATCATCTATCCATCATGGCATCTTCAATTTTCATAGTTGTTCATTGTTGAGAAGCAATCTACATCACAAAAAAGGAATCATACAATCTACGTGATCTTGTTCTTGAATTGCATGCTTTTTGGTTTCAATTGGATTCGATTCTTTGATGGTGGTAGGATTAGGTTTTGATTTACATGCTTGATCTTATTGACCTAATTTTTTTACCAATCCACAATTTGGTTTCTAATTTTTTTTCTCTTTTGTTTGTTTCTTTGTCACATTCATTTCCCTTGGTCTAGTTCTAATTCGAATTAAGGGCCTAGGGTTTCTATTTGTTACCCATGTTGTTTTGTTTATGATTGTCTTAGTAGTTAGGTTTAAGATAAATTTTGAATGCTTTGATAGATTTAGTTGTTTAGTTTTAGTTTTTGGTAGCAAGAACGTAGTTTGGGTTCTTTTTCGATCACAAAACCTTGAGTTTGAAACACAAATTCTACATTTCATAGATTTCCTAAAAACTCTTCCTTTGAATGAGATAGATTGCATATTTTGGGGTTTCTAAAATCTTGATCACTCAAGAACTTTGTCCAAAATTTCCTGGTTCTTCCAATTTCCCAATCCCCACCATCGAACCTTTAAGACCTTCCATCCCCATAGAACCAGAAGTCCTTTCAGAATATGCGTATGAAACTTAAATGTTTTGGAATCCGGAGATCCTTAGGTTCCCTAGATTCCTAAATTCTTGTTATAGTAAAGTGAAATTCTTGTGGACTTTCAGATCTCAAATTTTTGCAACAAGTTCCAAGATCTAAGTTCCTTCCAAAATCTTGATTCCCACTTATAAAGAAAACTCATAGGAATTCCAAATTTCCTTCGCACTTAGACCCTCAAGTTCCATGTCCATATGCCTACTCGAAATGTGAAATCGCACCAAAGACTAAAATACATAGAGTTTCACTAATTTGAAAGATTTTATTTCTATAAATGTACTTATATCAAATTTTATTTATTTTATAGGGAATCAAATGCTTGGAAAGATTGATAAATTACCTTTACCAATGAAGTACAAGTTACAAGGAGTTCATAAAGATTCCAAGTTCACCTCAGACTTGATGAACATTTATGATATTTATCTAGGTCATGTAGACTTGGAGTAGTTTAACAAGGATGCCTTTGGAGAAAATACTATTCCTAGATCAAGAATTCTAGTAGGATCATGGATGACTCATGTTGCAAGGTTTACAGTTACAATAAAGTGCCCTGATTTGATACTTAAAATTGCAAAACATTATCACCCAATCGATAGGAAATGTTATGATGCATATGCTAACGTAATTTTGAAAATCACTTCTACCATGATTAGATCAACTTTTGATCTTCCACCTTATGGGCAACTCGCAATGTTGACTAAGGAACAAGATTGAAAAATATTTCAAGATAACACTACTATCAAGTCAAAACATTTGAATTGGCATTGGCTTAAAGTTGAAAGTAAATATGTTGCAAAGATCTTAGTCAACTTAATAAGGTCAGAGTTTCATTTAGAGATTGATGATATGATCACATTGCTTAATAGAGATTTAGGCAAAGAAAACATAAAGCTTTACAATGCATGGATGTTCCAATACATCAATGCCATTCTTAAGAATGAAAACTTTCTTGATTAGGGACAAATTGTATCTGATCAACTACATACACAACTTACAAATGCAGTTAACAAAAAGAACTTTTACATGACCTCTCACATTATCTATCTTGTTGCAAGAATATGTAGCTTCCTAGGATTGACCACCAAAGGAGTGAGGGTTGAATCCCTAAGACAAAGTAGAATTCAGGATTATTACCATCACCTAGAACTTAAAGAGGCTAAGACACATTTCAAGAGGGTTAATAATGCTTTTCTCTATGCAATAATGGGTTAATTGATAGGAGAGATTGGGGCAAGGATGTCTATCTCAACAATGGACCTAATCAAGGGATGGGGACAATGGTTTATATAATATTAGAGATCAACTTATATAAGAATATCAGGATTTAATAAAACACCATACCTGCTACCAAGGTATTGCAGTGATAAGATAATTTTATTGGAGTTCTCTAGAAAAATGCTAGAAGTACATCTAAAATTGTAGAGTAAGAAATTTGAGGTGTCTATTTTCCTTTTAATTTGAGATTTTACTCATGTCCCTCCATCAATGCAGCCATGTTTTCCAATGAATATTTATAAACTTTGAATTTGAAAGTTTATGACCCTAGGCCAAAATGTGACCCAAATGGTAGAATGAAGAAGTTGCCTCACACTGTGGTTAATCATGAAGAAAGTTTGGAGGACTTTCGGTCCAACTGCAAGGATGATTTTGAAGCTAGGAAGAGGAGTTGTTCTAGATTGACCACCTACCAACTGAGAGCCTTTAGGATTAAAGATGTCCCTAAATAATTGTCTGATGATGGTCATACTTTGAATCCTACTTATGACTTGAAGAAGGTGGATACTCACCCTTTTCTAAACATAAAATGGTGTTTGAAGGAAAATCTATGTTTAGAATCTATTAGCCAATCAGTTTTAGAGTTTAGCCATTCATTGTTGGATGCAAGAATTGCCCAATTGTGTAAGCCAAATGGCAAATGAAAGAATGCAAAGAGGCCTGTCGCTGAAGAACCATCCTTCTCTTAAGCCAAGGTGTATAAGAAAGCAAAGACAAATCCTAGCATACCCAAGATCAGAGGAGATCTTACTTCCACTCATAAACAAGTAGTAGGCATAATTCATGAAGCCTACAGAAGAGCCTCAATTACTTATAAAGTTGTAGAAGTAGGGGTAGTAGTTGGTCTAGGTGTGAGGCCTATGGTACAAGTGCTTCCTACAAGAGAAGATTTGGCTTAATATCTGGGACAAGGAAGGGAATTAGAACAACATGTCCCTTAGGGACACACAAAAGAAATATCTCAACCTACAGTGCATAAATCTAGCCCTCCTCCTGAAAAAGCAATAGAAATATCTAAAGGTGAAGGTGTTTAAATGGTAATAGATGAAGAAATTCATATTATGGATCCTCCACCACAAGGCCCAATTATTGACATCCTCAAGAATTTTCCAAAGAAACATACCACTCCTCCTACTGAACAATATAATAAGGAGAAATTCATGAAGAAGAGGCTAACCAAGAAAAGGAGGAAAACCATCCTCAATAAAATCTGCCAAATATAGAAGCATCACAAGAGGAAAGCCAAATTCTTGAGCAGCAGATTGAGCAACAAAAGATAGATGAAGAAGATTTTGTCCCTTAAATAAAACAACATGAAGTTAAAATTATGGAGGTGGAAGGGGATCAAACATGGAAGTTGATAAGGAAGATCCAAATGACACTTCCATGGAACAAGGACACCTTCAAGGAGAGATTACAGAAGAGGATTTGTTTGAAGTAGATAGTGAACTTCAGGATAGCCCATTGAAAGACATCTCTATGGAACAGCCTCAACAACAAGAACAAATGATTGAAGAGGAGAGAGAGGAGGAAATCATGATATATCAAGAGCAACAAAAGTTAATAGAGACTATTGAGAAAGGAATAAAATTTGTTGATACCTTCATATCCAATGTCTCTACTAAAATAGAGGACTTGCACAAGGAGAAATAAGTTGTCAAAGAAACTCCTTAGCAAGGAAAGGAAGATGAAAAGGAAGAAAAATTAGATAAGGAAACCTCTGATCATGGTGAAAAAAGTAAAAATAAAAGAAATGATCAAGTTCCATAGGAAGACACTGCTATCCCAACTTGGCTGAATATGGACTTGCAAAAGTGATAAAAGCTAGTGGTGTTCAAACCCACCAAGTCTAGAAGACATGGTAGTCCAAGTAGAGAAGGGGAGATCTACAAAGAAATCAAGAACCCTCTTTACTATTAGGACATAAGAGTTGGGAGAAAGAATTGTAGAGATAACTTCCCTGCTAGACAAGGATGACAAAGATCTTTCTACCTTTGATTATCAAATAACCAAGTTGAATCTAGGTAAATAGACTAGGGATAAAGAAATTGCTTCACTAGGATCAGTAGTAGACATAGTGGTGTCAAGAATGAATAAAGATAAGTAGACAAAAGAAGAACTCAAATTGCAATTGGATCAGGCAAATGCATTCATCAAAGAGCTCCTCACTTCCATTTCACAACAATAGGTAATGTATTTACACTCCTATTTTAATGACCACGTAAGATATTGATTCTTTACAAATAAGGTCAAATGGTATTGACCAATGGATAGATCAATTTTTGGATGAAGTTAATAAGGTCTTAAATCAGGGTTATACATATTATGAACAATCTCATCAATTGGAGGAAGATATACGTTATTTTATGAATAACTTTCAGGAAGAAGAAGGTAAGCTTGAAAAAGACCATAGGCAATTGAACGAATTAAACTAGATGAGACAATCAAAGGTGAAAAAAGTAAACATCCTTCAAGGTGTAGAGCCTACATTTGTTACTAAGTGTATTAGTATATTAGATTTCAGCATAGATCTAATGATTGAGTGCAACCCTAGGACACTAAATCTTTAGAGAGATATCTATTATAATAGAAGAAATTTTGAAGAATTTGTTAAAGATGTTATTGACTAGTGCTAAACTCTATTTGGAGGATATGCACAAATTGGATGCTTTAAGAGTCGTAAAAGAGGCCTTGAGGAGGAAAATAGAAAAAGAGTTTAATGAAGCCTCTAATTTTGATAAATAAACTTTAGACAAGTATTTTGAAATCAAGTCTAATTTCAAAGTAATAGAGAATGATATTCAAACAATGAAGAGACAAGTAGAATTTGTTCATAAGAATTTTGAATAGATAAAATTCAGATTGGATTGGATTTATGGCCCAAATGAAGATAGAGTAAACAAATGTTTGGAAGATTTTGTAGAAAAGAAAGGCAAAGTACCTTGGATGCCTCTAGCTGAACTGTCTATTTTTGGCATAAGGATATTATGTACATATTAAATTCATTCTTTTAGGTAGAGTAAAAGGTGTCCCACTAAGACTATAAAGTGGTCTCCAATTTTTGCATCTGTTTTTGCATGAGGTTGCTAGATATTGCATGGATTTAATTTAAAAATAGGAAAATATTTCTTCTAGTTCATATGCATGAAAGCTAAGAGAACCGCTACATGTATCTTTAAAGCACCTTTTTGTTTGTTTGTAGCTCTCTAAAAGGATGCCTATCTCATATAAAAGATGTTGGAGGTTGATTTATGGTCAACTAGTCTAATTACTTAGTGTTTTTCTACATATTTGTTTAGTTTCACATTTGCTTTATCATCCTAGATTAGAAGGAGACCATTTGAAGAAAGAACCAAAATTTTAGTGTACAACACATTGCTGGATTTGTAACTGCAGTTATGAGAAAATCAATCAAATGGTTCCCATTTTTTTTAATTTATCTACTCATATGTGGTGTATTGCCTAATCTCTCTCTTGATTCATTGATTACTCAAGAAATATTATATTTCATTGCATAATCTTGAAACTGAATTGTGGAATTATATTTTAACCTACGTGTGTAATACATTGGTTGAATATTATTTTTGTTTTATCATTTAAATTCCTTATAATCTTGCATTGTTAATGTAATATAGGGTTAATGCCAATATCAACATTATAATTATTTGATTTATCAGGTTATTATTGGTTAAAGATTTTTATAAGAACACTCACATCACTTTTCTTGCATTATGCAAAATGTTTAAACAATTTTTTACCAATGGATAGAATAGAATCTAGATTATGCATAACCCAGTTTCATTTTTTAAAAAAATCAGGCCTCTTAAACAAGTAGATCACATTGACCACTTAGTTTGCGTAGTATGGTTGTGACCCAAATAATAGAATCTAGATTATGCATAACCTAGTTTGATTTAAAGAAAAAACTAGGCCTCTTAAACAAATAGACAACATTGACCACTTAGTTTGCATAGTACGGTTGTGACCCGACTCCCAGGAGCTTGGAGGTGGTTGATTTTAGGATCAATTATCTTTTCAGAAGAGATAAGATGATCTTCACACTACCTGTTTTGCAAGTGTCAATTTGACCATCAACAAAACCTAAATAGGAAGAGGCCCAGACCATAGAATCTTCAACATTACCTCATGAAATGTGGATGGGAACTAAGAGACTCGTCAATAAAGGAATGAGAGAAATAGCTAGCTAGGATAGGGGGAACTCCATGAACTTTATGTTTGAATCTTGTTTCCTATCAATATATTTTTAAATATTATCATTTGGATAGAAAAATCATGAGATTGCAATAGATAATATTGTTTCCTAGAAATCCATTTATTTGATAATTCACATGGAAAAATCTAGAAATCAATAGAGACTAATTTCATGGCTACAAAGTTATTTTGTGAATGAGAACCTAATCTTGAACAATGAACTTGACTTGATACAATGACAAAAAATATATTCTAATTTTGATCTGCACACACCACTCTCAAGGGAATCTATAGATTACAAGAGACATATTTCTTACCATCTTCAACAAATAAAAATCATTCCATGGATACATAGTTAAGCTTTGTATCTTGATATATTACTCTTGTAGCAAAATTTTACTTTTTATTAGATAGTGACAATTTGACCAATTTGATTCAATCTAGTCAATAGTACTTCAAATTTGACTTTTAAATTAATTTATACTTTATTAAGTTTATTTACCTACTTAACCTAAGTAATCCTATTTTTCCTTAAAATTGTACATACTTGTATAGTATGTAAGCTTAATACAAAACTTTTCAGAATGCAAAAATAATAGTATAAGAGAAATATCAATTTAATTTGTAAGATGTCAAATTTAATTTGTAAGATACTATGTTCTCATTATCAACAAAGATATTAGCATGTTATATATATATATATATATATATATATATATATATATATATATATATATATATATATATATATATATATACTCCCATTATTCTTCATTATCTTATTATTCTGCATTATCAACAAAAACATTAGTATATTCTACATGGATGACAACTATTAATACATTGAACAAAGATATTAGCATACTCTACATGGATGACAACTCTTAATACATTGAATGAGAATGTTTAGCATGGGAAAATATAATAAATAAAAACAGCAGCGGAATATTGGGAAAAGGAGTCGGTGGCAAAGTGTCGGTGATAAGGCCTGTGTTGACTGTTCGAGGAATAGTTATTGATTTAATACACCCCCGTCTAGTTCACTTCTATCCACTCCTATTGCATTATAATAATAAGATAATAAAAACTAGAGATGGGTAGTATTGAGTTCTGTATGAAATCAGATTAATCCAACCAGACAATACCCACAAATTAGTTTATCTCCTCTTTTTTCTTTTGTTTTTGGATCTGAGAATATTAAAAAGTCTTATTCTATCGAGTCTATTTCTGGAAAAACATCCAAATTCAAACTTGATAACAACACAATACATTATTATTATTACCAATTTAAATGTCTATTTTGATAATATGTAAGCTCAGTCATTAGGGGAAAACCAATGTCCTAATGACCACCTTGTAAATTTGCTACCAGTTTACCAATTTGTTTGTGCACGCATGTATACACAGTATATTACATAGATCCAGAATGCTTGGTGTTGAAAATTAATCTGTCAGTAAGATTTCGAGGGCTGTTCTTAAATATCATCCACTTCAATAGTCAAAGGTTAATTTTGGCTAATAAAAATAGAACAAATATTTACCACTTTTTATTCTGAATGAGATGTAAAATTACTATTAACTGTTTTAAGTAGAGTTAATTTCGACCAGCCAGCTGTTTTAAAACCTGCGGGCTGGTTAAGCTTTACCTTCAACAACTAAGGCTAGGACGTGAAGCCGACGGGAAAGAGCTCGTCCCAGAGCTTTTTAAATACCCGAACACACAATGTATACCGATCACTGCACTGCATTCCACTGCGTTTTGTGATTTGATAAAATGGCTCCCAAGTTGTTTCTTGTTTTGATTGTGCTGATATTTGTTTTCTTTTCTCAAAGTGAAGGCGCCACTCCGCATTATCCTCCAGGTGAAGGAAATGTTCCATATTCTCCTCCACCCCCACAGCCGGCGAAGGCTGTTTTATCAGAGTGGAACTCGGCATATTTGTGGCTTTCTCCGAATGTTGAAGACCCTGTTTCCGAGTCTCAGCGTAGGGACTATCACTGAAACCATAAGCGTTCCTCTTCTATTCTAATCCATAGACACGCCACTCAAATAAGAGGACTCACCATTTCATTTAGTGATTCAAATAATTGATAAATCTCCTTTCCCAAATTAGAGTACATCCGTTTAGTTGCATTAGTTTTTGTTCTCGTCCATGAATAGTGAATAAATCTGTAGCCACGTGTTGGGCATAGCCGTGTTCTTGAAATAAATTTATTTATTAATTGTTTTTGGGGGAAGAGAAGTTTGTTGATTTAATATATTGTTAAATAATTCATATGCGGCTAAATAGAGAGTGAGGAAACATTGAAATGCAAAAACATTATTGTTAGAAAATTCATTATTTTGAACAAGAAAATTCATGAGAATGTATTTGTATATCTGGATTTTAATTATTTCCATTTACAATTATAATTCATTTGTGGTTAAATAGAGAGTGAGGAAACATTGAAATGTAAAAACATTATTGTTAGAAAATTCATTATTTTGAACAAGAAAATCCATGAGAATGTATTGGTATATCTGGATTTTAATTATTTCCATTTACAATTACAAACACATCTTTCAAATATTAAAAGAATAGGAATATGATAATGTAAAGATGTATATGTCAAAATTAATATTATTTTATAGTGTAATAAAATAAAATTAGTATTAACTTAGAAATTACTGTCTTATATAAATCATAAACATTACATTTAAGAAATGTTAATTGTTTAAAATATTCAAAAATTTATATTTATATTATTGAATAATTAAGATGTGAGAGACCATAGCTATATAGTGTCTATTAAACTAAACAAACATCGTCACTTTTAGGATTTCCATTCCCATAGGAATAGCATTGACCTCAATTGTTGTTAAGCATAGTCCTTCAAAATCTAAAGAAAATTCTAGCTTTACAAAATTTGTTCACTTATAAACTAATTAGACATGTATACTTGGCACCAAAACTATCCCATTCCCTAGGGTAACTAATTCTCACCAAGAAATGAAGTCAATTGATTCTAGTATTAATAAGAAGATTGGCTACCTCAATACCCCACCTTGAAGTAATTTCTCAATAAAATAACTCAATCCATTTATCTATAAGATTAGATTGCTATATATTGTTATTCAATGTTTTTTTTTTAACAAAAGGTGTGAGGCACCCATATGAAATGTATTAAAATCAATAATCCTGAACATATAGAGAGGGGCCCATATCAAGCAATAAAGGCCACAATGGGCAACAAATGGATGCCAAACTGGCAAAACCAATAGGCAACAGCGTGGTCAAAATACAAACCCTAAAATAGAACAACAATTGCCGACCACTCGAACAAGAGAAGAACAAAAACTATCAAAGCTTAAATGCAAATAAATGAACCACCTAAATAACAATGTGGAACATCCAGAATGGTTGTCAAATCCCAAAATTAGTACAATGAGCTTTTAGTGCTCAAACATTAAAAGAGCACCTCCAAACGAGGGCTACCAATGGAGACTAGCCAACACTTGCACATTGTGAGGATAGAAAGGGCAAGCAAGTGTCACCAATCTGATTGTCCCAAAGTTTGCATAAATTTGGTGCCATGAAAGCTAAGATTTGAAATTGCTCGTGAGTCCAAAACCTCTCATTTCTACTCCTCTAGCAGGACTATACCAAATGTTGCCACTAGCTGCACCATGACCACAACAATCTCCCAACCCACAACAACCACTAGGGACTGCCACCAAGATTGAAAACCCCCCAAAACTCTATCAAAGGCACAACCATTGGCCAACCCAATGTTCACATTTCCACAAAGACCCCCAACAACCATCCAAGACCTCGGTTACAACCAGAAGCAACGCCAACACAATCCCAACACCACTTCTCCCTCACACGACAATGCAGACACTAAAATATGTCTCAAGAGTCCAAAACTAGAACAATGACTATATGCTCAAAATCATGACTCAGTGAAGTTGGGGGTGGTTGAGTCAGCTTTGGTGTGCACACAGACCCTCTCTCCTTTCCATGGGGTGAACCACTATGTCACTCTTACTCTTGTGGAAGTAGCCAATCGAGAGGAAGCGAGACATAGGGGTGGTCTAGCTCGTTGGAGAGCTGAACTTCGTGAAGAGGGGTTGGCATGTCTTGGGGCCTGTGTTGTTGAGCATTTGTTTGAATACGGTGTTTTGTGACCATGGTTGTAAAGATAAGTATATGACCTAAAGTGTCACTAGTCATTGTTCTCTTGTTGGGGTTTTGAATGTTCCAACGTTGTGTGGGTAGGTTGTTGTTCTCGTTGATTTTTAACTATTGTTGATGTTGGTTGATTATTGCTTGTTGTATCAGGAGTCATCTAAATTCTTCTTGTTGTTGTTGAATGACTAGTTGATCTTGATACTGCTCAGGGTGGATCTCCTCTATCTTATCAAGGATTGCCCTCACCAACTCACCCTTAAGTCCAAGGCACATTTGTGAGCGAAGACAAGAGAGAGGTGGTTAAAGCTAACCTTGACTTGACCTAGGGTTTTGATATAGGGTTTATGTGACCTAAAGTTTGACTTTGTTTGGCTTTTTTTGACCTTGTGATGAAACCAAGGGTTTTGACCAATGTTTGACTGAAGTTGACCTTATGTTGAGACCAAGGGTTTGCAAACTTTCTAAGTTGCTACTATTTTTGTTCATTTTTGGATTTTATATGCATGCAAGCCTATATGAATGCAAAACATTTTTTTGCGCTTTTTTATGTTTTTTGAAATCAACATGTTTTTTCTTAAACTAGGAATTAGAAAATGTATGCAATCTATGATGAAGTTATCTAATGCAATGTAACTATGTTTTTGTTTGTCTTCTAAATAGGTGGATCAATCTCATCTAAGAAAGGAAATTGATTTTGATTTGTGAACTTTGGAAAGGGAAACTAATTTAACAATGCAAATCTACTTAGCCTATCAAGGAAAAAGCAAACATATATTTTACTATTCCCAAGACCAAAGTTTTGATTATCTAATTACCATGAAATGAAAAAAAATGAAGGAACCTAGAGATGTGAGCCTCCACTACCCTCATATATCCTTGCATTGGCAACCTCTAATCCTCTTAAAGCAGTGAGGTGATCCTCTTGGTGACAACAAGAAAAGAGAAGTAAAAGAAGATTTGAAGGTTTAAAAAGAGCTCAATGAGAGCTTGATGAGCACTATGGCTTGTGAAAAAAGCTTGTATGAAAGCTAGATGATATTAAAAAAAAAAGGATCATATGTCATGTATGAGCATGAGAATGCTTGATTTGGAGAGGAATAACATGTAAGAGTTGTGTGCACAAATGAAATTACCTCCCTTTGTGCTTCAAGGAGGGGAATATTTATAGGTTAGAAGAAGAGATGAGAGGTGAAAAAGAAGAAAAGTTAACTCAATTTTGTTGGAGAGTTAACTTAGAATCTTACACAAGAGTGATCTGGGCTAAAATTTGAGTGATCTACACAGTAAAATCTTATCTTTCAAGAACAAGTGAAGAAAGAGGAGTGCATGGGAATTCATGAATTGTTAAATAAAGATGAAATAGAGATAATTATGCATGTGTGGGTGCATGAAATAGTTACCTCTATCATTGGAATGAAATTCTATGCAAACAAGAAGAAAAATAGGTGAAAATGGAGCTATTTTGAGCTAGAATCTCAAGTGAACTTGCGGTTGAAAACATGACAGGGTTACCCATGGATCAAGCCTTTCACTAGTTAGGGTCACCTGGGGGTGACCAATGGGCAACCCTCAGAGGAGGGCACCTAGGTGAAAATTCATGGTGGGAGATGGTAGAGGAGATGTAAAGGAGGGGATCTACCTTCATAAACCAGTTAGTCATGTGTGAAAATCTAAATCTCCACTTGTAAAAGTAGGATCTCCCAAGGGAGATCTAGAAATAATAGGGGGAGATTTAGATTAGTTGAATGAAACCGAAAACAAAAAATTGGAGATGGCTTGGGAGGACCTCTAGAAGGCCTCTATGGGTGGGAATGGATGAAAAACACTAGGACAAGGTGAAACACGCCTACAACATGCATACAAGACTTAGGGATAGGGTCACAAGCACAAGAAACGCAAATCGACAAGTGTTGAAAAAGTGTCAAAAAGTGAAGAAAGAGAAAAAATGACAAAGGGGAAACAATACAAGGAGGAAGAAAAGACATGTTGCTAAGAGAATTGCTGCTGAGAGGATGTTATTTCATGCTTACATGTACATGACAAGGATTATGACTCGTCATAGGGGTCCTCATGGAGGTTGTACGTGATTTTAGTGCTTACATATTTGCCCCCTCGGGTACGGTAGTCTACATGAAAGGTAGGTACCATTTCTAAACTAGGCCTTACATGTTATCAATTTTCTTGCAATTGTACCTATAATAACTAGCATTAGTCGAGAATTTAAATATCAAAAAAATGAGTAATGAAAACTGAAATGATGAAGTTACCATAGATCATTTGAAGTTGACTAGTTATTTTCCTTTATCGGTGAGACCTGTAACAAACAATGTATGCAAAGCAAATGAATGAGAGATGCATAAAAGAAAAAACTAGTCTGAAAATGCATATGGTAAACTAAGCTAAGAAAGATAAAAAGTGAGTAAATTAGTGAAATTTGAGTGAATCGGTGACAAAATCGATTGTGTGAGCAGTTATTGGGTAGATATCATCAAGGAGATCACGGAGATGGCTTCCTCTTCTTCTACCATTGAGAATTAGGTACACAAACAATGAAAAAACCTTCTCTAAACCCTAGGTTGAATTTTGTGAAAAAACTCTTGAAATTGTCCATTTTTTATGATTCTTTTTGTTGCATTGTCTTTGTTTTGTTGTTTTAAATTAGTTTTGGTTTTTCGTTTGTTGAAATCGGACAAGAAATGAGGTTTATAGAGCATTTTTAGTTCAGGAGATAGCCACATAGGGTTGCTGATGCAGGAGCACCCCTACAAGGCAGGACATAAGTTCATTGTTCGCATGTCAGGACATCAGTCTATTTTTAGTATGTTTGACTTCATGCTGTAATAAGGTCCATGGGACCAATGCGTATGTGTTTGATCCACCTAGGAGAATGTGCAGGTAGTTAGCGTTCGTTATCAGGTTGTCTGAGCTGTCTTCTCCCAGCTGCCGGGAATCGAGTTGGTAGTACTCGTAGGATATTGCTATATATAACTTTGATTAGTTAGGGTTTGAGATCAGAGTAGTAGTTATGTTATGTTGTACTGGTGATTGAGTGAGATCCAGAGATCAGTCCAGACATTGTGAAACATTGTTGTTCGGTAGTATTGTAGAAACAGGACATTTGTGTTTCATCTAAATAAGATCTCATCAATTGCATTATCTGGTTTATCAGCTGTTTATGTTTTGATTTCTGTTCTGATTACAGGTTAATGGATTCTTTCAACCCTTCCACCAGTTGATTCTGTGAATTGGTGGAATGGTCATGCATGTTAGTTTAGGTTGTATTTTAGTTTTCTGTTTATGCATTTCATTGTGTGGGAGATCGATTGGTAGCATGCTATGAATCAACCTAGCATCCTCATGTGCTAGGGTTTAGGAAGATAAACTGTTAAGTTTTGATCTGAAGGTGATCCAGCCCGATCATCATGTTTTCTTTGTAAAATTGTGCGGTTCTGTGAGTTTGCATGCAGCTGACGGATATACAGGGATCTGCATGTGCTTTTCCAGATGGAGTGAATCATATCGTCATCTACGAGTATATCACTATCCGGATCAGGTTCTGAAGTTGGCAAAAATTGCATGTTTCAAGTGCATCAGGATGATATAGGTTGGATATATACTCAGTGTATATATCATCGTCAAGATCACCTTTCATGTGTATCCATCGTCCGCATATCGCTATCGCATGCAGAAGTGAAAGTTCACTTTTTGGCTAAGGACCGGAAAGGTCATCATCAGGATATTGAAAAGGTCACCGGATATTCATTATCATGTTGCGGAGGATATAAGTGTCTTATATCCTATTGACATCATCATCAGGTGCATTGACATCAGCATCGGGTGCAAGTGACGTCATCATCATCAGGATATTGCGAATATCACCCTATGCAAGTTTATCCTGCTGTCGCTAAGTGTTTTGGCATCGGCGTAAGTCATCGGCATAAAGTTTGGTTAACATCATCAGGATGTTTCAATATGACCTGATAAGTCATATCCTGATGCTATTTGTTTAAAGAAGGTCGATATCAGGGTGACGTAAGCATCGAAGAAAAGGTGCATAAGGAATATCGTCATCAAGATATATGAGAGGAACCGGATATTTCATATCCTACTGACGAAGGGTGAAGATGATGCTAAACCTCATGATGCTGCTGATAGAGTTTGGCGCTAAGTGAATAGTGATCATCAGGAGGATAATTGTGTTCGTCGAGTATCATGATGCTGCTGATAGGCGAAAGGCGAAAGGTGATAAGGAAGTGAACAGTAGTTAGCAGGAGGATATTTCATGCCTCTTCGAAATATGATGATGCTGTCTGTGTTAGCAAGAAATATGATGATGATGATAAGCCGATAGGTATTACATACTGCATGTCCAGGATTTTAACATGCTAGTGGATTAATGGCTTTTCCATCCTATTTGTAAGCTTCTGTTGCGTTTCCTCTGCATCAGTTGCCCCTTTTGATAGGCAAGTCTCCTGGGGGAGATTTGGTTGAGCAATAGGGTCACCCAGGGGAGATTTTCCCTTGCAACAAGGTCGCCCCGGGGAGATCCTGCTAAGCATCTGGGTTGCATAGGGGAGATCTTGTCTGATGGAAGGGGCGACCCTAGATCAACTCTAACTAAAATTTGATGTTTTTTGACATTTACTTCACTCTATTTTGATCTAATTTAAACACTTTATTCTTTTTTTTATGGTAATTTTGATGGTTTATACATTTTTTGTGAAATTTTCTTCAAGTTTTACAATTTTTAGGGGTTTTCTGAGTTGACGAGATCTAATCTAAATTCCTTTTCTATTTGGCATGATATGAGGATCCCTCAGAATGCCAACCATGAATAGTTATGGCTTTTAGAGATGCATTCCACATTGAATCCTAATGAGCTTGTTGTCCTAATGAGAATAGGCTTAGGTAGGGTTTGCCACGTGTTGGTTGTACATCTTGTGGCATGCATTTGTTGTGACATTCTAACTTATTGGGATGCGGATAGGAACACTTTTAGATTCCCTTAGCTTTAAGGAGAGTGGACCATCACTCTATATGATGTGTGTCACATTCAAGGGGTTCTTATGAGAGGACACCAACTTGTTCTACTAGCTAGCGAGTCCTTCGAGGATAAGACATCTTAGGAACATATAATGGGGGTGAGTTGCCTGAGGATTAGATTGGAGTTCGGCTCACCTCCATACCACAACTTCACATTCCTCGCTTAAGGAAGTCCCTGATTAGTTTAATTACATCGAGGTAGTCTAGAGACAAGGCCTTGGCTCACTTGAGATGGTGCTGGGAACCAATTATACAGGACATTGAAGAGGGCAGAGTTTACACTTGGGGACCAGACATCATGGCTATGGTTTATAGGGACTTCTATCATATTGTGCAGCATGGGGCTCTTGCTTTCAGCCACTCCTCTCTGATCATGACTTGGATTTTTGAGCATATCAAGCCCTATCAAAAGGAGATTCCTCTTCCCAACTGGCAATTACCTAGAGATACTAGGTGGGCAATTACCTAGAGCTTAGCACTATAGGAGCTTCACATTCTCATACTCATAGAAAGGCACCTCACTGACATAGGTCTCATGCAGAGACCAGTAGTACATAGAGATAGAGGAGTAGGAATCCTAAGGGTTCCATTGGAGGAAACCACCCTTGAGCTTATTTACTTTTTCACTTTTTTGAAATCATGCCCCCTTGCATAGGGAGCCTTACTTTCCTTCAAGAACATTTTTTCCTACCTCTTGCATTCTTACGAATGTAAGCTTCTGATATATCAATGAAAGTTTGTCTTTTTATGGTTATTTTTCTATTGTACGAGTACTCATCTCTTGTGCACTTTAAAAGTTTAAGAACTCTTTGATTATGTTTAGGCCTTGAACTCTAAGGATGCATGTATGATAACAATGACATGTTTTTGTAATTTCTTTGGAATATATACGAAATGCAGGTTATGATATGCAGATGCAAGAATGCAAGTGATATATAAACCTGCATTTCATATATATTCCAAAAAAATTACAAAAACATGTCATCGTTATCATATATATATATATGACAACAAAAATAGAGTAAAAGAAACACACATTAAATCATTTCCAAGTGAGAGGAAGCCCATGGTGACGACACCCTATTGGTCGTGGTCCCCAAAAGGGTCCACAACAGCCCAAGTGTCACATCCCTATGGGGAGGGTTGAGCCCCTCTCCACAGCGTTGCAATTGGTGATATTGTGGAGGGGACTCGCCCCCTCCGCTGCTTATGTAGTGACCAGGGGTAGCAGGGGAAGCCCTGCTCTGTGCCCTAAAATACATTTTTTATTTTTATTTTTTTAATTTACTTTTCTTTGCTCTTATTTTTATTTTATTTTATTTATTATTATTTTTATTTTTTATAGTAGTTAAAACAACAGTGTTTAATAAGTTTTATAATGTACATTTTGATGATGACAGGTTGTCATTGATGACAAAAAGGTGTTTGGTCCTCAGGTCATATTTCAGGATGTCTTAGCATCATGTGTGAGAACAAGATGTGTAATGTTGAAATCAGGTGATGTCATCATGTACTATGTGAAATTGTCAAAGGTTGGACAAGATGATCTATGTTGAATCATGCTAGTGTCAGTATTGGTGGGTTGTTGATCAAGATTCTTGTCAGTTGATTAGTTTTCTCATATAAGTTGGGTTTAGTATCTATCTACAATATGTTGTTAAAGTGTTGTGACATACAGATTGAACTGTTAGGACATCAAGGAGTTGGTTCTCATCATGTTAGTATTCTTCATATCTCACTTAAAGAGGCTCATGTGTCAGGAGATTATTCAAAATGTTCATATGATCTTAGTTGATCATAAGATTATCAGGATCATACAATGATGACAAGAAGGATGCCTTATTAAGATCGGTATTGACAAAATGTAGAGATGGTTGCGATTAAAACTGAGGTATAAACTAGGCTGCGATTAGGGTATAGACTAGTAGAAATAATAGAGGGTTTGATTAACAATTTGATTGAGGATTTTTAGCTTGGCAATCAATAGGATCTAGGGTTTTTCATAGCCTATCAGCGAGAATAGCTTTCAACATGGCATCTACATCAGATTGAATAGCAGCAACCAAATAAATTTATACCTGCAAACATAGAGATTTTTCCTACAACCAAAGACGAATCAGCCAACACAATTAAAGAGAAATCAATTTGCACAGAGATACTTCATGCAGGCTATACAGATCCATACAGATCATATGGTAATGCTTGCAAAACTAAAAAAAATTCAAATTTTTTCAAAAATTTCAGTCATGAAAGATAGGTAAATTTATAGTCAAAATTAATGGAAACAGCCTCCTGGTCGCGATGGTGATATTAGTTTTCACCCAGGATGAAACCTGCAATAGCTAACCCCCAAAACTTGCAAATTTTTGACAACCTAGGGTTAGAAAATGCAAAATTTTGACAACAAAACCTACAAAAATGAATGATTGATGCTCCAAGAGATCTGATCTTCACAAAAACAACTCAAATAAGAGGGTTAATCAGGGATGTGGGTCCCACCGGGTGTGCCAAATATATATCAAAAAATTTGGATTTGCAAATGGAAATGATCAAATAATGAAATGCATAACCTAAACCCAAATCATTCAATACCTCGAAGATACAAGATGAGCTCGATTGATTGATAGCTTTATTGTGTTGATTGCTCGATTCTGCAATATAACATTGATAAGGAGATAGATGATGGATGGTTGATGGTTGATAGATGCAAGCTAGATGGATTGAAAGAGGATGGATGATGGTTTGAGATGAAGAATAGATCCCTCCTTTCTCATCTCTTCTACCCAATGGCTTGTAGATGGCTTGATTTATAGGCTTGGCTTGGTTCAAATGGATGGCTGTGATTGAAAGGCTACATGTTGATATGGATGGCTAGGATTGATTCAGTTATCTTGCACATTAAGAAATTGTAGTCAATTGACATGCGGCAAGGAAAGATAAGGCTTAGGTGTGCTTGTGTAGATAAATACTAAAATTAGGTCCCATTAGTTGTGCATGTGAAGAATTTTAAATGAAAGTTGTATTACAACACATGATTAAGGGGAAATGGACAAATGTCAAGGTGAGATGAAAGGTCATGTGACTTAATTCAAATAAAATATTTGAATTAGTTGGGATATAGTTGGAAATTAATTAAATAAATAAAATTTATTTAATTAATTGGGTAGATGAATAGGATGGGATAAGATATGATGTGGAAATTAATTAAATAAATAAAATTTATTTAATTAATTGGAAAGTGGGATTATGCATGTGAAATTAATTAAATAAATAGAATTTATTTAATTAATTGGCTAAGTAAAATAAAGATGGGATTAAGATGGGGATTTTAATTAAATAAATAAAATTTATTTAATTAATGGGATTTAATGGGATAAGTGGGGTTAAGATGGGATTTTAATTAAATAAATAAAATTTATTTAATTAATGGGATTAAGAGTGGGATTTAGGACAAAATGCTACATGATGTCTTAATGATTTTTTTAACAAGGCGTTGCTAGACATGGACAAAGTTGGGACAATTTTGGGTGTCTACAACCATAATTGTCATGTGGTCATGACACGAAATATAAAATTTTTTCCCCCCAACACCATAAAACCCTCTCGTGCGAACATGCACGCTCGATGACACTAGCTCACAACACAGGTGAGTCTACAACCAATGTTATGTGCAATGCCCGTAGGCAGGGAAGTCAATAA
This sequence comes from Cunninghamia lanceolata, assembly GCA_027924645.1. Classification (NCBI taxonomy): domain Eukaryota; kingdom Viridiplantae; phylum Streptophyta; class Pinopsida; order Cupressales; family Cupressaceae; genus Cunninghamia; species Cunninghamia lanceolata. The sequence goes on from BSBN01000567.1 coordinate 7,691,678, forward strand.
AGTTTGGGCTAATACGATCTCAAATTGTAAACCTACAATGTTAGACACTAGGGGGTTTACATTGCAAAAGGCAACGTTGAGAGGCTTGGATTCCAACATAGGATTCCACCTTGGATAAACCCTAATGAAGTGGGTTAATTTTGAATAAAATTAAAAATCCATTTTAAATCACTCTAATCATCTAAGGCATGAAATATTAAATTAAAATTAAGTAAAAATAATCCACACATAGCCTAGGAAATTTTTGCTAGCATAATGGTGTAAAATGAAAATAGGAAACCTCCTATAGTGATTTTGGCAGCACAACACCACCTCTTCAACTATAGGAGGGTACAAATTTAATTTAAAATAAAATTCCTACCTATCCCTTCAATCAATTTTAAATAAATCTAAAAGCATTATTGAGACAATATCCCATCCCAAACATTTCAAAAAGTAATTATTTAATAAGAAAAATCTACAAGCATAATAAAATTACTAATGATTTAAATAATGATATTTAAATAACACTTCTTAACTTAATTTAAAATAAACTAACAAGACATAATTTTCTCTATACAACTATATCAAATAAATATAAATACTCCCAACAAGGCTTTAATTTCATTTATGCCAATAATTTAATATAACCCATAGTCTAGAAACATAAGGATTTTAAATTAATTAATCTACCTCTATAGTGCACAACCCAAATACATTTAATTATATAACTAAAAGAAAGAAGTCAAATACATTCCAAGGTAAAAGGGGTCAACTCAACTAAGTGGGTTTAATTACCACTAAACTAGTTTAGGACTAAACACTCTCTAAACACTAGGGCACCAAACCCTAAGTTTATTTTATAAAAGCACTCCACTTCTCTTATTTGCTCATTTACAAAGCTAATGTGCTTTTGGGTGGTTGCAGCTTTAGAGGAGCAAGTGGGTGGATGGTACCTCCCCAAGTGGGAGGTATCATCCAAGCATGGATAAAGTTAAATAATTTTTCTAACTTATTTTATTCTCTTATTTTCCTACAGGTATTTCTATTTTATCAATCTTTCAAATATGTTTTGTTTTCTATAGTTCTCTAATCTAGTTTACTTCTATGTTTAGAGAAACAAAATCACAACCTTTTAAAATTTATTTGCATTTGATCATTTATGCTAATCTCTATTTTTTTTAAAGATACACAGAGGTATAAGTAAAGAGAAACCAGAGGTAAACATGCTTACATAAACATACATACATACATACATACATACATACATACATACATACATACATATATATATATATATATCCTCAACATTTATAGATATTAAATACACTGAGGAAACACAGTCGGCATGGCTCATAGAGTTGAATGCTTTTAGGGCCGAATTGAAGGATTCAATAACGGTTTTAAGATAGGCAAAGATAGGATGAGTGGCAACCTGGCTGTAAATCATAGCAAAGAAGAATGGGGGGGTGGGACTCTACCTTCCTATAGAGTTTACAACTTTGTGGGGGATAGGGGCCCTATCCCCTCTTATTTCAAACACAATCAATAAAACATCCATGGCATCTGTAGGGAGTTTTGGCCCCCTGCAACCCCTCTGTTTTTCACACAAATTACCAACACTGCCATAGGCCCGTGTGCATTTGAAATATAAATATATATAAATGTTTATATATATATATATATCACTGTTAAACTTATTCTCTATATTTTATTTATTGTAAAAATAGAGAACTCAATATTTAGAAAAAAGCCACAAGAAATCTTTGTGTTTCTATGGTTTGTCTCAGTTCATAAGTTACTAAATATCAATTCTGTTGAAGTTATTATTTTGAAGAGGAAAACATCTATTTTGAAAAAAAGATAATAGGATGCAATGAAAACACCCCAAACATAGTTTTAGTTTATACAAGTATTAAAAGTTGTTGATTAGAAATAATCCATTATCTAGAGGGAACCTCCCCTTGCAGAGAGGAGAGACTTTGTCTCATTATAGTTGTGGGGATATAACCATTTTTTCGTTAGTTAGTTAATGAGAAAATATTCACCCAACAGGGATCAACAGTCCCCAAAATACACAAGACCACAGTAAATCCATCGAAAGAGTACCATAAGCAAAATAGTACTGGTGAGGTAAAAGTAGGCCTCACATCATCTGCCCCTAAGACTATACTTCCTCTTGGAGGTCAGCAAAGAGGTGGGGATAGAGTGTCCTCAAACTAGTTGAGACCTCATCATAACAGTCCCACTGAACCCTGACCTGGTCGAGTTCTCGGCCTTGAAGGCCCAAGGTCTGACAAGCCAAGATGCAAATTGTCTCCAAATCTAGATGCATGTCTACCTCTACATGTAAGGCATCCCAGTCCAAAACATGTGCCATGTCAAAAACATAACTTCTCCATAGAGAAATGTGAAACACATCGTGGATGCGTGACAGACTAGGTGGCAAGGCAAGATGGTAAGCTATGGGTCCTATCTGCTCCAAGATCTCAAAAGGTCCAACAAAATGAGGTGCGAGCTCAGAGCCCTTTCCATAATGGATTAGACTCTTATACAACCACACTCTCAAGAACACCTTGTCACCCATGCAGAAGCTCTGATCCAATCTCTTAGCATCAAAATACTTCTTATAGTGATCTTGTAGCTTCTGCAACCTCTGCCTGATCAAAGTGACTTGCTACTCCATATCCTGCACTAACTCTAGTCAAATAGCCACTCTGTCCTCTATCTAGTCCCAACTCAAGGGAGTCCTACACAACCTGCCATACAAGGCCTAATAGGGAGGCATACCTAATGAGCTGTGATGCCCATTATTGTAGGCAAAATCAACCAGATATAGGTAGTCCTCCCATCTAGACTAGTGATCCATAACATACATGTGAAGCATGTCGTCTAACACCTGATTCACCCTCTCAGTCCATCTATCTATCTCAGGATGATAAGATGAACTAAAGTTGAGCTGAGTGCCCAATGCCTACTGCAAAGCCCTCAAAAAGGTTGAAGTGAAGATTAAATCTCTATCAGATATGATACAACAAGGTACACCATGAAGTCTCACTATGTCATTCAAAAAAACTCTTGCCACTGCTAGTGCATTGTATGTCATGCGTACAGGTGAAAAGTGGGCTACCTTGGTCAACTTGTCAACTATCACCATGATGGCATCATGGTGATGAGCTGACAAAGGTAGACCAACTATCTCATTTCCACTCTGGTATCTCATACAGGTAAAGTAAGCCTGTTGGATGTTGATGCTTGGCCTTCACCCTTTGGTACTCAAGGTAACAAGAAACAAACTCTACAATATCTCACCTCATACCTGCCTGATGATATAACTACCACAAATCTGCATGCATCTTCTTCACCCCCGGATGTGTTGCATAAGGTCTATGAGCCTCTGATAAAACCAATGATCTAAGATCACCTGCAAGGGGACCATAGATGCAATGACAATGTCAAAGAAGACCATCTGCCTCAAGAGAATACCCTACAAACTTGCCCTTAAGGGCCATCTATGATTGTAACTCCTGTTGAACCTCTAGAAACCACTTATCCTTAGGAAGGTGCTACAAGATACGTCCTCTCAAGTCAACACTCAAGGTCAAGGTTAGGATCTCATGGCACCTTCAACTCAAGACATCGGCAACCACATTATCCTTCCCTTTGATGTAGTGAACATCAAAGTCATACTCACATAGAAACTCCATCCAATGCCATTGACAGGCATTTACATTTGGTTGCATGAAGATGTACTTTAGACTATGATGGTCTGAGTATAACTCAAACTGGCATCCTAAGAGAAAGTGTCTCCAACGAACGATTAGTTTAGCTCATGGGTCTTGAGCTTTCATGACTCATACGTGATCACCAGACCATCCTGCATCAACATTGCTCCTAAAATCTGCTACTGGATCTGGTACTACCAAAATAGGAGCACTAGTGAGATGCTCCTTAAGGACCCTAAAGGCCCTCTCGCACTTCTATGGCCACAGGAAACTCTTCCCTTTCTGCTGAAGGGAAGTGATGGGGTGCGCTATCTGGGAGAAGCCCTCAACAAATCTATAGTAATAACCTGCTAGCCCCATGAAGCTCTATACCTCTGTGACACTAGTAGGTGCTGGCTAATCCCTGATAGCTTTAATCTTCAATGGATCTACAGAGATACCATCACCAGATAGAATGTGACCCAAATACTAGACCTCTGATCTAAAGAAGGAATGCTTCTCTAGGTTGCCATAAAGCTACTACCCTCTAAAACAATATAGTACCTGGCGAAGGTGCTCCTTGTGCTCCTCCTTTGTCTGTGAGTAATGAAATTTTCTTCAAGGAATATAATCACAAAATGATCAAGGTATATGCAAAACACACCATTCATGAGACTCATGAATACTGCAAGAGCATTCATCAAACTGAAGGGCACCATGATGAACTCATAGTGACTATAACGAGTCTGAAATGTGGTCTTATGGATATCCATCTCTATGATGCATCACTAATGGTATCTAGACTTTGAGTCAATCTTAGAGAACATCCTAGCTCCCTACATTTGGTCGAACAAGTCATCAATCCTAGGCAAAGGATAACGGTTCTTCACTATCACCTTATTAAGCTTCCTATAATCCATGCATAGCTGAAGTGATCCATCCTTCTTCTTCATGAAGATGACTAGTACGTCCCATGGAGAGACACTAGGTCAGATGTACCCCTTCACTAGAAACTCCTCTAGCTGAAGCTTGAGCTTTGTAAGCTTGAGCTTCGTAAGCTTGTGCGTGGTCATCCTGTAAGGTGCACGAGACACTAGTTTGGCACCTAGTACAAGGTCTATATTAAAATCAACCTCTTTGTGAGGTGGCATCCCTGGAAGCTCAGGAGAAAACACATCAGCAAACTCCCTAAGGATGGGGTGATCATCAAGCATAGCCTCAAGTTCATCCTTCAATTTGTCACTAACTATGATCGTGAACATATGACAACCCTTTTGCATACAACATTTAAGTTGTTTAGAAGATATCTTATGAACTGTTGTGGGCTTCTGAATGCCCACAATCTCTACTACTATGTCATGATCATCGAGACATCCTATCACCTTATGGTGACAATCTAGCTTGGCTCTATGAGCCACAAGCCAATCCATGCCTAGGACCACATCATAAGACCCTAAGGGTATAACTCTTAGATCCACAACTATCATGAAGGCACCAAGTCAAATCTCGTAATCTCTAACCATTGCATCTACAACCAACTTGGCCCCTGTAGCTAACTCAACCTCCCACCTAACATCCTGCCTAGAGGCCACTAGCCTGCAACGATCCACTAACAATGGAGAAATAAAAGAGTCTGTGGCTCCTGAGTCAAATAATATAGTGATGGGTATATCCCCAACAGTACCTAGAGTCTCTATAATGGAGGCCTAATAGTTAGCCTGGTAGTTACCAACTATTGTAAAGACTCGGTGAGATTGACCCATATCTCCAACTATAGCCTTAGAACAACTAGCTTGTTGTCCTCTAGCTGTGAACCCCTGTGGGTGCTCCCTAGCCAAGTGCCCAACACCACCACAAATGTAACAAGGTCCACATGTCTAAACATGTGTTGATTGAGTCCTACTAGACTATTGTGCTCTATGTCACACTATACTACCCTGTGATCCCCTAAAGGACTGCTAAGTTCTAGCAGGTTGTGCAGCTAGTGCCTACTATCACTGGTGTCTCCAGGGACACTACAACTACCATCTTTGATTAGGACCACCCTGTCCCCTCTGCTATGGTTGTGACCTCTACTAATACTATTGCTGCTACTATGGAGGTCTCGGTAGTAGAGATGCTGATCTAAATTCACCCTGATTATGAGGCTAGGGTCTGTGCAAACCCTGATCCTACTGATGACTATGGTCCTGAAACTGTAGATGTGACCCCTTGCCCGATCCATGCACCTCCTCTATGATGAGTGCCTTCTTGGTGGCCCCACTCATGGTCCATATATCTGCCATGCGAACTGCTCCTACTATGTGAGGATTTAACCCTCTGATGAAATGACTCACAAGCAGCTTCTTATCCTGAAGATACTCGACATATCAAGATAACTCCACAAACTTGCACTCATACTGTACAATGGTGGAACCTCTCTACTATAAATCATGGAACTCATCAATATGATGGTATCTGTAATGCTATGATAGGTAACACGCATTGTAGTGCTCAAGAAAAGTGTCCCATGATAGAGTATCCAATGATAGGTGGAGCTTGTGCTCCTATGTGCGCTACCATGTCTCTACCACATCTTGCAAAAGATGCACTACTACTCATGCCTTCATGTTTCTCTTGTAGGGTTGCAATGTAAAGCACCTGTCAAGGCTAATGAGCCAAGCCTTAGCCTTAGCTCCCTCTGATGTACCCATGAAAGTAGGTGGATTAAGCCTAAGCAAATCCTAGATTGGGTCTTTGCGGTCTCAGGGACCTCGAATGGGTGCATCCACCTTGTCCGGCAGTACTAAAGGATCAAGTGGAATATTCTTCACTCAAATCCTTGTGGCGTGGTGGAATCCTATTGTGCTACTAATGAGATGACATGTCATCATCAGATGCTACATCTGGAATGTCCACGTATGGCTCATCCCCTACTGGAGGCAATCATGCTAACACTACCTCAATAACCTAAAGGATCTAGGGACCTAAGTCGGGTACGAGTGATGGCTCTTGATTAGGATTCTCAGGTGGTGGAATAGCCCCCACTCTAGCTCCCCTAGGCCCACTGATGCATGAGCGTCCTCTCCTAGTTCTAGGTGGCATCCTACATGAAACAAGATGTCTAAAATTAAAATGAAAATAACACAAATGTGGAATAAAGTAATGTTCCCTCAATGCCCAGTGTTTAAACATGGGCTCTGATACCAAATGTCATGCCCACATTTGCCATGTAGTTATGAAATGATACCCACATGTCATGACCACAATTATCTTGTGGTCATGACATGAAATTTTAAAATTTTCCTCCCCCTGACACCACAAAACCCCCTCGCGTGCAACATGCGTGCTTGGTTACAATAGCTCACAACGTAGTTTACTCTACAACCAATGTTATGTGCAATGCCCATAGGTGGGGAAGTCAATAAAGTTTAGGCTGATACGATCTCCAATTGTAACCCTATGATGTTAGCCACTATGGGGTTTACGTTGCAAAAGGCAACATTAAGGGGGTTGGATTTGAAAATCTACAAGCATAATAAAATTAATAATGATTTAAATAACACTTAACTTAATTCAAAATAAACTAACAAGACATGATTTCCCCTATACAACTATATAAAATAAATATAAATACTCCCAACAAGGCTTTAATTTCATTTATGCCAATAATTTAATATAGCCCATAGTCTAGAAACATAAGGATTTTAAATTAATTAATCTACCTCTATAGTGGACAACTGAAATACATTTAATTAAATAACTAAAAGAAAGAAGTCAAATACATTCCAAGGTAAAAGGGGTCAACTCAACTAAGCAGGTTTAATTACCACTAAACTAGTTTAGGACTAAACACTCTCTAAACACTAGGGCACCAAACCCTAAGTTTATTTTATAAAAGCACTCCACTTCTCTTATTTACTCATTTACAAAGCTAATGTGCTTTTGGGTGGTTGCAGGATTTGGCGAGCAAGTGGGTGGATGGTACCTCCCTAAGTGGGAGGTATCATTCAAGCATGGATAAAGTTAAATAATTTTTCTAACTTGTTTATTCTCTTATTTTCCTACAAGTATTTCTATTCTATCAATCTTTCAAATATGTTTTGTTTTCTATAGTTCCCTCATCTAGTTTACTTATATGTTGAGAAAAACAAAATTAGAACCTATTAAAATTTATTTGCATTTGATCATTGATGCTAATCTCTATTTTTTTTAAAGACACATAGAGGAATAAATAAAGAGAAACCAGAGGTAAATATGCTTACATAAATATACATACATACATACATACATACATACATACATACATACATACATATATACATACACACACACACACACACACACACACACACACACACATATATATATATATATATATATATATATATATATATATCCTCAACGTTTAAAGCTATTGAATACACTAAGGAAACATAGTCAACATGGCTCATAGAGCCGAATGCTTTTAAGGCCGAATCAAAGGATTTAATAACAGTTTTAAGATGGCCAAAGGTAGGACGAGTCATGGCTTGGCCACAAATCATAGCAAGGAAGAATGGGGAGGCAGGGGCTCTGCCTCCCCACAGAGTTTACAACTTTATGGGGGGACGAGGTCCTATCCCCTCTTATTTTAAAAACAATCAATACAAAATCCATGGTGGCCGCAGTGGCTTTCGGCCACCTGCAACCCCTTTGTTTTTCACACAAAAAACCAAAACTGCCACAAGCCCACGTGCCCTAACCTAATTTTTGGTGGGAATAATAATGAAACACATTTCATTCAATAGTTTTTAAAAAGAAAACCCTAAGTCTTATTTAATCGACTTCTATGCATTTGAAATATATATATATATATATATATATATATGTATGTATGTATGTATGTATGTATGTATGTACATACATATGTATATATATATACACATACATATATGTATGTATGTGTATATATATATATATACATATGTATGTATGTGTATATATATATACATATGTATGTGTATATATATACACATACATACATATATGTATGTATGTATATATATATGTATGTGTGTATATATATATGTATGTATGTGTGTACATATATATATATATACATACATATATATATATACATACATACATATACATACATACATACATACATACATACATACATACATACATACATACATACATAAATACATACATACATACATACATACATACATACATACATAACCATACAACCCATGCTTTATCTATTTAATCCCAACAATACATAAGCTATTATTTCCTCTACAAAGCATGAGAATATTAAAATTATTTCTCATAAGAACTTTAAAAGAACATTTTCTTAACTAAACTAGATTTCTTTGAATAACAAAATATGAAGCAAGAGTAGATAATTTAGGGAGAGATAGAGATAAATTTTGCATCCATTTTGACAAAAAGGTGAGGATTATATTAATGCCATATCTTTTTAAATAAATTTAAGTTTTCAATGTTCCAAAGGAAGAGAATCAAAATACTTATTCCCATTTTCAAAGAAGTAAGGAAAATCATTACAAGCCCTTAAAAGGAAGTAGGCATCTCATTGCCTTTCTTTTTCCTTCTACACATTACAAAAGCCAAAACACCATATTCTCTTCTCAAGGTCAAACTCCTCCAAAGTCTCCAAGTGAACCTACAATAAAACAATCTACAAAAGATATCCATACTCATAGGAAGCTCACCTCCCAACCTAGGCCTAAAATAGGCCACCCCCAAGCTTGGAGGTCTTCCAAGGAACCAAGTTTCAATCCACAACAAACAACACTCATTTCATGCACACCAACACCCAACCCAAGGATTATCACAAAAGTAATCCATCTTAGAGATGGATTTTAAAAGGGTGAGAGAGTGGACTCACTCTACTCAAGGAGACCCACACTCTTAAACACATGCCCTCTTGAATCACTTGGCCTCTTGCCATACTTCACATATCACAAAAATCAAGGCACTCATGCCATAGCACAAACTTCTCCAAACTCCAAAATAAGGCCCTTGGCCATATAATAAACACCATAACTAAGAGGGGAACTGACGAGGTTCTCATCCTCTCTCACCCAACACTAAGGCATACTTTCTCGTAAGGAGAGTCACCCAAACAACCCATAAACCCTTAACACATAAAACCAAAATACATAATCACAAAACATGCATACTCACATAGCAATAGTAACAAAAGAAATGGTTCAAACTTGAGAAACACCTCAAAGCTTTAATAATGGAGTGAGTTTTGGTGAAGAGCTTCCACAAGTCCTCCCAAAATCTCCAAGTCCTTCTCTCTCCCCACACAAGACCAAAAGCTCCAAAAATAAATGAAAGAAAGAACCCTCCTCTCATCAAAATGAGAGAGATATAAAGACAATGCTCTCAAACCCTAATGGATGAGAAGGTGACACTTGTCACCTTCTCCTTCATCCACGTAGCCCTTCTATCAACCCCACATGAATGTGGAGGTGACACTTGTCACCTCCCAATTTCACAAAGGTACACATTCCCTCACAAGTGCTCTCACATGTGTGAGAGCATAGGGGAATGTGAGCACACAAATGGAAGCTTCTTATGAATGGGGAGGCAACACTTGTCACCTCCTCATTCATCTAAGCTACACTCTTCCCCACAAGTGCTCTCACACATGTGTGAGAGCATGGGGAAGAGATTCACACATGGGAGAAGCTTCTAAATAAAGATAAGCAAGGGTAACCCTACCCAAGTGGGTGAGGTTGGGGTTAAGTGGGATGGTGACCTTCCAACCACCCTCACACTTCCTAGACTCATCACTTTAGAAATATAATGTTACCATACAAGGTCCAAATCAAGTTTAAATACGTTAGAAATGGTCCTAGACCCTAGGGGTATGACCTAGGCTCAAATTTTGACCATTAGGAACCCTTAGAAATACATAAAATCACATAAAAGTGGCTTCAAACATTTAGCACTTTAAATTAGTGGAAACTCAACAATACATTAGTACAATACTTCAAGAGATAAATTGGAAAGGTAAGAACTATACAAAATGTCATAAATCAATTACAACAATTATTAACATTCTCAAACACATGTGACCTTAGTCCTACTTAGGACTAGGTCGGATGAACAGGAGATAACTTATGGATGTTGTTTGACCTCCGAATTTCCATGGGTATGGAAAAGTAACCTGCACACTTCCAAGCACACATCAATAGTATGGGATATAATAGCCAAAGAAAATGAAAAACATACAATACACACAGATGATTGTAATATACAACATCAATATAATCCAAGATAACATAATATCTCTCAAAATGTCCATTACTCATATGTATAAATCAGAATCACATATGGTAAGATATAACATCAGTCTCAACAACTAAGCACATAGGAATAGCATCAAATGACATACTAACATATAACAACATATCATCAAATGAAAATCTAACATGCCATATAACAAATCCATAAAGCATAATCCAACTATCTAATCTAGTAAGAGATAAGGTAACAAGGTCCAATTGTGGGATCAATAGTCCCCAAAATACACAAAACCACAATAAATCCATCGAAAGAGTACCATAACCAAAATAATATAGGTGAGGTAAAAGTAGGCCTCACAATAGAGGAGGTGAGTTCACATCAAATGAATTCAACATTTTCTATGAAGAGCAAGGAATAAAAAGATAGATGTCTATACCTAGAACTCCTCAGTAGAATAGAGTTGTGGAAAGAAAAAATAGGATAGTTCAAGAGGCTACTAGGACAATGATTAAAGAAGGAGGTCTACCAGAAGTTTTCTAGAAAGAAGCTATACATATTGTTGTCTACATTCAAAACAAACTTCAAGTGAAAGGTAATAGTACTAAAATTCCCTATTAATTGTGGTGTGGAAGAATTCTTAGAGTAAAATATTTTAAAGTTTTTGGAAGAAAATGCTATATCAGAAGAGGTGGAAATCTAGGGAAGTTTGATGCAAGGTGTGACAAGGGAACCTTCCTTGGATACTCTGCCAAGAGTAAGGCCTACCAGTGCTAAAATAAAATGCTAAAAAGATTGTTGAGAGTGCAAATGTGAAGGTGGATGAAGACAAAGGAAGAATATTAGATCATAATGGCTATGAATCAGATGAACCTGCTACTATAACATATGAAGAAAAAGTTGAACAAGAAGACAACCAAGATGAAGAAAAGGCTCTAGAAAGTGTTGCTAGGACCCCTAGATATGTAAGAATCAATCGCTCTAAAGATCAAATTATTGGAGACAAAAAGAAAGCAGTCTTGACAAGGAAAAGAGTTACAGAAGAACAAGTGAATTATTGCTTACTTTCTATAGTTGAACCAAAAACTATTAATGAAGCCTACAATGATAAAAATTAGTTAAAGGCAATTAAGGAAGAACTAATGCAAATAGAGAAGATGAAACTTGGGATTTAGTTCCTAGACCTACTAAAAAAAATGTTATTCAAACCAAATAGGTTCTCAGGAATAAGCTGAATGAAAATGGAGAAGTTGTAAGGAACAAAGCAAGGCTTGTGTGGAAAGAATATTCTCAAATTTAAAGAATAGATTTTGAAGAGACTTTTGCTCTAGTAGCTCAGATTGAAGCAATCAGAATATTTTTGGCATTTGCAGCACACAAAGATTTCAAAGTATATTAGATGGATGTAAAGTCTACATTCCTGAATGGTGAATTGGAAGAAGATGTCTACATTGAGAAACTAGAAGGATTCCAACTATCAGATTAAGATGATATGGTATGTAAGTTGAATAAAGAAATATATGGACTCAAGCAAGCCCCTAGAGCCTGGTATACAAGATTGGATAAGTACTTATTATAGTTAGAGTACAACAAACGTACTGTTAACAATATTCTCTATTTCAATATTAATGGTGATCAAATTTTGATTGTTGAAGTCTTTGTTGATGATATTATTTTTGGACGAAATGTAGTTATGTGCATGAAATTTGCTAGTGAAATGCAAAAGGAGTTTGAGATGTCTATGTTTGGTGAGATGAATTTATTTTTAGGTCTACAAATTACTCAATCAGATAAGGGAATCTTCATATCTCAGTCTAAGTATGTGAAGGTGCTGTTGAAGAAGTTCGCATTGGAGGACTCTAAACCAGTATGTATTCCCATGGTGACTAGTTACAAGTTGAGTAAAAATGATGAATCACCTAAGACTGATCAGAGAAGGTACAGATCCATGATTGGAGGATTACTTTATCGAACTCAATCCAGACCAGATATTATGCATATAGTCTATCTTGTAGAAAGATTTCAAGAAGATCCTAGAGAGTCTCATGTGATGGAAGTTAAGAGAATCTTGAGGTATTTGAAAGGCACATGGTATCCAAAAGACAATGATTTCACACTCAGTAAATATACAGATGCAGATTGGGCCAGATATGTGGATGACAGGAGAAGTACAAGTGGAGGTGCATTCTTCTTGGGTAATAGATTAGTTTCATGGTTGAGCAAAAAGAAAGACTCAATTTCCTTGTCAACTGTAGAAGCAGAGTATATTGCAGCAACATGTTGTTGCACTCAAGTATTATGAATGAAACATACTTTAAAGGACCTAAGGGTTGTGTATGAAGATCTAATTGCAATCTTTTGTGACAATATTGCTAGAGTAATAGGTTCTTTACTTACTTAATTTAATCATATTGATTAATTAATTAACTCACCTTTACTTTATTTCACTTAAGCTAAAATTAGGAATCCCTTTTTAGGGTTTTATAACTTGCTAAGATAAAAGCAAGTTCTCTCATGTAGTTCATTAATTCATCCAATATTGTGCAAATTATTTCTCTTTGCTTATTTCTCTTGTGGAAGGTAAATCTTAGGTTTTGCAGGTGATCTTTGTGGCTTGAGTTAATTATCAACTTCAATAAATACAAGTGCTATAAACATATCAAAGAATCTAGTGATGCACTCAAGAACAAAGAACATATCAATAAGCTATCACTTTTTTAGAGAGAAAGTGACAGAGAATGAAGTAAAGATGGAATATGTGTCCACAAAGGATCAAATTGTAGACATTTTCACTAAGCCTCTACCTAAGGATACCTTTGAGTATCTCAGAGAAAAGTTAGGGGTTATTACCCCTCCTACTCTGAACTAAGATGCATAAGAATGCATCAATCTAGTGCTACCTAGAGTCCTAGTCATTGATATGGATTGATGTTTTGAGAGCTACCTCTTAGGGGGAGTAGCTAGATGTTCCTAATAAAGTGTTGGTAACAGAGAAAAGTTCAGCTGGATCAGAGTAACAGAATGCAAGTATATGTCATTTTCCATTGATGTCAAAGGGGGAGAGAAATCATGTGAAAAACTTAGGGGGAGAAAGAGTGTAGATGTGTAAAGAGAAAAGGGGACAATTTTGTATTGATGGTCTTTCTAGCTTTTCACATCATATGTTGCCATCAATGAGAAAGGGGGAGATTGTTGCAAGTATGTGCCTAATTAGTGTTGTGATTGATGTCAACATATCTATGTTGTCATTGATGTCAACTATACTCCTAATTTGATAAGTTAGATTCTTTGTATTGGCTCATGGAAGTATTAGATAAAATGAGTAAATGATCCAAATATTGAGTTTCCAAGTTCTTTTGAGAAAAATTGCTCCTCTAGTGGAAACAATGTGTTGAAGAGTATTTTTGTTTACTAAAGAATAGTCTAGTAGATTGCTCTACATCTCTAGCAGAATGCATATCTTTTCCTGTCGATTGGAAGTTATGTAGAAGAATGTTTGAAGATGCAATATCTCAAGTTTGATCCTCCGATATGAAGATCTAAGTGAGTTGTATTCACTAGAATAAAAGTTTCTTTCTTTGAGTATTCACTAGTGACAAAGAAAAGGTATTTTACCCTGTATTCCACTGCATTGAAGTATTATGATCTGTGGTTCTCTAGTTAAGTCTGGAATGATGGTAAGTATCTTTAGCTCCAATGGTTAATTATTTGGTGGTCTGCAATCTATTCTTTCTTTATGACAGTGGTTGACAGCATTGTTCTTGTGCTCCAGTTTGAAGAATACTCTTCACAGAGTGGTTAGAGATCACGTGGTTGTTCCTGGTGAGTACAATGTACTTGTTGATATTACCTGATCATGTTCCTACCTTTGGATTGGTCTGCAAAGAGAAATTTAGATCATGGATGAAGTCTGTTCCTTGAAGTCTCAGTCTTATTACTAGTCATGGCTTATTTGGTTGTCTTCACTTCTTGCAAAGATGCATTGAAGATTATGGAAGCATGGCATGGCATGGAAGATTGCATTTAAGTCCTAGTTAAGGCATAACATGATCCACATACATCCTTACCTTATCAAATCTTATTTAGGTCCAGACCAATTTCTTTGTATTATTGTAATGCCAACCTTGGAGAATGTTCCAATGGTTGATGAATGTAATTCCAACCTTGATGTACATTCCAAGGTTGATGAATTATATAAAACCATATAATGTAGTTGTGAAAAATATATCCTTGTGTGAAAATGAAGAGATAACTGGGAAGGTGTAAAAGAGTAGAGTAGAAGAGTTATACTGCACTTCAATGGAACTAAATCTAGGCATGAAGTAGATGCTACCATATCAGTTCACCACCTCTTGGCAGTAAGCTTCAACATTTTTAGTGAGCAATTTGAGTAGTAAGCCCTAAGGAAGTGAGCCTCTATTTTTTAGTATTTCTATAACATATATATGTTGTGGGCTAACACCCATCATGATTTTTCCCTTAGAGGGTTTTCCACATAAAAAAGTTGGTGTTTCATGTGTTGATTGTGTTATTGCGCTGAGCTTCTTATTTTATGCTTTCATGGCTAAATCTAAATAATAATAATTAATTATTTGAAGAGTTGACATTCATAATTATTCAAAGTTTTTAGGGACAACTGATTCACACCCCTCTTAGTTGTCCAGTGGATTTCAACAGTTCCTAGTGATTACAATGTGCTTGTGGATGTCTCTTGATCATGTTCCTACATTTGGAATGGTCCGCAAAGAGAAATTTGGATCGTAGAAGTAGACTGTTCTTAGAAGACTTAACAACTATCTTGGCCAACCTAGTTGTTTTCACTACTTGCGGAGATGCATTGAACATTGTGGAAGCGTGTTGTAACATGGAAGATTGCTTGTGAGTCCCAACTTAGGAATAATGTGATCTACATACATCCTTCCCTTAGCTAATCTTATTTAGGCCCAAGCCTATTTCTATGTATGTTTGTAATGCCGACCTTGGAGATTGTTCCAACAGTTGATGAATGTAATGCTGACCTTGTTGTACATTCCAAGGTTGATGAATTGTATAAAAACATGTAATGTAGTTGTGAAAATGGTGAGCGTGTGTAAAGATGAAAAGATAAGTGTGAAGGTGTAAGAAGAGTAGAGAAAAGGTGTTATATTTTCTCTTCAATGGAACTAAACTCAAGCATAAAGTAGATGCTATCAAATCAGTTCACCAATCCTTGGCAAAGTTGGCAACATAGTCAAGAGATACTGCTGATTGGGTAATGTTGTCATTGATGGAAACAAGGCAAATAGAGCTTGATGGAGCTTAGGATGATTGGGAACTCAACTTGGAATAGTGTGCATACAAGGTTTTGGTCCAAACACAAAAATAATAAGGTAGAATGGCCAAGTACTGACAACACAGAGTTAGTAGTAGAGACTCAAATGGTATTCCTCCGTAGTTTTTGGTCAAGGTATGTAGTTTGGGTATGTTATTTAGAATTGTTTGAAGGGGGTATATTAAAGATTACAAGTCCTAATGTCTTCCAGAAGTCAACTCTTGATTGGTCTAAGTCTAGGTGAACTCAGTTAAGTCAGGAATAGTGTAGAGTGCATGAGTATTTTGGTTTGCATTTGTCTGCAAGTGATTGTATTTGTATGTAACTTTGAGGTAGTATGGATAGATCTTAGAAGCATACAGTTGATGAATTAAAGAGTTTGAAGTGATCCATAAGATTTTCTACTGAACTCCAAGTTCTGGCAGTTGGTTTGCTAGTACTTCACCAAGGTAGAAGAGTTAATTTTGAGTTCCACATTTCACCACATAAGGACATCATGACCTGTAGTTGGTAAGATATAATCTATGAGGTATAATGAATGGTTGATGTGATTCTTTGAGTCTCATTTGGTCTATAGTAAGAATTTTGGAGCGACAGATGATTAGGTCAAGCATGTTCCTAAGAGTCAAGTTGACATGCATGTTAGATTGTTATACAGAGAAGATATATTGTCTAAACTATCAATCTAAGTGGTTGAATGTTAGGTACCAACCTATATAAAGATTATTTCATGTTTGTTTGGGTCCTCATTATTATTTATACATATGATCAAGCCGACAAGGTAGAATACATTACATACATGCTTCATGTCTGGCTTGCCGACCTGATTATGAAATGAATCTTGTTGTGGATATAAATACTCGATGGATTGTGATGTAGAAGTGTGTGTAATGATGTGCAAATTTGAAGTGTGAAGGACTATGAATAGAGTTCAGAGCAGAAAAGGTTGAAGAAGGGTAGAAAATAGAGTATATGTAGTTAAGTTGGGAAGCATGGTAGAATAAATGAAGACCTTTGAATCTATGTATTGAACCTTCAATGGATGTGTGATCCAGCATACGTTAGATGCATTTATAGCAGTTCACCTTCTGGTAGTGAGCCAATCCTTCTTCTATCTTCTTCTCTTTTGGAAGTGAGCCTTTATGCAATGAGAACTTCTTCATAAGGTAATGAGCCCTAGGTAGTGAGCACTAAGGTAGTGAGCCTTATTGTAATTTGGTATTGTTCTATCATAATATATTATGAACTAACACTCACCATGGTTTTTCACTTTTTGGGTATTCCACGTAAAAATCCTGGTGTCTATGTGTTATGTATTTATGGTTGCTATTCTTATGCTTGTTATGCTTTCATGTTATTAATTTTGGAAATTGGATCAATAAACAAGTTAAGAAGTGATTTTGTGGAATACTAATTCAACCACCCTTTCAGTATTCCTTACTTTCAACAATTGGTATCAGAGCGAGGTGTTGGCAAGAGACATTTCTTTGCATTGATAGGTGTTGTCATTGATGGCAACTAAGATCATCCCATTCATCCGTATAACATAATTTGTTCACATTGGAAGTTAGAATCAAATTTTATCTAAGTCCGGGTAGTTAGAAATAGAGCAGGTGACAGGGTCCGGTATCTTGGTCCAGGCCTCTCTGGTGGAAATGCATGGTTTGCTACAGATCTAAGGTAGTTGTAAGAACTATCAAGACACTCTAAATCTAGAGTTTTGTCCTCCAGTGATGAAGGACTCAAAAGATATTAGCTTCTGAATATCAGGTTTCAGTTTGATAAAATAGACAGAAGAAGAACAAGCTGACCTTGTGAATGATCTTAATTCTAGATATATAGAAGTTGTTTATTGGGCAATTGGTGATGATTAGTGATGGTAGCTAACATGACTAATGATTTGTGAGTGCAAGTTTTAGTTTGCATCTCATATTATGTATGGATCTAGCCGACAGAGCAGAGTACTTACCAAAGTTCTAAATGTCTTGAAGCCGACTGGTAAAATGATTGTAGATCATGTTGTGGATATATATAGATGATGGAATTGGATTATTTTGGTGTGTGTGTATGTGTAAATAAGTTGTAAATGTGAGAAGAGAAGAAATCTAAGGTGTGACTAAAGGTAGATTAGTAAGAAGAGAAAAGTAAAGATGAAATGTGTAAGATTAATTTTTGCACTTAACTGAAACTAAAACTCTTGCATGGATAGATGTTATTTATCAATTCAGAATATTTGTTATTCTCTTGTAATCTTTTTGTAGGTAGTGAGCCCGAATGCATGTGCATTCCCGTTTGTAAAAATACTTTTAATAGGGTATTAATTTTTGTGGGTTAACCCTCACTGTGGTTTTTCCCTTAACTAGGTTTCTACATTAAAAATCTTGGTGTCAAATTTGTTATTATGTTACTGCTCTTACACTTATGATTGTTGTTTTCATGGTTAAGTTATTGAATTGTTATTAAGTGGCAAAAGAAAGAATTAACTGTAAAAAGTTCCAAAGTTTTGAGACAACTGATTCACCCCCCCTCTATGTTGTCTATCTTAATTCCAACAATTGGTATCTGAGCAAGGTTCCTTTGAGAAGCATAACATCTTAAGGAAAGATCTTGGAAGGAATTTTAATGGGTTCACTCAAAGGCCAACTTTAGTTGGCCCTAAAAGATCTTTTTCAGTCTAAAGCAGAAATTAGTAATCTGCGAGGTGAACGTAAAGATGCTAATGCTACCATTGAAATGTTAAAAGATAAATTAAAGAAATCTATGGAAAGAAAAAAAGAGCTACTTCTGTAGTTATTGTAAGGAAAGCATAGGTGAGGAATACAACTTCCCTAATGATAATTCTTCATTACAGTAAAAACCCACCACCACAATAGAAGCTATATTTATTACAGTAAACTAAAAAGAATTACAATAAAGATCCCTAGTTCTTTTTGTTCAGTTATTGATTCTTTTACAATTATACAAATCCATTTATTTCATCTGCACATCTATAGAATTAATTATATAATTTGAATTCTTTCATCAATCTACAACAATACACGTAGATCTGTTTATATATCCAATCTTCAAGAGCAAAGACAGTTATTCAAAATTTTCCCTAGCTAATCGATCTAACTTCTTCAACGCCACTGCCTTCAAACCGTTGTAATTGTTCACATTCTAGTGAGATGTTTAATCCCACATGCACTAGGTCACTGATGATGTTCTGGTTTATATGGCCAAACACACAGTAATACTATCATTGGCAATTTTGTTGCCGACAATGCCAAGTTATAGCCTTATCGAACTAACCCGCTCCATTGGTGAGCGGTTCACTTCTTGCACTGATAGTCCAATGTCTTTGTGATGCCCAAGTCCTTCATCCTTCATCGGTTAGACCTTTGCCATCGGTCCAAATAGTTTACATTGTCCCAATGAACAATCTCGCTGACTTGTATATGCTTTAGTTGACTTACTATAGCCAATCACCTAAAGTATCATACCCCGATGTCACCGATACAGCCAGTCATGCATTGTATCTAACTCAATGTACATTTACAATGTACATTCGCAACATGCGTTTGCAACATATATTCGAAAGATGCATTCAACCTTTGACCTAACCATTGACCTCCTTTGTATGCCGATACACTTGTGCATTCGCAATGTATGTTCATTGCATACAAGCATGATATGCAACAACGAGATACACATAGAATGATACTCACATGTATTTGCGGTATACACACAAAATGGTCACAACATACAATTGAGATATACACACAAATTGTATATCAGTGTAAAGCTCCCAACTCTTACTGATAGTTAAAGTCTTTCGATACACCAATTATGTTCAATCACAGCGATGACTATTCATGTTGAACCTTGAACCTGATGAACTTCTAGAATGGTTCAATGAAGCCTTGAACCATTGAACCCAATGAACTTCCAGAACCCAATGAACTTCCAGAATGGTTCAATGAAGAACAATGATTAAAAGAGCAATGATTAAACATGAGGTTCAAGCAGTAATTTGAGACACCAATTCTCTTTAACCTCCCACTTGTTGAAGAGATTAATGCTACCTCGTAATCCTCATATGATTACTAAGAATTATGGGCCCAAAGACCCATTCCATCTGAACACCATTTGAACTTGGTTGTGCTCACTAGTTTAGTTAAGGCGTCAGGGACATTTCCAAAGTGTCAATCTTTTCCAGCTTCACCTTCCTATCTTCCACCATATCATGAACAAAGTGATATTGAACATCAATATGTTTTGTCCTAGCATGAAATGTAGGATTCTTCGCCAAACATATAGCACTTTGACTGTCACAGTGAATTTGTATCTGCCCTGCATTATAACCAACATCAGAACACAACCTCTTCAACAAATGGCTTCTGGGCATGCATGAGTAGCTGCCATGTACTCTGCCTCTGTTGTGGACAAAGTGACTACAGCCTGCCGCTTGCTCATCCAACTGATAGCACCACCATTTAACATGAATACATATCCACTGGTGGATCTTCTACTATCAATGTCCCCTGCCTAATCATAATCTACATATCCCTAAATACGAATAGATTTCTAAGATCCAACTAAGTTTCCATGATAGCAAATAGCATAATCAAAAGTTCCCTTCAAATACCTCATAACTCTCTTCACAGCATCCCAATGTGATATGCCTGGATTTGCCATAAACTGCCTCAAAACTCCCACTGCATGGGCAATGTATGGTCTAGTACAAACCATTGCATACATTAAACTACCAACAACACTTGCATAAGGCACTTTTTTCATATTTTCAATTCCATTCAAAGATTCTAGACAATCTTCAATAGATAGTTTCATTTCCTGCAAAATTGGAACAACTAACTATTTAGAATTAGACATATTAAACTTATCAAGAATATTGGTAATATACTTACTCTGGTTGAGCCAAATCTTTCTCTTAGATCTGTCCCTTTTGATTTCCATTCCTAGAATGTACTTCGCTGCCCCCAGATTCTTCATTTCAAATTTCAAGGACAACTGAGATTTTAAATCTGAGATCATCCCCTTACCATTGCTAATGAACAACATATCATCCACATATAGTGTAATTATAAAAATCTGATCACCTTTAGTTTTATAATAGACATAATGATTAGACTTAGATCTCATATATCCCAAAGATAAAACATACGTATCAAATTTTTGATACCACATTCTAGGAGATTGCTTCAAACCATAAAGAGACTTTTTAAGTTTACATACCAGATGTTCTTTACCTTTTACCACAAAATGCTCTGGTTGGGACATATAAATTTCTTCTTCAAGGTCCCCATGAAGAAATGCTATCATCACATCCATCTGCTCAATTTCAAAATCATATGCTTCTGCAAGTGACAAAAGAAATCTAATAGATGTCAGCTTGGCTACAAGAGAAAAGATTTCTCCATAATCTATACCTTCCTTTTGGGAATACCCCTTAGCAACTAGTCTTGCCTTGTACTTATCAATACTACCATCTAGACCATATTTCTTTTTAAATACCCACTTACAGCCCACAGGTTTTCTTCCTTCAGGCAAGGGCACCAGATCCCAGGTTCCATTTTTTTTCAATGATGACATTTCACTAGCCATGGCTTCCAACCAATAATCTGAATCAGGTAAACTAATAGCTTCTTTCATAGTCCTAGGTTCATCAGTATTAGTAAGTAAAGCATAAGCACAACTTGAAGCAAGTACTGAAAATCCATACCTATCTGGTTGTCTTCTTTCATGTGTAGACCTCCTTAATAGCTAAGGTACATGTTCATGTTCTTTCTCTAGATCTAAATCTTTGGAGCTACTCGAACTCACATCTGAACCATCTACACTTGGTGCTTGTTGTTCCTCTTTTACAAGGGTTAGAGGAACATTCACAACACTCTTGTCTTTCTTTTCTTCTATCTTCTTTGGCTAAGGAACACTAATGAAGGGTTTCAGCTCTCTGAAAATTACATTCCTGCTATAAAGTACTTTTTTAGTTTCAGGATTCCAAAGCTTGTACCCCTTAATACCGACTCCATAGCCAATAAAGATGCATTTGACTACTTTGTAATCCACTTAGATCTTTTTACATTAGGAATATGAGCATATGCCTCACAGCCAAAGACACGAAGATGCCTTAGAGAGGGCTTCTTTCTAGACCAAGCTTCCATCGGCATCTTATCAATCAATGCCGAAGTAGGAGAACGATTCAGCAAGTAACAAGTTGTAGCAACTGCCTCAGCCTAGAACCTTTGTTCAAGACCAGCATAACTCAACATACTTCTTGCTTTCTCCATCAATGATTGATTTAACCTTTTAGCAAGTCCATTTTGTTGCAGAGTATAAGGTGTAGTTTTATGCCTTTTAATTCCATGGTCTACATAATACTTATCAAAATCTGCATTTCAATATTCACCACCGTTATCTATTCTCAAGCATTTTATTTTCCTACCATTCTGATTTTCCACAAGAGTTTTAAATTCTTTAAACCAACTGAACATTTCTGATTTATTCTTCAAAAAATATACAAATGCCCTCCTTGAATAATCATCAATAAATGATACACAGTATCTTGATTTAGATAAAGAAGGAACATTAACTAGACCAAAAACATCAGAATGTACATAGTCCAGAACACCAAAAGATTTATGAGAACTAGAGTAAAAAGAAACACAGTTTTGTTTTCCATATATACAATGTTTGTAGAAATCAAACTCCAGATTACAATCAATCAGCCCATCTACTAGGTTTTTGTTTTTCAAGGTTTTTAAACCTTTTTCACCTATGCGACCAAGTCTATGATTCCAGAGCATTGTTTTCTCTGTAGGAAGTTTAACTTCCATTGAGTTTACATCATGTGTTACAATAGTAGCTTTACCAGATTTTACAGAGACATTATTACAGCACACTAGTTTAGCATCTAACCTAAACAAAGTTCTAATGCATTCACCCTTTTCCAGTACAATAGAACCTCTAGTCATCTTACAACCACCATTCACAAAAGTCACTTGCACTCCAACATCATTAAGCTTACTAACAGAAAGTAAATTTTGAACCAGACCTGGTATGTGTAAAACTCCATTCATTCCCTTTATTCTGCCATCTGGGAACTAGATTCTGACTCTTCCTTGGCCAACAATTTCCAGTGTCGAATCACTTGCTAGGAACACCTTCCCACTAGCATATGGTTCATACTTTGTGAACCACTCTCTCTGTGATGTCATATGAAAAGATGCTCCTGAATCCACTAACCAAACATCTTCAGATGCAAGTGTTGCTAAAGCAGCAATGAAGGCATCAACATCACTTTGAGAAGACTCAAAGTCAGAGAAGTTCTTCTTTTTCTCTTCTTTGCAGTGTTTCCTGATGTGTCCTTTCTACCCACAATTCCAGCACTTCACCTTGGACTTCTTGCTAGGAGATTGTGATTTCCCTTGTGATTTTGACTTAGACTTCTTGTCCTTCTTCTTTTCTCTTTCCTTTGATCTACCCCAAATAGACAGGGCCTCTTTGGCCATCTCAAAAGATTTCCTTCGCATCTCTTCAGACAACAGTGAGGCAACAATAGTTTTAGTTGAAAACATGGTTGTTGTACTTCCAATAGCCATCACAAGATGATCCCACGAGTTAGGTAAGGAAACAACAGAAGCATACAACAGTCCTTCTCTTCTATTTTTACACCTATAGATGTCAATTGTGTAACAATCGTATTAAACAAGCTCAAATGTTCTGCTACAGATGCTCCTTCATCCATCTTTAGAGAATACAAATTCTTTCTGAGGAAAAGTTTATTCACCAAGGACTTGCCCTAATAAATGTTATTCAACTTCTTCCACAAAGCATATGCTATTGTCTCCTCATAGACATTCAATAGAAGAGTCAGATAAACTTAATCTTATTAGTCCTTTGGCTTTCCTATCTGCCAGGTCCCAATCTTCTTGCTTCATGGCTGAAGGTTTAGTTCCAGACACAGCAATCCAAAGATCTCTATAGACCAACATATCTTCAACTTTAAATTTCTACAACTCAAAGTTTGTGCCATTGAACTTTTCAATGTCTATTTTGTCTGACATACTTGCCATCTTATTTAACAAAAATGACCTCTACAGAACTCCCACTCACTGAACTAACACAAAAAACCCAACCTACCAACAAGGATAACACAACTGGCCAGGCTCTGATACCACTTGTAAGGAAAGCATAGGTGCGGAATATAGCTTCCCTAATGATAATTCAAAGGGGATTATGCAGACAGGTAACTTTCAATTCAAAAAAATAGATAAATACACCAGAAAAACAAAATAAACAATTAAGACAACACAGAAAGACACCAGTTTTACATGGGAAAACCCTTTAGGGTATAAAAAACTACCACCACAATAGAAGCTATCTTTATTATAGTAAACTAAAAAGAATTACAATAAAGATCCCCAACTCTTTTTGTTCAGGTATCCATTCTTTTACAATTATACAAAGTCATTTATTTCATCTGCACATCTACATAATAAATTGTATAATTCAAATTGTTTCATCAATCTGCAATGATACAGGTAGATCTATTTATATATCTAGTCTTCAAGAGCAAAGACAGTTATTCAACTTTTGTCCTAACTGATCGATCTAACTTCTTTAGTGTCACTGCCTTCAAACTGTTGTAGCTATTCACATTCCAGTGAGATGTTTAATCCCACATGCACCAGGTCGCTGACGATGTTCCAGTTTATATGACTGAACACACAATAATACTATCATCGGAAACTTTGTTGTCGATGATGCCAAGTTATAGCCTTATCGGACTAACCTGCTCCATCGATGAGTGCTTCACTTCTTGTACCGATAGTCCAATGTTTCCGCGATGCCCAAGCCCTTCATCCTTCATCAGTTAGACCTTCACCATTGGTCCAAACAGTTTACATTGTCCTAATGAATAATCTCTCGCTGACTTGTATATGCTTTAGTTGACTTACTATATAGCTGGTCACCTAAAGTATCATACCCCGATGTCACTGATACAGCTGGTTATGCATTGTATCTAACTTAATGTACATTTACAATGTACATTCGCAACACGCATTTGCAACATAGATTCAAAAGATGCATTTGACCTTTGACCCGACCATTGACCTCCTTTGTATGTCTATACACTTGTACATTCGCAATGTATGTTCATTACATACAAGCATGATATGCAACAATGAGATACAAACAGAATGATACTCACATGCATTTGCGGTATACACACGAAATGGTCACAACATACAATTGTGATATACACACAAATCATATATCGGTGTAAAGCTACCAACTCTCACTGATAGTTAAAGTCTTTCGATACACCGATGGTGTTCAGTCATAGTGATGACTGTTCACATTAAACCTTAAACCTGATGAACTTCCAAAATGGTTCAATAAAGCCTTGAACCATTGAACCCGATGAACTTCCAGAACGGTTCAATGAAGAACAATGATTAAACATGAGGTTCAAGCAGTAATTTGAGACACCAAGTCTCTTCAGTTATCTAGTTTAACTGAAGAAAATGGCATGAATGAAGCTTTGGAAGAAAAGACAAGGGAATGTGAGAAGCTGTCAAAAGAAGTTGTTCTGAAAATTGAGATGGAATTTGGGGTAATGAGGCTAACCAAAGAAATTGAGAAAAGGAAGAAGACTTGAATCAAACTCTGAAATAAAGAACTGATGAATGTTACAGATTAGATATAATAGCTGGACATCTAAAATCTAATCTACAAGAAAGTGGAGATAATGAAAGAGATCTTGAAAGACAAATTCTCATTCTCAGACATGACCTAGAAGTTGCAAATGAATACAAGGAGAAGTTCAAGATAAGTTCATCTAAACTTGAAGAAATACTTGAGCGTTAGAAAAAGGATGATGACAAGCAAGTTCATGGATATGAGAAAGGTGAAAACTCTAGATCCAGACAAAGAAACTCTCAACCAAGGAATGAGAAAAATAGATCTAGAAGACCTCTAGTAAGATAGCCTAACGCTCAAAGGTATCCATCTTTCAATGGAAATTGTTTCAAGTGCAATAAATTTGGTCATAGGGCCACTCAATGCAGAAGAAGAGTAAATCAAAACAATCCATCCTTCTTCAGAAAATGCTTCAATTGCAAGAGGTATGGTCATAAATCAAGTGAATGCAGAAGTATGATAATGAATAACTCATCAAATAGATGAAATGGGAATTCTTTCACTAGAAAATGCTTTGCATGCAATAGATTTGGACATATGGCCATTAAGTGCAGATCAAGAGAAAATCAATCAAATGGGCAAAGAAATGTTGTGTACTTCAATTGTAACTGATCCGGTCATTTTGTAACATTCTGCAGAAGTAGGATTAATGAAAGAAGGGGTCGGGTAAATAGAAAAGTAGATGAGCAGAAACAAGACAAAGGCAAAAGAAAAATTGAAGAGAATGAGATCCAAAATGAAATGAGTGAAACATGGGTCAAGAAATCAACTATGAACCATAATGATGGGTCCGCACCAGAATTTGGTACTGATAATTCCTCTAGGAATTAAATTAGGAGCTCTGGCTTAGGGGGAACAACATTAAAATCAAATTCCCCTAGCTAGTAAGTGAGTACCTAGATTTGGTATAATGAAAAAAGGTACCTTGGATTGATTCAAAATATCTAAAAGGATTTCCAGAAGAAAGGAAATGATTATGGCAAATTGCGGAGTGATTCATGAGAGATTACCCAAGAAACAAAGCAACTGGATGTATTAGGGAAGACCATTTATTACAAAGGAAAATTAGGTGCTACAAAGCTTAAAAAGGTCATTCATTCCTCATTCGAATCACTTTACATCAGAAGAAAGTAAGAAGAAAGAAGTGAATGAGCTTAGAGCTAAAAACTCTCAAGTTTTGAAAGTGCGAAAAGGATCTCTAAAAAAAATCGTAATCTATGGAACAAGGTATTTATGTTCTCTATGAAATCTCTTGAATTCTCAATCTCTACAAATGGATACACATTTAGTTGTAAATGTCATTGAAAGGCCCCATCCCAAATTTAAAAAGCACCCTTGTAAATCTATTGAAGTCGAGCCGCTAGGTACTTTTTCGAGTGTTCCATATGGGGTTTTACATGTTGAAGACATTAGGGCATACATTCATTGCAATGTAGAAGAATTTGGGAATCTAAAACTACTAGAGCTGTTTAAGAGCCATCTAAAAGATGATAACTACCAACTAAAACCTAAATTTGAGCCCTTGAAAGCAAACATTTTCTGCAAATGATTGAATTTATGTCTTTTGAGTAAAGCAAATGGGTTCAATATGTGTTGAGCTGGATGCATGATGAATTTATTTAGCTACTAAATCCATTTAAGATCACTAAAGATGTTATTAGAATTGTGATTGGGATGAATGCAACTAGTGGATTACTTGCTTTGGAATCTGTGAATAATCAAACTATTACTGATGCGATCAGAATGAAGTATGACAAAAGAGCAATGACAATAAATGACATCATAGAACTAGATGTCAAATTTGCTTCTATGATCATTGGCTATAAGATCTATCACTCCAGCAGGGAGAATTCAATTTTTGGGACTGCAATATATGCAACTTATAAGATGTTAAAGGAGAATGCTGACTATGATATGTGTGAATTACTATAGAATCAGCTGGTAGAGAATTTGAACAAAATCAAAAAGGACAAGAAAAACTCTTTCAAATATGGTTCTTTGATCATATGCCTATTTTTCTATTTCATGAATGAAGTGCCTGGAGTGCAAGGTGTGCACTGGACTAATGATAGGCTAGTGGCAATCCAAATAAGAGAGAATTTATACAGCCTTGGAGATTCAAGTGCACAAAAGATTGCAATTTGGGGGTATTTCAAAATTTTTTAGAGTCTGATGCATGCAAGCGAAAGAAGCTTGAATTCAATTGTAGATAAGTATGAGAATGAGATATTCTTTATGGTCGACACAGATCAATGTTTGATGGAAGCTGTAGAACCAAGGATAGTATGGATAATGCCAGTGGGTTATGAGGTGGATGAGAGAGTTCTGGACGTGTATGCTCAACATCTTCTGAGCAAACCTAAAGACACCTATGTTGAAAGGTTTGGAACATACAAGGAAGTAAGATTAAAGTTGCATGTGGAACTCAGACAGTCAGAAACAAAAAGAAAAGTGCACAAGCAAGTGGACACGTATGTATAAAGCATTGGGATTACAAAAGAAGCAGTGAGAGAGAATAGAGAAAGGATTGAAAAGATGAAGAAAAGAACTGAGCAGACTTCAAACGAAAAGGTAGAAAGTGAGCCAACAATCACTCTAGAAGTCCCACCAAGTGTCTCAAGGAAGACAAGGAGTTCTACAACTCTTGCTGAGCAACCCAAGTCATCTTCCACTAAGAAACTCGAAGCCACTCCATCTGGCGAAGGAGAGAAAAGAAAGAAAACCAAGGCCACAAGAACCCACAAGAGCACAAAAGATGATGAGGAGACAGAGACAGATGAAGAATTGAAAGAAATAAGATCCAAGAAAGCTAGGACTTCAAAGACATCTGAAGACTATCCTTCTGTAAGCAATAAGGCCAATAAAAAGCAAGTAACTGGTAAGGTCTCTATGACTATTGATGAAATTGTAAAAAACAATCACTGTTCATGGAAACTTAAAGCCTATCAGAGTTTACTATGATAGTTTTGATCAAGCAAATAAGAAAATTTTAGAAGATGACATTATCATATATTTGAATAAATTCAATAGAGCCCTATTGGAAATTTTACAAGAACTTCCTGAAAGTTTAAGAAAAGTATTGGAAATAAGGAAAGAAGCAGCCAAGGCTAAAGACCTAGAACTCAGAGAGTATGTCCTCTCCACTTTGTGTCTTGTATTGACTAGAAGAGAAGCAGATAAAATCCTTAGAGAAGTTAAAGAAAAATTTAGAAGCATGGTCCAGATGAACAAGCTAATGCTTGGTGAAACTGAGGAAATTGCAAAAGAAATAGAAGAAAATTTGAGAAAGGCTTTAGACAAAGATAAATATTATATTATTTCAAAGAAATAAGTAGAAGAAGTCAATCCTCTAGTTTTGGAGCAAGAAGCTCCAGAAGAAGAGATTAACAAGGAAATTGATGACCAAAGTGTTAATTTAGATCCTTCAGAACAAACCTTTAAGGATATAGATGATGGGATTGATTCTTCAATTCCAGTTGTTAGAGAAGTGAACATCAATGAGCAAAAAATAGAGATTGATGACTCCTCTATTCTGAGAGAGGATCAAATGAACAAAGCAAACACAGAGATGGTGGACCAAATTGATGATGCAGGTGATACGCTGACTCCTCCTATCCAATCAAAAAAGGAATATATAGTTGAGAATACTGCTGCCACACTAGATCCTCTAGAACTTTTGGGTAGAGAGGACAAAGGAGAGAATCCCCCTGTAGATGATATAAAGAAAGGTGAAGCAGAGAAAGAGAAATAAGAGAGTAAGGATGAGAAAACAAAAGAAGATGGTGCAAATGTTGAAGCACCCAAACAAGATAGTCTGAAGAAAATTCAAGAAGAGGAAAGTGTTCCAGAAATTGTTGCAAGATACACTACAAATGCAGTAAAAAGTCTTTTGGATAAAGAGATACTCAAGTTTGATGAACCTGAATTACTCCAAGGACCATTTAATCTAGATGCTCTCTCTCTAGTACAAGTGATGAAGATTGCATCCTTCACTCAAGCCAGGGTTAGAGAGAAGCTGTTAAAATCTCACATGGAGGACAATGAAATATTAGGGCTTGCAACTGGAATCTTGGAGAAGTTATTACCAACCTACAAAAAGAGTCCATTGGATTCCCCCTCTAGTCACCTAAAGGATCTTCTAAATGTTGTAAGTACACATTTTGAGTCTTTTGAAAAATCTGTGAAGGCGAAAGTTCAGAAGGAATTTTTGGATAAGAATTTTAGTGAAGTACAAAATCTAATAGGAAATGATAGGATGATACTCGACATTAGCATAAGGAGTATTTAGAATACTCTAAATGATGGAAGAGATATGTACAAATTATGTCTATCATGGCCCAAAGTTAGTGAGGATATTGAGAAGAAGATAAAGGACCAAGAACAGAAATTGTCAAATCTTTCTCAAAATTTTGATCCTCTAATAGTTTCGCCTA
This sequence comes from Cunninghamia lanceolata, assembly GCA_027924645.1. Lineage (NCBI taxonomy): Eukaryota > Viridiplantae > Streptophyta > Pinopsida > Cupressales > Cupressaceae > Cunninghamia > Cunninghamia lanceolata. The sequence continues at coordinate 7,722,055 of BSBN01000567.1, forward strand.
TAAGTAAGGAGTGTTAAGTAATTAACTTGACAGATGAGATAAAGAGGCTTGTTAAAGAAAAAGTAACATTATGAAGAGAATGTATGAGCTCTGGGAATTGATTACCCCCAAGTTAGAAACCATGTTTAATGCTTTATCAGAAGCTCATACTACACTTCAGACAAGTAATCCTCTGAATCTGACCAAGGTAGAAGCATATGCATTTTTTCTAAGTGGACACATCTCAATTTTGGATGGAATGAAGGGAACTTGGGCCTCTAAACTTGTGTAAGTTAAAAATAGTTTTGCAAACATTCTCAAGTTTGTGTAAATTAAACTTAATGATTAGTTGTACATATGTGGTAGTATATACAAAATTTTTAGAGAGTTTTGGCTTGAGACCCCACCCTTTGCCATTAATGTCAAAGGGGGAGTGAAGAGTAGTGAAAAATGAGGAATCGAATAAAGGGGGAGCTTCGGAACTAATAGAGAAGCACAAGTGTACAGAGTAAGGGGGAGCTACATTAGACACTTAGTCATTTTTCACTAAGTGTTGCCATCAATGCCAAAGGGGGAGATTGTTGGAAAGAGACACTACTTTGCATTAATAGGTGTTGTCATTGATGGTAACTAAGATCATCCCATTCATCCGCATAACACAATTTGTTCACACCGGAAGTCAGAATTAAAATTTGTCTAAGTCGGGGCAGTTAGGAATAGAGCAGGTGACAGGGTCCAGTATCTTGGTCCAGATCTCTCCGGTGGAAAGGCATGGTTTACTGAAGATCTAAGGTAGTTGTAAGCATTGTCAAGACACTCTAAATCTAGATTTTTGTCCTCCAGTGATGAAGGACTCAAAAGATATTAGCTTCTGAGTATCAGGTTTCAGTTTGACAGAATAGACAAAAGAAGAACAAGCCGACCTTGTGAATGATCTTAATTCCAAATGCATAGAAGTTGTTTATTGGGCAATTAGTGATTATTAGTAATGGTAGCTGACATGATTGATGATTTGTGAGTGCAAGTTTTGGTCCGCATCTCATATTATGTATGGATCTAACTGATAGAGAAGAGTACTTAACAAAGTTCTATATGTCTTGAAGCCGATTGGTAAAATGATTGTAGATCATGTTGCAGATATATATAGCCGATGGAATTAGATGATTTTGGTGTGTGTGTGTGTGTGCGAATAAGGTGTAAATGTGAGAAGACAAGAAATCTAAGGTGTGAATGAAGGCAGAACATTAAGAAGAGTAGAGTAAAGATAAAATGTGTAAGATCAATTTTTGCACTTAACCAAAACTGAAACTCTTGCATGGATAGATGCTATTTATTAGTTCAAAATCTTTGTTATTCTCTTGTAATCTTTCTACAGACAATGAGCCTCCATTTGAGCAGTGAGCTCTAGGCAATGAGCCCAAATGCATGTGCATTCCCATTTGTAAACTTTTAACATGGTATTAATTTTTGTGAGTTAACCCTCACCATGGTTTTTCCCTTAACCAAGTTTGTTATTATGTTACTACTCTTACAATTATGATTGTTATGTTCATGGTTAAGTTATTGAAATGTTATTAAGTGGAAAAAGAAAAAATTAACTATAGAAAGTTCTAAAGTTTTGAGACAACTGATTCACCCCCCCGCTCTCAGTTGTCTGTCTTAATTCCAACACAAGGTTCCTTGGAAGAAGCCTAACAACTTGAGGAAGATCTGGGAGAGTTCACTCATGGAAGCCAAAAGATATGGAAACTATTTGTGATAGGTAAAAAATTAGGTTAATAAGATCAAGCATAACCATGAAAACCTAACCCTACCATCATCAAAGAATCTAATCCAAATGAAATCAAAAGCATGCAATTCAATCACAATATCACCTAGATTGTGTGATTCCTTGTTTATGATGTGGATTGCTTCTTCAACAATAAACAATTATAAAGATAAAAGCTTCTATGATGGATGAATGATGATGATGATGATAATCTCAATGGATGCTATGAATACTCAAGTTCTCAATATGCTCAGGATGATAATGTAGATGCTATATGAATGCCAGATTTTTTTTAGTATGGAATGAAAGTGTGTTTATATAGAACTCAACCAAAATCAATCAACGGTAGAGATTTGGTGGCTATTTCAATGGATAAGATTGAATGATAGACATAGGTGAATATATAGATGACAAGTGGAGAGAAGATAGGGCTTATGTGTGCTTGCATACATAAAAAGTACATGTGAAAGATATTAAATAAAAGATGCAGTACCACTTATCTTTTTTTAAATAAAAGAGGCACACATGTAGGCTGATGAGATAAATGATAAGAGAAATTAATTAAATAAATAAAATTTATTTAATTAAAATAGATAGAAAGAAGATAATTAAATAATTAAAGATTGTTTAATTATAACTTAGAGGAAATAGAAGAAATAGCTAATGAATTAATTAAATAAATATAAATTTATTTAATTAATAGAAGAAATAGATGTGTTAGGGATATTTCTCAAGTGTGTTAGACAAATGCAAATGATAGCTAATGCAATATTTGATACTAATGATAAATAGGTCAATTTTGGGTGTCTACACTTTTCATATGAAAACAATGTTGAACTAGAAGCAGCTCTTATTGATCCTAAAAAGTTTGAAGGAGAAATGATGGATTTGAAGGGTAACATACAAGAAGATGATGAATGCATTCTAAAGATAAAAGAACAAGTGAAGAAATTCAAAGAAAAATGCAAAGATGTTAGTGGACAATTAATATCAACAAATGAAACCCTGGATGATTTGAAAGTGGAAGTTATAGAAAGAGCTAAAGCAGAAGAAGATCTAAATCTAATGGTAAAAAGAAAGATAGAAGAATCTATCAAACTGGAAAAAGAAGTTGTGAGCTTGAAAATAGACTTGGAAAAAGCTAAGAGCTATGAAGAAAAGTTCAAGATAAGTTCTGCAAAACTTGATGAGATGATTTCGAGTCAAAAGAGTTTCAGTGACAAGCAAGGATTAGGATTTGAGAAAGGAGAAAGTTCAAAATCAAATCAAGAAAACACTGTGTTGAAACAAAACAAATAGAACTAGTTCATAAATCAAAGAAGAAGACCTAGAAGACCTCCAGTTAGACAGCCAAATGCTCAAAGGTACCCATCTTTCAATGGCCATTGTTTTAATTACAACAAGTTTGTTCATAAAGCTACTTAGTGTAGGAGTATAATAAATTAGAATGTTCCATCATTCTTTGGTCAATGTTTCAATTGCAAGAAAATTGGTCATAGGTCAAATGAATGTAGAAGTCTAGTAAGAAATGGTACTTACAATGCAAGGAATACTCAATCCTTCAATGGAAAGTGCTTTTCATGCAATAGATTTGGACATATGGATAATCAATACGAATAAAATCTAATTAATAGAAGGAATCAAGGACAAAGGAATGTGGTATACTACAATTGCAACAAGTTTGGACACGTTGCAAGATTCTGCAGAAGCAAGAATGTGAAAAGAAACTACTATGATGAAGAAAGGAAAACAATGTAGAGGAATGATTAGGGAAGGAAAAAGTTGATGTGGTTGAAATCAAGAAGGAAATAAGCAAGGTTTGGATTAAGAAAGATGTTGACAATATCAAGGATGGATCTACACCAGCTTTTGGTGCAGATACTTCCTCCAGGAAGTAAATTGGGAGCTCTGGCTCAGGGGGAGCTATGTTGAAAATCTAAAACCCCAGCTAGAAAGTTAGTGCTAGAATCTGGCACTAAGGTATGTTGTGAAGTACTTTACAAAAAATCCTCTGAAAGAAATTTTGGTAGAAAAGGATTCAATACGGAGCATTGCGGAGAAATTTGGATTGACTGTGGCTAACAGAGAAGTGTTTGATAGCTTTTTGAAAGACCACATTTATGATGATTAAGTTAAGGATTCAAGGGGTTAAAAGGCTTGGATTCATAAAAGATTAATCACTTTGCATTCAAACTATCAAGTGTCTAAGGTAAACTAAAGAAAAACTCCAAGCAACTCAGATATTTCCAAAACGATTCAAGCCAAATCAACCTCAGGTGAAGGAAACCCTAATTCAGTAGAAAAGGTATTTATATATTGAAAACCCTTCTGTGTAGTCAAAAATCTTCCAAAAAATGTTTACTCCCAAATTAATTGAGATAATGGAGGAGCCCTACCACAAGAACAAGAAACATTTCTTCAAATCACTGGAAAATGATCCTGTAGGGGTATTCTCAATTATTCCTCATGGAATTGTGCACATGGAAGATGTTAGGGCATATGTTCATACCAATTTAAAGGAATACGATCATTTGAATCTTGGCAAATTATACTTGGATGAACTGACTACTATTGATGTTGAGTTGAAAAACAAACATAAAATTCTAGGAGAAAAGAAATTGGACACCTGGTTGGACTTTCTTGCAATCCTGGATGATACATGTATTAAGATTATCCTAAGCATAATTCATGATGAGTTTTTGTGGCTTGATGAACCATATATGATAATTAAAGAAACTATGAAATATGTAACTAGTATGAGTTCCTTCAGAAGGATCCCAGGCGACAAGAGAATAAAGAACAATTTAGTAATGCAACTGATAGGAGCCAAATTTGATAAGAAAGCTCTCACTGTAAATTGTATTAAGGATCTAGCTATCAAAATTACATCAATGGTTATTGGATACAAAGAATACTTTTCCCACTCAGAAAATTATGTGTCTTTAATAGCTATATACACAACATATGACATGGTAAAAAATAATACAGATTACAACCTTTGTGAGTTACTCTAGAGTGAGTTAATGTAAATTTTGAAAAGAAGAAAAGAGACAAATTTTCCCTTCAAATATGGAACCTTGATCACCTGTCTACTCTTCTATTTCCTTAGAGATTTACCCAGTTTGGAAAGCATTGTCTAGATTGATCACATACCTATAGCAACTCAAATAAGAAATCACCTGGAGAATATGGGAAATGCTGATAAAGAGAATGAAATCTTATGGGGATACTTTATGAACTTTCAGAAGAAAATGATAGGTAGGGTCCGGATACCTGAAAAGGTAGTGATGAAATATAAAAAGGACATTGTTTTCATAGTAAACAAAGGCAAATGCTTCATGGAAGCTATGGAACCAAGAACTGCATGGGCCCCTACATTAGCGTATGAGGTTGCAGAAGATATCCTAACCAAATTAGCTGAAAAACTACTAAACAAACCAAAAGATCTCAAAGAAAATAGGTTTGGGACATTCAAAGAATTATCTTTTGAATATGAGCATTCTGAGAAAATTTTAGATGAACAATCAAGTGAGGCAAAAACCAAAGCGGAAGGATCAAGACCCTTAATTCCTCTGATGGTAGGGAAATCAAACACTCCAGAAAGAAAAGATGAGAAAGCTGAAAAAGAAAAACATGTATCTAGCCCTAAGAAAAGAACAAGGACTTCATCCATTACTGAAGCCTCTATCCAAGTAGAGAAAGAAGATCCAACAAAAGTGAAGAAAAGAAAGAAAGTTACACATAGTGAAGAACAAGCGGCAACAGACACTACTAGAGACCAAATTTCAATTGACTATCTTAGAAAGTTTTTGGAAAAACAACAAGGAGTATAGATTCTAGATTCACCTAAAATTCTACAAGGACCAATAAATCTGGCTTCTATGTCTCCAGTGGAGAAATTCTCACTAGAATCAATCATGCAAGCTAAGGCTCAGGAAGAAATGCTAAAAACTTTTATACGGGACAATGAACTTGTTGATAAGACATCTGATATTCTTGATAAGGTGATGCTCTTATACAAGAAAGATACATCAATGTCATCAACTACTCATCTCAAAGTTCTAATAAACTTTGTAAGTACTCATTTTGAATCCTTTGAAAAGTCTGTTGACATTAAGGTTAAAAAGAAGTATGAAGACAAAAGATTAATAGTTTCAAAAACCAAGTTAGATAGTGATAAAATTTTGTTAGAAAGCAGTATCAAGAATATGAAAAATGCAATCAAGGAAGCCTGTGATATGTACAAATTATGTTTGTCATGGCCTGAGACTACTACGTAAATAGAGGAGAATGTCAAAAGCCTGGAGCTTCAACTCACAAATATTTCTAAGACCTTTGACTCAAAAATTGACCCAATCAGCAGCATAGAAACACAAGTTGAAAATATTCAGAACAACATAAGTAGTCTGCTTAGTAGACAGGAAGAAACTAAAAACAAAATGTGTCTATTGAGAAGGATATTAAGATTAAAAATTAAGATCATGACAAATCTTATAGTTGAAGCATAGGTAGCTTCACAAATTGATACACTTGCTAATGTGCAAAAGACAGAAAAATTAGTCTTTTTGATAAATGGTCACATCCAAATTTTGGAAAGAGCTAAGAATTGATGGGATGAAGAGATTACATAATTAAAGATTGTGTATAAGGATATTCATTCACTGACAACTAATTGACTTGAAGATTTAATGTGTACATATGTGGTAGAGTATGAAATTTTTTGCAGTTTTGACATAATTTTGACCTTTGTACATATACCCTTTGCCATTGATGTCAAAGGCGGAGAAGAAGACCAGTGAAAAATGGCAAACACCTTAGGGGGAGAAGAAATATAGAGTAAGGGGGAGCATACACACATTTTTCACTAAGTGTTGTCATCAATGCCAAATGAGGAGATTGTTGGCAACATAGCCAAGGGACACTACTAATTGGGTAATGTTGTCATTGATGGAAACAAGGAAAATAGAGCTTGATGGAGCTAAGGATGATTGAAACTCAACTTGGAACAGTCTACATACAAGGTTCTGGTGTAGACACAAAAGACTAAGGCAGAATGGCTAACTACTGACAACACAGAGTTAGAAGTAGAGACTCAAATGGTATTCCTCCACAGTTGTTGGTCAAGGTATGTGGTTTAGGTAAGTTACTCAAAATTATTTGAAGGTTCTATATTCAAGATTACAAATCTTGATGACTTCTGAAAGTCAAGTTGTGATTGGTCTAAGTCCGAGTGAACTTATTTAAGTCAGGAACAATGCAAAGTGCATGAGTATTTTGGTCCACATTTCTCTACAAGTGATTGTATTTGCATGTGGCTTTGAGGTAGTATGGATAGGTGTCAGAAGAATACCATTGATGAATTATAGAGTCTAAAGTGATCTCGAAGATTGTCTACAAAACTCCAAGTTCTGACAGTTTGTTTGCTAGTACTTCACCAAGGCAAAAGAGTCAGTTCTAAATTCTGCATTCCACCACATAAGGACATCATGACCTATGGTTGGTACGATATAATCTGTAATGTATAATGAATGGTTGATGTAAATCTTTGAGTCTCATTTAGTCCATAGTAAGAATTTTGGTGTGACAGATTATTAGGTCAAGCATGTTCCTAAGAGTCAAGTTGACAAGCATGTTAGATCTTTATGAAGAGAAGATATCTTGTCTAAACTATCAATCTAAGTGGTTGAATGTTAGGTGCCAACCTATATAAAGATTATTTCATGTTTGTTTGGGTCCCCATTATTCTTTATACACATGATCAAGCCAATAAGGTAGAATACAATGCATAGCTTCATGTTTGGCTTGCTAACCTAATTATGAAATGAATCTTGTTGCGGATAAAATACTTGATGGATTGCGATGTAGAAGTGTGTGTAATGATGTGCGAATTGAAAGTGTGAAGGATTATGAGTAGAGTTCAAAGTAGAAAAGGTTGAACAAGGACTAAACACAAAGTATATGTAGTTAAGTTGGGAAGTAGGCCAAAATAAATGAAGACCTTTGAATCTATGTATTCAACCTTTAATGGAACTATGATCTAACATATGGTAGATGCATTTAAAGAAATTCATCTTCTAACAATGAGCCAATCCTTCTTCTATCTTCTTCTCTCTTGTTAGTGAGCCTTTGTACAATGAGCACTTCTTCATAGGGCAGTGAGCCTTCTTGTAATTCGGTATCGTGCTATCATAATATATTGTGAGCTAACACTCACCGCGGTTTTCCCTTTTTGGGTTTTCCATGTAAAAATGCTAGTGTTTATGTGTTATGTGTTTATGGTTGATGTTTCTTATGCTTGTTATGCTTTCATGTAATTAATTTTGCAAATTGGATCAATAAACAAATTAAGAAGTGGTTTTGTGGAATACTAATTCACCCCTCCTCTTAGTATTCCTTACTTTCAATAAGTAGTGAGCCACCCCTTGTAAGTGAGCCGATCTTGGCAGTGAGCCTCTGTTTTTTGGTGTTGCTATAACTTATATTTTTTTTTGCACTAACACCTACCGTTGGTTTTCCATTATAGGGTTTTCCATGTAAAAATTCTTGTGTCTCATGTGTTATTGTGCTAAGCTTCTTGTTTTATGCTTTCATGATAAATCTTAATAACAATGAGTAAGAATTTGATGTGTTGATATTCATAAATGGTTCAAGTTTTGTGACAATTGATTCACCCCCCCTCTCAGTTGTCCTGTACATTTCAACAATTGGTATTAGAGCCAAGTTCCTTGGAGGTGAGATTAATATCTTGAGGTAGATCTAGGATGTCTTACAAGAAGGAAGCTCCACAGTTTGATGGAAAAAAGTATGGGACCTAGAAGATATGCATGAAAAGCCATCTACTTTGTATTGGTTACAAAGTATGGAAAGCAACATAGACTAAATATACCATGCCTCAAAATGGTCTGACAACTAAAGAAAAAATCATGGAATATGAGATAAATATAAAATCCAGAGATCCTCTATTAAGTGCACTAACTGACATTGACTTGATAAAGGTCATGGACTATGAAATTACTTAAGAAGTCTGGGAAAAGTTGGAAAATCTATATGAAGGAGATGAATCTCTAAAGAGTGCCAAATTGCAGGGACTGAAAGCTAAATATGAAGGTTTAAAGATGGGCAAAGATTAAAACATAACATCATACATGCAAAAGCTTGATAAACTTGTCACTAGAATCAAAGGTATGGGAGGAACTATTGATGAAACTAAAGTTGTGATGAAAATTCTTAGGTCAGTGCCTGAATCCTATTGTCACAAGGTAGTTGTAATTGAAGAAATAATGAGTATGAAAAAGATTACTAAGGATCAGTTTCTTGGTAAGGTTAGTGCTTTTGAAATGAGAGAGTTTGGTGATGCCTTACCAAAAATAGAGATTATTTTCAAATCTAGTACTTCAAAGAAGATCTCTAGAGTAGAGAAATACAAGGCGAAACCTTATGATGAGCTTGATGAAATTGAAGCCAACTTTGTTGACAAACTGCAAAGAGGTTTTGGTAAGTTCAAAGGAAAATTATCTTTCAAAAATTTTACATGTGGTAAGGTTGGTCATTATGCTTCTAGATGTTTAGAGAGAATTGAAAGGAATAGAAAAAGATTTGAAATCAGACCTAGGATCCCAAAGAAATGCTATTACATAGAGATCTTGATGATGAAGGTGTGATAGATGATGAATCTAATGATACTAGTACTAGAGAAAATGAGTGCTTGTTTATTGTAATTAAACAAGAACCTATGTCTACTAATCCTGCTAGGTGTGTGAAGGAAGAAATAACAGTGGAAGAAAGTGCTTTGGCTATTAAGGTTGAGAAAGATAAGGATGAATATATTATTGATAGTGGATGCTCACATCACATGACTGGTGACAAAAGTAAGTTTGTAAGTTTGGAAAATTATGATGGAGGACTGGTTAGGTTTGGAGATAATGCAATTGGTAAGATTTGTGGAAAAGGATCTATTCCTTTTGATGGAAAGTACAATATTGATAATGTCCTATATGTAAAGGGTTTGAAGCATAATCTTTTGAGTCTTGAATAGATGTGTGACAAAGGTTATGATCTAAGATTCAAAGACAATGGGTGCAAGATCATGGAAAGCTCCAGAACAGTAATTACTACCGGTAAGAAGACCAGAGGTAACATTTACCAATTAAGAGGAACTAATGATTATTATTTATTGGATCAAATAGATGAGAGTTGGCTATGGAATAGAAGGATGTGTCATATCAATTTTGACAATTTGGTGAAGATAAGTTTTCTACAGGGTATAAGAGATCTACCTAAACTTGTGAAGCTAGCCAACACCATTTGCAAGAAGTGTCAATTTGGGTAACAAACAAAAACAAGTTTCAAAAGTAAATAACAATTCTTTGCTAGATTGCTAGAGCTAGTACATATAGACTTGTGTGGTCCCACAAGAACAAGAAGTCTATAAGGTGACATGTATTTTATGTTTCTTATTGATGACTATTCTAGAATGACTTGGGTCACATTTCTAAAATGAAAATCTAAAGCCCTAGACAAGTTCATAGTTTTCAAGGCAATGGTTAAGAATGAGTTAGAGTTGAGAATCAAATGCTTAAGGTATGATAGAGGAGGTGAGTTCACATCAAATGATCAATATTTTATGTGAAGAACAAGGGATAAAGAGATAGTTGTCTACACCTAGGACTCCTCAGCAGAATGGAGTTGTTGAAAGAAAAAATCTAGGATAGTTCAAGAAGTTACCAAGACCATGTTAAAGGAAGCCAACATACTAGAAGTATACTAGAGAGAAGCCATACATACTGCTCTGTACATCCTAAAAAGAGTTCAATTCAAAAGGTAATAGCTCTAAAACTCCTTTTGAACTATGGTATGGAAGAATTGCTATAGTGAAGTATTTAAATGTTTTTGGAAGAAAATGATATATCAGAAGAGATGAAGAACTAGACAAGTTTGATGATAGATGTGATGAAGGAATTTTTCTTGGTTACTCTACCAAGAGTAAGGCCTACTAGTGCTACAATAAAATACTGAATAAGATTTTTGAGAGTGCAAATGTGAAGGTGGATGAAGGCAAGGAAAGAATATAATATCTGAATTGTTATGAACGAGATGAACCTATGATTATAGCAAATGAAGAAAAAATTGAGAAAGAAGATAGTCAGGATGAAAAAGAGGCTCCAAAAAATGTTAAGACTCCCAGGTATGTAAGGATTAATCATTCTAAAGATTAGATTATGTGTGACAAAAGCAAAGGTGTACTGACAAGAAAAAGAGCTATAGAAGAACAAGTGAATTACTATTTTCTTTCAAAAGGTGAACCAAAAATTGTGAATGAAGCTTGCAATGATGAAAATTGGCTAAAAGCCATGAAAGAAGGACTGATGTAGATTAAGAAGAATCAAACTTGGGAATTGGCTCCTAGACCCACTAATAAGAATGCCATTGGAACGAAGTGGGTTTTCAAAAACAAGCTGAATGAAAATGGAGAAGTTGTAAGAAACAAAGCAAGGCCTGTGTGAAAAGGATATTCTCAAATTGATGGAATAGATTTTGAAGAGACTTTTGCTCTAGTGGCCAGAACATAAGCAATCAAAATATTTCAAGCATTTGTAGCTCACAAAGATTTCAAAGTGTATCAGATGGATGTGAAGTTTTGAATAGTGAATTGGAGTAGGAAGTTTACATTGAGCAACTAGAAGGATTTCAGTTATCAAACCAAGGTAATATTGTGTGCAAATTGAAAAAGGCATTGTGTGGACTAAACCAAGCCCCCAGAGCATGGTATGCAAGGTTAGACAAGTATATGCTTAAATTAGGGTTCAATAAAGGTATTGTTGACATCAATCTCTATTTCAAAATTAGTGATAATCAAATCTTGATTGTTGAAGTCTTTGTTGATGACATTATCTTTGGAGGAAATGAAGGTATGTGCATGAAGTTTCCAGGATAAATGTAAAATGAATTTGAGATGTCTATGTTTGGTGAAACGAATTTCTTTATTGGTCTACAAATTACTCAATCAAATAAAGGAATCTTCATTTCTCAATCTAAGTATTTGAAAGAGTTATTGAAGAAATTCAGGATGGAGGACTCCAAACTAGTATGTACTCCCATGGTGACTGGATGCAAATTAAGCAAAACTGATGAATCACCTAAAACTAATCAGAAAAGGTACAGAGCTATGATTGGAGGATTACTTTTTCTAACTCATAATAGACCTGATATAATACTGTAACATTAGAAAATGTCCCCTTGGGGGCTTTTCCCTCTTTAGGTTTAGCTCCCAGGTCTTTAGTGTGTGTTTAGGACATCTTACATTATAATTTGGCATCCCAATGGAATGAACCCTAGGTATCATGACAAATGGGGACTAGGGGGACCCCTTGAACTTAACCCTACCCAAAATAGGGGGAGGACTAGGGCGCCTATTCCCTAGTCCTGCCCTATTTTAGTTCAGGCCCAAATTTTAAGTGTCAGTTTATGACTATTATTTGGTCCCTAGGCCAACACGGTAAGTTTGAATTTACAAAATCTTGGTGAGAATGTTTGTAGTTGTAGATATAAGCATGTTTAGGAATTCATTTGAAAACTAGATTATTACTAGCAAGCTATTGTGTTCTAAAGGTGATTCAAGGCTTTCATTGTGTTACAAGAGCAGATTTGTGTTGTCTATGTGTTTGTGTTTGTAGATTTGAGTATCCATTTCCTCATGGAATGAAGAGCATCTTCCTCCCATGAGAATTTCACTACAAGGTGACATTTATTGTGTTTTTAAATCATTTATTCATTTGGATTTTACCTCTATCATATAAGGGCATGCACTCTCCATCTGACAAAGGTGTTTGGAATACTTAAGTGTCCTTCCTGTGCTTGACTAAGGAAAGCTCCTAACCACCACAATCCCCTCTGAAAGTTTTCATGGTTATAGGTTACAGGTTAATGATGCAGACAAAGTGAAGTTATAGGAGGGCATATTCGAGTGTTAGAATTGCATATTAGAGAAGAAAAGAGCACCCTGGACTAGGGAGACCACTCATTAGTCCTCAAAGTTCCATGATGGGAAAACCTCTTAAACAACAAAAACAAGTTATAGACTAAGTCTCCAGATCCCGACAAAAAGTAGGGCCTTGGACTTGGGCACCCGCTCTTTTGTCCCTGACTTTTCTACCTCGGAACCCCAAAAATAGGTGCACAGTTATTTGTTATTTTACATCTTTCTACAGAAGCATTTTCTATCATTCATCTATTTACTGTCGTTTTCACATAATTAGGGGTTTGATTGATAATTGGGCATAAGAGAAGGAAAACTAGTAATCAAATACCCTAATCCATGCTTCCCTACATTTGTGAGTGACCAAGGACTTGATAGTGCTCTGCCAGTCGATCCAAAGGTCCTTGAATGTAATTGGTGAAAGGAGGATTCAAACACTAAACTAAAACAATCCAAATTTTAACCTTTACAAATGCATGTAGTATGTCTTGTGGATTTCAAGAAGATCCTAGAGAATCACATGTCATGGTAGTAAAAGAATCTTGAGGTATTTGAAAGGCACATCAAACCATGGCTTATGGTATCCAAAGGACAGTGATTTTACTCTTAGTGATTTTATAGATGCAGATTGTGTCGAAGATGTTAATGATAGAAAGAGCACAAGTAGAGGTGTTTTCTTCTTGGGAAATAGATTGGTTTCATGGCTAAGTAAAAAACAAGATTTAATATCTTTGTCAATTGTAGAAGCAGGGTATATTACAACATGTTGTTGCACTCAAGTGTTATGGATGATGTAGACATTCAAGGACATAAGAATTGTGTATAAAGATCCAATTGCAATATTTTGTGACAATACAAGTGCCATAAATATTTCAAAGAATCCAGTAATGCACTCAAGAACAAAGCACATATCAATATGGTATCACTTTTTGAGAGAGAAAGTGACAGAGAATGAAGTAAAGATGGAATATGTGTCCACAAAGGATCAGATTACAGATATTTTCACTAAGTCTCTGCCTAAGGATACTTTTGAGTATCTTAGAGAAAAATTAAGGATTATTACCCCTCCTCTAAACTAAGATGCATAATCTAATGCATCAGTCTAGTGGTGTCCAAAGCCTCATTCTTTTGATCTGGATTGATGTTTTGAGAGCTACCTCTCAGGAGGAGTAGCAAGTGTTCCTAAAAAATAGTAGTAAGTGTTATAGTATTCATGAAAGATCAAATTGATTAGAGTACTTGAGTGCAAGTATGTGCCCTTTTCCATTGATGTCAAAGGGGAGAGAAATCATGTGAAAAACTCTAGAGGACAAAGAATGCAAATGTGTAAAAAGAAAGGAGGAGTATCTTGTCTTGATGGTCATTACAATTTTTCACATCATATGTTTCCATCAATGACAAAGGTGGAGATTGTTGCAAGTATATGCCTAATTGGTATTGTCATTTTTGTCAACATATCTGTGTTGTCATTGGTTTCAACTATACTCTTGTTTTGATGCTTTCTTGTGAAGTGTTGAAGATAATAAGTATTCCAAGTTATTTAGATACATTTTTTAAGATTCTATGTTCCAAGTTTGAGTCTTCAGTATGAAGATTTAAGTGACATGTGTTCACCAGAGTGAAATCTACTTTTTCTGTATAGTTGGTGGTGACAGGGAGAATATATTATGCTCCACATTTCTCTACAGTCAGGAATTTCAGTCTACGATTCTGGAATAAAGTTTGTAATAATGACAAGTGCCTTCAATTCTAATGGTTCATGGTTTGGTGGTCCACAAGTGATCCTTTCCTTATGACAGTAGCTGGCAATGTTGTTTATGTGCTCTAGTTTGAAGAATCTTCTTAACAGAGTGGTTAGAGATTGTGTGGTTGTTCCTAGTGATTACAATGTACTTGTGGATGTCTCTTGATCATGTTCCTACATTTGGATTAGTTTGTAGAGAGAAATTTGGTTCCTAGAAGAAGACTGTTCTTAGAAGACTTAATGTTAACACCAGTCTTGGCCAACCTAGTTGTTTTCACTACTTGTGAAAATGCATTGAAGATTGTTGAAGTATGTTGTAATGTGGAAGGTTACTTTTAAGTCCCAGCTAAGGTATAATGTGATCTGCATACATCCTTCCCTTAGCTAATATTGTTTAGGTCTAGACCTATTTCTATGTATGTTTGTAAAGCCAACCTTGGAGATTACTCCAATGGTTGATGCATGTAATGCTGACCTTGATGTACATTCCAAGGTTGATGAATTGTATAAAAACATGTGATGTAGTTGTGAAAAAGGTGTCCATGTGTGAAGATGAAAACATAAGTGTGAATGTGTAAGAAGAGAAGAGAAAATGTGTTATATTGTACTTCAATAGAACTAAACTCAAGCATGAAGTAGATGCTATCAAATTAATTCCACAATCATTGGCAGTGAGCCCTATCATTTGCAGTGAGCCTCTAATTTTTGGTATTGCTATAACTTATTTATTTTTGTGGGCTAACACCTACTGTGGTTTTTCCCTTATAGAGTTTTCCACATAAAATTTTTTTTGTCTCATGTGTTATTGTGTTGAGCTTCTTGTTTTATGATTTCATGATAAATCTTAACAACAATGAGTAAGAAATTGATGTGTTGATATTTATAAATGGTTAAAGTTTTGTGACAACTAATTCACCTCGCCTTCTCATTTGTCCTATACATTTCAACATAGGGCACAGATTTTGGTGGGATAATATAATCCAATCCTGAAGAAATTTGTGTAAATATGAATGTTCCACTCTGTAGTGTTCTAATATGCAACTGAATTGCTAGAGCTCATCATTGAATGTGCAACCAATTACAATGTAGTGACTAGAAGGGAAGAATGCCAGGACTGCGTGTATGCTGACTTTTCTGTGAATGGCATTACAAAGACATTCGAATTTCCTACTAACAGGGATATGTACAAGGTAAATATGGAAGCCCTAATGGTGGAATATAATAGCAATACCACAGATTATAGGAAAATCATATTCTCCACATGGAAGTCACCTGACAACAAAGCTAAGGCTATGGCTAAGATGCCTCAACCCTTATTCAAATATGTCTTCAACCTCGAGATATACTATATGATAGTACTTCATAGAAGAAGGATAGGAAAGATGGATTCTTGAAATTTTGAACCCTGGATGTTTAGGTTTCAATTAGAATGGTGATTTAGACAAAAACTAGGTGGTTGGATGGACCAAATTGATAAGTGACAATATCCATGATGGAGGAGGAAAATAAGGTTATTTTATATGACATCCTATGTGATATATGCATGTGCATATAAGTCACCACTTAATTGACTGCAAATAGTCAGAAAGCTGGGACATCAACCAAAAGAGCACATAGTGTGGGAGCACTACCCATAGTTGGAGAGGAGGATGACCATCCAACACTACAAGGTAGTTAATAACTATTATATAATGTACTTGGTAAGATTCTTGGAAGGTGATAGAGCCAAAAGTCTCTCAAAGGAAGTAGAGGAACTGATATAGAGAAATGGGGCATGGTTCATTGAGTTCCCTACTTATACATATATTAGGATGGAAGGTTTTGAGGGTAATCCATTTATGTTGTTGAGATATCCTACTAATAGTATATTGTTGTTAGAGGTTACAAGGAAAATAATCCCATCTTATGAAGCATACAAGAAGAAAAAAAGGAAAGGGAATGTTAGATTTCCTATGGAGATTGATTCATATGTATGTGGCTCAATTGTTGGAGCCAAGGCATCTGAGCTGGTAGCATTGTATATGTTACATCTATAGCTATTTCCTTTGGCCAAGTACTATGATCCATATCATAGAATGGAGTGGTGGGTAAGAAAGAAGTTACAACATGTATTATGCCTTGAGGACTATTGGGTTGATTGTGATGATGAGGAAGATTTAATGAAAATAGAATATTGGAGACTTACCCTAAATCAAATTAGGAAATTAGGATGCCTAGAAGTCCTACACCAAGTTAAGTCCAATGATGAGAGCCTATTAGACATAGAATATGAGGAGAAGTAGATATACTTGTAAGAGCCATTATCCTTTCTTGATTGGAGTCAACCTGATGAGACATCCATAGGTTTCATAATGAAAAAAGTAATGGACATTACCAAGAGATGGGTGGGTAAGAAGGTAGGTGAATTGAAACCTAGGGGTGTGGCTATCACCCAAGAAAAGAAGAGAAAGTTGAAGGAGAGGGATGACCTAGGATTTGATGACTTCCTCATTCATAAGAGGCAAGTCATGGAAGAAAAGATGGCATAGCCAGGACCCTCGGCATCAAGAAAGGAGGAAGAGTTTACATCCAAAGGCATAACCATAGCCACATGACTTTCACCTCCTAGGGATATACATTTACTAACTATTCCTATTATTACCATGGCTACGAGGGAGCAAGAAATTATAGATTTGCTGGGAGGGATGATCATACCTAAGCAGAAAAGAGAACATATAATAATGACGAAAGGTTCTACCTCTAGATCTATGGATGTACAAACTAAGGATCAGGAAGAACCTACAAGAATGGAATAGATGTTCACTAAAGACCAGTCCTAGGTGATGTCATCATTTGTACCTACCTCACCTACCATGCTTCACATGCATTTGGTAGAGAGAGTCAAGAACTTGGTTGACCGTATGATAGGAGTGGTGAAATAATTGCAACACAATGTCTAAACCCCTTAAATAATAAAGGTGAAGAATGAATTGGCTGAGGAGGCAAGATTTATAGAACAAGCAAGGGCTAGGGAGTAGCCATTATCCCTAAGTCATGTCATAGAATTGATAGATGGTGAGGTTATAAGGGATGTAACCAATAATCCAGCTGCATCACTTTTCACATCTTTAATGCCTCCATGACAAGAAAAACATAAATAGGAAAAGGATGTGGAGGAGATAGAAAATCTTAAACTAGCAAAGGATTTAGAGGTTCAGGATATATCAGACACAAAGGGTGCAAAATCACCCCAAGGGCCCATCCATCTTGAGCACTTGGTTGTCTTGATTAATACAATTAAAGTCATGAAGTTGTATATTTGTCATATCCTACAAGAGCAAGTACAGAAGTAAAAGATACTGCTCAAGGTACACAAGGACATGAAGAGATTGTTCAAGATACAATCATGGATGAATGAACTCAGGATATCCAAGTGGATATAGAGGATCAACAATTTGGAGAACACATAGAAAAGGAATCATAACAGTTTACTGAGAAGAAAATAGAGTCATTTGAGCAATAGGATCAGAAGGATAAAGAAGATGAGGAGATGGTTGAAGTAGGGAAGAATCCAGAAATCCCTCAATAAATTCCACAACAGGATGAGTATACATCAAGAAGAAAATCCTAAGGATCAACAAGAATAAGCCACACAAGATGGAATGCTTCAAGAGGGGGTTTCTAAGGATACGGCCTCTGATTAGGAGGAAGTTCATCATAGGGAGGTGTCACAAGGAGAAATAGATCTAGATAAGGAGGGTGGTGTAGCTAATAAGTATGACCAAATTGGGCAATGAGGGCATGAAGAGACTGAGGAAAATGTTCCAGACTGGTTAGCATTAGAGGTAATGAGACCTACTTTTATTGATACTATATCGTTTGATTTCAAATCATTATTTTATATTGAAGATGCAAATCCCAAGCATAATGCAAGGGCTATGTCTGCAATAAAGAGGGACACTATCATTGGACAAAGACCAACACAATTAGTTGTGCTCATGGTTGACAAGGCTATGAGGGAGATTATGGCTAGTGAATTCCATCTAACAATGATTGATTTGGGTCATGGAATAGCAGAGCAAGAAATAGAAGAGTTAAAAGGGAGTACTAAAGCTATGGATGCTCTTATGCATAAGATGATGGTGAAAAAAAAGGAGTTGAAATGGCACATTGCCTAGCTCTAGTGATTCATTAAGGCGTTGATCACCCCAAGTACTCAAAAATAGAGGCACTAGCTGCCCTTGCATTAATCAGTCAAGATGGTATAAGTGCTTTGGATGCTCAAAAGTATCAAGAAAATCTTATGCAAAAGTGGTTTGCCTAGTTCATATCAGACGGTGAAGAAATAATTGGGACATCACTATCCAACAGGGATAATTTAGATTTTATAAGGACAAAAGTTGATATGCTGAAAGAAGAGTGTTTTAAGGAGCCTATTCGGAATGATCAAGGCCTTCCAAAGCTGAAGAATATAAGGAAATTAGATGACCAAGTGTTTCTTAGGCATAATATCCTAATACTACAAATCATGCTAAAGATATCCATGTGGATTAAAGATCTAAAGTTTGAGGTGGATATCTTGAGGAACTATCAAAGTGAAGTAGAGGATATTAGTACTAAGGTGTGAGAGTTATTGACTGATGAAATGGATATCCTAGAGGAATTTCTAAGGAATTTGATGGATGTTAAAGAGACATATGATGAATAAGTCTCTAAGGAAGCATTTAGGGATAGGTTTGATCATATGATGAAGGATCCAATATCACATTTTATAGAGAAGGCAATAGATCAAGTAATGGGACTATCCATGAAAATGAAGGAATACAAAGGAAAGCTGGAGGACAAGACAAGTCAATGGGTAACCCTCACTGATCAACTATAAATGAAGGAATATGCAAAAGCTAAGGCACAATAGTTTGATCCCACATAAATGGATACAATTATAAAGGATTTATATAAGAGGTTTGACTCTAGGTAAATGATAGTCGGTGATGATTCATCTGAGCCAGAGGATTAGAATATTATTTTAGATGCTGAAGTGAAGATACTAAAGAATATTTCATTTTGCCAACTGTATTCCACCAATGATTGCCAAATGGTAGTCATGTGCCATGTTTCTTCACCCTTGATATTTTTGAGAGATATCCTAACTGTAGGATCATTGTATCTGATCTCAAGTCCTTGTTCTATAAAAAGGCCTAGATCATCTTGTATTAGAGAGACTAAATTGTTGAAACTTTGACCACTGAGTTTGTGCAAATCTTTGATTTCCTCTCAAGGTTATTTCTCATATCAATGTATATGTGTAAATTATTTGCATAAATAATGAAAATGAAGTTGTAGATTATCATCTCATCATATATCTCAAGTAATCTTATTGTTTAGTGGTAAAAAGAGGAAGACAGGGTTTTTCTTTATTTCAAGGGTTTATGTTAAATCCTCCTTTCACCACAACATTCAAGGACATTCAACTTAGTAGAGAACTCTACTACATCACTTGGAATAGAGGGGAAGATTTTAATTGTGTGAATTTGTTGTTTAATTAAGCCCAATTATGCTAAAAACCCTAATTTTGTGAAATCATAAACAAATAGATAAATTACAGAAAATGATCGCACATAGAAATGTCAAATGACAATTAAATACATACCAAATTTTGAAGTTTAGTGTTCATAAAAGTTGGGGACTAATAAGCAAGTGCCCTGGTCCAGTGTACCTATTTTTGTTGGGATCTCTAAATAATTCTTGCAACACAATTCTACTGTCACAGAGATTTCACCACCTCAAAAACCAAAGGAGTAATGAGAGGGCACCCTAGTCCAAGCGCTAATTTTCTTCTTTCCTCTACACTTTTGATAGTCTATAATGCCTTCATACAACTCCACTTCTTTCACTCTCAAAATTTGTAACCTACAATCAAAGAAAATTAGGTTGAGGGTTGTGGTGATTAGAGGCTTACCTCGGTCAAGCCTCGGGGAGACATTCATGTCTTCTAAACACCATTTTTAGATAAAGAGTGTCCATCCCTATGGGATAGAGGTAAAAACCAATTGATAAATGATTGAAAACACAAATCAATGTCACCTCTATGGTGCACCTCTCATGAAAGGAAGATGCTTCTTTCATGGCATGAGGAGATGGAGCCAAATCTGCATTAAAAAACAAAATAATAACAAAATACTATTGTGCAACACAATGAATGCTTTGAATCACTTTTTCATAATGTCACAAGTTCACAATGTCTATCTCTCATTTACAAATGAATGCCTAAACATGCTTATATATGCATCTAAACAACTTCCTGAAAAATTTGTGATTCCAACTTGAGGTGTCGGCATAGGACCTAATAAAGGTCACATAATTGACATTGAGATTTAGGTCCCTACCCAAAATAGGGTAGGACTAGGGTGCAAGCACCCAAGTCCTCCCCCTATTTTAGGCATGAATCATTATAAGCACATCCCCTAGGTCCCATTTATCATAAAAATTAGGGGTTTCTTCATCTAAAGTCATCACTAACATGTAAGATGACCTGAATGTATTCTAAAGGACCTAGGAGCTAAACCTAAGGAGGGAAAAGCCCCAAAGGGGACATTTTCTAACATAATAGTTAGCCATCACTTTAATTTATGTATAAATACAAGGCCAATACATGTATTAAAGTCTGGTCAACAAACACAAAAACACACCAAGCATGGAGAAGACATGCCAAACACATTGAATACAAATTTTCCCATATGAATGGAAATGCAAGTACAAGATAAGTAAACATACAACCCATAATGTAAGAGGGACTCATTACCACCAGTATGTAGACTGCATATGGGGCAACAGGCACACAATACAAATCTCAGAGTGCAGGAGGGACTCATCGCCACTAGTCTCTAGAATACACTTGAGAACAAACATGCCATACAAATCCCAAAGCATAGGAGGGACTCATCGCCACCAGTCTTTAGACTATGCTTGGGAAGAAATACACCATACACACAAACATGGAAGACACAGAGAAAACACAATATTCAAGCGATGGAAGAAACCTATTCTTAGGTTCATAGCCATCTTAGGCACATTACAGGCACACACCAATAATTAGGCTTCACCACAATAATCACCTAAGGCACACTTAAGGGTTAGGATAGTCTCAGATCCACTCCCCACTTGCTCGGAGGACTTTTTGAAAATCACAAGATTGTGCAATCTCCTTGAGAAATACACCATCCTCACCTTCTATAGAAGGGATCAAAATAAAATGATATGCATGATATCACACCTCCATAGAGGGCTTAATGATTACAATATAGAAAAGAAAGATGTGCACTCACACAGAGATACAACATCCCGCCTCCACAAAGGGCTTTAATCATGCTTCATTAGTATCAAAATCATTAGACAACTTACCTTATATGCCCCCACCTTAAGGTGGTTGATGATACATGTACCGATATCAAGCATGTTAAGGTTGAGAGAAAACACACAAGGGAACACGAGCTCTTGCAAAACCCATGCCCCAAAGGTGACATGTACTTTATGATCACCAAATCTTCCCATAAACACATTCCTATAAGAAAAAAGGTTAGAAATCCTTCCATAAGACAACAACCACATCACATGATCAAAAGCAATACATGAAAATAACCACATCAAAAATCCAAGGTTATACTATGGATTCAGAAACCAAGTATAATTGTGGGGCTTTAATGTAGAGATCTTAGAATCAAATGTAAATGAGGTGAGATTCAAAGATAAACAATGTGCACGGAGCAACTGTATTTTTACAGTTTCTTAGTGCTAGCAGACAACATCAAAACATCACACAGAGTGATTCTACTAGCCAAGCATCAGATAATAAATATCAACCCCATAGTCATGTATGGACTAGGTCCATTTTTGGATTTCTCAATGAAGGGACACTAGGTCTATATTAGTATTTTTTTTTTCATCTGCTAGCTAGATAGAATTACTAGAGGAAGGTAAATAGTCGATCAAGAGAGGAGAACAAGTACCTTAGATATGGTCACGTAGGAGGGTGCCCCCAAGTCACCAACCACAATGCTATGTTCTCAAGACACAACACACAATAGTGAAAATAGAGGAGAAACAATATAGAAGAATGATGATACAAATAGAAGAAGGTCACAACAAAGGCAGTCTTCTGGTATCCTTGACCTTACAAGAGAATCAAGGATCATCCTAGGAGGCCTAAACAACACATAACACATCATGGGGGGAACACAACACAAGAGGGGAGGTCACATAAATGAGCAAATAATGCCACAACATAGGTAACAACCAAGGTTAAAAATACTTACCTGTAAGGACAACCTAATTAAAGGTTGTCAATGATCAAATCATCATCTTCCCACTCCCAAATGTTTTAGGAAAGTGGGACATAAGGTACCATAGACCAATTTTTATTCTTGTCTTCAAGTTCTCCATTCTTAAGGTCTTCTTGGTTTGATTCAATGTTAGGTGAGATATTTTCCTGTTGAGATGTGTTTCATTGGGAAAATGCTTGTCTTCTCTTTCTCCTTTCTCTTGGTTGTCTATTTCTTCTTGTCTTACTATTTATCTCTTTTAAAATAGTGTGTTTTTCTTCCATAGGTTTTTGTGTTTTAGAGGATGAAGTACCATGGTCAAATGATTTTCTATTGATGACTACCACTTGATCCTTGTAAGGATGGTGGGGAGGAACCTCATCATAGGGTCCTTTTCCTTTTAGTATAGGATGCTCTTCAAATGTAGGTTATTCATCTCTTATTGTTTCTTGAATAGAAGGACCGACCACTAGATATAATAATTATGTTTTGTAGTTTCTATATCCTGGGAATTTAAAATCCTTCCATGGCTCTTGTTCCAATTGAGACCATTCCCAAAAGTAATCAAGGCTACAATGTTGTCTTGTAACCAAAGAATTATATCTATTGTGAGGGATAGTATGCACTTGTCCATTCAAAGGAAATTTTACATAATTATAAATTATTGAAGGGACAACTTTCATAGCTTTTAGCCATGGGTGTCCTAATTTTATGCAAAAAAGGTCAGATACAGGGACACCATCAAATAGTTGTTCAATGGATTTGTCAAATATAGTGACCAATAATGATATCTTCCCAGAAGTGTTTATAAAGGTTCCCTTATGTCTCTTAATCATCATGTTTGAACGGTCATTAAAATCTTGTATCAAACCATGTGAATAAAGGAACTCTTCCATTGCCACATTAGTCATACAATTAGGATCAATAAGGGTACCATCCATAGAATTTCCCATTATCTTCATAGTGATATAAAGAGGTCCTTCAGTGTCTTTAATTGTTCTATCATGAGGTGTAAACATAATTTTAGGTTTAGGGACCTTTCTTTTCATGTAAGGCCTAGGAGGGATCCTAATGTTATTGTTGCAATTAGAAGCCATGTGTATATGTTTTCAAATCAGATTTCAAAATATTTTCAAAAGTTATGCAGGAAACAAGTGCAAAACTATATGTGAAAATGACCTAAAATGTTTGATTTTTTTAACTTTTTTCAATGCAAATGAGTGAAAGAAGAGGTGTTTCAAGGAAATTGATGAAGGGAAGAAAAAAATATGTCTAATATCTATCCAATAAACAAACAATATCCTTCACAACACACCTTTGATGCAATCCTATAATGATGACAAGTCAAAACCTAGTGAAAATGCACTAAAAACATGCAAATTTTCACTAATTTTCAATGCAAAGGCCTAATAGAAAGGGTGTTGTGAGGAATTTGAGGAGGAGAAACAGATTATAACCCTAATAAAAGCTAATTAATTTAGAAAAATCCTTCACAACATGCCTATGATGCAATTCTAGAGAGAAAAAAAGGCCAAATCTAGTGAAAATGCAAGGTTTTCAAACCCTAGACATGAAATTTTGCGAGAAAGCCACTATGATGCAAAAATAAAATTATAAATAAGTTCTAAATGAGTGTTTAAAACAGTAGTAAAATTTGAAACAATATTTTAACCACAAACCCTAGGTAATGCATAAACTAGGTTATATAAAAAATGCACAATTTCAAGCAATTTTTAACAATTTAATGATGAAAATGCTATGTAAATGAATGATGAATGATGAATTTATATAAATTAAATGATATCTAATGATAATAACATAAATTAAATCAAAATAAATATAAACTAATTCAAATTATATGAAAATGCAAGCTAAAAATGCCAATTTTTCAAATTGTTTTGTAATTTTTCAAATGCAATAAGATGAAAATTAAATGAATAAATGAAATGAATGTAATTATAAAGTACAACACTCAACAAGGTGAAAAATCCTTAAAAACATTTGTTCACCAAAATGTTTAGTGGTAAAAAGAAGAAGATGGGGTTTTGCTTAATTTCAAGGGTTTATGTTGAATCCTCCTTTCACCACAACATTCAAGGACATTGAACTGAGTAGAGAACTCTACTATAGATATCCTATCACTTGGAATAGAGGGGAAGATTATAATTGTGTGAATTTGTTGTAAAATTAATCCTGATTATGCTAAAACCCTAATTTCATGAAATCGTAAACAAATAGATAAATTACAAAAAATGATCACACACAGAGATATCAAATGACAATCAAATACATACCAGATCTCAAAGTTTGGTGTGAAAAAAATTTAGGGACTAATGAATGGGTGCCCTAGTTTAGTGTACCTATTTTTGTCAGGATCTCTAAAGAATGTTTGCAACACAATTCTGTTGTCATGGAGATTTCACTGCTTCAGAATCTAAAGAACTAATGAGAGGGCACCCTAGTCCAAGCCCTAATTTTATTCTTTGTTCTATGCTTCTGATAGTCTATAATGTCTTCCTATAACTCCACTTCTTTCACTTTCGAAACCTGTAACCTATAATCATATAAATGTGGGTTGGGGGTTGTGGTGTTTAGAGGCTTTTGTTGGTCAACCCCCAAAAAGACATTCAAGTCTTCTAACACCATTATTAGATAAAGAGTGTGTATCCCTATGGGATATAGGTAAAAACCAATTGATAAATGATTGAAAACATAAATGAATTTCACCTCAATGGTGTAGCTCTCATGGAAGGAAGATGTTTCTTTCATGCCATGAGGAGATGGAGCCAAATTTTCATAAACAAACACAATAACAACAAAATACTACTCTACAACACAATGAATGCTTTGAATCACTTTTCCATAAAGTCACAAGTTGACAATGCCCATCTCTCATTTACAAATGAATTCCTAAAGATGCTTATATATGCAACTAAACAACTTCCTGCCAAGAAATTTGTAGTTCAAACTTGAGGTGTCAGCATAGGACCTAATAATGGTCACATAAATGACATTGAGATTTAGGTCCTAACCCAAAATAGGGTAGGACTAGGGTGTAGGCACCCAAGTCCTCCCCATATTTTAGGTAGAAATCATCATAAGCACATCCCCTAGGTCCCATTTGTCATAAAACTTAGGGGTTTCTTCATTAGAAGTTATCACTGACATGCAAGATGACCTAAATACATTCTAAAGGACTTGAGAGCTAAACCTTAGGAGGGAAAAGCCCCAAAGGGGATATTTTTGACATAACAATTATGTTGGTTTCTAACTTGTGATTGTGAATTATTGTGTTCTATTGAGGTGCATTCAACTAATTCCATGTTGTCATCAACTTACCTTTGAATATTTCTACCGATCATATGTAATTATGGATTTCCTAGTGAATTATGGTTTGGTTTTGCTTCATTTCATGATTGTGTTAGAGTATACATGTGGATCATTGGTGAAAATTAATTAGTTTAGGATCTTAATTCATTAACTCATCTTTTTCCTCTTTATTTCATAAATACAATGAATAAATGCAAATAATGATATATCTTAAACAATACATATTAAATTGATGCAAGTAATGACATATCTAGGGCATACATAGTAAAAGTTGCAAATAATGGAAAATAGTATGTAGATGATCATAAATACCAATGAATTTCATGTTATAAAGAACATCTTTAGATAAATTCTTGGAGTATATGCGAACATTATTTTAAATAGAGATAATTTTAGAAGAACTAATCAAAGTTAGGATGATCTCAGAAGAACTTATCACAGTTGAGATAGATTCTGAAGAATTGATCAAAGTTGTGTTCAATTCATGTTTATATGTTTAAATCTTAATTAGATATTGTATGATTTGATATAATTGTCAAGAATAAATGCTGATCTAGTACGATATATAGAATATTTGTGGAATTTGACAGAATCTAAGGAAAAATACAACTACAAGGTGTAAGTCCTCCAAAATGGAATAGCATATCACAACAACCCTTGAGTGACTTTTAGAAGGTCAAGACCTAACCACAAAGCCTTTGGATTATAAATTCACCCTGAATTTATCATATCTTTTAGAATGAGTAAAGGTTTGTTGTGAAAACTTTTATTCTTATGCATGTGACTAACAAACACATCAACAATAGGGAGAACGAGTCAATATTTGTTCAAGGTCCTATTTTGGTATAGTATTTGTGGTTATAGGATTTAGTATTGCAACATATTTGTACTCTATATTAATAATAATTATTCCACTTGTAAATCAACAAATGCCAATTTTTTTGTCAAAGTGGACCCTCAAATGAACACATGGGAACTTGTCAATGTCATGTAAAAAAAAATACACGTGCATTCTTTAACAAATGTAATAAATACTTTTTTACTTTATATAAAATATCATAGCTATCTAATATAAGTTTGTTATTTATAAAGTAAGATGCTCATGTTGACTGTTGAACTCCCAAAATATTGAGAGGGGGGTGAATATGTATTCTCTTAAACCATACACTCATTAAATCATTAATTCATTTTCCCATTCTACAACATTAAACCAAATTAAATATAGCATGAACAACCACAAGGCATGACATATGATCACCAAGATTTTTACATGGAAAACCTAGAAAGGGAAAAACCACGGTGAGTGTTAGCTCACAATATATTATGTAGTAACAATACCAAATTATAAAGAGGCTTACTACCTTAGGGATCATTGCCCAGGGTTCACTGCCCAAAAGGACACATTGCCCAAAATGCTCACTAGAAAAGCTTCATTGCCAAGGGGTGGCTCACTGCCAAAATGAATTGCTATAAGTGTATTTGCAAATGCATAATTACAGCTCTAATGATGCTCATAAAACTGACTCAAAACTCTTCATCTTCAACTGCTCTGCTACACTGTTCTATTATTCCATAAAAATAAGATCTCTCTTCTTCTACACTTATCGCCTTCAAAAAACCACAATCTTTCACATGTCACACATACACACCTTCATATTCACACACTTAATTGCCAAATACTAAATTGGATCTCATATATATATCCACAACATTTAGAATCTTCATATTAGGTCAGCCTAATTAGACGAAGTGTGTAGTTAATCAACTTGTAACTTGTTGGCCAAATCCATTCACCAAAATACATAGAAGACCCAAATAACACTTGAAAAATCTTGTCATATGTCATCTCTAATTATAGCACCACTTAGGATAAAGTTCTAATCAATAGAACTTACAGCATACAAGTCAAATTATCATGTCGACCTCAAACACAAACTATTATTGACTCAGTCTAATTGTCAAATCACAACTTTCACTGCAAACCATAATACTTTCTCAAAATCATATCAAAGACTCCTTTGACATCACCTATCATATCTTGAGAACTGTAGATCATAATATCAACATGCAGCAAAATGTGGACTGTTGAAACATAGACTCTATCACATCCAGTCACTATCAAACCATGTAGTGATATGCAGTGGCTTATAATTGTTTTTCCGTTGAACCTCAGACTCTGCAACACTAAATATAGACACTTCATACAAGTGTTTACAACACCTCAAAACTACATAACCAAATATCTAACACCAGAGGAATGCAGACCAAAACAAATGTGTGTTTTACTTTAATTGGCATTGTATTCTATTTTGCCAGACTTAGGCCATTTGAAGATATACTTCTAGAATTGATAAAAAACTGAAACCTTGGATACAAGATCATGTGAGAGTTAGGAACATCATACCAAAACCACATTACCTAGTCTTCAACTATGGACCAATGCCAATCCAAACACTGTCTCTCTGTTATTGTCTCTGTATACTGCCAACACTTAGCCAAAATGTCTAAGTCTTCTTGATCGGACTAAAATCTCTATTCCAATCTTGTTCCTTTTCTTGTTGCCATCAATGGCAACACCATAAAAAATCAAGCTAAATGGAATTTCCAACAATCTTGCCCTTTGGTATTGATGGCAACACTTGTTGTGAAAACTTGTTATATTTCTCCCCCTTACACTTTTCACACTGCTCCCCTAACTTCATGGTTCTCTCCTTATTTTTCAGTTATTTTTCTTTGTGTTTTTCAAATGCTTCATTCTCCCTCTTTGACATCAATGGCAAAGGTTTATGATATAGAAATATATAGAAGTGACCAATACTTCAAAATAGTTTTTCTACTATCCACATATATACAAGTGAAATCAAGGTACCTTGCTATTTTGGAGGGAGAATCTTTGAATAGAGTTTCTTCAATTGTGCCACATCTTGATCCAATCTAACTTTAGCATAAGTCAAAACTAATGTATGGCCATTGATCTGGGACACTAACTCTTCTGCCTTCTTCATATTAGTAGGGGCCTCAATGATTTTCTTTGTCTAATCTACATCTACGATAAGTCTAGCCATGGATGCAATCTTAAAGCTTATTATCTCCTAGAGCTGACTCATTCTATGTTTAATGACCTCCCTCTAGGTCTACAACTTATGTATGATAGAATTAATGGTTTTTACTTCTGCTCTTTGATTTCCAATGGCATCCTTCATTAGAACATATCCTCTAGAGATCTTCATTATTTGATCATCCCATCCTTCTATTTTGTCCATTAGGTCCTTAGTTTTCTTAGGTCACGTAAGACAAAATTGATACATTTCACTAGCCCTTTAATAGCTATCTAAGCATATTCTATACTCTTATCTAGCAGCAATTTATCTTAAGAAAGTTTATCATTAAGCTCAACTAATCACTTGCTATCAATATTTACCTTTACTTTCTTTTCTGCACCTTGTTCAAGAAACTCAAAATGAGAATTGACTAATTCAATGAGCTTCTTCAACTCAGTAGTATGACCCAAGGATGTATCTTTCTTTAGCCTATGGTGCAGGGGCACCCATAGGTCCTAAAGGCCTATTTTGAATTCTAGTCATGTTGTTTTTCTATTGAGTTTCAATAAGGTATTGAAGACCATTTATGTATGGTAATAACATCATATGACCATTTGAAAACATGATGAGGTCATTTGGTAAGGCATTGATGCCAATGGTTGTTTGTAGGCAATCAAGTCCAACTTAGTCCATTATGCTCAAATCCTCCATGAGTGTCAAAATGGAGTGGCATTTATGTCATTGGTGTATGAAGACCATTCATGACATGTTACTATTGTCCTAGAGGGGTTTGTAGTAGTGGATTTGTTCATGTTTGTAATCATCCACTAATACATATTGTAAAAACAATGTTAATAGATAGTTTTGGATAGTTTAAGGGTGGTTTCCTATTGCCCACCAACCCCAAACTAATGGAGAAGGATGTAAACTTGTTAAAACATCCCTCATGGATAGATTGAAGGTGTGGTTGGAAGTTTGGTGAAGAATTGAATAAGATAAAACTCTATCTTTTCCTGATTTTCTAATTTTTTTCTGATTTCTGCTCTGCTCTTCTGCATGGTACGGCCAGTGACTTCATAGTACGGACCTATTCCATACATGGTTGGAAAGAGGGGAGAGATACCTTTCATTTGAGTCAGTGAATTCATAGTACTAACCTATTCCATACATGGTTGGAAAGAGGGGAGAGATCCTTTCATTTGAGTCTAGTTAGAGGTCTCTACAAGTAGTTTGGAGGAAGTTATGAGTGTTTTTCCAAAAATGGGTTGTTAAAATCTGCATTTTCTGAGTTGTTCTTTTTGCTGTTCCAGGTCATACTGCACACATGTAAGGAACAATATGAACCCATGGTGCCTTGATTGGTTAGTACATCAAGTCACCTTTCTTTTGAACCTAGTTTGGAGTTTTAACTTTGAGTTTGAAGAAAGTTATAGAGGTTTTTCTGCAGGGTGGTCTGTTAGAACCCTAGACAAGGGTTTTGTCAAACAATGGAGATTTTATCATTCCACTATTCCTCCACACCATAGGATCAGTGGAATGGATATTTACTTCCATATTTTTGTTGTTTGTGGCCTTGGAAGGGAGGAGAGATAGAGTTTGTATGAGTTTTATGATCTAAGGCTTCATAAAACCATGTATTAAGCCATTTGAGGGAACCCAAGTGGTAAAAGTCTGTACAGTTGCTTGTAGGGACCCAAGACCCACAAAATCATTTGTTTTGGCATGAGATTGACATGTTCCAATAGTTGAAAAATTTCAGTGAGTTGGTTTGGGGGGTTTCCCTTTGTAAAAGAAGGCTAATTGGGGCTATTAGGCCAGTGGGACAGCCCTAAGTTGAGACATACCTTCCAAAACACCCTATACCCATTTTGGGATATGTGAAGGGTAGTCCAAATGGGTGTCTAAAAATGGTCTAATATTGTGGAAATCAGGTCCCCATCAAAATTTATGCATGATTGTTCCTATTCGGAGGGCTACAAGGAATTTAGTGGTTTGTGAAGGAAGTACCAAGTCAAAACTTGCTAGGCCTTAATCAATGGTTTGGATGGCTCCCATGAGGTGTCAAAAGACCATGTACATGAATTATTCAAAGAAATTAACTATTGTTCCCAATATTCCATGTGAATCCATAATTTAGGCTTTTTGAACCTTTGTAAGGTTGTCCTAACAAAACATGGATTTTGCTCTTAAGTTGGATGATTGGTTGAACATAGTTGGAGCCTGCCTTGTCTTCCCCTACCCTATGCATCATAGTGGTATTAGAGCCACAAAAGGTTCTATTGTGTTGTGAAAGAAAGTTGGTGTATGTTAGCAGAAGAGAGTGAAGGAGAGGCTAGCATCATGCCTCCAAAGGGGATGACAACATAAGTGCTTAAGAAGTTCCAAGATATGGAAGAGATGATCAAGATTGGAGTGAAGGAAGCACTCCAGGATGAGTTGAAGGCACTAAAGATAGGAAAGAAATCAAATGATGAATCTGATGGAGAAGAAGAAGAAGGGAAAGAAGGAGAAGAACCCCAAGGGCAGGAGGTAGAGATACCTGCAGATCAAAAATACTTTATTGAAGCCATCAAGGTAATTGGGAAAGACTCTTGAAAGGCTAGGATGGAGATCCCAATGTTCAGTGGGAAGATGGATGCTGAGGAGGTTATGGAGTGGATTGAGGCTCTAAATAATTACTTTGAATACAAAGAGGTACCTGAGAATAAGAGGGTGAAGTTTGCAAAAACTAAACTCAAAGGTGATGCCCTTACATGGTGGAATTACACCCAAGGTGAGAGTGTAAAGAATGGGAAGAGTATGATCTCTTCATGGAGAAGAATGTTGGAGAGGATCAAGTCCCAATTCCTTCCATTAGACTATGAGGTGCAAATCTACAAGAAGATGAAAAATCTCAAGCAAAGAGATTTGGATGTGGCTACTTACACCGAGGAGTTTCACAAATACACTCTTCGTTGTGGGTACATAGAGGATGAAAAAGCTAAAGTGGCAAGGTATCTAAATGGTTTGAGGTTCAATATTCAAGATGATATAAGTTTATTAACCCTTGAAACTATGGAGAAATGCTTTCAAGTAGCATTAAGGGCTGAAGAGAAGTTGAAGAGGAAAGGTGAGTAGCAAAATAGAGGAAGAGGTGGCAGAAATTTCAGAGGTAGGGGCAATTTTGAAGACATAAATCAGTCCCAAAGGAGTCAAGAGGAATCTAATTCCCAAGAATAAAGTGGAGAATCAGGTTCAAGAGGAACATTTAGAAGAGGAATAGGTTCAACTACATTCATAGGAAGGTGCTACAATTGCAATGAAATTGGTCACACAACATTCAAATGTCCAGAAAGGAAAGGTTCACCATCAAGAGGTGATAGGAAGAATGAAAAGAGGGTTCAATATGTGCAAGAAGAGGAGGTAGATGAAAGTGTTAACTCTCCAATTGGGAGTGCAGCCCTAGTTCAAGATGGAGAAGCATTGATGCTAAGGAGAACACTCTTGAAGACATTCAAGGACAAGGAGATGATACAAAGGAGAGCACTATTCAGGACCAATTGCAAAAGCAAAGGTAAAGTATGCAAGGTAGTAATAGATTCTGGTTCAACAGATAATATGGTGTCTAGGGAAATGGTGGATAAATTGAACCTAGAAAGGATTCCTCATCAAACTCCTTACAAAGCATCTTGGGTAAGTGATAGTCAATCACTTTTGGTAGATGAACAAGCATATGTTGATTTTTAGATTGGAGAATATAAGGATATGGTTTTATGTGACATTTTGCCCATGGAATGTTGTCACCTACTTTTAGGTAGGCCATGGCAATTTGATAGGCAATCACTATATGATGGATATGCTAACACATACACCATCAAGAAGGATGGGAGGACTTTTGTGATGACACCATTGCAGGAGGATGATGAAGCAAAGAAGGCAGCCAAGGTCATCTTGGTGGGTAAGAAAGAGTTTGTGAAGATCAATGAAGAAGAGACAAGGAAAGTTGAGGATATATCAAGGAGTGGGGTTACCAAAGATCCAAGTTTGAAGGTGATTTTAGTTTTGAATGATGGACATTGGATGGTGATGTCTGAGATGGGTCAGAAGAAGGTCAAAGGGTAGGTCTACAAGTAGCCACCAGGTGGTTGGAAAGAAGGAGATGTTATAATAATAGGGACCATCGTTTGTCCTCCAGAGCCAATAAGAGTTGAAAGACCATCACATTCTACCATAACAGCAGTACACGAAGGACCAACCAAGGTTTTGACTATAGGTGTTCAGGCATATATGACAGTAAGCAATCATGGCATGCAACATCCAAGTTTGATTGCAAGCACTCACTCATGGCAAGGTGTGAGTAGGGCCTACAATGCTAGGCATGAGTTTTTTCTTCCATGGAAGAAGGTTGCAGTCCAGAGATCATGGAGAGGACATGGAGCAATAGAGGATCATGGTGGAGCAAAAAAAAGAACCAACTCATGTGACATGAGTTCTTTTCTACCCCAGGAGTATGGTGCAGGGGGCACCCATAGGTCCTAAAGGCCTATTTTGAATTCTAGTCATACTATTTTTCTATTGAGTTTCAATAAGGTCTTGAAGACCATTTATGTATGGTAATAAGGTCATATGACCATTTGAAAACATGTTGAGGTCATTTGGTAAGGCATTGATGCCAATGGTTGTGTGTAGGCAATCAAGTCCAACTTGGTCCATTATGCTCAAATCCTCCATGAGTGTCAAAATGGAGTGACATTTATGTCATTGGTGTATGGATACCATTCTTGACATGTTACTATTGTCCTAGAGGGGTTTGTAGTAGTGGATTTGTTCATGTTTGTAATCATCCACTAATACATATTGTAAAAACAATGTTAATAGACATTTTTGGACAGTTTGAGGGTGGTTTCCTATTGCCCACCAACCCCAAACTGATGGAGAAGGATGCAAACTTTTTAAAACATCCATTATGGATTGATTGAAGGTGTGGTTGGAAGTTTGGTGAAGAAGTGAATAAGATAAAACTCTCTCTTTTCTTGATTTTCTAATTTTTTCTGATTTCTCCTCTATTATTCTGCATGGTACGGCTAGTGACTTCATAATAAGGACCTCTTCCATACATTATTGTAAAGAGGGGAGAGATATTTTTCATTTTATTCTAATTAGAGGTCTCTACACATAATTTGGAGGAAGTCATGAGTGTTTTTTAGAAAATGGGTTGTTAAAATCTGCACTTTCTAAGTTGTTCTTTTTGCTGTTCCAGCCCGTACTGCACACAGGTACAAAACTATTTTTAACCCATGGTGCCTTGATTGGTTAGTACATCAATTTACATTTCTTTTGAACCTAGTTTGGAGTCTTAACTTTGTGTTTGAAGAAAGTTATAGAGGTTTTTCTGCAAGGTGGTTTGTTAGAACCCTAGACAAGGGTTTTGTCAAACAATGGAGATTTGATCATTCCACTATTCCTCCACACCATAGGATCAGTGGAATGGATCTGTACTTCCATATTTGTATTGTTTGTGGCCTTGTAAGGGAGGAGAGATGGTGTTTGTATGAGTTTTGTGATCTAAGGCTTAATAAAACCATGTATTAAGCCATTTGAGGGAATCGAAGTGGTAAAAGTCTGTACAGTTGCTTGTAGGGACCCAAGACCCACAAAATCCTTTGTTTTGGCATGAGATTGATATGTTCCAATAGTTGAACAATTTCTGTGAGTTGGTTGGGGGTTTCCCTTTGTAAAAGAAGGCTAATTGGGGTTATTAGGCTAGTGGGATAGCCCTAAGTTGAGATATACCTTCTTAAACACCCTATACCCATTTTGGGATATGTGAAGGGCAGTCCAAATGGGTGTCTAAAAATGGTCTAAGTTTGTGGAAATCAGGTCCCCATCAAAATTTATGCATGAGTGTTCCTATTTGGAGGGCTACAAGGAATTTAGTGGTTTGTGAAGGAAGTACCAAGTCAAAACTTGCTAGGCCTTAATCAATGGTTTGGATGGGTCCCATGAGGTGTCAAAAGACCATGTACATGACTATTTTGAAGAAATTAACTGATGTTCCCAATATTCCATGTGAATCCATAATTTAGGCTTTTTGAACCTTTGTAAGGTTGTCCTGACAAAATAGTGAGTTTGCTCTTAGGTTGGATGATTGGTTGAACATAGTTGGAGCCTACCTTGTCTTCCCCTACCCTCTGCATCAGCCTAGGTATTATCTTTTCAAAAAGTTTTGCTGCATCTCCAATCAAGTCACTATCCTCCATATGGGATTTCAAAATCTCTTCTTGTGCAGTAGTTTGAAAGATTATACCTAGCCTCGGTTTTTGTAATGGGGACATTGTGGCAAGGTTAATTGGTCCTTGCAGTAGCTCAAGTGTAGTAAAAAATTGAGCTTCCTTTTTCTTGTCCGAACACTCTCTCAAAGAGTCAATTGACACATTCTCAGTAGTGTCCCTTTTGTCTTCTTCATGCGAAATCTCATCATCATGCCTTTCCAAAGGGTCTTCTTGAATTAGTACTTGCTCATTTCCCTCTATTTCTAGAGTAGGATTGTCAATCATATGTTCATCAGATTCTTCTCTTTGTTCACCTTGGTCCTCAGGGACATTTTCTTCAGGTGTCACTTTTTCTTCTTTAGAGCCATTTTCTTCCACGAGCTCTTTTATATCTTCAACCTTCCTAGAGTTTATCGGAGGAGGTGTTCCACCTTGATCCATGGTCTATTCTATATTCACTTCCTTTTCATTCCCTATGCTTACTAGAGGAGAAATTTGACAATGTTCCATATTCTGCTCAATATTCACTTGTAGAAAAGTATTAGTAGTGTCAACATCATCATTTTGTTCCAATTCATTAGTGTCTACCATAGTTGAGATTTATAGTTCATGTAGCACACATAATGTTATCTCCTCAATTTCATTAACCAAATTCTCAGTTTCTCTAGACGTTAGAGCATTGACTCTCTTCTTGGTTCTGAATTCATCACTAAGCTTCTTAGTGACTTTAACTTTTTCTTCACTTGTGATGTTTGGACAAAGTTTCAACAAAACATGTTCCTTTATCTCAACATCTTTGGCTATGGCCCTTCTATTCTTGTTGTCATGATGCTGGCTAAACTATCTAGTAAATCATCTATAACTTTAATCAATGCTTTACTAAACATAACCAAAAATATTATAACTATTGTTTCAAGTATCACCTTGTCTACATTTGAACTATCATCATATATACTAGCAATAGGCTTCAAATTCCCATGCTGAGCTATTGCATTGATTGTGGCTTCTAAGGATTTAGTTGCTTCATTTTCTCTGGTCTTAGTCTTCTCTCCTTTCTTCTTTTTGACGTTAACCTTTCCGGAGAGCTTCTCTATTTTTGCTTTCTTTGTGTTGATTTCTTCATTAGTCTCAATGGCTTCTTCCTCTTCTTCTCCTCCACCAAAGATCACATACAATATTTTGATGGCCTTTACTTTCTTTCTTTTCTACCCTCTCTCTATAGGCTCTATCTTTTCTTTCACAACCTCAACTGTAGGGAGTGGTACAAAGCTCTTGTTCTTCTTCTTGAGCTAGAAGTAGGATTTTCTTGTTTAGATTTCTCTTTTTCCTTCTCTGGGGCCTTTGTTGTCTTTCCTTTTGGAGAACTTGTAGCCTTGGATTCTTGAGGCTTGACTCTTACTTCCTTTATTTCTTCATTTGACAATCCTTTGATTTTTGGAAACTAATCTACCCACTTTCTTGCATTCTTTTTTATTTCAGGTTGTTTCAATTCTAAAAATACCTTGAGTAATTTTTCCTCAAAGGTTCCAAATCTTTACTCTGTGGGGTCCTTGGGTTTGCTTAACATTAGATCAGCCAAACCAGACAGAACATCCTCTATAACCTTGTATCTTATTGTTGGGACCCATACTGTTCTGGGTTCTACTACCTCCATGAGGAATTTATCTTTATCTACCATGAATACAATCTCTTTTTCATATTTGTACACCACCTTTTCAAGGATCCTAGCCCTATCCTACATTTTGTTTTGGAAATTCTTAAAGTAACCCCATAATGTTGCATTTTGTTTATCAACATCTCCTAAACTCTAGAGATTATTTCTAATTTGAAATTCTATCGGAGAATGATTTAATCAACCAATGTTACCTATACCTAGTAAATCTTTCAGGAAGTAGAATAGCAGGCAAATGATCAGAGTACCATACCTAAAGGGTTACTTAGTGTCCTTTGTCCTTTTCAGATACTCCATCAATTGTTGCCAGAGTAACTCACACACATCATACTCTACATTTTTCTTCATCATTTCAAAGGCTGTGTAGATAGTCATAGCCAAAACAAAGTTCTCCTTGTTTGAGAAGCACACTTTATAACCAGTCACCATGGAAATAAACCTTACCGTTGGATCTTCTATGTCATTGACTATTAATTCCCTTTTGTCAAATTTGGCACCTGTTAACCCCATCACTATGTTATTCTTGTTGGCAAGAGACACTATATGGATTCATGGTTGTTGTCATTGATGGCAACAAAGGTCATCCCACATATCCGCAAGTCATAATGTGTCTCTACCGGAAGTCAGAATAA
This sequence comes from Cunninghamia lanceolata, assembly GCA_027924645.1. Classification (NCBI taxonomy): domain Eukaryota; kingdom Viridiplantae; phylum Streptophyta; class Pinopsida; order Cupressales; family Cupressaceae; genus Cunninghamia; species Cunninghamia lanceolata. The sequence continues at coordinate 7,759,744 of BSBN01000567.1, forward strand.
AGAATGTTGTGGTCCGGTGAAGAAGAACAGAGCATGTGGCAAGGTCTGACAGATTGGTCCGGATCTCTCAGAGGAAGTGTCTTGGTGTAGTGCGGATTTGGGGAAGTCAAGAGGACTACCTTGAGTGGTATATTCCAAGGATTTAGCCTCCGGTGATGGACAAGGAAAAAGATATGAATGGTTGAGTACCAGATTCCTGAGAGACAAATGATAACAGAGGAAGAACTGACTGGCAGAGTATCAGACTGCTTTCCGGATGGGTTACTGTTGATGACAGAGGTTGTGAAGGCATGAATCATGTTTGGCCGACATGATTAATGATATCTACAAGTATATGCTTGATCTGCATCGCTTGGTGAGGAAGGATTCAGCCGACAGAATGAGAGTTTATAAGAAACTAGACTGTTCCGGATGCCGACTAGAAAGGTGATGAAATTACTTGTGCGGATATATATAGAGGATGGATTTAGTTGTAAAGTGTGGTGTTGAGGTGGAGATATATGCGAATAAGTCCAGAGAAGAGCAGAGGTAACAAAAAGGATCCGGTATGTGAAAGATAGCAGAATAAAGAACAGAGGAAAGATGAAGTGCAGCAGATCAGTGTACTGAGCCTAACCGGAACTGAACTCCAGCATATGCAGATGCTTCCAATCAGTTCAAGACTGTGATTCTCATCACTTTGTAGACAGTGTGTCTTCTTGTAGGCAGTGGGCCTCTTGTGAGCAGTGTGCTCGGGCAGTGAGCCCTAATTGGCAAGTGCCATCTTTGTAATTTCCTATTCTTCTAACAGAGAATAATTTTGGGTTAATCACCCCGTGGTTTTCTCCCTTAACAGGGTTTCCACGTCAAAAATACTGTGTCATGTGTTTCTTGTTTTATGGTTAATGTTTTATGTTTGATTTTATGCTGCATCAATTAAAAGGAAAGTTCAATAAGGGAAATAATTAGGATAACTGATTCACCCCCCCCTCTCAGTTATCAACAATTGGTATCCGAGCTAAGTTCCTCCTAATAGAGCCTAACAGCTTGAGGAAGATCTGGGATTTCAAATGGATGCATATGGTTTAAGGGAGCAACTCAAGACTGCTCTTGAGGATCTTGAACAGTCAAATTCTGAAGTCAGTGAATTAAAGGAAAGACTCAAACAGGCTGATGAATTCATGAGAGAATTAAAAGACAAATTAAGTCTCTCTATGAAAAAGAGAAAGGAGCTGCTTCAACAGTTGGCAAGACAAAGTGAAGAAAGCAATACAAATGAAGAATTGACTGAGCAAACCAAGTTATGTGAAAAGTTATCAAAAGAAGTCATTATGTTAAGACATGAAATGGAATCAGGAACTATAAAGTTTACTCAAGAGATTGAAGAAAAAAGAAAGGCTGAAGACAATCTAAGACAATCTCTTAAAGAAAAATTAGAAGAATGCCACCAGATGGATAGGATTATCAGACATCTTGAATCTGATCTTGAAGATGCCAAAGATAATGAAGGAAAACTTGAGGATCAAATTGCCTCTCTCAAAAGAGACCTTCAAACAGCAAATGAGTATAAAGAGAAATTCAAGATAAGTTCTGCTCAACTTGAAGTTCTTCTTGGAAGTCAAAAGAGGACAGATGACAAGTATGGTTTGGGATATGAGAAAGGAGAAAGCTCCGGATCCGGTCAGAAGAATCTTGGATCAGAAAATCCAAGGAGCAGGCCTAGAAGACCTCCGATAAGATAGCCAAATGCTCAAAGATATCCATCCTTCAATGGATACTGCCACAGCTGCAACCACTTTGGTCACAAAGCTAATCAGTGCAGAATGAGAATGAATCAGATTAATTCATCCTTCTCCGGACAGTGCTTCAACTGCAAAAGGTATGGACACAAATCCCATGAATGCAGAATTATGCAAGTAAACAAATCATTCAAAGGTAGATGCTTCACATGCAATAGAGTAGGTCATATGGCTAATCAATGCAGATCAAGAGGATATCAGTCAAATATGCAAAGAAATATTATTTGCCAAATCTGCAATAGGTCCGGTCATAATGCTAAAGTCTGCAGAAACAAGAATCAGGACATAAGAGGTCCGGTGTATAATCAGAATCAAGACAAGGGTAAACAAAAGATGAATGCGGATGAGGTTAGGAATCAGATGAGCAAGATTTGGGTAAAGAAAAGTTTAGAGAATGTAGAGGTCGGATCCGCACCAGACCCTGGTGCTGATATTTCTTCCGGAAATTAAAAGGTGAGCTCAGGCTCAGGGGGAGACTCAAAGAAAATCTTGTTCCCCCAGCCAAACAAGTGGTGCCGGATGTGGCACAAGATGCGGATCAAAGGGTTTGTAGATATGAGTCTTGAGATACTTCAGTCAAGTTTTCAGAGGTCCGCATGGAGTTATGAAGAAGCTGTGATCGATCAAATAAGACCTGTTCAGGGAGATGCTCCGGTATGATAAAGGATTACAAAAAGGTCTGGAAAGATCCAGAAATGCACTATCTTGTTCTGCGGATTGGACAGAGTGTTTGGGATGATCTTGTAATATGTTACCTCGATTTATTCATGATTGAAAGATCCGGATGATATCCACAGATCAGGACTAATCCGGGATACTCCAAACTATCCAGACAAGGCAAACCGGAATGATGTAGGTGAAGCATTTATTGCAGACAGATATTAGGGTTCGCGGAGCAATTTAAAGGATTTCTCAAAGGTCATTTGCTCATTCTGCACTCGAGAAGAAGCGAAAAGTGGAGCTCTGCAACAAGGTTCATCAAGCACCAAGGATCTCCTGCCGAAGCTATTGCATAAAGAAATCAATCCAACCACTCCGTGCAAACCGAAGGCGCATAAGGTATTCTCCGTTTTTCACTACCTCACTGCAAATCTTTGAAGAATGGCTACTCCAAACATAGTTAAGATCTCTGATAGACCTCGCCCCTCATTCAAGAAACATCCCTACAAATCATTGGAGGTAGATCCACTAGGAGCCTTCTCTAGTGTTCCTCACGGAGTTTTACACACCGAAGACATTAGGGTTTACATACATGCAAACATTGAGGAATTTGGGGAATTCAAATTAAGAGACCTCTATCACAAGCAGCTGATAGACAATGCTTTTGAGCTTAAACCAGAGTATAAGGATATCCAGAAGAAACAATTTGAGCAATTTATTCATTTCCCCTGTTTTGAAGAAGATGAATGGGTCCGGTATGTACTGAGCAGGATGCATGACAACTTTCTATGGCTAGATAGACCCTGCAAGATTACAAAAGAGGCAATTAGAGCAGTAACTGGTCTATACTCTTCCGGAGGGGTACCTATCCTCAAATCTATCAAGAACAACATTGTAACTGAGGCCACCGGATCAAAATTTGATAAGAGGACAATGATCATTGAAGACATCTCGGATCCGGATATCAAATATGCATCAATGATAATAGGATACAAGATCTATCACTCCAGCAGGGAGAATTCTGTATCCGGAACTACAGTATACACTGCCTATGAGATGCTAAGAAAGAATGCAGAGTATGATCTCTGTGAACTACTGCTAAGCCAATTAATGGAAAATATACATAAAATCAAGAAGGATAAGAAGAATTCCTTTAAGTATGGTACTCTTATTGTATGTCTATTCTTCTACTTTATGAATGAGCTACCCAGAACAAGTGGATGGGTATGGCAAAATGACAAACCTGTTGCAGTTCAGATAAGAGACTATCTGCATGGACTTGGGGATGCAAAAGCGAGAAATACAGCTCTATGGGGATACTTCAAAAACTTTCAGAGCATGATGCAAGCAAGAGAGAGAATTCCCCAGTCTCTTGTTGAAAAATACAAAGACTCAGTGTGCTTTATGGTTGACACTGATCAGTGCCTAATGGAGGCAGTAGAGCCAAGGACTGTCTGGATCATGCCCATGGGGTATGAAGTGGATGAACAGATAGTGGAGCTGCATGTTCAACACATGCTAAGTCAGCCCAAAGATCCTAAGGCAGAAAGGTTTGGAACCTTTGAGGAGCTGAGTGTAAAAATACATGTAGAACTCAGGGAACCTGAGATTAAAAGAAAGGTGAGAAAAGAAGTAGAGCACATTGCTCAAGGCCTAGGTATCTCAAAGGAGGCACTTGATGCCAGCCGGGAAAAGAGGAGGAAGGCCGAGGAAGAAGAGAAAAGCAAAGAAAGTGCTCCAGTTGAAGCTCCCACCCGGACCAGATCATCAAAGAGACCTGCACCTCCCACAACCAAAAGTTCAAAGCCAGAAGTTCAGGCATCCGGTAAGAGATCCAAGACAAAAGCCACAAGGGCTTATGGAAGCCAAAAGGATGAAGAGGAAACAGAATCAGATGAGGGAGTAAGAGAAGTAAAGAAACAGAAGAAGAAAGGATCCGGTAAGCCCTCCACAGGCCAAGACAAGGATGAAATGGTAGAGGTAACTGTTGAAAAGCCCACTCTGTCACTAGAGAGCATAATCAAGTCGGTCACGGTGGATGGAAACCTTCAACCAATGACTGAATCCTATGATGACTTCAGTGAGGCTGACCAAAAGACTCTACAGGAAGCCACAGTTAAATATCTGAACATATACAATAAGGCTTTCATTGAAATAATATCTCTTATTCCTAAAAGCCTAGAAAAGGAAATGGAAGTAAGAAAGAATAATGCTCATGCTAAAGATCTTGAGATCCGGGAGCAGATAGCTATTCAGCTATATCCTCAAATTGATCCCAAGACAATGAACATTATCTTCAAGGACTGCAAAGACGAGTTCAGAAGCAAAGCCAGGATGAATCAACTCATGCTTGGTGAGACTGACAAAGTGGCCCAAGAAACAGAAGAGATCCTCCGGAAGGCCTTCAAAAGGTTTAATCTTCCTGTTGTAGAGGATTTGGGTACAGAAACAGCTGAGGACTTGGGACCCTCTGCTCCAGAAGAAGTGGCCCATGAACAAACTAGCATCTCTCCTCCGGTTTCCCCTACAGTCTCCGGATCCAAAGAAGAAGAGCAATCACAGGAGAAGGAAGCAGTGGTGAAAGACAAAGAGGTTGACAGTTCTAAGACTGCAGAAGAAAAGAAACATCTGTCTCCGGCAAGAGACACTGCACAAACTGTTCAACAATTTTTGAGCAAAGAAACTTTAGAGATTCATGAACCGGAGCTTCTAAAAGACCCATTTGATTTTGACTCTCTCTCTCCGGTACAAACAATGAAGATAGCCTCATTTGCAAATGCCAAGGCAAATGAAAAGCTCCTGAAGTCTCATATGGAAGACTGTGAGTTGATAGAGGCTGCTTCCGGAGTACTTGTAAAAATCATGCCATCAATCCAGATAGATCCGACAGCCTCCACTTCCGGTAATCTAAAAACCTTAGTCAGCAGTGTTGATACACATTTTGATTCTCTAGAAAAATCAGCTGAAGAAAAGGTCCGGAAGGAATTTTTGGATAAGAGATTTTCAGAAATATTAGAATTAATCTCTAAAGATAGAAAGATTGTAAGCATTGGAATAAAGAGCTTAGAGAATGCTCTTAAGGATGGCGGTGACATCTACAAATTTTGTATATCCTGGTCAAAGGCAACATCAGCATTTGACAAGAAAATAAAAGAGGAACAGGATAAGCTACAAAGCTTATCTCAAAGTTTTGATCCTCTCTCTTCCTCTATAATAAATCAAGAATGTCAGACTATTGCAGTCTTGAATGAAATAAAGCATCTTGAGAAGGAAAGGAAGAACATCACCAACCGGATGGGAGAACTTAGAAGGATTATAATCCCTAAGTTGGAAACCATGCATGAGGCCATCAGTGATGCTCAGACCACCGCCCAAACAAAAGATCCGATAGATCTCAAGCGGGCAGAAGCGTTTGCATTTTTGCTAAGTGGTCACATTTCAATTTTGGATAGAATGAAGCAAAGTTGGGCTACAGAAATGATCCAATTGCAGACATCCTTTGCAGACATTCTTCAATACATGTGAGTATGTAAATATGCGGCTATATAGAGAAAATTTTTTAAAATTTTGGTGTGCGGACCCTACCCTTTGCCATTGATGTCAAAGGGGGAGTGAGGAGCAGTGAAAAATGAGGAATCCAACTAAGGGGGAGTTCCGGAAATTGTATATAAAGATAGAGCATCAGCAAAGGGGGAGCATAGTGAAAACACTTAGTCATTTTTCACTAAGTGTTGCCATCAATGCCAAAGGGGGAGATTGTTGGCAAGAGACACTATATGGATTCATGGTTGTTGTCATTGATGGCAACAAAGGTCATCCCACATATCCGCAAGTCATAATGTGTCTCTACCGGAAGTCAGAATAAAGAATGTTGTGGTCCGGTGAAGAAGAACAGAGCATGTGGCAAGGTCCGACAGATTGGTCCGGATCTCTCAGAGGAAGTGTCTTGGTGCAGTGCAGATTTGGGGAAGTCAAGAGGACTACCTTGAGTGGTATATTCCAAGGATTTAGCCTCCGGTGATGGACAAGGAAAAAGATATGAATGGTTGAGTACCGGATTCCTGAGAGACAAATGATAACAGAGGAAGAACTGACTGGCAGAGTATCAGACTGCTTTCCGGATGGGTTACTGTTGATGACAGAGGTTGTGAAGGCATGAATCATGTTTGGCCGACATGATTAATGATATCTACAAGTATATGCTTGATCCGCATCGCTTGGTGAGGAAGGATTCAGCCGACAGAATGAGAGTTTATAAGAAACTAGACTGTTCCGGATGCCGACTAGAAAGGTGATGAAATTACTTGTGCGGATATATATAGAGGATGGATTTAGTTGTGAAGTGTGGTGTTGAGGTGGATATATATGCGAATAAGTCTAGAGAAGAGCAGAGGTAACAAAAAGGATCCGGTATGTGAAAGATATCAGAATAAAGAACAGAGGAAAGATGAAGTGCAGCAGATCAGTGTACTGAGCCTAACCAGAACTGAACTCCAGCATATGCAGATGCTTCCAATCAGTTCAAGACTGTGATTCTCATCACTTTGTAGACAGTGTGTCTTCTTGTAGGCAGTGGGCCTCTTGTGAGCAGTGTGCTCAGGCAGTGAGCCCTAATTGGCAAGTGCCATCTTTGTAATTTCCTATTCTTCTAACAGAGAATAATTTTGGGTTAATCACCCCGTGGTTTTCTCCCTTAACAGGGTTTCCACGTCAAAAATACTGTGTCATGTGTTTCTTGTTTTATGGTTAATGTTTTATGTTTGATTTTATGCTGCATCAATTAAAAGGAAAGTTCAATAAGGGAAATAATTAGGATAACTGATTCACCCCCCCCCCTCTCAGTTATCAACAATTCTTTACAACCTTCAAACCTGAAACTATTTTTGTGGAACACATACTAGTCACTGCCTCAATGACATCCTTAGTAATCATTTGTGTCATGTCTAACCATGTGATGAATTCATCATGAATTCTACTTAGGGCATACTAGACCCAAGCATCTTTAGAAAACATAGGAAAACCAATCCATACATCTAGCTTCTTCTCATGCAACATATGATACTCTTCTTTTAGCTCAAACTTATCACTAATCAACTCATTTGGATAAATATGCCCTAATTTCCCATGATATATACTCTTCTAGGTTTGCATGTATATATGCCCTAATGTCTTCCATATGCATAACACCATGCGAAATCTCAAAGAACACGCCATCTGGATCCATTTCAAGTGATTTGTATGGGTGCTTCTTGAATTTAGGTTGGTGCCTCTCCATAATCTCTATCACTTGAGGGGTAGACATTTTCACTGACTCAACACAAAAAAATTTCAAAAGAGAGAGAGCTATAAATACCTTTTGTTTCTAGTTAGGGTTTCTTTGCACTAATCGATAAATACTTGAATTCACCTTAGCTTCACTTCTCAAATCTCCTTAGTCACTTGAGAGTTTGAATGCAGTGTGATTTCCTTTCAAATGAATTGTATTTTAACCCCTTTTCATCAAAAGCTAATTGTCATAAATGCTTGATTCAAAAAGATATCAAACTCTTTCTTTGCCACCCACAATCGATCTAAATTGCTCTACAATCCACTGCATTAGGTTATTTTCTACCAGAATCTTCTTCAAAAGATATGTTATCATGTTTCTAACTTACATCCTTGTATTGAATGTCAGCACCACTTTTCTAGCTTGGGGAACAAGATTATTTATTGAAGCTCCCCTTGAGCGAAAGCTACAAATTCACTTCCTAGAGGAAGTGTCTGCACTAGAGTCTGGTGTGGACTCATTCTTGACTTTATGTACTTCCTTCTTAACTCAAATCTTGTTCATCTCCTTCTTGATCTCTACTAGATCTACCTTTTGTACCGGTTTCTTTGTCTCTGCCTGATTATCCTTCTTCATATTCTTGCTTCTGCAAAATCTTGCAATATGTCCAGGCCTATTGCAATTGAAGCATGCAACATTTTTCTAACCATTGTTCCTTCCATTCATCCTTGATCTACATTGGTTAGCCTTTTGTCCAAATCTATTGCATACAAAGCAATTGCCATTGAAAGATTGAGCATTAATTCCATTATTATAGTTGTTCCTTATCTGACTTCTACATTCACTAGCTCTATGACTAATTCTCTTACATATAAAGCAATTACCTTTGAAAGTTTGAGCATTTCTTCTATTGTTGTAACTATTCCTTATCTAACTTCTACATTCATTAGCTTTATGACCTACATTATTTAAAGTAAAGCACTAACCAGAAAATGATGAAATATTTTGATTTAGTCTGCTCCTACATTGAGTAGCCTTATGACCAAACTTATTGCATGCATTACAATAACCAATTAAAGAGGGGTACCTTTGAGCATTTGGTTGTTTGACCAATGGTCTTCTAGGTCTATTCCTTTGATTTTGAATCTATTTTCCTTCGCCTTTCCTTATCTCAGCATTCTTTTCTCGACCTATTTTAGAACTTTCACCTTTCTGAAATCCCAAGCCTACTATGTCATTAGGACTCTTCTAACTTACAATTATTCTATCAAGCTTGGAAGCACTCACTCTAAATTTATCTTCTTGAGTCCATGCCTATTTCAAATCAACTTTTAGATCCACAACTTTTTGTTCAAGCTTTGTACATGTTCTTCAGACTTGTTTTTCAACAACTGATTTAAGTCTTCTTCTACTTTTGCTCTTTCTACAACTTCCACTTTTAGATAATTCAAGGTTTCATTTGCTAATTTCAATTATTTAGTAACCTCCTTATACTTTTCTTTTAACCTCTTGACTTTCTCCCCTAATTTTTTAATGCACTCATCTACTTGCTTGACATTTTCTTTTAGATCCTTATTTTCTATTTTGTTGGCATAACAATGATATTACATTGTTAATTGTCATTTATTAGGTTGCAGTTATAACTATTATAGAGTTATATTTAAACTTTTATACATAGTTATGTGAACTGTATCATAGTACATCGTCCTTGCCTTGTATATATTCTCTACATTGTATGATTTCATGATATCAATAAAATATACTCTCTATTATTTGGTATCAGATTGATTATGGATCCGGTCCCCATTGAGTTGAAGGTGCTTGATTTCATCCGATGAAGGTTAAAATCAAGGCAAGGCGCATGGAGAGTTAGGCTGAGAAGGCTCTGAGTAGATACAATTATTGCAAGTATGAGGTTAACCAGTGTTGTCATTGATGTCAACATACACATATTACTTTGACAAGAAGGATTGGATGAGTTGTGTGCTGAGGATATTGAAAAAATTAGTCTCAAACAGGAACAGTGAAGAACAGTGATGAGAAGAAGGCAAAAGTACTCAATAGGTTGAGATTCAGAGGATGTAGATTAAAGGGTTTGTAGATATGAGTCTTGAGATGATCCAGTTAAGTTTTCAGAGGTCCGCATGAAGATTTGAAGAAGTTGTGATTGATCAAGTAGAACCGGTTCCGGGAGATGCTCTAGAGTGATAGAATGTTACAAAGAGGTCTGGTGAGATCCGGAAGTGCATTGTCTTATCTTGCAGATTGGATGGAGCATTTGGGATGTCCTTGTGATGTGTCATCTCAATTTGTTCATGGTTTGGAAGTCTGGAAGCACCTCTTGCAGTATGACAGTGGCGGTAGACTGTGTTCTTGAAGTTTTAGATGAGGAAGAGAAGAGATTCCAGTGAGTAGAGGAAGTGCAGATGTACTTGGTCATTTAGGCAAGCCTGTGAAGGTTCTTGGATCATGTTGAGGTTGTGTTGTTGGTCCACATTAATGGTAGAGCTCTGAATTGAAGATATTCTTCTGAATGAAGTTCTTATTCAGACTAGCTGACCGGATGAATTATTCATCTTGTGAATGTTCTTGTGGTGGCCGACCAGACGTGTTATTCATTTTGTGAATGTTCTTATGGTTGATTGTCGACTTAGATGATTGTTCCTAAGTCAATGTCTTAAATAAATAAAGGTTTGTGAATTCATTTCAAAGTGTGTTGTGTATCAGATGAGAGTGGTATACTGAAAGAGCGAAAGGTAGAGTAGGTGTGACTTAGGCTTGAATGGAACTGATCCAAACATGGTGAAGATGTCATTTTCCAGTTCAAGTGTGTGATACCTATGATCTTGTAGATAGTGTGTCTCTTGTAGGTAGTGTGCCTCTTTGTGAGCAGTGTGCTCGGGCAGTGAGCCCTGACTGGCATGTGCCATTTATTTTTCTTATTCTTCTAATAGAGAATAATCCTTGGGTTAATCACCCCGTGGTTTTTCCCTTAACCGAGTTTTCCACGTCAAAAATCTTGGTGTCAAATATGTTGATGATTATCTGCTCCAGTGTTTATGCTTTGTGCTTTCATGAATGATTAATTGATATGCTATTAACTAACAAGAAGAATCAACTGTTTGAAGTAGAAGAAAAGTTTTTGTACAACTGATTCACCCCCCCTCTCAGTTGTGTGCCCTAGATCTAACAATTGGTATCAGAGCCAAGTTCCTCTGAAAGGAGCTTAACCGCTTGAGGAGATCTAGGATGTCATCATACAAGAAGGATAGTCTGAAGTTTGATAGAACCAATTTCTCACTCTAGAAAGGTTGCATGAGATGTCACTTAGAGTGTATGGGAAAAGCATACTTGTCCATGATCACAAAGGCTTATGTACCTCCACAGGGTGGTCCAACAACTTTGAATGAAATCACAGATGCTGAAAACAATTTGCGGACCAAGGAAGCTCTTCTAAGCACATTGAATGATTCAGAGCTCTCAAATATTATTGACCTACCAACTGCATATGAGATCTAGGTTAAACTAGAACTTCTGCATGAAGGAGATGAGTTTGTTAAGAGTGCAAGGTTGCAAAGTCTAAAAGGGAAATTTGAAAGATTGAAGATGAGAGATGATAAAAACATCACTACCTTTATGCCAAGAGTGAATGATCTGGTATGTGGAATCAAGAATGCTAGTGGAGTTCTGGATGCAAATGAAATTGTTTGCAAAATTCTCAAATCCCTTCCTGTTGCCTATAAAATCAAGGTTGCTGCCATTGATGAATTCAGAGCCCATACAACTATCACAAGAGAGCAATTGGCTGGCAAACTGGCTGCATTTGAAATGACTGAGTTTGGAGATGATCCCCCCAAGACTGAATCTACATTCAAAGCCAGTGCCTATGTGAAAGGCAAACAAAGATTTGATCTAGGAGAGAACTCTTCAAGGAAGTTGTCATCGTATGATCAAGCAAGGAAAGACATGGAAGAGGAAGAAGCAGAAATAGCTCATCTTGAAGCCCTCATTGCAAAAAGACTACCAAGAGGATCTAGTAAGTATGAAGGAAAATTACCCTTTAAGTGCTTCAATTGTAATAAGATTGGTCATTTTGCTTCAAGATGTCTAGAAAGATCTGCAAGGTCAAATGCTAACAGACAAAGGTTCCAAAAGAATTGTTATTATGTTCATGAAGAAAATGATAATGAAGGAGTAACAGATGATGAATCAGAAATAGGAAACAAATTTGGAAATGAATGGGTGTTTATTGCCATCAAGGAAGAAGATTCAATATCCTTTAAATCTGTCAATCATAAGATTGTGGAAAGAGCTTTGGCTGCCCAAATTGAAGAAAAGGATGATTGGGTTATTGATAGTGGATGTTCTCACCACATGACAGGTGACAAGAACAAGTTCTTAGATTTCGAAAGGTATGAAGGAGGAATGGTAAAGTTTGGTGATAATTTTGCTAGCAGAATCAGAGGTAGGGGAACTATTTCTTTTGATGGAAAGAGCAAAATTAGTAATGTACTATATGTTGAAGGATTGAAGCACAATCTTCTCAGTGTTGGTCAGTTGGTGGACAAAGGCTATGATCTCTGGTTCAAGAATGGAAGATGCAGGATCTTTGAAAGCTCTGGAACTGAGATTGCATCTGGTACTCAAACAAAAGGTAATATCTTCCATCTAGTTGGTTCTAATAAAAGTTGTCTGTTTGTTCAAGTTGATTAGAGTTGGTTATGGCATAGAAGAATGTGTCATGTGAATTTTGATAACATCATCAAGATAAGCAATACTCAGGCTGTAAGAGATCTTCCAAAATTAGTGAAACCTGCAAAGAATGTCAGCTAGGTAAACAAAGCAGAGTCTCTTTTAAAATCAAGGATCAGGCCTCTACTGGATTGTTGGAATTAGTTCATACTAATCTCTGTGGTCTGACAAGAATCAAGAGTATGCAAGGTGATAGATATTTCATGTTGCTAATTGATGACCATTCCCAGATGATGTGGTTACCTTCCTAAAAGAGAAATCAAAAGCCCTTGAGAAGTTCAAAATCTTCAAGGCTATGGTAGAAAATCAAACCAGATTGAAACTGAAATGTCTAAGGTCTGATAGAGGTGGAGAATTCACATCTGGTGAATTCATAGACTTTTGTGAGAAGCATGGCATAAGGAGACAGTTGTCTGCTCCTAGGACTCCACAACAGAATGGAGTAGTTGAGAGAAAGAACCGGACCATCCAGGAAGCAGGCATGACAATGATGATGGAAGCAACTGTTCCTCAGATGTTTTAGAGAGAAGCTGTCAGCACTACAGTCTACACTCTTAATCGAGTTCAAATCAGAAGTAATACCGGTAAGACTCCTTATGAACTTTGGACTCCCACTGTGAGATATTTTAGAGTATTTGGTAGCAAGTGTTACATCAAAAGAGATGAAGATCTAGGGATGCTAGAAGTGATGAAGGAATTTTCTTGGGTTACTCCACTCAAAGCAAAGCATACTGGTGTTACAATAAAAGATTGAGAAAGATGATAGAAAGTACAAATGTGAAGGTTGATGAAGGAATTGAGAAGCCCTCAAGATTCTATGAATGTGATGAAGATGATCAGAATGATTCTATGGTGCAAGGAGGTCAATCCTCTTCTGAAATTCAAACTCAGACTGATTCAGTAAATCAGGAAGAAGAAGTTTGTTTGAATGAACCTGATCAAGAAATAGTAGTACAAGAAACTCCCAAAGTTCCAAGGTATGTAACTCTAAATCATTTTAAAGATCAGACCATAGGTGACAAAAGTAAAGGGGTACAAACAAGGAGAAGAATTGCTTAAGATTCAAATGAATACTGTTTGATTTCAAAGATTGAACCTAGGACAATAAATAAAGCTTGCAATGATGAAAACTAGACCAAAGCAATGGAGCAAGAGTTGATGCAAATTGAGAAAAATCATACTTGGGATCTTGTTCCCAGACCTAGAAACAAGAATGTGATTGGAACCAAATGGGTCTTCCAGAACAAACTAAATGAAGTTGGTGAAGTAATCAGAAACAAAGCTAGATTGGTCTATAAAGGCTACTCTCAAATAGAAGGAATTGATTTTGAAGAAACTTTTGCTCTGGTGACAAGAATTGAAGCAGTCAGATTATTTCTTGCATTTGTTGCCTTCAAAGACTTCAAGGTATATCAGATGGATGTCAAGTCTGCCTTCCTAAATGGTGACTTGGAAGAAGAAGTATACATTGAACAATCAGATGGATTTCAATTGTCTGATCACGATGATATGGTTTGCAAGTTAAAGAAAGCACTGTATGGTTTGAAGCAAGCCCCAAGAGCATGGTATGAAAGGTTGGATAAACATCTTGTGCAGATTGGTTTCAACAAAGGTACTGCTGATAGTAATCTATATTTCCAAATAGATAGGGAAAATATCTTGATTGTTGAAGTATTTGTTGATGATATCATCTTTGGAGGAAAAGACAGTATGTGTAAAACTTTTGCAAATCAAATGAAAAGTGAGTTTGAAATGTCAATGTTGTTAGGGTTAGCCGGCAGAAGATATCAATTAAATGCAAATAAAGATTAAACAGAGAAATGGAAATACACAGAAATAATAACAACGAGAGACAAGTTTTAACGTGGTTCACCCAAACTCGGGCTACATCCACCAAACAGAGAGTCCAATATTATTATCTAGTAAATCAAACTAATTACAATCAGCAATCCCTGCAACTCAATACTGCTGCAAAATGCTACAATACAATACCAAAACCCTAACCCTTAGCCTCTTTTTATCAAGCTTTTGTCAGTTACAAAATAGGGTTTTCTTATGTCGGTCAATGAAAAAAATTAACTTCCGCTGCCCCTTGACCCCGTCTTGGGGGCGCTGCCCCCAAACCCTCGCAAGGGGCGCTGCCCCTTGACCTCGTAGGAATTTGGGGGGAAACCGCGCCGATAAAAGTGGGGTAAATATAACCTCTGAGTCTGATTAGGCTCCATATAACAACAAATGCTTGGTGAAATGAATTTCTTCTTGGGTCTACAAATTACTTAGACAAAGAAAGGCATCTTTATCTGTTAGACCAAATATGCAAAAGAATTGTTGAGGAAATTCATAATGGAAGATTCAAAGCCAATGAACACTCCTATGGCAACCAGATGTAAGTTGAGCAAAGATGATGACTCTCCTAAGACAGATCAGACCAAGTACAGATCAATGATTGGAGGACTATTGTATCTCACTCAGGGTAGACTAGATATAATACAGGCTGTTGGTCTTGTGGCAAGATTTCAGGCTAATCCCAGAGAATCTCATGTCATGGAAATCAAAAGGATTTTTAGGTACTTGAAAGGAACAATTGAGTATGGTCTATGGTACCCTAGAGATCAGAATTTCTCTCTTCATGCATACACAGATGCAGATTGGGTAGGAGATATGGATGACCGGAAGAGTACAAGTGGAGGAGCATTCTTTTTGGGAAAAAAGTTGGTTTCTTGGCTAAGTAAGAAATAAGAGGCAATATCTCTATCTACAACTGAAGAAGAATACATTGCAGTAGCAGGTAGTTGCACTCAAATCTTATGGATGAAGCAGATGCTAAGAGACATTAAAGTAGAATATGAGGAGCCCATCACAATTTTCTGTGATAATTCAAGTGCAATAAATATCTCTAAGAATCCGGTGTTGCATTCTAAGACCAAGCACATATCTATCAAGTTTCACTTTCTGAGAGAGCAAGTGAACAAGGATGAAGTCAGATTGGAGTATGTACCCTCCAAGGATCAGATTGCAGATATTTTTACTAAACCTCTTCCCAAAGACTCTTTTGAGTATCTCTGGGAGAAGTTAGGGGTCATGGCCGCTCTGGTGATGAACTAGGATGCACTGATGTGCATCAGTCTGGTGGACATCACAGTCATATCTTGTGAACTGGATTGATGATAGGGAGCTGCTACTAAGGGGGAGCAACTGGTATGATTCTGATGTGTTGGAATTGCAAGTATGAGCCCTTTGCCATTGATGTCAAAGGGGGAGAGAAGACATTGGAAAAATAAGTGGTTGATGATCAAAGAGAAGACATGTGAAACACAAGTGGTTGATGATCAAAGGGGGAGTAGTAAAGAAAGAGAAGACATGTGAAGAGTTGTTGTTGATAGGGGGAGCTGTGACAGAAAGGAGAAGATCTTGTCTTGATGGTTTTTCACATTATATGTTGCCATCAATGACAAAGGAGGAGATTGTTGCAAGTATGAGATTAACCAGTGTTGTCATTGATGTCAACATACTCATATTACTTTGACAAGAAGGATTGGATGAGCTGTGTGCTGAGGATATTGAGAAAATTAGTCTCAAACAGGAACAGTGAAGAACAGTGATGAGAAGAAGGCAAAAGTACTCAATAGGTTGAGATTCAGAGGATGCAAATTAAAGAGTTTGTAGATATGAGTCTTGAGATGATGTAGTTAAGTTTTCAGAGGTCCGCATGAAGATTTGAAGAAGTTGTGATTGATCAAGTAGAACCGGTTCTGGGAGATGTTCCGGAGTGACAGAATGTTACAAAGAGGTCCAGTGAGATCCGGAAGTGCATTGTCTTATCTTGCAGATTGGATGGAGCATTTGGGATGTCCTTGTGATGTCTCATCTCTATTTGTTCATGGTTTGGAGGTCCGGAAGCACCTCTTGCAGTATGACAGTGGCGGTAGACTGTGTTCTTGAAGTTCTGGGTGAGGAAGAGAAGAGATTCCAGTGAGTAGAGGAAGTGCGGATGTACCTGGTCATTCAAGCAAGCCTGTGAAGGTTCTTGGATCATGTTGATATTGTGTTGTTGGTCCGCATTGATGGTAAAGCCTAGAATTGAAGATATTCTTCTGGATGAAGTTCTTGTTTAGACTAGCCAACCGGATGAATTGTTCATCTTGCAAATGTTCTTGTGGTGGCCGACCAGATGTGTTATTCATTTTGTGAATGTTCTTATGGTTGATTGCTGACTTAGATGATTGTTCCTAAGTCGATGTCTTGTATAAATAAAGGTGTGTAGATTCATTTCAAAGTGTGTTGTGTAGCGGATGAAAGTGGTATAGCGAAAGAGTAAAAGGCAGAGCAGGTGTGACTCGGGCTTAAATGGAACTAATCCAGACATGGTGAAGATGTCATTTTCCAGTTCAAGTGTGTGATACCTATGATTTTGTAGACAGTGTGTCTCTTGTAGGCAGTGTACCTCTTTGTGAGCAGTGTGCTCGGGCAGTGAGCCCTAATTGGCATGTGCCATTTATTTTTCTTATTCTTCTAACAAAGAATAATCCTTGGGTTAATCACCCTGTGGTTTTTCCCTTAACCGGGTTTTCCATGTCAAGAATCTTGGTGTCAAATGTGTTGATGATTATCTGCTCCAGTGTTTATGCTTTGTAATTTCATGACTGATTAATTGATATGCTGTTAACTAACAAGAAGAATCAAGTGTTTGAAGTAGAAACAAAGTTTTTGTACAACTGATTTACCCCCCCTCTCAGTTGTGTGCCCTAGATCTAACAATAATATTAAAGAAACTTTGAACACCTTTGTTGAGTGCCTATTTGCTAGAGAGTGAGTACCTGTGCAAAGATGAGAGGCAATCCAGATCTTATCAATTGATAAGTGTTTGACCATATGAAAGAATGAGAAGGCCTCCCAACATGGTAATGGATTATGTTTGCTATGAGGATGTTTAACCATTCTCTGTTAGGAGCCATTGCCATATTGAGGAGTTGATTACTAAAAAGAAGACGTTGCTATCACTATTGCTAAGACTATGATCTGAGGAAGAGGCCATCTAAGTACTCTATAGTTGGGCTAAAAAGGAAGATTAGGGTATGGTCATTGGTCCAGCATAAATCAGGAATAAAGGTGTTGAGGCATTGATATATATGTTTTAAATCTGGCCAGCGATAGAAGGTATAACTTTTTCCCTACTGTGTGTTGGTTTGGAGAATTGGAGATTGAAGGAGCAAGCCAGAAATACCATTCTTCATATATTCATTATTTTTTAGGTGATTAAGATCACAAAAGAAAGAATAATAAAGCTGAAGGAGGTTGTGGAAAAGGGTTGTCCCAATTTAGAAGATGATGTTGAAGAGCTTCATGTGCCACAAAAGGATTTATATCCTTTCCTAAAATCATCCCATACTACAGTTATTTTTGTATGATCGTTGGTAGCCTGTGTAGATTGGTTTTGTTTGTTGCAGTCACCGTAAGCATCTATTTCTTCTTCCCTACACCTTGGATATGGTTGTTTAATATTGAGAGATCCTTTCCTTTTTTGAGATGCAAGAATGATGATAATTATATCAATAGGAAGGTGTATTTGTTTTACTTGTTAAAAATCAGGGTGTAATATTTTGAAATCGGAGTTGATGGTGCATGTTGACTTGAGAGAAGTTATGTGAGGGAGTTTACCTTTTCTTAATTGATATTTAGAATTTAATTAGTAAATGGAGTAATATGGAAATTATGGTGATATAAGTGAAGAAAAGTATTTGTCAATTGAATATTATCATGTATGATCCATTGGAAAGTCGATTCCTTCAATATACTTGATGGTAATTGGTTGTGGGTTCAAATCTAATTTATTTCATATATTTTTTTGGAGAGATAAGAGTATGTTTTTGCATTTGGAGGAATAAGGTTTAATGGTATATTTATACATGATTTGAGATATAAAAATTATTGTGCACTTTTGGTGGAATCTGATACCTTGTTCATTTTATTTTATCATGGCTACATCAAACATTGCTTCTACTCTCAGGGCCATTTATACTACACCTGATGAGGCCTCCAAAGACTTATCTAGAACATAAGTTGGTTAAAGTGTAACAGAGTCATATTGGAGGCAGGCAGCATTTGAGGATGGATGATTTTCCATCATCTAAAGTTAGCTTCTTGCTTTGAGATGATGCTTTGCATGAGAAGCATTTTTGGTTTTGGTTTTGTTTTTTTCTTTGTTGATACTGATGGAGCTAATAGATTTGAAGAATGTATGTTTTGTGAAGATTTTGTTTTGGAGACAGGTTTTGGATTTGGTGTTGAGATCAATATGGATTTTTGTCCAGCGAGATTCAAGGAGTATATGATCAAGAATTATACCCTTTTGCAGTCACTAGACAATGGCAGAGATCTATCATATCTCTTAGGGTTCATTGTTGAATAATTCTTGACTCTGTGATTTGAGAGCTTGGGATTAAAGAGCTCAAGAACACAGCTCGAAGCTATGCCTTTCTGAAGGTAGACGAGATAGCATGATGGAGCCCCGCTTGGTTTAGGATTTGTTCTTTTAGGAGAAGATTGTCTATAAAATATGTATTCATATTATGTAATTAGCTTTGTTGAGTATATTAGCATTCAAGGGGGTCCCTTTGTACTATTGCAGGAACAATGTAATAACAGGGGGAATGGCATAACAATGATATTACATTATTAATTGTCATTTATTAGGTTGCAGTTATAATTGTTATATAGTTATATTTAAAACTATTATATATAGTTATGTGAACTGTACGTACTACATCATCCTTGCCTTTAATATATTCTCTACATTGTATCATTTCATGATATCAATAAAATATACTCTCTATTATATTTCAATCTTTATAAGATCTTCAAGAGCAACCTTTAGTTCTTCTTAACTAACAAGCATGCATACTTCTTTGGTGGTTTTAGTTGAATTATTTTCTTTAGAAGGAGTAGAATACCTTTTACCTGCCATGTGTTCAATCTCCAAGATCTTCCTTAAGTTGTTAGACTTCTTCCAAGGAACCAAGTTTTGATACCAATTGTTGAACTCCCAGAATATTGAGAGGGGGGTGAATCAATAATCTCTTAAACCATACACTCATTAAATCATTAATTCATTTTCCCATTAAATAACATTAAATAAAATTAAATATAGCATGAACAACCACAAGGAATGATAGATGAACACCAGGATTTTTACTTGGAAAACCCCAAAAGGGAATAACCATGGTGAGTGTTATCTCACAATATATTATGTAGTAATGATACCAAATTATGAAGAGGCTCACTACCTAAAAGGAGTCACTATCCAAAATGCTCACTACAAAAGGCTCAGTACCAAGGGGTGGCTCACTACAAAAAGAAAGAAGATAGAAGGATGGATTACTACCAAAATGAACTACTAGAAGTGCATCTTCAAACATTTGCATAATTACAGCTCCAATGATGGTCATAAAACTAACTCAAAACTCTTCATCTTCAACTACTCTGCTACACTTCTCTATTCTTAGATAAAAACAAGATCTCTCTTCTTCTGCACTTATCACCTTCATAAAATCACAATCTTTCACATATCACACACACACACACCTTCATATTCACATACCTAATCACCAACCACTGAATTGGATCTTATATATCCACAACATTTAGAATCTTCATATTAGGTCAGCCTAATTAGATGAAGCATGTAGTCAATGAACTTGTTACTTGTCAGCCAAATCTAGTCACCAAAATACATAGTGGACCCATATAACACTTGAAACATCTTCTCATATGTTGGATCTAACTATAGAACCACTTAGGATAAAGTTCTAATCAATAGAACTTACTGAACACAAATCAAATTATCATGTCAGCCTCAAACAAAGACTATTACTGACTTAGTCTAACTATCAGATCACAACTTTCACTACGTGGACCACAAGATTTTCTCAAAATCATATCAAAGACTCCTTAGACATCATAGATAATAACTCCAAAACTACAAAACATAATATCATGCAACAAAATACAAACTGTTGAAACACAGACTCTATCATATCCAATCATTGTCAAACTATGTAGTGATACTCAGTGGCTTATAATTGTCTTTTCGGTGGACCTCAGAATCTACAACTATGGATTTAGACAATTCATACAAGTATTTACAATGCCTCAAAATTCCATAACTAAATATCTAACACCAGAGGAATGCAAACCAAAACAAATGTGTGTTCTGCTTTAATTGGTACTGTCTTCTATTCTATGGGACTTAGGTCATTTGAAGATATACTTCTGGAACTAATCAAAAGCTAAAACCTTGGATAGAAGATCATGTGAGAGTTAGGAACATCATACCATAACTGCAGTACCTGGTCTTCAACTATCAACCAATGACAATCCAAACATTGTCTCTCTGTTGTTGTCTCTGTATACTACCAACACTTAGCCAAAATGACCAAGTCTTCTTCAACAGACCAAATTATATGTTCCAACCTTGTTCATTTTCTTTTTTCCATCAATGACAACACCATCAAACATCAAGCTCAACCAAATTTCTAACATTTTGCAAGTATTTCAAATATGTGGGAAAATAATATTCTTATGTGTACAACCATTGGTGTGGCAATTTACATGTATATGAGTATTTCATATTATATGTTTAACCTATCAAAAATGCAAACATTGTACAACAAATACCTTGGATTTTATAATGAAATGTAAAAGATCATAAAAATATATTGTGATCATTTATGTTGAACAGAAGTTATATTTTAAATAAGAATGTAGTGTTTTTTGTAACAATAAATAGTGTTTTGTGTTTAACTTTTGGGTCATTCATGTTGGATATAAATGTAACAACCAAATAGGATGTTAGGATCTAAACACCTATTATAATTAAAACTACACTATTTATTTTCCATGTTAATCAAGTTTAGTTTATATTCTAATTATTATTTGTATGCTTAGTGAAAAACCATCTATTCATAACACACAGGTAACCATATCTATCTAAATGGGATAGGAAATTACATCTATCAAAATAGGATAGCTAGAAACATCTATTCAAATAGGACAGACACAACATCTACCTAAACGGGATAGAGAAAACATATTTCTCTAGCTTGAGATTTGCAGTTTACCTAGAACTCTTATGAGTATTAGAGCTTATAATTTAATTATTTTGTTTTCTTCATTCCTTATAATTGGTTAATGCATGTTAGTCTATTTAGTTGGTAAGGAAGCTAACCAATAGCACACATAAAAACCTAAGTACTGGGAACCCCCTTCATTTACCTAAACTACTTAGATACTTGTAACCAATGGATTAAGGTATAATTTATATGTAGTTCTAGTTTAATTTTAGTTTGATGTGAACTATATATGTGGGTACACAACCCTTACTATAGCTCCTTTTCCATAATTAGTTCCTCATCAATTGTCACCCACTAAGGGAAGCATTGAATTCATAAATTCATGTTGTTTTCACTAAAACATGTTAACTATTTACCTTAAACACATACTCATAACTAAGCAAAATAAAAAAAATCTTATATTTGTTATGGTGATAACTCACTTGACTAAAAAAATATTCATTTTAGTCAAAGGAAGATTTCCCATTCACCCAGATTAAATTAAAATTATGAATTGTCCTTACTACTCCCTATGGATTTATAGGGATGGTGCCAAAAACATTGTTGTTGTAGCTATGTTAGGTGTTACATGTACTAGTTCAACTATGATGACTTGACCCATAAACATGAACAAGATGTACTATTAATACTTAACACTATGAAGGTCTTTTTATATGACTTGCTTAAAACATAAAGTAAGCAAATCCTTTAAATTAAAAATCTCCAAAAAAATTGATAAAATAATTATTATTTTTGATAAAATAGTTATTACTTTCTAATAACCATGATCCCATGTGTGTGAGGTGAGAGCATAAAATAAATAAGAATTCTACAAATGCATAAAAAGAATAACTTCCTATTTAATAGTATATCCAAAATCAAATGTTTTTCTATATTTACCAAATTTTCTTAATATCTTATATACAATGGAAAGCATACTACATGTCTACAAACTCAACAAAATTAGATAATCTATCTTTTCTCCAATAATTTTCATAAAAAATATTTCCTTATAGAAAAATTAGAATTACATAATTTTTACAAGTACTAGCTTTATTTAATACACATGAGACCTATTGATAAGTTTTCACCCCTCTATGTTTCTCGTTTAACTTCTAGAATAACTTTTATTCATAATTAATGATAGAGAAAAATCTTTATTATTTAGAGATTAAAATAATAATTATTGAACAACCTTAATCCAAAAAGATTGAACATCATTTATTTCATATGACTGTTAAATTATGAGTTTATACTCTCTACCCAACTCATTTTAAACATGTAATTTCTATATTGGTTACTCATGCCATCACTCTAAATGGTAACTATATAGGGATTTGACACTAAACATGTTATTATCATAAGAGGTTATCATGTTTAACTATCACTTGCTTGTACAATACAACTATTAAAGTGCCATGCATAGTTCTCATTTAAACCATTACAATTCCATGTGGTTGAAAGAGTAAGCCAAGACTAATGGGCTCTTTCCCATGGAAAACCTAAATAAACTTGAATCAATTGCCAGAAGAATATCTACACGCCATAGCACTACTACAGTGATATACTAAAACAAATCCATAATGTATCTTTTATTATCTAATGAAAGATAAATCATTATATAATATGAATGAGCACTACATATATTCAAGATCTTCATACTAAGAAATTACCACCCTTTCAAAATGCCTAAATTACCTTAGATACTATGAAATTATGAGAAGAAAATGAAATACATCATGCATATAAAAATAAATAAAAGGTAGCACACAATAGCTAGTGAAACTATAGAGTGTAAGCCATAGTTGGAAAGTAATACAAACTATAGAGATAGGTACAATTCATTAAAGAATAAAATTAATAGGGATTTAGAACATCATATGACATAGATTAGCAAATTTAATTCCTTGGGTTTACCTAGTTAAGAAATTGAAAGAGAAGAAAACATTGTTGTTAAAAGGTTGTGAATATATCAAGCCAATTATTGGCATAAGTAGGGTCACCCTAGTCTACAGGAATAAAATATTATATGACATAAATCACTCTGCTCAACTCTATAGGCGCCTCACCCTGATCTAATATAGACACCAAAAATGGTTTGATTTCCAAAACTATTAATTGATACCTTCAACCCTTTATAAAAAATAAAATAAGACTTAATGCAAAATAATACTAGTTCACAAGAACCCCAATGGATTTTAGAAACCATAATGAAATCATGAAATAGATTTCAATTTAATGTTTAAGTATCAAAATAAATGTAAACAACTTGGAAAATTGTCCAAGCAACTATTAGGAAATTTTAAAAAAGAGACTATATCAATATAGCTAGCATTACCAATATAATAACTCCACTCCATTTTAAGGCAGCTACTATTTATTAGAAATAAAAGAATAAGACATCTTTTGGAAGTTAATATTGAACGAGAATAGCATGATAATGTTCGAAAACACAAGATAATTCTGAATCAAAATTTAAATACAAATTAGAGACCACATATATACGTGTAGTATAGCTAAATGCCCATAAAAAAACTTCTTAGATTTAAATGCAAATATTATACAAGTTACATAATTAGAAAATTAAATCCAAACACACATTTCTATAGCATAATATATAGAATTAGCATAAATAATAAAAACTGATATTTAATATACTATCCTAATCAAGCCTCATTGAATTTCATACTTTACTGGAATGGATTGTTGTCGAATTGAGGGGTGTCTAAAGGCTATGTGTAGTAGGGTGATAGAAACTCTTTCCTAGTAGCCATCTTATTCTATTTAAGAAGGAAATACATGCACAATTTTAATCTATTTAACAAGAATTCAAATGGCTATCTAGGAAATGGTAATGCTGAACTAAATGGAAAAATATTAACAATGAAATTTCAAATGATAAAACTAAATAGAAATGCTAATTGATTGAATTGAAAATTGCTTATGCTAGAAACATACATCTTAACTACTAAATCAATAGAATAGACTTATCAATTATGTCAAGTGATTAACAAGTAAAAGAATAATGATTTAGTTTGATGTTTTTTCTTTTCGAAATGACTTAAAACATAAAGTTCACATAATTATTTTCATGACAAATTGATTATGATGTATAACAATAAGAAAATTCAATAAAATTAACAAACACACATAAAGCCTATAGGTTAGACACATGCAACTACAATAGAGATAATGTCACATATAAAAAAATGTCAAGATATTTAGTACATATACAATTCTATTTTCTCCAATTAGTGGCCATCTCTATGGAGGAAATGAAATATCCTTAAATTAACATTCTTAACTCACAAATAATAGATGAACATGGCATCACATTCATTCATAACATATGTTTTTTTAAAGTCTACAATATTTCATTCTACTCCTTGATAAAAATAGATAACTAAACATATGTATGTTTGTGAATATATTCTCTAAACTAATAAAAACTAACTAATAATAAATGAACTATCACTAATTAACTGCAAATATAAAATAAATTCCTAGAATGTAGCTACATGCTATACATACACAAGCCATCATGTGTTCTGAAAAAGTCTTTAATAGAAAAGAATAAAGTGGTATGTTATAATATAAATAGTAAGAATTTACTAAGCATGGAGGAAATATTTTTGGAGATGATTCCTATCAAGAGTCTTCCACCTCTTACTACACTCAATGAACTATAGTGGCTCTATTGCAATCATCACATGGCACAAGCAATCAATGGAAATTGAAGTTGTCCATCCAAAACCCTCAGTTAATGCTAGAATTGTTTCTTTCATAGCTCACCATTTTGGTTCTCAATTGCCTTCACCTTTTCCAAAGCTCAAAATCATCAAAGTTGGAAATGAGGTCTCTATAGTAATCCCTTAGTTGAATTCTTCCACATCTCCATCTTGATTCTTCAAAAAAATTCCAAAACATCATGCAAGAGTAAAATAGATATTTTCTATGTAATTTTATTAGTCTTTTGCCATGGTTAGTCTATAATATATAAATCAAATAAATGTAATCTTCTTCTACTTGTAATGATAAATAATTCTTCAATCAAAACATAATTTGCATGAATATATGGTAGAAGAAGGAGAAGTATGGTAACTTTGTCAAGAATAGATGAGGCCAAACTTTGCCTAATCATCCCCCCCACCTACTATCTTGCATATCCTCTAGCAGGTCTAGTTGAGGAATATGCTTGTTTTTTCCTCCTAATTTCATCCTTTTCTTTGTTGTTATCTTCACAAATCTGAGAATGGTCATATGTTTTGAACCATGTTGCCTTATTCTCCCTAACATTATCCATGAACCCCTATTTATCCTAACCTCATTTTTCATTTTTTCTAATTTTGATTCATACCGAGTGGAGGTAATTTTCACTAGTGTACGAGGAGTTAGGAGGAGTGGAGGTTTTAATCTCTTACCTATCTATAATTATTGGTACTCATAAATCATATCTGCTACTGCCAATGCTCTTGTGCTTGACCAAGTGAGATTATATGGAGAAATTTATCTATTTTCTTAAAAAATTGAGGAAGAGGTCAATATACCTTTCAACATAGGCCTCAAAACCCCTATCAACCAAATTAGCCAACTCTCTTAGAGCTTCATGTATGAAGCTTTTAAACTCTCCACATTCTTTTTCCACATCAAGAGATACTTTACTATTCTTTCAAACTATTTTATAAAATCTACTGGCTTGGAATTTTGATATCTCATTAATAACCCTATAGGTTTCTCTACTTAATAATATTCTTTAGTCCTTTCTTTCTAGGAACTACTTAATTTTTCAATGTGGTGATAAAGTCTCAAATTTGAGCATCCCCTATAAAATTATTTACAAAATTTTAAGTGCAATATCATAGAAGTAAATTATAAATTTAAAATTAGAATAAGAGATTCTTTTTATTAGGGTGGCATCTTTGAAATTTGTTTAAAAATTCATTGTCACTTGGTTCAAATGGAAGATTGCATAAGATTTGCAACAACTTCCATTAGAGGTATTGTTCATTTAAAAACATGTACATCTTGGTCATTTTGGTACAAGGAAGAAGCGACTCCTCTATTTTATAGGCCTTCTCCATCTTCTCCAAATATTTTTTCTTCTCCTAAATGGTATCTACTTGGGCTTTTAGTTATTCTCCTTTTCAATAAATGTACAACAATAACACTCATTGGATTTTCTATGAGTGCTTTAATCCTTTCATCCCTAATAGAAATGGCTTCTTATAGGTTAAGGATCTCCAAAGAAAGTTCCTCTATTTGGATGGAAGCTTCCATGAATTTGTACTTTTATTCATTTAGAGATAGAATTTCTACTTTGTGTACCACAATAATTTTTTACATTTCAATTTCTTGTTATTGTTCGGTAATAATGTACTCCACCCTTCATATTTCCATTTCATGTCAAATCTACTTTATCTTACCCCATGATACCTTATCTTATCTTCAGAGATACCATTGGAGCATTACCTTTCATCGGGATCCTCCAAAGAGGAGAACAAAAAGATTATGTGCTCATTTCTCATTTTTTCTTTTACTAAAGAGGAGGGGTAGGATACTTTAAGGGAAACATTTCTAGAGAGGGAGGAATTATTTCCCTAGTTTTAGAGTTAAGACTTTTCTTCAATATGGATAGCTAGAGCTAGAACGATTTCTTTTGGCTCCATTTTTTCTTGTATTTCCTCTTGAACAATTATGCTTTCTTGAGTAATATTGCCTTGTTCACTTACTATTAAAGAACAACATCTACAACAATTGTAATTATTTTCATCTCAAGAGATGACATGGAGTCCTTAGAATACAAGATCACAAAAGAAGCGAACACATTTTACATTTGGTGTCTCTTTGGAGTAAGTTGAATTTATAAACTCTTTTAGTTGGCTTTTTCCACCATATCTAGTTTGGATTTTTTGCTCCCATTACTTCTATTGTGATGCAGTCATGGTAGGAGGGTTCACAGAATGAACTATCTAGATCGTGCAGTAGGAGTAAACATAATGGAAACAACTCCAAGATATGAAGCAAACGTAGATTCAGTCCTTCAATATATCAAAGAATTCAAATACAGTTGGGCCAGAAACATGTGGGCTTATAATTGGGCTCACAACCCTGATTACAAAATATCAAAATATACACAAGATATAACTTTGAAGATCCTTTTCTCAAAATCTAAACTATCAATTAGCTCTATATCATGAACTTCCTAATTTCTTTCCTAGAGATCTATTACATCCTTATATATCATCTCCAGTACAAAAGATTCCTCCGCATCGGCCAAGGAAGATCACAAACTCCAATGAAGAGCTGTAATGTGTATACACAGATAGGTTGGCCCTAAATGAATAAAACTCCTCTGCAAATGAAAGGAATGATGTCCAGATCTCAGCAAATGTTGGCCATGAACCAAAGATCATTGAATGATGTGTCATTAGGCTCCACAAGTTGGGAAATGCTCTGCAAGTCTTCTCCTTTAGCTAATTGTCTGAGACTGTCAAGATGCTCTGTTCTGAGAAAACAATTGATCTTCTGGTATATCTTTTCGATAATTGATCCAAATGATCTAAAAACTAGATATGATGTAGATGAATGAATGTAGATGCTAAGTCCAACTCTGTAAGATCTGAAATGCAGCTACGGTAGAATGCGGACCAAAATATAGAAACTTCTACTGACTAAACTGCTTGAACTAAACTGGAAAATGAAAGAAAATAAATTAAACTACAAACAAATTGAAAAGCAAATATTTTTGGTTGATGCAAGATTTCTCTTGAATCAAGGATGCTCCTACATCAAACATCTAGGGTTATTAAAAATGAGTCCCTCACTTTTTAGGGGCTAGAGGAAAACCAAGATGGTCTACCTCTACCTGAGAAATCCATGATGAATCTTCTTCCGGTCTACCTTTCCATTTCACTATATGTTCTTTGTATTGTTTTTCTCTGGTGCTGCATCCAACTCTGCTATCCAAAATGTATTCAATCTACTTTGGTGCTTGTTGTGGTAACTGCTTCTTCAAGTCTCTAGCCATGCTGTCACTAAACGCTACTTGATGATATTGGTATAGGTCTAAAATGTTGAAAATAGGTGAAACACCCAATGTCTCTGGTAACTCCACTTCATATGCATTTCCTGAATCAAACATTTTCAGTATCCTACAAGGTCCAAACTTCTTCATCTTCAACTTGTTAAATGTTCTAACTGGAAATCTTTCTTTTCTCAAGTATACCATCACTTCATCTCCAACTACAAATTCCTTGTGTCTTCTCTTCTCATCTACTTGCTCCTTATATTTTCTATTCGTATCCTCCAAATGCTTCCTCACCTAATTATGCATTGTCTCCATATGTTCTTTAAATTCTTCTGCTTATGCACTTTTCTTTTTTGCCATACTCGTACCTCTCAACTCTGTAATTCCTCTAGGGTTTACTTTGGTAACAATCTCAAAAGGTGTTCTTCTGGTACTCCTATTTACTGAATTATTGTAGACAAACTCTACTTGAGAAAGAATCCAATCCCAACTTCCTGTCTTCTCTCCAACCAAACATCTCAACAAGTTTCCCAAACTCCTATTTACTACTTCTGTTTGTCCATCAGTTTTTGGATACAATGTTGAACACAATTTCAAATCTATCTTCATCTTCTTCTGGAGTGTCTTCCAAAAGTATCCACAAAATTTGGCATCTCTATCTGAAACTATGCTCTTAGGTAATCCATGTAATCTCACAATCTCTTTGAAAAATATTTGAAAAATATGTCAGCTATATGCACTACATCAGTTGTCTTCTTACAAGGTATGAAATGTGCCATCTTTGAAAATCTGTCCACTACTACAAATATTGAATCATGTCCTCTATATGTCTTAGGCAATCCCATTACAAACTCCATGCTTATGTCTTCCCAAGGTCTCTCCGGTACTGTCAAAGGTTTATACAATCCAGTGTTCTGACTGCTCCCTTTTACAACTTGAGAAACTCTACAACTCTGCACAAATTTTCTAAGGCCAAAAATAGTTTTCACTCACCAAAGCCACTATCTTATCAATGCCAAAATGTCTTGCCAATCCACCACTATATTTTTATTTTATCAAATTATCTCTCACTCAAATTCTAGGTATGTAAAACTAACTTCCTTTGAACAACATATCTTCCTCAATAAAATAATTCAACCACTTACTTGTATCTGTCACAATAGGTTCCTTACATGATTTCCAAGGTTCTACAAAATTAGTGTCTTCCTCATACATATTCTTCAATTCATCAAATCCCATCACTTCAATTCTCATCTCTCAACAAGTTTCTTCTCCTACTTAAGGCATCAACAACTTTGTTTGATTTACCACTCCTATGCTTTAACACAAAAGTATAACTCTGCATGAACTCTACACATCTCATATGTCTCTAATTCAACTTACCTTGACTATTCAAATACTACAAAGCTTGATGATCTATATACAACACAAATTCCTTAGGCAATAAGTAGTGTCTCCACTTCTTCAAGGCTTGAATTATGGCATAGAACTCTTGATCATAAATTGAATATCTTCTCCTTGCATCATTCAACTTCTCACTAAAATATGCTACTAGTCTATCTTCTTGACTCAACACTGTTCCAATTGCATTCCCACTTGCATCACAATCTACTTGAAATACCTTATTGAAATCTGGTAATGCCAAAAGAAGTTGCTCTATCACTTTCTACTTCAACAATTCAAAACTTTTATCTACTCTTGATGTCCACTTAAAGTCTTTTCTATCACCTCTCATTGTCTCTGTCATAGGGTTACATACTAAACTGAAGTTTCTGATGAACTTTTGGTAGAAATTAGCTAATCCATGAAATGATCTAACCTCTCCAATGCTCTCTGATGTAGGCCATTCAATAATTGCTCTTACTTTCTCAGGGTCTGGATCTTCAATCCTTCTACAGAAATCACAAATCCCAAGTATACCAATTCTTCCTTCATGAAACTACATTTCTTGATGTTTATCAGAAATTTCTCCTTTCCTAGTCTCTGCAAAACTTGTCTCAGATGCTACAAATGTTCCTCTTTTGTCTTACTAAAAATTAGAATGTCATCCAAATATACACTAACAAACTTACCCAAGAATTTCTTCAAGACTTCATTCATCAATCTCATGAAAGTACTAGGTGCATTTGTCAATCCAAACCAATCATACAATCCTTCATTTATCTTAAAAACGGTCTTTCATTCATCACCTTCTCTGATTTTGACCTGATGGCATCCACTCTTCAAGTCTATCTTTGTAAAATATCTTGCTCCACTCAAAAAATCCATGATATCATCCATCCTAGGTAAAGGAAATATATACTTAACTATGATCTTGTTTATTGCTCTAGAGTTAGTACACACTGTCCATTCTCCATCTTTCTTAGGTGCTAACACTACAGGTACTGCACAAGGGCTCAAGCTTTCCCTGATCAAACCTTTCCTCAATAACTCTTGTATCTATCAATTCAGTTCTTCATTTTCTACCAGTGTAATTTTGTGTGCTTCTTTGTTAGGCAAACTTGCTCCAAGTATGAGATCCATGTGATGACTGATACTTCTGATTGGTGGTAATCCATTAGGTACATTGTCTGAAATGATGTCTTCATATTCTATCAACAACTCCTTTATCTCCTCTGGCTATGATTGTTCAGTCTCCTTCAATGTTTCAGGCTTCTTAGGAATCAAAGCATAACACATATTCTCATGTCTCAAACCATCTAGAAATTTTCTTCCATCTACCAAGCAGATTCTAGCATTCCCACATACTTCACTCTTAGGATCATCTTCCAAAGGAATCAAAGTAATTCTCTTTCCCTTTGATGTTATAGTGTATGTATTCTTCCTCCCATCATATATAGTTTTTCTATCATACTGCCAAGGTCTACCCAACAAGATATGACAAACATCGATAGGCATAATATCACATAATACTTCATCATGATATGATCCAATATAAAATTTCACCAAACATTGTTCACTCACCAGTACCTTACGATCATCCTGAATCCATGCTATTTGATAAGGTTTACGGTGTTTCAATCATTCCAACTTCATCTTAGTCACCATCTCCTCTGAAACTGGATTATTTGAGCTACCACTATCAATTACAACTTTGCAACACTTACCTCCTAATTAGTATTTGGTTTTGAACAAGATTTTCCTCTGCGATGGTTCCTCATTTGTCTCTACTTGAAATAACACTCTCCTCATCACCAGTGATTCTCCTTTCTTAGGTTTACCAACTAAACTAGGTGATCTAATAGATTCTTCTTCAACATAGGCTACTCTCCCACTATTCTCTATTCTTTTTCTTGTACTACCCTAATTACATTCAAATGCCCTATGTCCTTCACCTCCACACTTGAAACAAGTGCCTCTGAATGTTCTCTTATCAAATCCTCTTTCTTCTCTTCTATATCCTTCATTTCGGTATGAATCATAATTACCTCTATGATGAAAATTTATGTCATTGCTCTGATAGGCATTGATATGTCTGTCCTCCTTCTTAAATGGGTTGTTAGGCTTGTTTTGCTCTGGATGTGATCTATTTCTTGTGGAAAATGTTCCACCTCTCTTAAATTTAGCTCCTCTTCCTATCTGTCTCTGATCATGCGTCTTATTCAGCTTCTCTTCAACTTTTAGGGCAAACTAAAATGTTTCCTCCAAAGATATCATCTTTACCAAGCTTAGTTCTTCTGGAATGCTCAATCTCAATCCATTGATATATCTAGCCACTTTTTCCTTGCTCACTTCACTATGTCATGTCCTTATGATCATCTTATGAAATTCTTCATTATACTCCACAGATTTCTCCTTTTTTCTCAGGTTCTACAATCTTTTCAACAGCTCCAACTCATAGTCAGCAGGTATAAACTGATTCTTCAATTTTGTCACCATTCTATCCCATTTTGTAATCTTTTATTTCCCTCTTCTATTTCTATCCAACTAAACTTCTTTCCACCATATAGAAGCATGTCCTTTCAACTTTGTCTTTGCAAATTTCACCATCTCTGGGTCTTCAACCTCTTCATATTCAAAGTACTCTTCCATGTCATTTATCCAATCAATCAATTCTTAAGGATTCAAATTGCTAGTGTAATTTTATACATCCACTCTAGGTCTCTTTCCATTCTTTGAAATAAATCATAACATCTTTACTTGATCTGATTATTCTTCTTTATCACCTCCTAGGGTTTTGCCAATTTGTTCAACAGATTGAAATTCCTCTTCATCATCACTTTCAACATTAGGTCTCGGTGTTAATCCTCTTCACCTATCTTCCTCAATAGCATCCAATTGAATTCTTATTATTTTCATCATTTCCATCATCTCATCCATCCTACTAGCCATTGTTCCAACAACAACAAATCTCCTCAACGACATCTTCCTAGGATGAAGTGCAAAATGCCTCAAGTTTAGCGATCAGCCTATAAGGTGACAATTGCCTCACAATCAACAATTGGCTATGACACAAGTAACCTACCTCAATTTGGTGATCTATCCATAGCAAGATCTTATGGAATTCCTTCACCAACATCACTCAATTTACTCCCAAAGATTCAAACTTTCACTCTGATACCACTTGGTGCAATCATGGTAGGAGGGTTCACAGAATGAATTGTCCAAACTGTGCAGCAAGAGTAAACAGAATGAAAAAAACTCAAAGATATGAAAAAATGTAGATTCAATCATACAATATATCAAAGAATTCAAATACAGATGGGTTGGCAACATGCGATCTTATAATTGAGCTCATAGGCCTGATTACAAAATATCAAAATATGCACAAGATATAACTTTGAAGCTCCTTCGCTCAAAATCTAAACTATCAATTAGCTCTATCTCATGAACTTCCTAACTTCTTTCCTAGAGACCTATTACATCCTTATATATCATCTCTGGTACAAAAAATTCTTCTGCATCGGCCAAGGAAGATCACAAACTCCAATGAAGAGCTATAATGTATGTACACAGATAGGTTGGCCCTAACTGAATAGAACTCCTTTGCAAATGAATGGAAATGATTCTGGAGGCATCACTAGAAGGATGATTTAGGATAGAAGAACATGAATGAATCTTCAGACATTAGTGAAAGCATGCTCTAGAGAGAAAAATGAATAATTATAGAAATATTTTTTAAAGGATATTTTAAAGGAAATTAAAGTTCTTTATTGCTAGCCCATTCTCAAGTTCCCTAAGATAGCTCTAGAATGGTTTTTGTAGCTCTCTTTTTTCTATTTAAACATCTATTAGAAGAGTGGTAGACTGCCTAATAAAATAAAGGTCTAGCTAAGAGTTTATTATTTGAATAAATTCCTTATTTCTCATTATATTTTGATACAAATGTAATCTATGGACCTATTCATGATAACGGTCTTGCTATCTTAATCAATTGTGGATAACCTCACTACTCCATTGTTGAAAATCTCTATCCCTTTGTAGTGACTTAGCTATATATTACGAAACTTTCCTCGTAGATTCTTGTATCTAAAATCAAATAATAATGCCCAATCTCCATTCTGAAACTCATTCCTCTTGATATGCCAATTATGGACCATGACTTCCTCTACTACTACACCAACTTGGTCTATTGAACGACTTCCAATCTTAGCCCATCCAACTCATTAAGTTGCTACATACTTTCCTTTTGTCCAAGGTCTCAATCAATAACTACATCCATGCCAATCTAGAGTGTCTAGATAGTTCAAATTCAATCGATAAAACTAGCCTTTTACCAAAAACTAATTCATAAGGTGTGAACTCTATAGTTAATTTATATGTAGTATTGTAAGCCTTGACTGCTTCATGTAGTTTCCTTGCCTAATCCTTCCTACCAGATGAAATATTTTTTGTTAGGATATTGTCCAATTCGCTATTAGTGGCCTCCAATGGAGTATTTGCCTAAGGACGATATGTTGAAGCTTTCTTATGGCTTTAACCTAGTAATGATCTATGAAAGTCAACATTACCTTTGACATGAATTGGGGTCATTGGTCTCCAAAAATGGATCATGAAGCTTTGAATCTTAGAAAGATTCTACTCTAGAAAAAATTAATATCTTGTTCTTCCCTTACAACTATAATGCTTATGCTTCTTCCCATTTTGTGAAATAGTCTTTGGAGAACAAAATATGCTCCTTTGCTTTAGATGGTGGGTCAATAGGTCCAATCAAATCTAACCCCCATTTCTCAAATGGTTTTAAAACCACCTGAAGTTGAAAGGGCATTTTAGTAGATATTTTTTGTTGTTTCATAATTTGTCATTCATCACATTATCTCACATATATCCTTATATCCTTATCCATGGAAGGCCAATAATATGTAGCCCCAAGTATTTTGCGCATTATTCTTTTGGTTGAGTAATGTCCTCTCATGGGTTTGTCATGGTAGGCTTTCAAAGTGGCGTACACCTCATCTTCTTGAATGCATCTATGCAATACACAATTAGGTCCTCATTTGAATAAGATATCATTAAAGCGTTTAAAGTTGCACTATTTTTAGTAAGCTTCTTTCTTTCTTTAATAGAATAGTGAGGTGGAAATTCCCCTATAGCCAGTAATTGGCTATATTAGGCAACCAAGATGTGTGAGTACAGATAGCAAAAAGCTATTCGTCAAGAAAGTCATCATTCGTTGGTCCTTGTTTATCATATGTATAATGAATTGTAGATAAGAAATCAACAACCACATTAAATTTTTTAGTTTTATCTACTATAGTTACATTGAATTCTTTTAATAACAATAACCATTTAATAATTTTACCACTAACCACTAGATTATTCATAAAATACTTGAATGCAGAGTGTTTAATGTACTCATTTACCTTGTAGCCAATAATGTAATTTTGAAATTTAATAATATTGTGAATTACTACAAGGAATTCTTATTCTATAGAAGAATAGTTTCATTCCATAGGAGTCATGTTTTTGTTAATAAAATAGATAGCACATTTCCCTCCTTCATATTTCTAACCTAGCACTATTCCAATTGTATCATTGGAATCATTCACATAGATATAATATACTAATTTCCAATTAGGGCCTCTCAAGACTAGGGTAGTGGTTAATTTGTCTTTGATTATTTTGAAGGATTTGTAACGTTTCTTGTCTATGAAAATTCAATATCCTTCTAGAGGAGAAAAAATAGTGGGGTGGCTATTTTACTAAAGCCCTCTATGAATCTCCAATAGTATACCATGTGACTGAGGAAACTCTAGATGTCCATTTGAGTCTTAGGTGCCTCCAGTTGCTTAGTGACTTCAATTTTGTTTGGATCTACATTGATCCCTTCAGTAGAAATGTTACTGACCTAGCACAATTCCTTGGTCAACCATGATGAGAGGTTTATGAGGGATTAGAGATAGCTGGTGTTCTTCAAAACATTGTCAAACTTTACAAAAATGAGAATAATTTCCCACCACCGGGAAAAACCAAAACAGCTGACTATATCTCGTGTATGAATTGTAATTTCCAATTTGGCATTTAGGTGTTAACGCATGAAATTATATGATATTGTATTGATTTTGTCATATGCATAAAGAATCAGGCGAATGATAGAAATAAATAAAATTATACGGAATACACGAAGAAAATTAGGCGGCTGATACCAATGCAACGTAACAACAAATAATTAAATAAATAAATAAAATTGTACGCAACACACGAAGGAAATTATGCGGCCGATACCAATGCAACGTAACAACAAATAATTAAATAAATAAATAAAATTGTACGCAACACGAAGCAAATTAGGTGGTGTGCGAGTATAAATAGCGAGCGTTTCCTCACAGAACACACATTATATCTATCTATAGTTGCTTCCATGGCGATGGCGATGGCGAAGGGCGTTATCTCTAGTTGTTTCCTCATGTTTGTCTTGCTGACAGCCCCTGTTCCTTTTGCTTCAGGTAATATTTATCGTTCTTCGCTTCAATATCATCATCGACTTTATTTGTTGTTTTGTCGCTTGAAAATTCTGAAATTCTGAAAATTTTGAAATTCATCATTACAAGGTGATTGTGAAGTTGGTAGCGGTCGATTTGACGGGCCATGCTTCCCTTGGTACAATCATGAGTGCAACTCGATTTGCAAAAATGTAGATCACCTTTCGTCTGGGTGGTGCAAATGGCTCGCATGTATGTGTAGTTATCCGTGTTAGAATACTAATGTTACGAGGTAGCCATCGCTTGTGAGTAATCGAGACTACAATCACTGTTAAAATAATGTTAAAATAAATCACTGATAAATAAGTAGAAATATTTATTTATGTAAAACAAGACAATGTGATGAATATTTATATATTTTATCTTATTTTCTAGTTATACTTTTTCATCTTTTCTTTTAATTGAGTTATAATATTGTGTAGAACAATAATTATATAGGATTATCTTATACATAATTAAGTAAATAAAGCAATTATGTACAAACCAATCTAGATTAAATTTGTTTTTGTAGTGAAGTCAATAAATCACACAATATCAAATAGAAATTGCAATCACGTTATAATAGTAATAAATAAAGAGATTGTTTAGCTTGTGACTAAACAATGAATGCCAATTAATGAAGACAATGAGATCCACGTGCATCAAAATATAGAAAGATTTTAAACAATCATATGTATTGAACATAACCAGAATATTCTTCTTTACTCTATGGTGGATTCACTTCATTATCCTAGATCTATCCTAAAAGCTCAATTTGTATCCATGAACTTGATCTTTTAGGGTCTCTAGATTTAGCTTGTAATATTTTAAGAAATAGTCTATGATATACTAATATACTCTTTCACACTTTCAAAGTTTTGTTATCAATCTAGTGGTACTTGAAAATACCTTGATAAAAAAACATAGTTGAAATGTGACCATAAATTCTAAAATGATCAATAGATGAATCAAATATTCTTGGAAGAGTGTCGTTAGATGTGCTAGATCACTTGCTTGATTCTAGATATAAAATGCAAATGTTAATCATTTTTCATATTGTGATTCTCTATGTGCTAAGAGGTATTCCCTATTGTGTCACACTTCATTTTTGGACAAATATATTTATGTTTTGTTTAACTAATTATTAGTTATATACATTGCCATGCATTTAAATTATGTTTATCAAATTGAGATTTGAGGATCATTATGATGAGATAATTTCGTTTTTACTCGTATTTGATAATAATTAAATGAATAGATATGATTTGTAAATGTGGATTATGAGTTGTCTTCATGATTACTGTTTGTAGAAATATTCATATGATGTTGTGGATGTAAAGGTTAAGGACTAACTACTATGTTGGCAAAATGAGGTGGATACAAGAAACTAGTTCCCCCTCTCGGATGAGGAGGGAGAGTATCACCAGAGAGGGGAAGTAGATTAGGGAGAATGGGAGAGACATCATGGCTCCAAGAACTCACACGCATGCATGCGCACACACACACATGCACACACATACAATGTTTATGTCTATTTGCATGTGTTATTACAAATTTTCTCACGTCATATGTATAGCGATACTTTATGTTGTATCATCATATTTTGTATGTCATTCTGGTCATTCTTTGTTATATTATGTTGTCATAATTATGGTGTTGGATACACCTAGAATTTGGACATTGTGTATGGACTTTTGATCCTCTTGTATAAGTTATATTAGATGAGCATGCCTACATTAGGGTGATGGATTTAAATGGCATTTGTTGGATTATGTTAATTAACATAGTCGACTCACTCTTTATGTTATCATGTTGTATGAACACAAGATAGCTAAGTTATCATTCAACAATGTGAGGTCCATTCTTACGAAGAATATTTGTTGGAACTATTGAGCCTATTATTGTCAATTCAGCTAGATGTAAGACTGGTTGATTTTGGGAATTATATTTCTTCTGATAGAGTATCTTGGACAACACTTTGATTTGAGTAATTGAGTTTATTTGTTTATGAGGATGACGATTTAACTAAGAGGTAGTTATGCTTCCTTTGAGCCTTATAATGAATGTGTGCTTGACTTTTATTAATTATATGCTGACTAGAGATGATTCAATTACCTAGTTGATTTTATTGAAAATTGAATTAAGCTTGGGATTATTCAATTTAACAATTGAATCAAATTGAAATGGAGTAGCTATGTTTAGTGTATTAGTGTAACATAGATGTGTTGACATTAAGAGGCATTGTCAAATGGGAATTAAATTGAATTGAATTAACATCTATTGGATACTTAATTGAATTGTAATTATCAATTGATTTATAGATGTTGTATTGTATGCAACTATATTAGAAATTTTATTTCATTTTTCTTCATCTATATTTACATGTTGAGCATATTGGTATGTGCACATATGGGAGCCCAACCTAGGAAGATATTTGGAGAAGAGTGTACAAGTACACTCCTCCCCCTAGGTCTCACACGTGTGAGAACCATGAGGAGTCAAATCACTCCTTGTGGTTTGAGGTTTGTTTGAGAGGGGTGTGATAGACTCCATGTGGCACCTTCTCATTTGGAGAGGAGGTTGGACATGTCATCCATTACATATAACCTCCTTCCACCTTGAGAAGGACCTTACATTTTTTATTTTCACTTGTTGAGTTGAGAGTTGGAGACGTATATATTTGGAGGTTGCAAAAAAAGGCTAGTGGAACTCTTGGAGAGACTTCACAAAGATTATTCTTCACCAGTTTTGAAAAGATTTTGTGAGGTAGGACCTTTTCTTTATAGATTAATTTATGCTTATGAGTGGGAATGTAAAATGAGAAATGAGTGTATGTATTGTTGTGTTGTTCTTATTTTTCTTTGATGGGTTTGTTAGTTGTGTCTTTGGCATGGGAGTAATGTGTTTTGGGTTGGCTCCCCAAATAGTTGAGAGCAACCCATGTGAGGGGTTCAAAGAGGTATGAATCCTTCTTGGGGAAAATTTCACTCTCTTGAGAGAGAGGTTTGGCATGAGTGCCATATTCGCCTTTTGATTGGCATGAGTATCATTTGGTGTTTCGAGTTGTGATTTTGGTGGTGGAAATGGTTAGGTAAGGTTTTGGAAGATTTGAATAATTATGAGAATGTGTATATGTGATTACTGGTGTATTACTTTTTCCCTGAGGTAGAACTTTCTACTCTACTCTTCCTATTTTTATTCTCTTTTGGAATCCTTAGTATTTTATAAGCCTTGGTTGCGAGTATCATGTGTTAATCTTGTGTAAAAAATGAATGATGTTATAGTGGTGATGTGCTCATTTTGTTTCATAGTTGGCCTCCTAGCTCGGGGGTGGCTTGTGAGCAAGCCAAAGTTTGGGAGATGAGCACCTCCATTGGTCTTTGATTGGAGTTTTCTTAATTTTAGGTTTTTACAAGTAGAGAAAGAAGGAGGAAAAGTCACCTATTTTGAAGTTGAAAATTGTGTTCAAGATGAAATTATATTTTGTCAAGGAGTAAAAGTTGTAAATGGGTGATGAGTCTATTGCAATGTAAATAAATAGTTATGTCTTCCTACATGTGTTCATCTTGTCCTTGTTTAAAAGTTCAAGTGGGTAAATAAACATTCATTTAGATTTTTGTGTATATAGTAGAAGAAAGGAAAAGAAAAGAATGCAGATATTTTAATTTATCTTCAACTCAATGTATAAATGGTATCAAAAGAATAAAAAAATATATTTAGTTGTATTTTTGTTATTGTTATACAAATATGAATGAAAGTCCATTTC